>CM051244.1:42645027-43245027 GCA_027917425.1 Gastrophryne carolinensis | reverse complement strand
TTCCTGGCCCTGATCATGGTGTTAACAACAGAGGCAGGCAGCCCCTTTTCCATTAAGATGGAGGTTTCAGCAGCCAGGCCGTTAAAGCCAGCGTTTGTAAATTGGGGTAGATTAGCCGCCCCTGAGTGAGCAGGTCTGGATCCTTGGGCAGGGCGTACTGATCTACCGCCAGCTGCACGATGTTTGCGAACCACACTCTTCTTGGCCAACAGAATTGCTGGCACCCCTTCCTGAGCAATCTTTCGCAGAACCCTGCCCAACAGGGGAAACGGGGGAAAGACATACAGTAGCTGAAAGCCCTGCCAGGGCATCGTCAGAGCATCCATGGCAAAGGCCAGAGGGTCCTGGGACAGAGACACAAAGGCTGGAAGCTTGTGATTGTGACGGGACGCAAACAGTTCCACATTTGGCTGACCCCAACGGTGACACAGAGAGCGAAACACCCTGTTGCTGAGGGACCATTCCCCCAGGTGAGAAGTCCCCCTGCTCAGAGAGTCTGCCTCCAGATTCTCCACCCCCGGAATGTACACAGCTGAGATGCAGGGAACATTGTCCTCCGCCTAGGACAGGATCAGAGACACTTCCTTGAGGGCTCCCTTGCTCCAGGTCCCTCCCTGATGATTGATGTAGGCAACCGCCGTCTGGTTGTCCGAGCGTACCTGACCAGCCCGACCCCGAAGGGCCCCACTGCCCCTGGAATGTTAGGGATCTCTAGAAGCCCCCCCAACCTGTCAGACTGGCATCCGTGGTGACTGTCTCCCAGCAAGGGGCCAGAAAGGATCTGCCCACTAACAGGTTCCTTCAGTCCAGCCACCACGAGAGGGACCGCCTGGCTAGGGGGGACAGAACCAAAACCTGATCCAGGGACACAGGAAGATTTGGAGTGGTTTATCACCCAGCCGAATGACTCCAGTGTGGTCACCACCCGCTGAGTATCCAGCTCTACCTGTTGGAAAGACGGAGAAGTGATAAGAATGTCGTTCAAATAGGGAAGAATGCGAATGCTCTGAGCTCGCAGCAGAGCCATAATGCCCGCCAGCACCTTGGTGAATACCCTGGGAGCCGAAGTAAGACCGAAGGGCAATGCCACAAACTGGTAATGCTGATCCTCCAGAGCGAACCTGAGGAATCTCTGATGACCTGGAAAGACTGGAATATGGAGGTAAGCATCCTTGGTGTCCACAGAGGTCATGAAGTCCCCTGGGCGTAGTGAACTTACAGCTGAGCGCAGAGTCTCCATGCGAAACCTCCTGGATCTGACAAACTTGTTGAGAAGCTTTAAGTCCAGGATGGGTCTGACAGACCCATCTCTTTTGGGAACGGTGAAAAGGTTGGAATAGTAGCCCTTGCCCCTTTTCCTTAAGGGCACTTGGCAGATGACCCCCAGCTCCAGTAGATTCTGCACAGCAAGCAACAGGCCCTGAGCTGACAGGGGGTCTTGAGGCATCCGGGATCTGATGAATCTTGGGGGCGGCCAGGCTGCCAACTCTATCTTGTAACCGGAGGACACTACCTCCTGAATCCACCGGTCTGAGACATGACTCCTCCAGACGTGAGCAAAGAGCCGAAGCCGCCCCCCACCCAGATGGGTGAGGGCGCCCCTTCATGCCTGAGGGGGCTTGGGGGAAGACTTAGATTTGGAACCCCAGGAGGGTCCAGGGCGGACACGTCCTCTGCCCCTGCCCCAGAAATCTACCCGGGCCCCTGCAAATGAAGCTCCCCTTCCCATTCTGGACCCACGGTAGGAGGGAAGAAAGGGACCTGAACCCCGAAAGGGGTAACCTGCCGCCCTTAGCAAACAGGTCCAGGTGATCCCCAAATAGACGCAGCCCTTTAAAGGGGAACCCAGTGAGAGCCTTCTTGGCAGCGTTGTCAGCTGCCCACTGACGCAGCCAAACCGAGCGGCGTATAGCCACCGCCAAGGCAGAAGCCCTGCCACACATTCTAATCCAAGGCAGAGAGGACACATGCAACAAATTCCTCACAACGCAGAAGGACACTATACTCAGCACTAGCTGCATCATCAGGAGCACCATCTAAAATACTCCTGAGCAGAGTCCTAATAGCCACAGCTGTAATGGCAGAGGCACAAACCGGATGCAGTGCAGACCCCGCACAGGCAAAGACATGGGAAGCCAGCTGATCAATGCGCCGGCCCTCACCATCCCTCAGTGTAGTAGAGTCAGGGGAATGCATGACAGAAGTGTTGGACAACCCCAGAATTGGTGCATCCACTTCTGGAGGGGACGACCAACGCTTAACCACTTCAGCAGGAAAGGGATACCTCTTATCCCCATTCTTGGGCACCCCAGGGAGCCTGCTCGGTCGCTCCCACTCCTTGAACACAAGATTATTAAAGTGAGTTTGCTCAGGAAACTCCAAACGTGGCTTAGCCGTGTGAAACAACTCCCCCTGCTGCCGAGGAGCCGCGGCAGGAGGAGACATAGAAAGTACTTCAAAAATGTGAGCCAAAAGCCTGTCAGTATCATCTGGAGCCCATGGGTCAGAGCCGGAATCAGCATAACCCTTAGGCTGCTCATCAGATGATTCTGAATCAGAAAACAATTCTCCCTCTTCCAGGGGGGTATAGCCAGCCAGGTCAAAAAATTCCTCAGCCTCCATAGGAAACAAGTTAACGCCAGGTGCCAGATGCCGCCTCTTAGCCGAGGCCTAAGAGGCCTTACGCGCCGTAGAGCCAGCAATTAGCTTCTCAATACTAGCCACCCTGGTAGACAAATCAGGCTGAGACTCCCCACTGGTATGCACCTCACGGAGTCAGATGTAAGCGTGGGAGAGTGGGCGAAGCCACACGGGGTGCAGGCCCAGCCACAGGTAACCCAGATTGCAGCGCAAGCGGGGGATGGGCACAGGGTACACAAACCCGCACATTGTCCTCACTAGTAGGGGACACGCCACACACAGCCGGGCTTGTCCCGAAGGAACCCCAAGCACATTATCCTGAGAAGCCTCCATATGGTGATTATCGCGGCCACCGGCCAATAGGGATTTACACTATAAAGTCACCCGGGATGCCCCAATAACCCGCTAGGGAGGTAAAGGCAGAATAGGCCTCAAATAGTAACTAAATAGAGGGCATAGGCCGGGAGAAACCACAATTAAGTTTGACCCGCCTGCAAGACATAAACAGAAAATCCCGTAAGCGGTATGAATACACAATAAATATATAAAAAGATAAGCCCGCAGGGGCACTTACAGACCGCGGTAGGTAGAAGCCAGCCACGCAGCACGAGAAGGGCAAAATGGCGCCTGCAGATACCTCGAGGGGCGGCCGCGGAGACAGTGATGCGGAACGCGCCATCTGCAAGGCCCGCCCCCTCGAAGAGCGTGAAGGCACCCACGTGACCATGTCAGCCAATGATGGCACAGCAGCGCCTGAGGTAAAGTCGCCGCCAACCGCGTAACGCCGTACAAGCGTGCGCGGCATTTTTTAAAAAGCAACCAGTGCAACCAACACACGCGCGGCAACACAAGCCAAGCTATACCACGGAAACAATAAAGAGTGAAGAATACACCTACAAACACACACACACACATACACCCCCCCCCCCTCCCGAGAAATACCAGGGAGAGCGAGGGAGGGCAGCGGCCAACCTAACAGGAGCCCACAGATGGACAGGGGGCGAGGGGCGATAGCGCGGGAGGGGCATCCCATAAGGCTCACCATGGGCCTATACCGCCTACCCTTTGGTGGGGGATTGCGGTCAAAGCAGCGCTCCTTAAGCACCTGACAACGGTGCTACCTACTGTCACCCGACCAGTGCAGCCAAAGCTGGGAGGCAGAAAAAGGAGGAACGGGTGGGAATAGTCCTACAGGGCCACAGGCTAATAGCCCCGCTCACCTGCGAGTAAAGAGAGCCATCTTCTTGTCATCGCAGCGCCGACTGCAGAGAAGAACAGGGGATTTTGTGGGAGGTCCCTGGAATATAAGGGGCCGGGAGGAGCCACTTTTTTGCTGTCTCTGCAGTCCAGCGCCATCTTGTGGATGTATAACCCAAACGTAAGGAATTACTCTCTGGAGCAGGACGTGCTGTATACTTAGAACCACCTTAATAGTCAGAATAGAAAGAGCAGCATCACACAGGGGCTCGAAGGGGGGACCCTGAAGAGCAGAAAGCAGAAAGTTCAAATCCCACACCGGTAGCAGAGGCTTACGCGGCGGACGTACATGAGTGACTCCCTGGAAAAAGGTTTTGACAAGCCTATGATTAGCGAAAGATCTTTGGAAAAAAATTGCCAAGGCAGAAACTTGTCCCTTCACACCAGGCAATGTAAGCGTGCCAGACCCTGTAATAAATCATAGAAGAGGATTTTTTCTGAGCCCGAATCATAGTACTGACGACCGAAGCCGGCAAACCCTTATTCATCAGGATGGAGGTTTCAGCAGCCAAGCCGTCAAAGCCAGCGTTGTAAAGCAGTAAATTGGAGTGGTGCAGCTGTCCCTGAGTGAGGAGCTCTGGAACGTCGGGCAGGACGTACTGATCCACCGCCATCTGGACGACGTCTTCAAACCATGCCCTCCTCGGCCAGCGGGGGGCCACTAGGATGGTCGGTACCCCCTCCTGGGCTATCTTGCGCAGCACACGACCCAACAGAGGGAAGGGAGGAAAGACTTAAAGGAGTCGAAGCTCCTTCCAAGGAAATGCCAGCGCGTCTGTGTCGAAGGCCAGAGGATCTACTGACAGGGATACGAATCTCGGAAGCTTGTAATTGTGACGGGACGCAAACAGGTCCACGTCCGGCTGACCCCAGCGGCGACACAGGGCATGAAAGATCTTGTTGTCGAGAGACCATTCCCCTAGGCGAGACGTCCCTCTGCTCAGGGCATCTGCCTCCTGGTTCTCCACCGCGGGGATGTAAACAGCAGAGATGGAGGGAACCCAAGACAATATCAGGGACACTTCCTTGAGGGCTCGTTTGCTCCCTGATGATTGATGTAGGCGACCACCGTCTGATTGTCCGAGTGGTGGGGTGGGGAGTCAACTGGAAGAGAACCAACCTGATCGCTCTCAACTCCAAGAGATTGATAGGCGCGTGGGCCTCTTGAGGGCCCCACTGGCCCAGGAAATTCAGTGATTGCCAAACCCCTCCCCAACCGGTCAGACTGGCGTCTGTGGTGACAATCTCCCAGCACGGAGGCAAAAAGGACCTGCCCACTAGAAGATTCCTCGAGTCCAGCCACCACCAGAGGGACTGTCTGGCCAGAGGGGATAGAGCGAATTCCTGCTCCAAGGACTCCTGACTCCGATCCCAGACGGTCAAGAGATTCAACTGAAGGGGTCTCATGTGGAACTGAGCGAAAGGCACAGCCTCGAAGCAAGACACCATGAGACCCACCAACTGCATCCCCAGACGGATGGAGGGATGAGGGCAAGCCAACAAGGCCCGCGCCTGCATTGAAGGCCCTCCACCTTCTGCTGAGGAAGAAACACCTTGACCTGAGAAGTATCCAGCGTCATTCCCAGGAAGGATCTTAACGATGAAGGAGAGAGAAGACTTGGGATAATTGATCACCCAACCGAAGGACTCGAGGTTGGACACTACCATCCGAGTATCCCTCTCTGCCTGATGCAAAGATGGAGCTGCAATCAAAAGGTCGTCCAAGTAAGGAAGAACGCGAATGCCCTGGCTCCTCAGAAGGGCCATGACACCCGCCAGCACCTTGGTGAACACCCGGGGGGCCGAGGTGATGCCGAACGGCAAGGCCACAAACTGGTAATGTTGATCCCCCCAGAGCGAACCTCAGGAACCTCTGGTGTCCCAGGAAGACAGGAACGTGCAGATAGGCATCCTTGATGTCCACAGTGGTCATGAAATTGCCTGGCCGAAGAGAGCTCACCGCCGACCATAAGGTCTCCATGCGGAAGTGTTTGCACCTGACAAATCTGTTGAGACCCTTTAGATCCAGGATGGGTCTCAGGGAACTGTCCTTCTTGGGCACCGTGAACAGGTTGGAGTAGAACCCCCGCCTCCGTTCTTGAAGAGGCACATGGCAAACCACTCCTGATGACAGAAGATGTTGAACGGCCAGCCTCAGGCCCTGCGCCGTCACAGGATTTTGGGAGATCCGGGACCGAAAGAATCTTGGGGTGGCCAAGCTGCCAGACGTGAGCAAAGAGCCGAAGCCGCCCCCCCACCCGGCTGGGTGAGCGCGTCCCCTCATGCCTGAGGGGCCTTGGAAAGGGGCTTAGGCTTGGATCCCCAGGCAAGGCCGGGACGACCTCGGGCTTTACCTCGCCCCCATGAGTCTCTGCGGCCACCAGAAAAGGAAGATCCTCGTCCTCCCCGAGAGGGACGAAAGGAAGAAGAGCCCCGAAAAGGCCGTACCTGTTTCCGATGTTGAGGAAGTCTCCCGTCCTTAGCCAGGAGGTCCAACCGTTCCCCGAACAGCCAAAGTCCCAGGAAGGGAATACCTGTGAGAGCTTTTTTTTTTTTTTGGCGGCAGCATCCGCTGCCCACTGTCGTAACCAGATAGAGCGATGCAGCGCGGCCATCGCAGCCGAAGCCCTACCACCAAAACGGACGGCGTCATCCATGGCCGATATAACAAAGGCAAGGAAGTCCATACAAGCCAAAAGCTCCCCATACTCCTCCGCTCGCTTGTGAGATTTGGCAATATCCGCAAGACGCCTTACCTTCTTCTTAATGGCCATGGAAACAATGGCCGCAGCACAGACAGGGCGCAGACCGGTTCCCACAGAAGTGAAGGCGTGACAGGCTAGCTCATCCATGTGGCTGTCAACATGATCACGCAAGGAGGAAGTCTCAGGAGACGGCATAACGGAGGTATTGGAGAGCCCCAGAACAGGAGCATCCACTTCCGGAGGATGGGACCATAGGCGAACCAAATCCTCCGAAAAGGGATACCGTCTGTCCAGACCCCTAGGCACCGACAGCAACCTATTAGGCTTCTCCCATTCCTTAAAAACCATCTTAGAGAAGTGGCCTTGTTCAGGAAAGACAAGGCGCCGTCTCTCCGGTCAAAAAAGGTCCCCGTTTCTTCTTGGCCGCCTTAGGAGGAACAATGTGCAGAGTATCAAGTACCGCTGACAACAGCTGCTCAGTATCATCCTGGGGCCACTCGTCCTCGTCAGATGAAGACCCGTGGCGACTGTCAAGGTCCCCCCGACTACCCCCGGAGGAGTCGGACCCCTGGAGCAACTCACCCTCCTCAGCGGAATCTCGGCCACCGAAGGCCTCATAATCCTCATCGTCAAAAATGGCGCGAGCCGGCTCCAATTGGCGCTTCTTAATCTTGGACTTGCCAGCGGCCGAACACGCCAACTGACGCTTAATGCTAGCCAGTCTGAGCTCAAAATTACTACGCAAGTCCCTGCTGGCCTCCCCCTCACTAGGGGCCAGAAGCAGGCGCGGGGGAGTCGGCGAGGCCGGAGGAGCAATTGGACTGGGGCCGGCAATACTGGCCCCATCCTGATCCGCAATAGCACTCTGGGCGCAGGGCACACAAACCACGTTGGGACCACTCAGCTGGCATGTACCACACACAAGACAAAGCTTAGCAAGTCCTGGGGGGTTCCCAAGCCCGCTACTCCCAGAAGTCTCCATTATGGTGATTATGATAAGAAAGACGGGTCTCAAGGCACTAAGACGGCCCAGAACCGTACAGAAAAAATACCGTTTTGTGAGTACTCACCTGTAAAACGGATATATGAGTGTGACATACATTCCGCTTCCACAGTCATGACATCTGGGTAATCTCCAGCAGAGGGCGAACTTCTGCAGAGATGAATGCAAAAAAAGGAGCTCCTCCCGGTCCATAAATACCTGGGACCTCCCACTAATTCCCCAGTGTAAGATAGCAGTAAGGGGACCAGGAAGAACCAATTATAACAATACTAACAACATAAACAATGGTTCACCATATAAAGGATCCGGAATACCAGAAGGGTGGGGTGAAGCAGAGTGTATGTCACACTCATAATATCCGTTTTACAGGTGAGTACTCACAAAACGGTATTATTCCAAGTGTGACATACACTCCGTTTCCACAGTCATGACATCTGGGACATCCAATAGCAGTGTCCGTCATGGGTGGGAACCAAAAACAGTAAAAGAATGCACCAACTTAAACCACTGCAGCTTGCAGAACCTTGCAGCCAAAAACAGCATCCGCTGAAGCCCGCACATCAACCTTGTAAAACTTGGAAAAAGTATGAACGGAAGACCAAGTAGCAGCCTTACAAACTTGGTCAACAGAAGCCTGGTGCTGAAAAGCCCAGGACGCACCAAGAGCACGAGTAGAATGCGCAGAGACCTTAAAAGGGGGAGTCCTCCCCTTAGCAGAATAGGCCCTAACAATGGCCTGACGAATCCATTTGCTAATCGTAGACTTGGCGGGCGCCAAACCTTTCCTGGGCCCGCAGGGCACCACGAAAAGGGCGTCCGTCTTGCGGAAAGAAGAAGTAGTCACCAAATAGTACTTAACACAGCGAACAACATCCAAATTGTGCAGGACCCTCTCCTTGTCATTGCTAGGCTTAGGGCTCAAGGAAGGGAGAACAATATCCTGATTGAGATGGAAGGCAGATACCACCTTAGGAAGGAAATCTGGCTTAAAGCGAAAGACCACCTTGTCCTGGTGTCTCTCAAAGTAAGGGGCCTGAATTGACAGAGCCGCCAACTCAGAGACACGTCGAATAGAGGTAATAGCCACCAAGAAGGCAACCTTTTGAGTGAAAACAGAAAGAGCAATATCCTGTAACGGCTTAAAAGGAGGACCCTGGAGAGCCGAAAGAACCAAATTCAAATCCCAAACAGGAACCAAAGCCTTCCGAGGGGGCCCAATATGAGTAACCCCCTGGAAAAAAGTCTTAACCAGTAAGGCAAAAGATCTTTGGAAGAAAACAGACAGAGCCGAGACCTGCCCTTTCAAGGTACTAAGCTGGAACCCAAGATCCAGACCGTGCTGAAGAAACTCCAAAATCCTAGTAATCGAAAACACCCTGCAAGGTAAGGCCCTAGCCTCACACCAGTCAATATAGGACCGCCAAGTCCTATAGTAAATGCCAGAAGAGGACCGCTTCCTAGCTCTAAGTAAGGTCTGAACAACAGCCTCAGACAAACCTTCCTCCTTCAGAATGAAGGTTTCAGCAGCCAAGCCGTCAAAGCCAGCGTTTGTAAATTGGGGTAAAGAAGATGCCCCTGAGAAATCAGATCCGGAAACATGGGAAGCCGGTACTGATCCAACCTTACAACGTCTGGGTACCAAACCCTTCTTGGCCACCTTGGAGCCACCAGAATTGCTGGTGCCCCTTCTAGAACCAGTTTGCGAACCACCTTGCCCACCATGGAGAAGGGAGGAAACGGGTACAGAAACCCCAGATCCTTCCAGGCAAGGGACAAGGCATCCACTGCCAGAGCTAGAGGATCCTGAGATAGAGACACAAAGGCCGGGAGTTTGTAATTGTGCCGTGAGGCAAAGAGATCCACCTCCGGAGTCCCCCACTTGTGACAAAGGAACCGAAAAACCCCGGGATTGAGAGACCACTCCCCTTGGCGAGAGGACCCCTTGCTCAGGGAATCCGCCTCCATGTTTTCCACTCCCGGAATGTAGACTGCCGGAATGCAAGGAACATTGCTCTCCGCCCAGTGCAGGATCAGAGAGACTTCCCTGAGGGCACTCCTGCTGCGAGTCCCTCCTTGGTGATTGATGTAGGCTACCGCCGTCCGATTGTCTGATCGAATCTGAACCGGAAGACCCTGTAAATGCGACGTCAGCGGTGACAGGACAAGCCGGATGGCTCTGAGCTCTAAGACATTGATGGGGTTGTGAGCCTCCTGAGGACCCCACACCCCGCTGAACTGATGACTTTTCCAGAAACCTCCCCAGCCCGACAGGCTGGCATCCGTGGTAACCGTCTCCCAGCGAGGAACCAGAAAGGATCTGCCCTTCAACAGGTTGCTCGACTCCAGCCACCACCGAAGGGACTGCCGAACCCTGGGAGACATCCTGAGCAGTTGATCCAAGGACTGCGGACACCTGTCCCAATGCGTCAATAGGTGAAGTTGGAGAGATCTCATGTGAAACTGAGCAAACGGGACTGCCTCGAAGGAGGCCACCATCAATCCCACCAGTTTCATCCCCAGTCGGATAGAAGGGCAAGGAATGGCCAGAAGAAGGCGGATCAGATCCTGAATCCCCTGCACCTTGGACTGAGGCAGAAACACTCTGGCCAGAATGGTATCCAGATTCATGCCCAGAAATGAAATCTCCCTTGATGGGGAGAGAGAGGACTTGGGGCGGTTGATCACCCACCCGAACCTCTCCAGGGTCGACACCACCTGGTGTGTGTCCAGCTCCGCCTGCCGGAGGGAAGAAGCTGAGATTAGCAGGTCGTCCAGGTACGGCACAATGCGAATGCCCTGAGCTCTGAGCAGTGCCATTATGCCCGCCAGAACCTTGGTGAAGACCCTCGGCGCAGAGGTCAACCCGAAGGGAAGGGCTACAAACTGAAAATGTTGATCCTCCACCGCGAACCTGAGGAATCTCTGATGCGCTGGAAAAATAGGAACATGCAGATACGCATCCTTGATGGCTATGGATGTCATAAAGTCCCCTTGACGAAGGGAATTGATGGACGAGTGCAGAGTCTCCATGCGGAACGTCTTGGTTCTGATGAATCTGTTGAGGATCTTTAGGGTCTCACGGAGCCATCCTTTTTGGGAACTGTGAAAAGATTGGAGTAGTAACCCCTGCCTCTCTCCGAGGGAGGCACCGGGCATATGACTCCCATGTCCAGAAGATTCTGTACTGCTAACAGGAGCCCCTGTACAGCCTGAGGGTCCGAGGGCACCCGAGACCTTAAAAATCTTGGAGGAGGCCAGTACTCGAACTACAGTTTGTACCCGGAGGAGACCACTTCCAAGATCCAATTGTCTGTGACCTCCTGGGCCCAGACCTGGAAGAAGAGCCGCAGCCGTCCCCCCACCCGAATGGCTGAGGGCACCCCTTCATTGTTGAGCTGGTTTAACCGCGGGCTTAGACTTGGAACCCCAGGCAGACACGGGACGGGCCCGACCTCTGCCTATGCTCCAGGAAGAACCTCTAACACCCGAGAAGGCCAAACCTCTGGCACCTCGAAAGGAAGGATTGAAGGAGCCTGCCCCCCGAAAGGAGCGACGCTGCTTCTTACACTGAGGTAACTTACCTCCCTTTGCCACAACATCCAACTTGTCTCCAAACAGCCGCGAACCCAAGAAGGGCAGAGCTGTGAGCGATTTTCTGGCCGCAAAGTCCGCCGTCCACTGGCGGAGCCAGACCGATCGGCGCATGGCCACCAATAAGGACGAAGTCCTACTACACATGACAATAGTGTCCTCCATAGCAGCCGAGACAAAATCCATGAACAATTTACACCTTTTAAGAGTAGCGAACTCAGCGCTGGCAGGATCAAGGTGAGCGTCCCTTAACCAGCCCCTGATCAGAGACCTAGTAGCCACCGACACTAGTGCAGATGCACACACAGGCCGCAAGGCCGAACCCACACTGGCAAAAGCATGGCATGCCATCTGATCAAGGCGCTTATCCTCGCCATCCTTAAGGGTAGTGGCGTCTGGGGTGTGAATCACCGAGGTGTTAGTCAATCCCAAAACTGGCGCATCGACCTCGGGAGGAGAAGACCAGCGCTTAACCGCTTCCACCGGAAAAGGATACTTCTTATCCCATCCCTGAGGAACACCTGGAAGCCGACTAGGTTTCTCCCATTCCCTAAGGATCAATGCATCAAAGTGACCTTGGGTAGGGAACTCCAAACGAGGCGTGTGGGAACCAAAAAAATCCCCTTTTTTGAGAGGGGGTGCCTCAGGTGGGGCAATATCCAAAACCTCCAAGAGATGTGTCAAAACCTTGGTAGTGTCAACGGCATCCCCCCGCGCCTGCCCAACATCAGCATCACAAAACTGTACATCGTCAGCCTCAGACTCCTCATACAATTCCCCCTCCTCTAACGGGTAATAATCCGACCAATCAAGGGAATCCTCATCAACATCCCAAGCCGCCTGGGCCGGCGACAAATGTCTCTTTTTAGCCTGGGCCTTCTTGCCCACCGCGCTAGCAATAAATTTCTCGATGCTGGCCAACCTAGCGCAAACATCAGAGTGCGATTTCCCGCTAGCAACCATGTCACTTGGGGTACGGATAAGGCGGGGAGAGGAAGGCGATGAAGGGGGGGGAGCCGACCCAGAAGGCTGGGTACCCGACTGCCGCGTTATGGCCTTTTGTGCACATGGAATACAAATAAGCACATCCTCACCCATAAGGGATACCCCACAACCCACACATGGCCAGGAATGTCCCAAAGGGAGCCCGAACCCGGTATCCTGCGGAGCCTCCATATGGTGATTTTTTAGGGTCAGTCGCAAGACCGTAGGGGATTTATGCAGTAAGCAACCCGGGATGCCCCTTTAAAGTCCCAGTGGGAGGATTTTTAGTGAGCAATTTAAGTCTAGGGACTCAAGGACCAGGAGAAACCCCTTAAAATGCACACACACCAAAACAAACTGAAAAACATAATGAAGGGATAACCGTCACAAAGAAATGACTAAATATATATATCTACACCTATACCGGAAGAATTGCATATATACAAGCAAAATAAGTATAACAAGGGGGCCCCCCGCGGCAAGGGGGGGCCCCCACATAAGCTGAGGAAGGGGCCATCAGGCACTTACAGACCGGGGAAAACCGCAGCAACAGCAGAGCGCCAAAATGGCCGCTGGTGCCGAGCCTCATGTGAATAAGGGAAGGAGAAGGGGGGGCGGACCAGCGCAGAACGCACGCTCGTCCGGCCACGCCCCCCCCCCCCCCCAGAACGACAGGCAATGCGGATCCCAGCCGTGGCAACACTCACACTGCCTATACAATAAATGAGGAAAAAACAGCCAACCGTGGGAAAAGCCAACCCCCCCCCCCCCTGGAGGGTAAGAAAGGGACCCGGAAGGGGGATAGCCCAAGCCAGAATGTTGGCATAGGAAATGTAAGGGACAGGGCATCCCAAACCGGGATCACCAACCCGGACTACCGCCTACCCCTTGTAATGGGGTCTCACGGGGGAGCAAAGCTCCTTCAACACCACAAGGTGCTGCCTACCCTCACCAGGACCTGCAGCCAAGGCTGGGAGGCTCAAATAGGGTTAATTTAGAAAAGGTCCTGGCAGCAATAGGGACAAAAAAAGGGCCGGGCGCGAGCCCGGCTTACCTGCAAGTAAGAGAAGTCTTCATCTTCTGTCTTGCTCGCCTTCCTGCAGAGAAGGAACTGGGGAATTAGTGGGAGGTCCCAGGTATTTATGGACCGGGAGGAGCTCCTTTTTTTGCATTCATCTCTGCAGAAGTTCGCCCTCTGCTGGAGTTTACTCAGATGTCATGACTGTGGAAGCGGAGTGTATGTCACACTTGGAATAAACCCAATTTGACTCTCAGCCCCCTAACCCACAGGACAGGAAAGGGTGGAGGGGCGGGGGGGGGGGTGGTGTATGGACCGGGAGGAACCACAAGAATCCCAATATGGGACTCTGAAAGACACAAAAGGGAGTAGATAAGCTTCCCACAGAGCATGAACACGGACCAAAGGGGAGCCAGTTGAAGAGCCTGGGAAGAGCCTGTCAGCACACCAAGGAGCGACAGCGTGAGGTAAAAACGGGAACTTTACCTCAGGAAACTCTGTGAGGAAAGTGGCACCGGCCTGCCCAAGCAGCACCTGGAGGGGCGGGTCCCCCTCAAGGGGCGGGAGCCAGTTGAAGAGCCTGGGAAGAGCCTGTGCAGCCTGTCAGCAGACCAAGGAGTGACAGCGTGAGGTAAAAACAGGAACTTTACCTCAGGAAACTCTGAGAGGAGAGTGGTGCTGGCCTGCCCAAGCAGCACCTCAAAGGGCGCCCCCGACGCCATAACGTAGAGGAGGCAAGAGGAGCAGGAGCGGGGAAGGTAAGTATATTGTGAGGTAAAAAACGTGAGAAAAACACACACAGCATAAAATGCACAAGAATAAAGCATGTGGGACTCATAATGAAAAGGGGAAAAAATACAGTTATGGCACACTTAGAATAATACAGTTTTGTGAGTACTCACCTGTAAAAGGGGTATTATGAGTGTGCCATACACTCCACTTCGATCTTCATGACATGTGGGGTAATCTCCAGTAGAGGGCGAACTTGTGCAGAGATGAATATGCAAAAAAAGAAAGCCCCTCCCGGTCCATATATACCTGGGACCTTCCACCAATTTCCCAGTGTAAAAAAGCAGTAAGGGGACCAGGAAGAACCAATTATAACCTTAATAATCAAAACCAATGGTTCACCATATAAAAGCTCCAGAATACCTGAAAAAAGGGGTGGGGCGAAGTGGAGTGTATGGCACACTCATAATACACGTTTTACAGGTGAGTACTCACAAAACGGTATTATTCTAAGTGTGCCATACACTCCACTTCCATCTTCATGACATGTGGGACATCCAATAGCAGTGTCTGTCATGGGTGGGAACCAGAAACCGTAAAGAATGTACCAACTCAAACCACTGCAGCTTGCAGAACCTTGCGGCCAAAAACAGCATCCGCTGAAGCCCGCACATCAACCTTGTAAAACTTGGAAAAGGTATGTACGGAAGACCAAGTAGCAGCCTTACAAACTTGTTCAACAGAAGCCTGGTGCTGAAAAGCCCAGGATGCACCAATAGCACGAGTAGAGTGCGCAGTGACCCTAAAAGGGGGGAGTCCTCCCCTTAGCAGAATAGGCCCCAACAATGGCCTGACGAATCCATTTGCTAATCGTAGACTTAGCAGGCGCCAAGCCTTTCCTGGGCCCGCAGGGCACCACGAAAAAAGCGTCCGTCTTGCGGAAGGAAGAAGTATTCACCAAATAGTACTTTGCACAGCGAACAACATCCAAATTGTGCAGAACCCTCTCCTTGTCATTGTTAGGCTTAGGGCACAAGGAAGGGAGAACAATATCCTGATTGAGGTGGAAAGCAGACACCACCTTAGGAAGGAAATCTGGCTTAAAACGAAAAACCACCTTATCCTGGTGTCTCTCAAAGTAAGGGGCCTGAATCGACAGAGCCGCCAACTCAGAGACACGCCGAACAGAGGTAATAGCCACCAACAAAGCAACCTTCTGAGTGAGAACCGAAAGAGCAATACCCTGTAGCGGCTCAAAAGGAGGACCCTGGAGAGCCGAAAGAACCAAATTCAAATCCCAAACAGGAACCACAGCCTTCCGAGGGGGCGACCCCTTTGGAAAAAGGTCTTAACCAGCGGGTGTAAGGCAAAAAAAGGACCTCTGGAAGAAAACCGACAGAGCAGAAACCTGTCCTTTCAAAGTACTAAGCTGGAACCCAAGATCCAGATTATGCTGAAGAAACTCCAAAATCCTAGGAATCGAAAACACCCTACAAGGCAAGGCCCTAGCCTCACACCAATCAATATAGGACCTCCAAGTCCTATAGTAAATGCCAGAAGAGGACCGCTTCCTAGCTCTAATCAAGGTCTGAACAACGGCCGCAGACAAACCTTCCTCCTTCAGAATGAAGGTTTCAGCAGCCAAGCCGTCAAAGCCAGCGTTTGTAAATTGGGGTAAAGTAGTAGACCCTGAGATAACAGATCCGGCAACATGGGAAGCCGGTACTGATCTACAGCCAGCCTTACAACGTCTGCGTACCAAACTCTTCTTGGCCACCTTGGAGCCACAAGAATTGCTGGCGCCCCTTCTAGAACCAGTTTACGAACTACCTTGCCCAGCATGGAGACGGGCGGAAACAGGTAAAGAAGACCCAGATCCTTCCAAGCAAGGGACAAGGCATCCACTGCCAGAGATAGAGGATCCTGAGAAAGAGACACAAAGGCCGGAAGTTTCTGATTGTGCCTCGAGGCAAAGAGATCCACCTCCGGAGTCCCCCACTTGCGGCAAAGATCCAGAAACACCTCGGGGTTGAGAGACCACTCTCCTTGGCGAGAGGATCCCCTGCTCAGGGAATCCGCCTCCATGTTCTCCACTCCCGGAATGTAGACTGCCGAAATGCAAGGAACATTGCTCTCTGCCCAGTGCAGGATCAGCGAGACTTCCCTGAGGGCACTCCTGCTGCGAGTCCCTCCTTGGTGATTGATGTAAGCTACCGCCGTTCAATTGTCTGAACGAACCTGAACCGGTAGACCCTGTAAATGTGAGGTCAGCCGTGCCAGAACCAGTCGGATGGCTCTGAGCTCCAAGACATTGATGGGGGTGTGAGCCTCCTGAGGACCCCACACCCCGCTGAACTGATGACTTTTCCAATAACCTCCTAGGCCCGACAGGCTGGCATCCGTGGTAACCATCTCCCAACAAGGGACCAGAAAGGATCTGCCCTTCAACAGGTTGCTCGACTCCAGCCACCACCAAAGGGACTGCCGAACCCTGGGAGACATCCTGAAAGGTTGATCCAATGACTGCGGACACCTGTCCCAATGCGTCAATAGGTGAAGTTGAAGAGATCTCATGTGAAACTGTGCAAACGGTACCGCCTCGGAGGACACCATCAAGCCCACCAGTTTCATCCCGTCGGATAGAGGGACAAGGACTGGCCCAAAAAAGGCTGATCAAAAAAAGGCTGATCAGAAACACTCTGGCCTGAATGGTATCCAGATTCATGCCCAGAAATAAAATAACTCATGACAGAGAGAGAGAAGACTTGGGGCGATGGTTCACCCACCCGAACCTCTCCAGAGTCAACACCACCTGGTGGGTGTCCAGCTTCGCCTGACGGAGGGAAGAAGCTGAGATCAACAGGTCGTCCAGATAAGGCACAATGCGAATGCCCTGAGCTCTGAGCAGAGCCATTATTCCCGCCAAGACCTTGGTGAAGACCCTCGGCGCCGAGGGACAGTCCGAAGGGAAGGGCTACAAACTGAAAATGTTGATCCTCCACCGCAAACCGGAGGAATCTCTGATGCGCCGGAAAAATCGGAACATGCAAATACGCATCATTGATGTCTATGGATGTCATAAAATCCCCCTGGCGAAGGGAATTGATAGCCGAGCGCAGAGTCTCCATGCGGAACTTTTGGGCTCTGACAAATCTGTTGAGAACCTTGAGATCTAGAATGGGTCTCACCGAACCCTCCTTTTTGGGAACCGTGAAAAGGTTGGAGTAGTAACCCCTGCCTCTCTCCAACTGAGGCACCAGGCAAATAACTCCCATGTCCAGAAGGTTTTTTACTGCTAACAGGAGCCCCTGTGCAGCCTGAGGGTCCGAGGGCACCCGAGACCTTAAGAATCTTGGAGGCCGCCAGTACTCGAACTCCAGTTTGTACCCGGACGAGACCACTTCCAGGATCCAATTGTCTGTGACCTCCCGGGCCCAGACCTGGAAGAAGAGCCGCAACCGTCCCCCCACCCGTGCGGGTGAGGGCGCCCCTTCATTGCTGAGCCGGTTTAACAGCGGTCTTGGACTTGGAACCCCAGGCAGCCGCGGGACGTGCCCGACCTCTGCCTCTGTTCCAGGACGAGCCCCTGCCACCCGAGGAGGCCAAACCTCTAGCCGCTCTGGCCCCTCGAAAAGAAGGAGTGAACGAGCCAGCCCCCCGAAAGGGACGGCGCTGTTTCTTCCGCTGAGGTAACTTACCTCCCTTAGCAACAGCATCCAATTTATCTCCAAACAGCCGCGCACCCAGGAAGGGAAGAGCTGTAAGAGACTTCTTGGCCACCAATAGGGCTGAAGTCCTGCTACACATGACAATAGAATCTTCCATAGCAGCCAAGACAAAACTCATGAACAATTCACATCTCTTAAGGGTAGCGAACTCATCACTAGCCGGATCAAACTGAGCGTCATTCAACCAGTCCCTGATAAGAGACCTGGTAGCAAGCGACACTAGGGCAGATGCATAAACAGGCCGCAGGGCCAAGCCCACGCTGGCAAATGCGTGACACGCCATCTGATCAAGGTGCTTGTCCTCGCCATCCTTAAGGGAAGTGGCGTCAGGGGTGTTCAGCACAGAAGAGTTAGTCAAACCCAAAACTGGCGCATCGACCTCGGGAGGAGAAGACCATCGCTTAACCGCCTCCACCGGGAAAGGATACTTCTTGTCCCATCCCTGAGGCGCACCAGGAAGCCGACTGGACCTTTCCCATTCTTTCAGGATCAGCGCATCAAAATGACCCTGTGTAGGGAATTCCAGACGGGGCTTGCGGGCCCCAAAAATACCATTTTGTGAAATACTCACCTGTAAAATGGGTATTATAAGTATGTCACACACCCCGCTTCAAGATATCCATAACATGTGGGTAATACCGACCTGAAGGGGCGTTCCTGCAGAGATGATAGCAAAAAAGAAAGCCCCTCCCTGATCCATAAATACCTGGGACCTCCCACTCATCACCCAGTATATAGAAGCAGTAAGGTAAGGGACCAGGAAGAGGCAAATATAAATCAAAATAACGCAAAGTTCACAATATAAAGGATCCCGAATACAAGAAGGGCGGGTGAAGCGGGGTGTGTGACATACTTATAATACCCATTTTACAGGTGAGTATTTCACAAAATGGTATTATTCTAAGTATGTCACACACCCCGCTTCAAGATATCCATAACATGTGGGACATCCAATAGCAGTGTTCATAAAAAGGGCGGGGATCCAAAACAAGGCAACAATGCACAACTTAAACCACAACAGCTTGCAGAACTTTGCGGCCAAAAACAGCATCCGCTGAGGCCCGAACATCAACCTTGTAAAACTTGGAAAAAGTGTGAACAGAGGACCAAGTAGCGGCCTTACAAACTTGCTCAACAGAGGCCTGATGCTGGAAAGCCCAGGACGCTCCAACCGCACGAGTAGAATGAGCAGTAACACGAAAAGGGGGACTCCTCCCCTTGGCAGAATAGGCCCCAATGATGGCCTGACGAATCCATTTACTAATGGAAGATTTGGCAGGAGCCAAACCTTTCCTAGGCCCAAAGGGCACCACAAAAAAAGCATCAGTCTTACGAAAGGAAGACGTAACCACCAGATAATATTTCACAACACGGACTACATCCAAGGAATGCAGCGCCCTTTCCTTGTCGTTGCTGGGATTAGGACATAGAGAAGGCAGAACAATGTCCTGATTCAGATGAAAGGCAGAGACCACCTTAGGAAGAAAATCCGTCTTGAAACGAAAGACAACCTTGCCCTGATGCCTTTCGAAGTACGGAGCTTTAATGGATAAAGCTGCCAACTCAGAAACACGCCTAACCGAAGTGATGGCCACCAAAAAGGCCACCTTTTGGGTAAGTGAAGACAAAGCAATCTCATTCAAGGGCTCAAACGGGGGAAAGAACCAGGTTCAAATCCCAAACTGGAACAAAGGGCTTCCTAGGAGGCCGTACATGCGTAACTCCTTGGAAAAAGGTCTTGACTAAGGGATGAAGTGCAAATGACCTTTGAAAAAACACCGCCAGGGCAGAAACCTGCCCCTTCAAGGTACTAAGTTGAAGCCCCAAATCCAGACCATGTTGAAGAAACTCCAGGATTCTGGAAATGGAAAACTCCCGACAAGAGAAAGACCTACTTTCACACCAGTCAATATAGGACCTCCAAGTCCTATAGTAAATAGTAGAGGAAGAGCGCTTCCTGGCGCTAATAAGAGTCTGAACCACCGCGTCAGAAAGACCTTCTTCCTTTAAGATGGCGGTTTCAGCAGCCACGCCGTCAAAGCCAGCGAAGGTAAATTGGGATAGCGCAGCCGACCCTGGGTGAGCAGGTCCGGCAGCAGAGGCAGAACGAACTGATCCTCTGCCAGTCTTACCAGGTCTGCGAACCAAACCTGCCTTGGCCACCTTGGTGCCACTAGAATCGCCGAGACGCCCTCCAGAGTCAGCTTGCGCACCACTCTGGCTACCATTGGAAACGGAGGGAACAGGTAAAGAAACCCCAGATCCCTCCAGTTCAGAGACATGGCATCCACTGCCAGAGCCAGAGGATCCTGCGAGAGAGACACAAAGACTGGAAGCTTGTGATTGTGACGAGAGGCAAAGAGGTCCACCGCTGGGAACCCCCACCTGAGACATATCGAACGAAACACCGTGGGACTGAGAGACCACTCCCCCTGACGAGAGGAGGCTCTGCTCAGCAAGTCCGCCTCCGTGTTCTCCACTCCCGGAATGTAGACTGCTGAGATACACGGGACGTGACTCTCCGCCCAGTCCAGAATCAAAGACACTTCCCTGAGGGCACTCCTGCTGCGAGTCCCCCCTTGGTGATTGATGTAAGCAACCGCCGTCCTGTTGTCCGACCGGACCTGAACTGGCAGGCCTCTCAACTGATGAGTCAAGCGAAACAGAACCAACCTGATGGCTCTCAACTCCAGAACATTGATGGGCTCGTGAGCCTCCTGCGGACTCCACAGACCCTGAAACTGGAGGTCCTTCCAAACACCCCCCCAACCTGACAGACTGGCATCCGTGGTGACTGTTTCCCAGCACGGGGCCAGAAAAGATCTGCCCTGCGACAGATTGACCGACCCCAGCCACCATTGCAGGGATCGACGAACTCGGGGAGTCATCAGGAAGGACTGATCCAACGATAGAGGAGACTTGTCCCAAACCTTCAACAGATGAAGCTGAAGCGTCCTTGTATGAAACTGCGCAAAGGGAACTGCCTCGAATGAGGCCACCATTAACCCCACCAGCCTCATCCCTAGCCGAATGGACGGACGAGGGGCCGACAAGAGAAGCCGAGCTAATTCCTGAATCAAAAGAATCTTGGCCTGGGGCAGAAACACCCTGGCCTGCGAAGTGTCCAGAGACATTCCCAGAAAGGTCACTACTCTGGACGGAGAGAGAGAAGACTTGGGGTGGTTGACCACCCAACCAAACCTCTCCAGGGTGGACACCACCATTCTGGTGTCCAACTCCGCTTGGTTGAAGGAGGAGGCCATGATCAGAAGATCGTCCAAATAGGGCACAATGCGGATGCCCTGAACCCTTAGCAGAGCCATCACCCCCGCTAGCACCTTGGTGAACACCCGAGGGGCCGAGGTGAGGCCGAAAGGGAGTGCTACAAACTGAAAATGCCGATCCTCCACCACGAACCTGAGAAACCTCTGGTGTGCTGGAAAAATTGGAACGTGTAGATAAGCATCCTTGATGTCTATGGACGTCAGAAAGTCTCCCTGACGAAGAGAGTGAATGGCCGAACGTAGTGTTTCCATGCGGAATTTCCGTGGCCGGATGAACCTGTTGAGAAACTTCAGATCCAAGATGGGTCGGACCGATCCGTCCTTCTTGGGTACCGTGAACAGATTGGAATAAAAACCCCTGCCCTGATCCGAAGGAGGCACTGGGCAAATGACAGCCATGTCCAGAAGGTTCTGCACTGCCAACAGAAGCCCCTGCACCGCTAGAGGTTCTGAAGGCATCCGAGACCTGAAAAATCTGGAAGGGGGGCGGAGCTCGAACTCCAGCTTGTAACCGGAAGACACCACTTCCCGGATCCATCGGTCCGAGACCTCTTGATCCCAAACCTGGGAAAGGAGTCGCAGCCGTCCCCCCACCCGCAAGGGTGAGGGCGCCCCCTCATTGCTGAGCCGGCTTGGCAGCCGGCTTGGGCTTAGAGCCCCAACTGAATCCTGGACGGGCACGTCCTCTGCCCCTGCTCCCAGAATCTCCTCTGGAAGAAGGGAATGCAAATCCCCTGCCAGATCTGGCCCCACGAAAGGAGGGGGTAAAGGAATGCAAATCCCCTGCCAGATCTGGCCCCACGAAAGGAGGGGGTAAAGGAAGGGGCCCCCCAAAAGGGGCGGCGTTGTTTCTTGCGTTGAGGTAACCTACCACCCTTGGTAACAGAATCCAATGTCTCTCCAAAAAGCCGTAATCCAACAAAGGGTAGAGCCGTTAGTGACTTCTTGGACATAAAATCTGCCGCCCACTGGCGCAGCCACACCGAACGCCGAATAGTGACCAGCAGCGCCGACGTTCTACCACACATCATCAAAGTGTCATCCAAGGCTGTCAACACAAAAGATAAAAACAACTCACACCGTTTGAGGCTAAGGAACTCAGCACTACCGGGACGCAGCCCGGAAGAGGTCAACAGGTCCCTAACCACGGACCTGGCAGCCAACACCATTAGTGCCGATGCGCAAACAGGCCGCATGGCTGACCCAACGCTAGCAAAACCATGACAAGCCATCTGGTCAATACGTTTATCCTCTCCATCCTTGAGAATGGAACAATCAGGTCTGTTTAAAACCGAGGAATTGGACAACCCCAAAACCGGCGCATCCACCTCGGGGGGAGATGCCCAGCGCTTAACTGCCTCCGAAGGGAAGGGATATTTCCTATCCCATCCCTGAGGGATGCCAGGGAGCCGAGCCGGCCTGTCCCATTCTTTGGCAATAATTTTGTCAAAATGCCTTTGTGTAGGGAATTCCAAGCGCGGCTTGGATTCCTCAAACAATTCACCCTTCTGCTGTGACACCTCCTCAGGAGGGGAAATATTCAATACCTCCAACATCAGAGCCAGAGCGTGGGGAGTATCAGAGGATCTCCCCAAGTCCCCCAGCTCGGCATCAGCGCCAAAGGACTGCTCATCGTCCGAAAAATCAGAATCCTCATAAACTTCCCCTTCTTCTAGCTGGGAATAGTCAGACCAATCCAGATTATTAACATCCTCCTGGTCCTCCGCCAGCGGAGCCGGCGACAAATGCTTTCTCTTAGTCGGAGCCTTACGGGCGACCGAGCCAGAGATAATTTTTTCAAGGTTAGCCAATCTGGCGCACATCTCAGATTGCAGCTCCCTGCCCATGACGACGTCACACGGGGCGCGTGTCAAAGCGGGAGGTGGAGATGAAGCGACCGGCGGTGCTGACCCAGACGCCTGTGGTTCGGACTGCCGCGTGATGGTCTGCTGTGCACATGGTATACACAGAAGTACATCGTCCCCAGAAATGGATACCCCACATAACATACACTTTCGGGGATGCCCCGAAGGGGCCCCGAGCCCAGTATCCGGGGATGCCTCCATAATGTGAACTTTATATATGAAAAGTCGCTATGACCCAGGGAATTACGCCGTTAGACAACCCGGGATGCCCCTTTAATGTCCCGAGTGGGAGGATTTATGGCAAAAAATTAACCCAGTGATAAGGATCAGGAGGGACCCCCTAAATGCTACTGGCGAACCTCCTGAAACACCATCTGAAAAACAGAACAGAGGGACTGTTTTAGATAAGGCTAATGAAGAAAACCATCAAGCATACAGGAAAAGGAAGAATGGCCGGAGGCCACTTACAGAACCAAAGACCGCAATGGCGACCGTGAGGGAACTTCCAGACGCTCCACAGCAACAACCAGGGCTGCAGTCAGAGAGGGAGAAGGGGGCGCGGCCAGCGCGGGACGCGCGCGAGGCCGGGCCACGCCCCCCCCTCTCCTCCACAGAGCTCCGCAGTGGCACCAGCGAAGGCAGGAGGCGGGGAGCGGTGACGCGTCGTCACACCGGCCCCGCCCTCCCCAGTCTGCGTGAGGTGAATTCACCTCAGAGAAATGGCGCCCAGAGCCGGCCGGCGCCGCAATAGCAAGGAGCGGTCGCCGGCCCGGCCAGATGTAAAGCACACACTCACACACACACAGCAGGGTGAAAAACGGGAGGGACAAGTCCCGGCCCAGCCGACGGTCCGGCACCCCCCCCCCCCCCTGAAGCACAGTAACATGGCGTGAGGTGAATACCTCCGCCATTAATAGATATGAAGGGAAGAAGGGGGGGAAGAAAGCAGCCAGCACCGCACAGGCCCTGTAAAACGGCTGCGGCGGCTGAATACAGTTAAAGTGACAGGCCACTCACACACACTCAAGTATGCTGTCCTGTGAAAAATAAATAAGTTAATGAATTAATAAAAGGACCAACACTCCCCCACCCCACCTATGGAAGGGGATCCTGGGAGGGCCATTGTATGTAAGTAAGGGACAGGGCATCCCAAACCGGGGTCACCAACCCGGTACTACCGCCTACCCTCTCATATAGGGTCTCACGGTGGAGCCTAGCTCCTGAGCACCTAAGGTGCTGATATACCCTCGCCTGGACCCTCAGCCGAGGCTGGGAGGCATATGGATTTCTGGGGAAAAAGGTCCAAACGGAAATAAATAAATAGCGGGCCGGGAGTCATCCCGGCTACCTGAAATCCCCCTGTGCAAGGAGGAGCCATCATCTTCTGACTTGCTCGCCGTCTGCAGAGATGGAAAACTGGGTGATGAGTGGGAGGTCCCAGGTATTTATGGATCAGGGAGGGGCTTTCTTTTTTGCTATCATCTCTGCAGGAACGCCCCTTCAGGTCGGTATTACCCACATGTTATGGATATCTTGAAGCGGGGTGTGTGACATACTTAGAATAAATCCCCCCTTCTTGAGAGGAGGCGCCTCAGGCGGGTCAATATCCAACACCTCCAATAGATGTGACAAAACAGTGGCCGTATCAACGGCATCCCCCAGCGCCTGCCCGACATCAGCATCACCAGACTGTACATAGTCAGTCTCCGTTTCCTCATACAATTCCCCCTCCTGTAAAGGGGAATAATCTGACAAATCAATGGAATCATCGTCAACATCCCACAAGGGCTGGGCCGACGACAAATGTCTCTTTTTAGCCTGGGCCTTCTTGCCCACTGTGCTAACAATAAATTTCTCGATGCTGACCAACCTAGCACAAACATCAGAGTGCGACTCCCCGCTGGCACCAATGACACTTTGGGTACGGATAAGGTGGGGAGGGGAAGGCGATGAAGCGGGAGGAGCCGACCCAGAAGGCTGGGTACCGGACTGCCGCGTTATGGCCTTTTTTGCACATGGTATACAAATCAGCACATTCTCCCCCGTAAGGGATACCCCACACATGGCCCGGATTGTCCCAGAGGGAGCCCGAGCCCAGTATCCTGCGGAGCCTCCATAAGGTGATTTTTGTGGTCAGTTGCAAGACCACAGGGAATTATGCCTAAGCAACCTGGGATGCCCCTTAAAAGTCCCGGTGGGAGGATTTAAGGTGATCCATTTAACACTAGGGACCCCAGGACCAGGAGGAACCCCTTATATTATGAAGCAATCTGCAACACACAATAAGGCATATCAGTTACTATACAGCGTAACAACATCATTCAAAATACATATATATATATATATATATATATATATATACCAAAATGACAAAAAAAGCAGGGACCCCCAAATAACTAATGAAGTGGCCACCAGGCCCTTACCGTCCCCCAGAAACGACAGCAGCAGCAATGCAGCAAGATGGCCCCCGTCTCTGAGGTGATCAGGAAGAAGCAGGAAGAGAAGGGGGGCGGGCCAGCCCCGAAGGCGCGCTTTTCCAGGCCCCACCCCCCTCACAGCAGCGCGGATCTGGCCAGGGAGGCCCTTCAGAAAACGCGCCGAACGAGGGGCGGGGCTACCGCGGTCGCGCCGAGCGCCCGGCCGCGTCCCCTTATCTAAACACAGCCTGAGGGAGAGAAGCTCCCCAGGCTGACAGGAGAAACCACAGCAGGCTAGGCCAAGCAACAGCACCAATTCATCAAGGAATAACTTCCAAGTGATCCACACCAACTCACACACAACTTACAGTGGTAACACCAACACACATACACATATATACATATATATATAAAGTAAAAGGGAGAGGCCGAGGATGACGGCCCGCCAGCCCCCCCCCCCCCCCAGAGGGAAGTAAGGGACCCGGAAGGGGGGGGACCCGGCCCGAATAGGGCCACAGGCATGTAGGGACGGGGCATCCCACACCAGGATCACCAAAACCTGGGTAACCGCCTACCCCATAATGAATGAGGTCTCACGGTGGAGCAATGCTCCTACCCTCACCAGGACCCGCAGCCTAAGCTGGGAGGCTCAGATAGGGACAATTTAGAAAGGGTCCAGGCAGCAATAGGGACAATAAACGAAGTCTTCATCTTCTGTCTTGTCGCCTTCCCTGCAGAGAAGGAACTGGGAAATTGGTGGGAGGTCCCAGGTATATATGGACCGGGAGGGGCTTTCTTTTTTTGCATATTCATCTCTGCACAAGTTTGCCCTCTACTGGAGATTACCCCACATGTCATGAAGATCGAAGTGGAGTGTATGGCACACTTAGAATAAGGGTGGTTCCTCCCCTTCCCCCGCCTATAGGCTCACCATAGCCTATAGCCTACTTACTCTTAGGACGAGTCTGCGGCCCAGAGCGTAGCTCTGCCGAACGCCTGACCCTCGGCGTTCCCCTACCTGCACCTGATCCGCAGCCATGGCTGGGAGGCAAGAAGGGTCCCGGAAGCAGGTGGGAATAGGGCTTGCAACGGCTGACGGGCTAGTAGTGCCCCGCTTATCTGCAAAGTCCATGGAGAGAGAGAAAGAGACCATCTTCGCAGTCAGACTGCAGGAGAAGACTGGGGTCTTCTGGGTAATTCTGGCCCTTTTATGGGCCGGGAGGGGCCACAAGTCTTCCTGCAGTCGACTGCGCCACCTGTGGCGGATTACCCACATGTAAAGAATTGAAATGAAGCAAGCCGTGCTGTACACCTTGAAAAAAATGGTGGAGCATCATTCTGACTTGGGTTACTGCCTGCGGTAGGCTTGCATTTGCAGAAGATGACCTCTGAGGGGCTAGGTGGGTATACCAATACCCAATACCCAATATGGGATGCCCCTTAGTTTACAAATAAGTAGGAACTAGTTACATTTCAGGGTACCTGAGCTGCAGATGCAAGTGTGGACAGCACAACAGCAACCTGCGCGCCCCTCTCATGCATCAGCAATGAATCAGGTTTGCCAAGTAGGCAGGCAGAGCACTGCGTCACCCGAGGCTTGAGAGTGGTTTGAACACATGGACCCGAGTTTGGGAAACCAATTATTTTTAAAAGGTAGGACCAACAGGCTGCCACAGGGGTTAGGGTAGGCAGACCTAAAGTCTTTGTTTGCCATTGTCAGTGCTTTGACTAGGTCTGCTCTTAAGTGGACCAAAACCCAGGATTTTGACCATCCTTGGTTTTGGTCCTTTCCCCCGGGGCACCCCGATTAGGGGTGTGAAACCCCCCAGATCGCCAATGCCAACTCACCTTTTCCCAGTCCTACGGCTCGTCCAAACAGCACACTCAGAACCGCTGATGTCACGTTGTCTAAGCCTTCGTCCAAGGCTAGCGACTCAGAGTGCGCTGGCAACCGCATCCCCCCCTTCCCTCTAACAGGGAGTGTGCCTGCACCTGCCATTTACAAATCACGCAGTGCCGGCACGCGCCCTGCTAAAGAGATGTAGGATGTAGCCGCGGCTCGCTCTGTTGGACCGGGAAATCAGGTAGGTGTATGGGGCGGCCTGGGGGTTTCACACAGCGGGACATCCCGATTTTGGATGCCCCAGGGAGAGGGAATCTATCGGCCCAGGAATATTATAGATTCCCAGGCCAATCGGTGTGGGTTTTGGCCCACTTTAAGTCATCCAAATGTAACCATTACTTACCAGGATAACCTTCCAGACTTGTTCTAACATTACCCACCGAGGGGTAGATCTGAAAAATATAGACACAGACACAGTTATAGAGAGAAAGCTCATGCACACAGCATGGCACATTACTACAATTAAATGCAGCACTACAATTCTTCATTCTGATCATAGTAACATAGTATGTAAGGCTGAATAAAGACTTTAGTCCATCCAGTTCAGCCTGTTTAACTCCTTCCAGTGGTCTAGTAGCCATAGCCGGAAATGTTATTACATGCCAGGAAGGCATCAAGGCCACTTTTGAACATTTTTAATGTATCCCTCATTACTACCTCCTCTGGCAGTGATCCAGAAGCTTTATTTTCTGGGCAATTTTTCACCCATGTAGTTAGCTTAAAAAGACTTTAGGTCTGCTTTGGTACCACCCTCACGGGCTTTTAAAGCAGAAGAAACGTTTAAAAGGAGGGACAAAGTGTGTGATTTTGTTATTCTTGCCTGGGGCATCCCGATTTGGAATGTCCCATTGTGTGTATTTCCCCCCCCCCCCCCCCCCGGTCAACAGTAAATTCACCTTTCCTTCGATCCCACGGCACATGTGGGGGATGTTGAGCAATCAACAGATCAAGTTCTGTTCAGCTTATGCTTTGCCACTTAGAGCACAGGCAAAGCTGAATGGAGAGCACACGGCTAGTTGTGCCGCACCCCTGTTGTGGGTACGCATCTCGCACAGAAGTATAGTGGGATGCATCCATCACCTGGTGAGAAGAGTTTACGAGTGATTCGGGGGGATTTCACACATCAGGGCATCTCAGATGTCTCACAAGGACGGAGACTGGCCCTCAGAATGTTATAGATTCTAGACCGGAGGTTGCTCTTCTTTAAGGTGAGCCACAACCTGTGAAACGTAACCCTGAATAGTACACCTCTGGGGCATCCAGATTAGGAATCTCATCGGCGATCCCAGGGTGGAGGCTGGGATCTCCCTCAATAGGCTTTTTAAGCATCACATATAAATGAGCAGGTAAAAAAACTGAATGGCCAGTCTCATGATTGGGTGGGCAGGAGATGCCGCTGCTAGCAGAGCACGAGGAGTGGGATCGTTATCGATATGTGTATAATGGGTGACAATTGAAGTTTTACACAAAGGGGCTCTCAAACCCAGAAGCAGCAATTTAAAGCAGTACAAAACACAGCGCGGCCGTAAAATTAGCCTGCTTTCTGTCTCCTTCGCCGATGTAAACATTGGGTCGGCCGCACACCCACTGCTGGGGATATGGTGGCTTGCAATCCTCATTGCTATAAACAGGGCTGCTTGCCGAACATTACATATGCATGACAAAACAGCTCTGATTGGACGAGTCCACGCATGAGATGCAGAATTGGAAAGAGGTGAGTTATCCGGGTGGGGGGGTTAAATACAGTGGGGTCTCCCAAATAGGAATGCGGGGGGCTGGCAAGGAACAAAACCTGAAATAGTCATAATCCCGGGTTTTGTTTCCCAGCCCTAAAGTAGTTTAGGTCGTATTTGGTCCACTCTATCGAAAAGCCCAAAGCTTGGAAATGTCACTATTCTGGTGCCTGACAGCCTACGAGGCCGAATGACATATGTGGGACAAGCTCTAATATTAGCTTAGAAATTGATTAAATCAAAAGGTTCATATGAATCACCCATGGGGCAAATCTTCTCAGATGTGGGCAGGTACAGTCATCGCTGAGCGGTCAGCGGTAAACTTATCTGACAGACAGGTATAAAATATGGGCAGGTCTTGAGGAGAACCCTTGGAAAAGCGCAATACAATCCTATAGCCTGCATAAGCTCAGGAGCAGCACGTTTCTGCCAGATCGCATTTCAATTGCTGCAAAGGAAGCAAATCCGAAGCACTTGCAGAGCGGGTCCAGAAACAACGGTGGTCTTACCAGCTGCAGGGGGTTTTCTGACTTCGGCAGAGTCTTCTCCCCCTTTCCCAGCGTCTTCAGGCTCTGGCCAAATTCAGAATGAAGCCATTTGGTCTGGTCTGTTCCCATAGAGCCGATACTGGAAAACTGGCCAATCACAGGCCACGATTCAATGCCTGCCAGATCGCTGCCTTTCTCTCGTAATAGCTGCAAGATAAGAACAAAAAGGTTTCCACACTGCAGGGCCTTTTTTATGCTACACTCACAAAGGCCATTTTTCAATGACTGACAGATAGGAGAGTGCTATTAAAGTGGACCAAAACCCAGGATAGTCAATTTTGACTATCCTGGGTTTTGGTTCTTTCCCCGGGGGCACCCCGCTGTGTGAAACCCCCCAGAACACCGCAGCCAACTCATCTCTTCCCGATCCCACGGGACGTATAAGAGCAGCGGCTCTGATGGCCGCATCCTCCACCTCCATCTAACAGGGAGCGTGTCCGTGCCGGCCATTCCTAAATGCCTGGCGCAGGCACGCGCACTGCAAGAGGGAAGTGGAGGATGCGGCCGACAGAGCCGCTGCTCTTAGACGCGCCGTGGGACTGGCAAGAGGTGAGTTGGCTGCAGCGATTTGGGGGAGTTTCACACAGTGGGAGGGGTGCCCCCGGAGAAAGGACCAAAACCCAGGATTGTCAAAATCAACACAACCGATTTAGAATTTTTGTTCCAAATTGGGATGCCCCTAGGTCTCTCACCTTCCTGTCGCTCCCACGTTGGGTGAGAACAAGCATGTTGATTGGCCGAGAGGCCAGTTCAACTAATCAGCGTGCTCGCTTTCACACGGCTCCCTTTGGCACCGAAGAGAGTTGAGTGCGCCGCCAGACACATCCCCCGGCCACCTCCTAGCCGCCGCATGCCTGCACCGCCCATTCAGAAAGGCCAGGTCGCATACGGCTAGAGGTAAGCCGGGATAAGGGCGTGGCACAGAGATGCGGTGAGGACTTCTGAGGGGGGTTTCCACAGTGGGGCATCCCGATTCAGGATGCCCCAAGGAATGGAACTCAGGTGGCCCTGGAATCTTTAAATAGGAACTTTGGATGCCCCACTGTGTGAAAGCCCCCAGATCCCCTATTTCACTCACCTGCCCCCAGAGCCCTCACCCTGTCTCCGTGCTGCAGCTGCATCCCTGCTCACCTCTGCCTGTGCGCACACCAACGCCAGGCATTTCTGAGTGGGCAGCAAGGGCACGTCATAGCTAGAGACTGAGCAGGGGACGCGGCTGCCATTACACTTGGCTCCTTTCGGCTGCTTTGCCGTTCAGCTCAGCAAAGCTGCTCAGCCAATCAGTGAGCTTGGTTCAGGCCACGTCTGCACCGTGGGAGGGACAGCAAGGTGAGCCTTTACAGATACCTGGGGTGATACACCCGGCAGGGCATCCCAAATCGCGATGTACCACCGGAGATGAAAATTCACAGGTGTTGTTCCTCTTTAAAGCCCTTGTATAGACGCCATTTTCTGGGTATAGTGATCCTCTAAAGAGGTCTACAAGCATATCTGTCTCCAAACACCTACAGTGTAGTGTATACTATATGACTTTATCTCCGGGAGTGATGAAGAGCTTTAAACCCCTTGGTCTTGGTACAAATAACTCTGGGGGGGGGGGGGGGGGTATGGGCATCCTGGAGCTGCTTTAGGGGGAGAGTAGGTAAGTGCTTTCTTTTAAATTTTATTTAGGGTATACAGCCCTTTGAAGCATGCAGGCACCACCACCATAATCAGGAGAAATGTTACCTTTCTCCTTGTACCTCCCGAGAAAAACCTGGGCTGCGATTGGCCGCCACAGCCCGTGAACCAATTTTATTGCAGATCTGGAACCTGTGTAAATAAAATTGGTGCAGTTCTGCACATCAGCCTGCTTCCCCAATGTCTGCAGTGCCTATGAGCACCTCCAATCACCCCTGACTCCAGCCCTGGAGTCTAAAAGACTTCATAGCCGGCCGACTTGGTGCCCCCAGGGCATGCCGATCCAGCATGTTAAGCTATATGAGCCCCTCCACATTGCCCCTGCAAGCCCCCTTACCTTGTCTTGCGCCCTCGTCGCAATCGCCAGCCGCATCCCTGCAGCTGTGCTCCTCAGGGGAGTCGGGGATGTGCACGCCCCCGCTCCCTATGCTGGAGCACCATTGAAAACAACGGCTTTATGCCATGCATTAGTGTGCACAGCATAAAGCAATGGCTGGACAAGTGCCCTCACATGCTCTGTGGGAACAGCGAAAAGGTAAGTAGAATAGGCATCTGGGGGTATCACACAACGGGGGCATCCCAAAACAAAATCAAGCTTGTGGTTTTCTTCTACTGATAAAATCCAGGGGTAACAGAACCTGTCCCCTGACTTCCTCTTTCTTCCATTAAAAGAAAGGAATGAGCCTGGCTGGATAATTTTTAATGGCGGGCGTGTGACCCCTTCTCCCGCCATCCAGCAAATTTATATGGATTTTTATCATAAGGCCATATTTTTGGAATAGTCCTCCTTTCAACAGGCAACTCCTGACAACCATAAGCTCCGAATTCAGAATATACTTACCTTTTCCCTTAATTTGCTTGATCTAGCCTAGAAACATTTCTGGATTACTTTCAGCACCATCAGTTGCTGGCCCGAGTACGGACTTATAGTGGACCAAAACCCAGGATTTTGAATATCCTGGGGTTTGATCCTTTCCTATGGGGCACCCCGATCGGGGATGTGTGAAACTTCCCAGATCGCCGATGCCAACTCACTTCTTCCCAGTTCTACGGCACATGCACGGCCGCTCGTCCAATCAGCATGCTCGGAGCCACTGACGTCACGTGGTCCAAGCCTTCATCTAAGGGCAGCAGCTCCGAACATGCTGGTGGCCGCATCTTACACTTCCCTCTAACAGGGAGCGTGCACGCACCAGCCATTCACAAATGCCTGGCACGAGCACGCGCCCTGCTAGAGGGATAGCAGGGACGCGTCCCTGGCTCACGCATGCACCGCTGGACCGGGAATCAAGGTAAGTGTATGGGCGGCGTGGTAGGTTTCACACAGCGGGTCATCCTGATTTTGGATGCCCCGGGGGGAGGGAATGGATTGGCCCGTGAATCTTCTGGCCTGATCGGCGTGGGTTTTGGTCCACTTTAAAGTGGATAAAACCGGGGGAATATGACTTTTCCGGGTTTTGTTCTGTGCTCCCGCTGTGGAAACCCCCCAGTAAGCCCAAGTAAAGCTCACCTCTCCTCGGTCCAATGGTACATGTGCGGGCACTCGTCCAATCGTAGCCCTTTGCCATGTTTACATCCTTTAACAAAGGGTTCCGATTGCCTTCAATGGGGAGAGCATGCACTGCCGCATCCCCAGCAGCAAGCACCAAACTACTCTGATTGGACGAGAGCCCGCACAGGTTGGACCGGGAAAAGGGAGTTATTATTGGCTCCCTGTTGGGTTTTGTTCCGCCTAAACAATCTCCAGTCAGGTCCTGCATGCTTAGACCAACCACTGCTGAAGATGAGGCATCTCAGTGTGGTCAGGTGGTGCGCCCCTTCCTCCAATCAGAGAAGGAGCCTTATTAAAGGAGGTTGGGGTGTGCCCTGGAGCCATCCAGGGTGTGTAGTGTCACTCCTTAGCTCAGTGAGCCCCTGAATTGCAAGAGAGAAGGAGAGTATAGGTTTGCTTAAAGTTGTAATGACAGAAAATAATGATGGCACCTACCTTCCTCAAACGCAAGTGTCCCCATTTCTCCTTATCGTGTCCCTGGAATCTTCCAGGTGTTGATCCCACCAGGTACACCCTGCAGTTTGTAGCAGAATATTCATTTAAATGGTGATGAAACCAAAAAGAAAATGAAGAAAATAGATAAGGGCCCGATGGATCATCAGCCACCACCACCCTAGACTGAGGAAGAGGTAGGTGTACGTACCAAATGGATGTTGGGGGGGGGGGGGCATGGAAACCTGACGTCTAACCACTTATCAAGAAACGAGCCTGCATTTTTTTTGGAAGATGACCCCCCCCCCCCAAACAAATTCACTGCCGGGCCCCGATTTGGGATGCCAGTCTGCAAATAGGTCCCTGGTAATTTGAGCAATCATTACCAGACATGCCTAATTGGGATGCCTGGTTAATAGGGGGGCAGAGTGCAACCGAGGACTAGGATTAGGTCACATTTAAAGTGGACCAAAACCCATGATTTTGACCATCCTGGGTTTTGGTCCTTTCCCCCGAAACCCCCCAGATCGCTTGAAGAAACTCACCTCTTCCTGGTCCTACGGCACATGCACGGCTGCTAGTCCAATCAGCGCGCTCGGAGTCGAGCATGCTGGTGGCCATATCCCCCGCATCCCTCTAACAAAAGTGCCTGGCGTGGGCACGCGTCCTGCTAGAGGGATAGTGGGGATGTGCATGCACCGTTGGACCAGGAAGAAAGGTAAGTGAACGGGGCAAACTGGCGGGTTTCACACAGCGGGGCAACCTGATTTTGGATGCCCCGGGGGGAGGGAATTGATCGGGCCTGGAATCTTATAGATTCCCGGGCCGACTGAGCTGGTTTTTGGTCCACCCTTATTTAAAAAAAAAAAAAAAATATATATATAATTTTATATATATATATATATATATATATATATATATATATATATATCTTTTTTTTTTTTTTTTAATTATATACATTTATTATATATATTTATTTCAAGGTATCCATATTTAAAGTGGACCAAAACCCAGGATTTTGACTATCGGGGGTGCCCCGCTGTGTGAAACCCCCCAGAAACCCCAATAAACTCACCTCTCCCCGCTCCCACGTGACTGCCCGGTCCAATCCCCGCCAACGTCCAGGCGGGGAACAGGAACGTCCAAGCGGCTTCCGCCGCCGCCGCCGCCTCCCTCGCGTCGCTTTCGGCGCGCGCGCGCCCGTGCCGGCCATTCACAGACGGCCGGCGCGGTCGCGCGCACGCCTAGAGGGGCGCGAGGGAGGCGGCGGCGGCGGAAGATAAGGTAGGTGATTTGGGGTGTTTGGGGGGGTGGGAGGTGATCGGCCCGGGAATCTTATAGATTTCCGGGCCGATCACCTCTCGGTGTTGGTCCACTTTAAATGGATACCTTTTGTTTCCTGCAAATCCATTTATTATCGATTTCCCACGCTGTCCAGCACCCAAATCTCCAGAAGCCTCCGCAACACCATCAGTCTCAGTGATGCTGCCACACCCTCTCTATTCTCTGCAATGGAGGGGATGTGCCAGGCCAGGTCTTGGTTGAACTTATCAGCTGCGGAGAGGAAAAAGCGTAGTGTCCCTTTTTTCCCCCCTCTCCTAATGGGTGGACACTAGCTTAAAAGCAGAACAAAACCCAGGGCAGACGGTCTTTCCCAGGGCATCTCGAATTGGGATGCGCTGCTGTGTAAACCCCGCCTCCCCCAGGACACCCTCTCCAGTGCAACGGCCCGTGCGCTGGCTCACATCCAATTAGAGCCATTTGCCATGTCTATGTAATTCGGCAAATAGCTCTTATTGTTTAGAGAGGGGCGCTCTTGCTGCCCATGGACGCTATTGGGGAACATTGCCGATTGGCATAGAGGTCAATTTGGAGCCAGCTGAAAAAACCCCAGAAGGGGGTAGGAGCGCTCCCCCGTCTAAAGGGAAACTGGGGATGCGGCTGCTCCCTCTTCCTATTGCCAAGCTGTATGCGGAGCATTAATGTGCAGGGCATATGGGGCTGCTTGGACGAGAGCCAGCGCATGTGCCATTTGACCAGGTACTTTTTCACAGGCAATTCCGGGAGGAGGGGGGTTCACCTAATGGGGAATCCTAAATCAGGATGTCCCGCAGCAAGAATAAAAAACTAGGATAGTGAAAATGCTGGGTTCTGTTCCGCTTTAAAGTGGACCAAAACTAATATATTATAGTGGACCAAAATTATTGACTATCCTGGGTTTTGGTCCTTTCCCTAGGGGCATCTGGGGGTGCCCTGCTGTGTGAAACCTCCCAGATCACCTGAACCCAGTTCACCTCTTCCCGGTCCCACGGCGCGTCTAAGAGCAGAGGCTCTGATGGCCGCATCCTCAGCCTGTACCGACCATTAACAAATGTCTGGGTTTGGGTGATTTGATGGGTTTCACACAGGGGGGCACCCCCGATCGGGGTGACCCCGGGGAAAGGACCAAAACCCAGAATTTTTGTCTGCACAATATGAGGAAAAAAACACTAAAGTGGACCTAACCTTTCACCACCCCAGTCAATACTAAAAAAAAATACATTTTGCTTTGACCTCCTCGTTATTACTGATTTGCATGTAACAGTGTTGCAAAGAGCCCAAGGAGTCGCGCATACTGACCTAGTCTCAGACAAATCATGCTGCTTGATGATATCCATCCATTCCTGGAGGCTGGGAGACTTATAGGACGCCAGGTATGCAATAAGATCAGACCTGAAGTTAGTTTTGGACTCCCCGGCGAGAGAGGACGATCCCTCCGGCAGCTTCGGATACAGCGGGCTCAACCAGATCCTAAAAAACAGGAAAATATCTGAGTACAAGTTACTGACAAACATTCTAGAACAGGGGCTCCCAGGGGGTTTATCAAGTACCACTTTCCATTTTCTAATTATCTCAAGTACCACCTGGGTGGTACAATATGGAATGACCCTCTACTAACTACTAAATTGCATCACACAACTAATACACAGACATATTTTATCAACTACTGGAGCAGTCTTTCACAGGTATAGATAAAGGTATAAATGGCAACATATCACATTAGGGGGGCTTCAGCCTTGTACAGTACCACCAGATAGGATGTAGAGTACCACCAGGGGTAATAGTACCACTGGTTGGTAAACCCTTGTCGGGGAACCGCAGGTCACGTGACCAACTAACAATCGAGCAACTACAATCACGCAGCCCACTTTCCCAAAGCACTGTGCGTTCGTCCGCCTAGTGGGACTACCAGGCCCAGCAATGTCCCGGACACCCAGATTCTTGGCTAAGGCAAAAAGACAGCTCAAGTTAAATATAGGTTTTAATGCAATACGCACACTAGGCAGTAATAACAAACATTTGGCTATGATGGAATATGAATGAATACAAAGGTCGTTCTGAGAAGTGGGTTACAGGTTACAGTTAGTTACACACAGAGATACAACAGTCAGAGTTACCTTAAAATGCAGATGCAGAGTAGTGATGATGTGCTCCCACAAGGAGGTATGTCAAGAGCTTATAGAAGGTTCGAGCACCTCCAGCACGCATGCAAAGTGACCCTCCTCTAGAGAGGGCCATCCCCCTTTATGCCTCGAGACCCTTTCACCCCCTCTATTCTGATGGACTGCTACCCCCCCCCCCCCCCCCCGTTTGTGGAACCTGCTTTAGAACCTAAAGCCCTTTAGGGGTTATAACTTTGGGCAGGGGGGTCATATTGCTCAGGATATGGCACCAAACGATAGGGCTGGACGTCGGGCATCCGATGAGTCCAAAGATGGAGCCCCTAGATGGGTCAGAACTAGAGATCTCCATTTTTTTAGGTTTCTGTGGTTGCATGGCCCTGAGAATTCATGGCACCGTTCTGGTTCTGTATCTGGCTTGGTGCTGAGACACACAGCGGCCCAGCTACAGTCCAATTTTGTTGGCGCTGGATGTCTGAGGCACTGGTGTTTGACGTGAGGGAACCATCTCCAGGGGGTTCACCTCTGCTTCAGTCTCAGCAGGGCCTTCTCAGCGCAGAGGTGTGAGAGAATCAGCAGGGTGTCTGTGATCTGAGAGAATCTTAAAGGGGTAGGCCGGGCATCAGCAATAAAATGACATATATTTCCCCTACTCCTCACATCCCTGTTTTAGAACATACTCTAAGTGAGGCAAATGCTGGGTACCACCCCCCCCAGCAAGGAGAGCAAGCACCATAGTCTTCATCGATAGGTGCAGAAGCCACCCAGGATCATTAATCCCCACGTAAATCGCCCCTCCCAGGTGAATGTGGCCACAATAAAAATCAAGATTTCAGTCTACCATATTAATAAAATTACCACTAAAAGCTTTGTTTTATCTTCATCATCCTGGTCGATGGCAGCAATTATTATCAAGACTTTCTTTGTACATTTGTCCGTTTATCCTTCCTTCAATCATGTACGTAAGTCCCACACATCCATATGGCCCTGTCAGTATGCCGTTTTTGGGGTGCAGTGCTATCTTTTGACCTCCAAACATAGTATTCTGGCATCCAAAGAGTTCATATTTGGCCTCATTTGACCCACCAGTATTTCACACACTTGTCTAAATGTTGTTGATCAACCTCTGAACGTGCATCAACATGCTCTTTCTTCAGCAATGCACTGCCTTGTCCCACCCCATCCATTTTAATGATTGCACAGCGCTGTGCACAGTAACTCACGTGGAAGGCGGAAATGGCTCACGAAGACACCATGAGCCCCATTCCCTGGGTTTAGTGCATAGGCCACTCCAGCCCAGTTGTAAAATACCCCCCACCCCTAGCGCTGAAGCAGGGCTAATGAATAAAATAAGGAGAGACACTTACTTGCATCCGCAATCCAGTGGCGGTTTGGTTAGGCAGTGCCGCAGATTCCATCGCCATCTTACTGAGGATGACCACTGGCACTCCTACCAGGATGACCACTGGCACTCCTACCAGTCCATTTACTTTAGTCCTTCCAGGACTTCAAAAGGTGCAGAAGCCACCCGACAGCATCAATCCCCACTTAAATCACCCCTCCCAGGTAAATGTGGGCACAATAAAAAAATCAAGATTTGTGCCTGCTAAGTTAAAGCGGAACAAAACCCACATTTTTAACTAGCATGTCCTGAATTGCTCCCCAATTTTCACTGCTCCTGCTTTACTCTAATCCCAGATAATGGAGACTATCATAGCTGTGACGCGCCACCTCCATTCATTGCTACTGATGTGTGTGGCAATGATGTCATTGCCACACCAATACAGTGGCTGAAACCTGCCACCTCACACCAAGGGACACCAAAGAAATCAGTGTTTCAGGACAATCTGAAAACAGAAAATATTAATTTCAAGTTCTACACTCTAAGAAGGGAGAATCGGCAGGGGCTTTGGCCATATGTAATTCACAAGTTCAGTGGGTTTTGGTCCTCTTTAAACCGGACCTTCAGCCTGAATAAGAGCCTATCTTATGTTTCCCCTGCCCTGTACATACAGATTGCCCACTTTAAAAACCATCCTATCTATTGCATTTTACGAGCCTTTAAACATCCAAGATAGCGGCCCATGGAGTTTTAGGCTGCCTGCAAACATGAAGTGTCTTCTGACTGTGCTGCTCTGCATTCTAGGATTGCTGTCCTTTTCCTGACCCCAGTACTGCTCTGTCTGTGCAAAGCTATAACCTCACCCCCTGTACTTTTGCCCACCTCTCCTCTTTTCAGTATGTGATGCTTCTGAGGCAAGATGGCGGCGCCCACATTCTAGAGTCGTGAACAGTTGCAGCCCAGTGGGGATAAGAATAAAAAGTGATTAAAAATGTAAAATATATTTAGATTTTAGGGAATAGTTAAGGGTTTGGGCTTTGTATTAAATGATGCTGAAGGTCCTGTGTAAAAAAAATTACCATTGAAAGCCTAGGGACTGGAAGGACACCATGAGCCTCATTCCCATCCCCTGGGTTTAGTGAACCTTTACAGAGGTCTACAAGCATATCTGTTCCCAAAGCCCCAACAGTGTAGTGTATCATAACCTGACCAGCTCAACATCCTTCATTAGTTATAAAGCACTTCAAACCCCCCCAATCGCAGGGCCACAACCCACAGCGACTGTTGGAACTTGGCACAAAGAACTCTGGGGGGCGGGAGCAGGCCATCCAGAAGCTGCTGTGAGGGACAGAAGGTAAGTGCTTTTTTGCATTTTTCTTTTGGGTTTACAGTCCCTTTGAGCATGCAGGAACCATCCCACCACCATTGATCGGCTATATATGTGAAAGCACCCCAGACTGTTGCTATGTGCAGGTCCTCAAGCAAGTAGTTGTCCTTCCATTACTTGCATGCCTGTTATGAATGGGTCCCGTCTGGCCCTGGAGTCTTTCAGACTTTACCTTTCTGTGACAAGACAAGCTTGTGGGAGGGTCTAATTTATGCACAGAGCATTGCATAATGGGTAAAAACATCTTAAAGTGGACCAAAACCTGGGTTTGCTGGCCCTGGCTTCTAAAAGACTCCAGAGCCTGCAGCTTTCCATCCCGAGGGAATCCCGATTTGGGATGCCCTGCTTTATGAAACCCCCTGGGATCGGCGCTATACTTGCATTGCTAGCGATCACACTGTGCATGAGCAGACCGCATCCCACACATCCCACGGCCAAGGCACGCTCCGGAACCCAGCATATGTCCATAGCCTGTCCTTGCAATGCCCTTCCCCCCTAGAATTGGAGCTCATGTCTCAAATTGAAGCACATTGGGGATGACGCAGGCTAGTCATGGGCTGGCCGGTATCCAGTACAATCCTGGGCCCCAGTATTTTGGCCCCAGTTTTCCACTGGCCAGGTGCCCCAGGAGAAGGGCTGTGGCCTACCATGTAATATTGTAGTTTGTTCAGCTTTAATTATCTTGCGTACATGTATATTGTTTTTATACGTTTGTTTATTACCTAATTATATATCATTTAATAAAGGCATATATTCTCCTAAACTCATGGTTATGGTTTTTGAGCGATGCAGCACCCTCTGCCAGCTTGGTAGATTATTCAGCTTTTATGTGCCTCGGCACTGGGTATAGATAATAGGGCCTCAAATGTGTCCATCCCAGCCTGAAGACCAGTAAGACTAACCAGCACAAAGTGAACCAACAGTCAAAAATGACTTAAACAGGACCAATACAACAAACAGTGCTCATATGCCCCTTCCCAGGGCAATTTAGATTACTGAAGATAAAAATTCATTTACCTTTTTCTAACTCCTGCTGTGGTCAATTTTAAAAACAAAATGGTGGCTCATGGAATCTGCAGGGTACCTGCAAACAGGAAGTGCTGCTGGGTTTCCTGTTAAAGTGGACCAAAACCCAGGATTTTGACTATCCTGGGTTTTGGTCCTTTCCCCCAGGTCACTCCGCTGTGTAAAACCAACTCACCTCTTCCCGGTCCTATGGCACATGCGCAGCCACTTGTCCAATCAGCGCGCTCGGATCCACTGGCGTCACATCGTCCAAGGCAAGCGGCTCAGTGCGCACTGACAGCCTCATCCCCACTACCTTCTAACAGGGAGCGTGCCCGCGCCGGCCATTCACAAATGCCTGGCACGGACACGCCACAGACACTAGAGAGCGGGGATGCGGCCACGGCTCGAGCATGCGCCATTGGACTGGGAAGGAAGGTAAGTGTATGGGTGACCTAGGGGGGATTCACACAGCAGGGCATCCTGATTTTGGAATCTTATAGATTCCCGGGCCAATCACCATGGGTTTTGGTCCACTTTAATGAGCATTGGCAGTTATGTCAGTTGAATTCAGGCAGCAGCATGGCTGAGATTCTGGGAGAGGAAGCTCCAAAATGTTCGCCAACTCTAAAAAATCTGTGAGGAGGCGTTTCAGCTTGGGAGTGGATGCAGAAGCAAATGTAAGTGCGTGCAGATGGGGCAATGATTTTGGGGAGTTTTCCTTTCCAAATGTTCCAGACTGTTGCTCCGGTTTAATGAAGATGAAAAGCACATAAAATTGTGCTGGCAAGGAGCTGGCAATCTAGAGTCAGTGATTGTGTCTAGGGCGGCTTCTGAAAAAATTGAGAATTTTAACTTTTTTGTTTTGTAGATTTTTGTGCTGGAGGGACCCATTTCACTCCTGGACCCCCCCCCCCCGCCACCTGTAAGTGCATAAGTGATCCTGGCCAGTCACAAAAAATCCACATGCCATGTGCCAAAGAGCATTGCAACAGGCCCTGTGTGACAATAGAAGAAGCGCTCAAGGAGTCACATTAACTGTCACAGAAAATGTAAACGCATTTGGAGTGTCAATGGCCCAGGTGGCAGCACAGAAAGTAAAAGCTTTTAGACATGTTGCCACACAAAGGCAGCCGCACACATGGGAAGCCGGCCCTTTCTTTCGAGAAGAGCTCATTGTGATGAATAACCTACGGAGACACATGTGAGTGCATAATGCGCACAACTTCAAGATTATCTTGTCAGTAAGTGCGCCGATATTTCCCAATCTGAAGAGATCAGACAAGGTTCAAAGTACTGTATTTTTCGCACTACAAGACGCACCTGCCCATAAGACACACCTAGGATTTGGAGGAGAAAAATCAGAAAAAACAACGAACCAAATGTTGTGCTCCAAAAACCCCCCCTCCAAGAACCAAATAATAGGCAAGGTGCAGAATCCCCCGCTTACAGGCAGAGTGGCATCACCCCTCCCATTTCCCATGGGCAGTGTGGCATCACCCCTCCCATTTCCCATGGGCAGTGTGGCATTTCACCCTCCTATTCCCCCATAGGCAGTATGGAACCCCCCCCCCCTCACATTTACATAGGCAGCGTGGCATTACCCCCCCTCTCATAGGCAGCATGGCATCCCCCCCTCTCATAGGCAGCATGGCATCCCCCCCCTCTCATAGGCAGCATGGCATCCCCCCCCTCTCATAGGCAGCATGGCATCCCCCCCCCTCCCATTCCCATAAGCAAAAAAAAAAAACTAAACAAAAAACTCAGCTCCCATCCCAAGCTGCTGGCCAGGCCATGGGAGGTCAGAAGATGGAGGAAAGGCAGGCTGACAGGCAGGGTAACTGATCCCTGAACAATGTCCCCGCAGTTCACTATCAACACCACCATCACTGCTGCTTCTTTTCCAGGGGCACGAGTAAACACACCCGGCTCCATGCAGCGGCTGGGTGTGCCCTGGTGTGAAACCCTTGAATTTAACTCATGGCACCTGAATCACTAGAATTATCAAAATATTTTCGAGTGCTTTTTCTCACACATTAGAATTGAATTAGCAAAAAAAAGGAAAAAAAAAAAAAAAAGTTTTCAAGGTTGTTGAATGCCACAATTTTCACACAAAAAAAAAAAGAGGTGCGAGGCCTCTCACCCACCCTGCGCCGATCACTATCGGCATCTGATTGACAGATGACAGCGGCGAGGGACGCAGGATCGGAGGTGAGTAAAGTAAAAAAAAAAAATAATAATTTTTTTCTCATTGTGTCAGTGTCTTTATTTTTTTTACATTTAACCCCTCGTGAACTGGTAAGGGGTCCATAAAACCCCTATACCAGTTCACAAGGCTGGGGGCTGGCAAGTCACCTGCGGCTAGCGGGTGACTTGCCATTAACCCCCAGCACCCCCATTACCTCCCCCCCAAAGCCGGGGGGGGCAGAAGAGCCCGTGGCCACGGGCTATGCGGGCTTGTAACCTGCACGGCCAGGGGCCACAAAAGCTGGCCCCTGCGCCCTGTTCCTACAAGCCCTGCATAGCTGGTCCCGGACTGGTCATTTGGTGTCGTTGTCGTTTTTTTTTTTTTTTAATTAACCCCTTATGTTCTTTCACCCAGCAGCTATAAAAGGCTTCCAGCAGGTGGGCAGAAGCCAGTGATTGCCGAAGGACACAGTACTCCAGGATGGATGGAAGGTATTTATTAAAAATATATATATATTTTTTTTTTTCTCTGTGTATAGGGATCCATGAGACCCCTATACCAGTTCACAAGGCTGGAGGATGGCAAGTCACCTGCGGCTAGCGGTTGTCTTGCCATTAACCCCCGGCTCCCCTATTACCTGCCTCCCGAAATCCAGAGGGGGGCAGAAGAGCCCGTGGCCACGTGCTATGCGGGCTTGTAGCCTGCAGGGCCAGGGGCCACAAAAGCTGGCCCCTGCGCCCTGCATAGCTGGTCCCGGGCTGGTAACTTCGGGTAAGGGGGACCCCATGTCATTTTTTTTTTTTGGATTTTTAACCCTTAAAAATTCCCCCAAAAATGCTCCCCCTCGATTTAACCCGTTGTAGTGTGGATGGTAGTTGTATTTTATTTGTAAATGTTATAAAGTACTTGTTTCAGTTTGGGGGGTCTCCTGGGCAGGAACGGGGGGCTACCGATAAATATGTGGTACCGTTCTAATCAGTAGAAATGGGGCTTTCACATGCAATATGGTTTTCTTTAATAAAATACATTTTTTTTTAAATAAAGGAGGCAATTTTCTAATAAAAAATGTTTATTTATTTATTTTTTGTTACTTAATAATATTGTAAAAAACAGAATAACATTTACAAACAAGACATTTCATGTTAAAGCCTAAACTCTGCTGCAAAAAATATATATATAATTTTCCTGAAAATTCCAGCAAAAATGGCGCAAAATGGGGAAAAAATGACCTGTCAACAGAGGGTGACAAAAATACCATTTTGTGAGTACTCACCTGAAAAATGGATATTGTTGGTGTGCCACACACCCCGCTTCACTTCTTAAATATTCATTACTTCATGGGTTAATCCACCGCAGGTGACGTAGTGCAGAGAGGAAGTCTTGTAACGAGCCCCCTTCCGGCCCATATATACCTGGTACCTCCCTTCAATCACCAGTATAATCAAAAAGCAGTAATACAAGGTACCAGTATTCCACCAGTAACCTCAAAATCAAATTTGATATAAAAAGGCTTCACCATATAAAGGCTTCGGTAATACCGAAAAGGGCGGGTGTGAAGCGGGGTGTGTGGCACACCAACAATATCCATTTTTCAGGTGAGTACTCACAAAATGGTATTATTCTTGGTGTGCCACACACCCCGCTTCACTTCTTAAATATTCATTACTTCATGGGACATCCAAAAGCAGTGTCCACAAGGGAAGGGCATCTCAAGGCCAGGTGAAGCATAACTTAAATGACTGCAGTCTGCAGAACTCTGCGGCCAAAACCAGCATCCGCTGAGGCCCGCACATCAACTTTGTAAAACTTAGAAAAAGTGTGAACAGAAGACCAGGTGGCGGCCTTACCAACCTGTTCAACAGAAGCTTGGTGCTGAAAAGCCCAAGACGCCCCAACAGCGCGAGTGGAATGAGCAGTAATACGAAAAGGGGGAACTCTTCCCTTAGCAGAATAGGCCGCAGTAACGGCCTGACGTATCCACTTGCTAATGGCAGATTTGGCTGGTGCCAAACCCTTCTTAGGCCCATGGGGCACAACAAAAAAGGAATCCGTCCTACGGAAAGGAGACGTGATAACCAAGTAGTACTTAACACAGCGTACTACATCCAAACAATGCAAAACCCTCTCTTTGTCATTCTTAGGATTAGGACACAAGGAGGGAAGAACAATATCTTGGTTCAAATGAAAAGCAGAAACCACCTTAGGAAGAAAGTCTGGCTTGAACCGAAAAACCACTTTATCCTGATGTCTCTCGAAGTAAGGCGCCTGGATAGACAAGGCCGCCAATTCCGAGACACGCCGGATCGAAGTGATCGCTACCAAGAAGACCATCTTCTGAGTCAGGGTAGATAAAGCAATATCTTGCAAAGGCTCAAAAGGAGGAGCCTGAAGAGCAGAAAGAACCAAATTCAAATCCCAAACCGGGAGTAATGGTTTCCTGGGAGGCCGCACATGCGTAACCCCCTGGAAAAAAGTTTTAACTAAAGGCTTAAGCGCAACACGCTTCTGAAAAAAGATAGATAAGGCAGAAACTTGCCCTTTCAACGTACTTAGCTGAAGACCAGAGTCCAGCCCAGATTGTAAAAACTCCAGAATCCTGGAGACCGAAAATACCCTACAAGGAAAAGATCTCATCTCGCACCAAGCGATATAGGCTTTCCAGGTCCTATAGTAGATGATAGAAGAAGACCTCTTCCGGGCACTGATCAGAGTCTTAACGACTGAATCAGAAAGACCCTCCTCCTTTAGGATGGAGGTCTCAGCAGCCAGGCCGTCAAAGCTAGCGCTGGTAAATTGGGGTAACACAATCGACCCTGAGTGAGCAGATCGGGCCGAAGAGGCAGAACGACCTGGTCCACTGCCAGCCGAACGATGTCTGCGAACCACACTCGCCTCGGCCAACTTGGGGCCACGAGAACGGCGGCCACCCCTTCCAGAGCCAACTTCCGAAGCACTCTGCCTAGCATGGGTATCGGAGGAAACAGGTACAGAAACCCCAGATCCCCCCAGCTCAGGGACATGGCGTCCACTGCCAGAGCCAGAGGATCCTGGGAGAGCGACACGAAGTTCGGGAGCCTGTGATTGTGACGAGAGGCAAACAGGTCCACCTCTGGTGTCCCCCATCGGCGACACAGTGAGCGAAATACCCGAGGATGGAGGGCCCATTCTCCCCGACGGGGAGAGCCCCTGCTCAAGCGGTCCGCTTCCAGGTTCTCCACTCCTGGGATGTATACCGCCGAGAGACAAGGAACATGGGCCTCTGCCCAGGTCAGGATCAGGGACACCTCTCTGAGAGCACTCAGGCTGCGAGTCCCTCCCTGATGATTGATGTAAGCAACCGCTGTTCGATTGTCTGAACGCACCTGGACCGGAAAGCCCAGAACGTGCTGAGTCAGGAGAGCAAGCACCCGACGGATGGCTCTCAGTTCCAGAATATTGATGGGTAAGTGGGCCTCTTGAGGTCCCCACTGCCCCTGGAACTGCAGCTCCTTCCAGAATCCGCCCCATCCCGACAGACTGGCGTCCGTGGTGACAATTTCCCAAAGGGGGGCCAGGAAAGACCTGCCCTTCACGAGATTGGTCGAGACCAACCACCACTGGAGGGACTGCCGGACCCGGGAGGACAACTGGAAGGGCTGATCCAGCGACCGAGGCTGCCGGTCCCAAGACGCCAACAGATAAAGCTGAAGCGTCCTCGTGTGGAATTGAGCAAAAGGAACTGCCTCGAAGGAGGCAACCATCAACCCTACCAGCCTCATCCCCAGACGGATGGACGGCCGAGGATTGGAGAGTAGGACCCGAGCCAACTCCTGAATCAGAAGAATTTTGGACTGAGGGAGAAACACTCTGTGTTGATGAGAGTCTAACTGCATCCCCAGAAAGGACACCACCCTGGCCGGAGCGAGGGAGGACTTGGAGAGGTTGATCACCCAACCGAAACTTTCCAGCGTGGAGAGCACCACCCTGGTGTCTTTCTCCGATTGATCGAGTGACGGAGCCATGATAAGAAGGTCGTCCAAATAAGGTACGACACGAATGCCCCGAGCTCTGAAAATGGCCATGACCCCTGCCAGCACCTTGGTGAACACTCTTGGAGCTGAGGTAAGGCCAAACGGAAGTGCCACGAATTGATAATGCCGATCCTTCATCATGAATCGAAGAAAACGTTGATGAGGGTGGCAGATGGGAACATGCAGATAAGCATCCTTGATGTCTATGGACGTCATGAAGTCCCCTTGCCGAAGAGAGCCGACGGCAGTGCGCAAGGTTTCCATGTGAAACTTCCGAAAACGGATGAACCTGTTGAGTAACTTCAAGTCCAGGACGGGACGAACTGACCCATCCTTCTTGGGGACTGCGAACAGATTGGAGTAGAAACCGAGGCCCATCTCTAAACGCGGTACCGGCCGGATGACCGCCATCTGTAACAGATTCTCTACCGACGCCAGGAGCCCCTGTGCGGCCAAAGGATCGATGGGCACCCGAGACCGAAAGAACCGTGAAGGAGGGCGAGACTCGAATTCCAGCTTGTAACCGGACGACACTATCTCCTGAATCCATCTGTCCGGAACCTCCCGGTTCCAAACCTGGGAGAAGTGTCGCAATTGTCCCCCCACCCGCACGGGTGAGGGCAGCCCCTCATTGCTGAGCGGGCTTACCAGCAGGTTTGGGCTTGGAGCCCCAGGACTGGGCGGGACGGCCACGGCCCCTCCCCCGCGTCCAACCTGTACGACTGGTAGAGGGAAGGGAAGCCCCCCTACCCGCTCTGTATCCTCGAAAGGACGGCCTACCAGAAGCTGCCCCTCTAAAGGGGCGTCGAGGCCTCTTGCGTTGTGGCATCTTACCACCCTTTGCGACTGAATCAATTTTCTCCCCGAACAGACGCAACCCCAAAAAGGGGAGAGCTGTGAGCACCTTTTTAGAAGCTGAGTCCGCCGACCACTGTCGCAGCCATACTGACCGACGAATAGCGACCAGCATTGCCGCTGTCTTGCTACTCATAGCCAGCGCATCGTCCTGAGCGGATAGAACGTAAGACACAAAAGAATCGCACTGCTTAAGCGCAGCGAACTCATCACAAGCGGGATTGAGATCCTCGCATAGCCCCTGGATTACAGATCTTACTGCTAAAAGAAGAAGGGCCGAAGCGCACAGGGATTGCGAATCCCCACCTTTGACAGTGTCATGCGGGGTCCGGAACAGGGAGGGAGAGGCAGGAGATGATGAAGGTTGCGACGGGTCAGCAGCCGGATCAACAGACTGACGCGCAATAATCTGCCTTGCACAAGAAATGCAAATAAAGATATCATCAGCAGGGAGCGCAGCCCCACATTTTACACACCCCCTGGACGGCTCTGACGAGTCGTTTCCGGTAGTAACAGAAGCCTCCATATTGGTGATTTATGGTATCGCAAATACTGGGACTTTTAAGGCATAAGCCAACCCGGGATGCCCCCTTATAAAGAATGTCCCGGAAGGGAGGGTTTTTGTAAATACACTTTTTTTTTTTTTTTTTTTTTTTAAGAGAAAAGGTCCCCCTTAACAGTCTCAAAATATATATATATATGTATATATATATCTAAAATGTGCAATTTCATATAAAAAGAATGACTAGCCAGGCAATATAGAGCCGGAGGGCTGCAATAAAAGAGGGATCCCAGGATCTGAAAGGAAAGAAAAACAAAACCATCAGATCCCTTGTGAGTGTAACATATGCAGCATGTTCACAATAGCATGATAAGAGTGCATCCTTAAAAGCTTGCCCCATAAGAAATCTCACTCTCGGCCCCACAAAAGCGGGGCCGCTTACCTGACAGCCAGACCGGAGGGACATGTAGCAGCCGCAGCAGTAGAACACAAAACCCATGTGTTGCTGCAGCGCGCGCCCCCCCCCCACGTGACCTCTCTTAACAGAGACAGGAAGGAAGTGAGGCTGGGGCCGCCGAGCGCCGCTTCCGCCGGCGCCACGCCCCTCCCCCCCCCCCCGCGTCACAGGGAGCCGCCCCGTTCCATTCATTGAGGGATTGCCACCAGCTGCGCTGGCTGACACCCAGCCAGGCGGCGGAGGAGGGGGAAGGAGACATAAGTGCAGCCACACAGGCTGACGCACGGAGCAGCGGGGAAGGGAGGGAGGCGGGAGGGGACGCATCTGAAGTGAAAGCACAGCAGCTGAGCGCGGTCCGCTGCCCCGCCCCCATAAAGCTGACCAACACACTGGCCATCTCTAAAAAGTATCTGCCCGGAGCTCCAGCATAACAGACAAAGCGCACCATGCTGCTGCGCAGTCTGCTTCTATGCACAAAGTGAACACACAGAAAAAGACAGCAATACAGTGAAAACACTATACAAGATACACAACCCTCTATACCCCCCCCCCATAGTGAAGGGAGAAGGGACCGAAACGGGAGAGTAAGGGGCTACGGGGACCCTCGGGACAGGGGCATCCCATTTCCGGATCACCATGCCGGATTGCCGCATTGCCCCCAAAAGAGGGGGACGAGCGGAGGAGATAAGCTCCTAGGCACCAATAGTGCCGTCTACCAATTACCCGGTGAGCAGCCTAGGCTGGGAGGCTTCCTATCCACCATAAAGGTATACAAACTCAAACCGGGCAGAAATAGACCAAAAGGGGGGTGGGGGGGTAAGAATACCCCGGCCTACCTGTAAGCAGGAAACTTCCAACCTCTGTTTGTCAAGCAGAGAGAAAAATACTGGTGATTGAAGGGAGGTACCAGGTATATATGGGCCGGAAGGGGGCTCGTTACAAGACTTCCTCTCTGCACTACGTCACCTGCGGTGGATTAACCCATGAAGTAATGAATATTTAAGAAGTGAAGCGGGGTGTGTGGCACACCAAGAATATCTGAAGTAGGCTGGCAATTAAAAGGGTTAATAGTACCTCTGCATGTTGGGTATTGTTCTGTTCGGGAGACCTTGTGCTTTCAGACTTAGCTTGTTTTTTCTTGTTTGCATATTTATATTTTAGGAAAAGGTGTTTTTTTATTCAGCTTTATTATACATTTTTAGGGAAACCCTGCGCAACCAAAGAATTCTTTGAGGGATTAATTCCAGAAAGATGAGCCCACTACAACAAGCTGGGTACGCTTAGAAAGCTTAACATGTGTACTTTCAGGGAATATATGGTTTATGGGGGATATTCCAAATGTAAAGGGTTGTTTTGGTTGAAAAATCGCAAGGTGCGCACTTTGTCTGCAGAGCTGAAATTTTCAAGTAAAATTACCGTTACGCACATGCTTTACTTTGGGGTGTTTGGCAACTCGTTCTGTTCGAGGGATGTTGCTTTTTCAGATAAAACTTGTTGTTTTATTGTTTGTATATAGTTTTTTTTTTTTTTTTTAGGAAAATGTGGCCTTGATTCTGCTTTTTTATCCTTTTTTTAGGGAAACTCTTTGCAACCAAAGAATACATTGAGGGATTACCTCCAGAAAACTGTGGCTACATCAACAAGCCTGGTACCCCTAGAAAGCTTGAGGTGTGTACTTCCAGAGAATATATACCGTATTTTTCGCCCTATAACACGCACCTGCCCATAAGACGCACCTAGGATTTGGGGGAGAAAAATAAGAAAAAAAATATTTTAAACCAAAAACGCACAATTACAGACAGTGTGGCATTCCCCTTTTCCATTGGCCGTGTGGGATGCCCCCATTCCATAGACAGTGTAGCATGCCCCCATCCCATTCCCTGTATACCCAGTGTGGCATCCCCCTCCCATTCCCATATAGGCAGTGTGCACCCCATTATCATAAGCAGTGTGGCATTCCCCCCTCCTATTATCCATATAGGCAGTGTGCCTCCCATTCCCATTGGCTGTGTGGCATCCCCCTCCCCCCATTAGTATAGGCTGTGTGGCATCCCCCTCTCCTCCCATAGGCTGTGTGGCATCTCCTCTCCCCCCATTTGTATAGGCTGTGTGGCATCCCCCTCTCCCCTCATAGGCTGTGTGGCATCCCCCTCTCCCCTCATAGGCTGTGTGGCATCCCCCTCTCCCCCCATTTGTATAGGCTGTGTGGCATCCCCCTCTCCCCCCATAGGCTGTGTGGCAACCCCCTCTCCCCCATAGGCTGTGTGGCATCCCCCTCTCCCCCCATAGGCTGTGTGGCATTCCCCCTCCCCCCCATTAGTATAGGCTGTGTGGCATCCCCCTCTCCCCCCATAGGCTGTGTGGCATCCCCCCTCCCCCCCATTAGTATAGGCTGTGTGGCATCCCCCTCTCCCCCCATAGGTTGTGTGGCATCCCCCTCTCCCCCCATAGGCTGTGTGGCATCCCCCCTCCCCCCCATTAGTATAGGCTGTGTGGCATCCCCCTCTCCCCCCATAGGTTGTGTGGCATCCCCTCTCCCCCCATTTGTATTGACTGTGTGGCATCCCCCTCTCCCCCCATAGGCTGTGTGGCATCCCCCTCTCCCCCATTAGTATAGGCTGTGTGGCATCCCCCTCTCCCCTCATAGGCTGTGTGGCATCTCCTCTCCCCCCATTTGTATAGGCTGTGTGGCATCCCCCTCTCCCCTCATAGGCTGTGTGGCATCCCCCTCTCCCCCCATTTGTATAGGCTGTGTGGCATCCCCCTCTCCCCCCATAGGCTGTGTGGCATCCCCCTCTCCCCCATAGGCTGTGTGGCATCCCCCTCTCCCCCCATAGGCTGTGTGGCATTCCCCCTCTCCCCCCATAGGCTGTGTGGCATTCCCCCTCCCCCCATTAGTATAGGCTGTGTGGCATCACCCTCTCCCCCCATAGGCTGTGTGGCATCCCCCCTCCCCCCCATTAGTATAGGCTGTGTGGCATCCCCCTCTCCCCCCATAGGTTGTGTGGCATCCCCTCTCCCCTCATTTGTATTGACTGTGTGGCATCCCCCTCTCCCCCCATAGGCTGTGTGGCATCCCCCTCTCCCCTCATAGGCTGTGTGGCATCCCCCTCTCCCCCCATTTGTATAGGCTGTGTGGCATCCCCCTCTCCCCCCATATGCTGTGTGGCATCCCCCTCTCCCCCCATATGCTGTGTGGCATCCCCCTCTCCCCCATAGGCTGTGTGGCATCCCCCTCTCCCCCATAGGCTGTGTGGCATCCCCCTCTCCCCCCATAGGCTGTGTGGCATTCCCCCTCCCCCCCATTAGTATAGGCTGTGTGGCATCCCCCTCTCCCCCCATAGGCTGTGTGGCATCCCCCTCTCCCCCATTAGTATAGGCTGTGTGGCATCCCCCTCTCCCTCCATAGGCTGTGTGGCATCCCCTCTCCCCCCATTTGTATAGGCTGTGTGGCATCCCCCCTCTCCCCCCATAGGCTGTGTGGCATCCCCCCCTCTACCCCCATTTGTATAGGCTGTGTGACATCCCCCCCTCCCCCCAATTCCCATAGGCTGTGTGGCATCCCCCTCTCCCCCCAGTCAGCTTAAGTAAAAAAAAAAAAAAAAAGTTAAACTCACCTCTCCACTGACACCGCTCCACTGAGCGGTCGGCTCCGTGAATGGGGTGGGCGTGGCCTGCGCCGCCTCAGCGTCGGCACAGGACACGCCCATCCCATTCACGGAGCTGGCAGTATGAAGCTGCGGGGGGCTCTGTCCCGGCCCCACCGCTGCGATCGCTGTCTTTTACCGGCAGCGATGACAGCGGCGGGGGGAACTGTCTCTGGCCCCGCCGCTGTCATCGCTGCCGGTAAAAGACAGCGATCGCAGCTCCTCCATCTGCTGCTTCTTCCGCCTGGGGCACATGCGAGCACCCAGGTCAGGGCAGCGGGTGGGCGCGGCCTGCACCAAGTCGGGGGTGGGCTGACGCAGCGCAGGCCACGCCTACCCCATTCACGGATCCGACCGCTCAGCGGAGAGGTGAGTTTTACTTTTTTTTTTATTATGCCGCCCTGCCTATACAAATGGGGGTAGAGGGGGGGATGCCACACAGCCTATGGGGGGAGAGGGGGATGCCACACAGCCTATACAAATGGGGGTAGAGGGGGGGATGCCACACAGCCTGTGGGGGAGAGGGGCATGCCACACAGCCTATGGGGGAGAGGGGGATGCCACACAGCCTATACTAATGGGGGTAGAGGGGGGATGCCACACAGCCTATGGGGGAGAGGGGGATGCCACACAGCCTATTCAAATGGGGGTAGAGGGGGGGGGATGCCACGCAGCCTATACAAATGGGGGGAGAGGGGGGATGCCACACAGCTTATACAAATGGGGGGAGAGGGGGGATGCCACACAGCCTATACAAATGGGGGGAGAGGGGGGGATGCCACACAGCCTATACAAATGGGGGGAGAGGGGGGGATGCCACACAGCCTATACAAATGGGGGGAGAGGGGGGGATGCCACACAGCCTATGGGGGGAGAAGGGGATGCCACACTGCCTATACTAATGGGGGGGGAGGGGGGAATGCCACACAGCCTATGGGGTGAGAGGGAGATGCCACACAGCCTATGGGGGGAGAGGGGGATGCCACACAGCCTATACTAATGGGGGGAGGAGGATGCCACACAGCCAATGGGAATGGGGGGGGCACACTGCCTATATGGAGAATAGGAGGGGGAATGCCACACTGCTTATGATAATGGGATGCACACTGCCTATATGGGAATGGGAGGGGGGAGAATGCCACACTGCCTATATAGAGAATGGGAGGGGGATGCCACACTGGGTATACGGGGAATGGGATGGGGGCATCCCACACGGCCTATGGGAATGGGAAACGGGAATGCCACACTGTAATGGTGCGTTTTTGGTTTAAAATATTTTTTTTCTTATTTTTCTCCCCCAAATCCTAGGTGCGTCTTATAGGGCGAAAAATATGGTATCACTTTCCTGGGAAATCCCTGGAAATCCCTTCAAAAATCACATTTGAACATATGGAGCGCAAAATAGTGCAAAATGGTCTGGCAACAAAGGGTGACAAAAACTCCAGGTAAGCTGGTACTTAAAGGGTTAAAGGAATTTTTCATGCAAAAGGTAAAAGAAAGCGCATATTGCCTTGCCAAGCGTCCCCTACAGTGATGTGCCTCCTCTCAGCTCTGCACCCTGAATTAAGATACTTATCTGCCCCTCCAGCACCACCCTGCCGATGTGGGCCACTAATACTAGCCCAAAGAGCTAGTTCAGACCACGCCCCCTCTCCATTTATGACTCTCAGAGCCCCCTAACCCCTCCCTCCTTCCTCCAGACACAGCCTCCTCCTAGCAAGCGCTGTCGCTCACAGCACCACCACCAACCCATTATGCTGATAAATATGCAGCATCACAGCTCCAAGGCCCACATCCACATGCTTCAAAAGAGAAATCATAGGGTAAAACTGTAAACCTTGATATCTCTGCCATTTTTTTTTTCAATTCAAAAATACAATTCTGTGAGTACTCACCTGTAGAATTGTTTTTGTAGTATACAGCACGTCCTGTTTCACTAAATTCTTTACGTCTGGGTTATCCGCCACAAGGTGGCGCAGTGGACTACAGAAAAGACTTGTGGCATCTCCTGGCCCTATAAAAGGCCAGGAACCTCCCACAAATTCCCAGTGTTACAAAGCAGTTAGACAAGAAGCCGGGAGAATAATAATGAAGGAACCCCAACCAAACATTTAAACATTTGAACAAATCACCATACAGAGGTAACCAAGAATAATGATAACAAGGGAGGGATGAAATAGGACGTGCTGTATACTACAAAAACAATTCTACAGGTGAGTACTCACAGAATTGTATTTTTCCAAGTATACAGCACGTCCTGTTTCACTAAATTCTTTACGTCTGGGACATCCAAAAGCAGTGTCCGTAGAATAGAGTGGGATCCTCAAAGAGCGATGGCAGGCAGTTTAAACCACTGCCGCCTGAAGAACCATGCGGCCAAAAGCAGCATCAGCTGAGGCCCTAACATCAACCTTGTAAAACTTAGAAAAAGTATGAACAGAAGACCAAGTTGTGGCCTTACAAACTTGTTCAACAGAAGCCTGGTGCTGAGAGGCACCAATAGGCCCCAAGAGGCACCAATAGCACGAGTAGAATGAGCAGTAAGGCGGAAAGGAGGTTCCTTCCCCTTAGCAGAATAGGCTCGCACCACCGCCTGACGGATCCACTTGCTGATAGTGGATTTAGCCAGAGGCAAACCCTTCCTAGGTCCAGAAGGGAGAACAAAAAGAGCATCAGTCTCCCTGAATGATTCAGTAGCAACCAAATAAAACTTCAGAACCCTGACCACATCCAAAGAATGCAGAGTCCGCTCCTTGGAATTAGCAGGATTAGGACACAATGAAGGCAAGACAATGTCCTGATTGAGATGAAAAGCAGACACAACCTTAGGCAAGAAATCTGGCCTGGTGTCGCTCAAAATAAGGAGGTTTGATAGAAAGCGCCGCCAACTCAGAAATACGCCTGACAGAAGTGATAGCCACCAAAAAGGCTACCTTAAGAGTCAAAATGGGCAAAGCGGCCTCGCGGAGAGGCTCAAAGGGATGACCCTGCAGAGCAGATAATACCAGATTCAGATCCCAAACTGGTAACATAGGCTTACGTGGTGGACGCACATGAGAAACCCCATGGAAAAAGTCTTAACCAAACGGTGATTAGCAAAAGATCTTTGGAAAAAAATTGCCGGAGCTGAAACATGACCTTTGAGGGTACTAAGTTGAAGGCCCAAATCCAAACCATGCTGCAAAAACTCCAGAATCCTGGGAATAGAAAACACCCGACAGGGAAGAGATTTGGACTCACACCAGGCAATGTAAGCATGCCAGACCCTGTAGTAGATAAAGGAAGAGGACTTCTTCCTAGCCCTAATCATGGTATCAACAACAGAGGCAGGCGACCCCTTTTCCATCAAGATGGAGGTTTCAGCAGCTAAGCCGTCAAAGCCAGCGTTTGTAAATTGGGATGGCGCAGCTGCCCCTGAGTGAGAAGGTCTAGATCCTTGGGCAGGACGTACTGATCTACTGCCAACTGCACGATGTCTGCGAACCTTCTTGGCCAACAGGGGGCCACCAGAATGGTTGGCACCCCTTCCTGGGCTATCTTACGCAGCACCCTGCCCAACAGAGGAAACGGAGGGAACACAGAGGAGCCGAAACCCCTTCCAAGGCATTCCTAGCGCATCCGTGGCGAAGGCCAGAGGGTCCAGTGACAGAGAGACAAAGAATGGAAGCTTGTGATTGTGACGGTACGCAAACAGGTCCACAACCGGCAGACCCCAGCGACGGCACAGGGAGCGAAACACCCTGTTGCTGAGGGACCACTCCCCCAGCCGAGACATCCCCCTGCTCAAGGAGTCTGCCTCCAGGTTTTCCACTCCCGGGATGTAAACTGCTGATATACAGGGGACATTCTCTTCCGCCTAGGACAGTATCAGGGACACTTCCTTGAGGGCTCGCTTGCTCCGAGTCCCTCCCTGATGATTGAAGCAGCCCGACCCCGAAGGTGTGGGGTCAACTGGGAGAGAACCAACCTTATCACCCGCAGTTCCAGAATGTTGATGGGAGATGTTGATGAGAGCATGGGCCTCCTGAGGGCCCCACTGACCCTGGAACTTCATCTGTGGTGACAGTCTCCCAGCACGGGGGCAGAATTGTCCTGCCCACTAGAAGATTCCTTGAGTCCAGCCACCACGAGAGGGACTGACTGACCAAAGGGGACAGAGCAAATTCCTGATCCAAGGACACAGGGTCCCAATCCCACACTGACAAGAGGTGCAGCTGAAGAGGTCTCATGTGAAATTGAGCATAGGGGACTGCCTCGAAGCATGACACCATCAGGTCCACCAACTGCATCCCCTGCCGAATGGAGAGATGAGGACAAGAAAGTAGAAACCATGCCTGCATCTGCAGGCTCTCCACTTTCTGCTGAGGCAGAAAAACCTTTGACCTGAGATGTATCCAGAGTCATGCCCAGAAAGAACCTCATCAAGGACGGAGACAGTGAAGACTTGGGGTGCTTGATCACTCAACGAAGGACTCGAGTGTGGAGACCACATCTGGGTATCCAGCTCGGCTTGATGGAAGGACTGAGACGCAATCAGAATGTCGTCCAGATAAGGAAGGATACGTATGCCCTGAGATCTCAACAGAGCCATCACCCCCGCCAGCACCTTGGTGAAGACCCGAGGTAAGACCATACGGTAAGGCCACAAATTGGTAGTGCTGATCCTCCAGAGCGAACCTGAGAAATCTCGGATGACCTGGAAAGATTGGAACATGAAGGTAAGCATCTTTGATGTCCACAGAAGTCATGAAGTCGCCCGGCTGCAGGGTACCGACTGCCGAGCGCAAAGTCTCCAAGCGAAAATGCTTGAACCTGACAAAATAGTTGAGGCGCTTCAAATCCAGGATGGGCCTCAGGGACCCATCCATTTTGGGCACCGTGAACAGATTGGAGTAGAAGCCTCTGCCCCTTTCCCGGAAGGGCACCGGGCAGATGACACCCAATTCCAAAAGGCTTTGGACCGCAAGCCCTGGGCTGACAGTGAGTTTTGAGCCATCCAGGATCTGATGAATTTTGGGGGCAGCCAGGCTGCAAACTCTATCTTGTACCCGGAGGACAGACGCGCAGTCTCCAGACGTGAGTAAAGAGCCGCAACCGTCCCCCCCACCCGGATGGGTGAGGGCGCCTCCTCATGACTGAGGGGGCTTGGGGGGAGATTTGGACTTGGGACCCCATGAGAGACCAGGACGTCCACGGCCTCTACCCCGGCCCCAAAGGGTCTCTACGTTGTCCCGCAAATGGTGCACCCCGGCCAGACCTGGGAGCACGGAAGGAGGGGAGGGAAGAACCAGCCCCCCAAAAGGGCCGCGGCTGCCTCCTGCGTTGAGGCAGCCTACCATCCTTGGCAAACAGATCCAGACGCTCACCAAAGAGCCATAGCCCAGTAAAGGGGAATCCAGTGAGAGCCTTCTTAGCAGCATTATCAGCTGCCTACTGACGCAGCCAAACAGAGCGGCGTATAGCCACCAAAAGGGCAGAAGTCTTACCACACATCCTGACCGCATCATCCATAGCAGAAAGAATAAATGCAATAAATTCATAGCAAAGCAGGAGGGATCTATACTCCTCCCCCCTATTGGCATCCGAGGCATTATCCAGAAGGCACTTGAGCAGCCCTTTAATAGCAAGAGCCGTGATGGCAGAAGCGCACACAGGGCGCAGCGCAGTCCCTGCACAAGCAAATGCGTGACAGGCCAGCTGATCCACACGCCGGTCCTCACCATCCCTCAGAGTAGAAGTGTCAGGGGAATGCATGACCGAGGTATTGGAAAACCCAAGCACGGGAGCATCCACCTCAGGGGGACACGACCAGCGCATCAGCAGGGAAGGGATATCTCCTGTCCCAACTCTTGGGCTCCTTGAGCACAATATTATTAAAGTGGTTCTGCTCAGGGAACTCCAATTGTTGTTTAACAGTGTGAAAAAGCTCACCCTGCTACTTTTTAGCCGGCACAGGAGGGGTAATACATAGCACTTCAAAAATGTGAGCCAACAGCCTATCAGTATCCTCGGGAGACCATGGATCTTTTCCAAAAGGAGACCCAGTACCGCCATAAACCTCCTGCCGTTCCTCAGAGGAATCGGAATCAGAGAAACGTTCCCCCTCTTCTAGGGGGTAAAGGCCAGGGAAAGAATAATGTCCCTCATCCTCCTCAGGAAAAAGGGAAACAGAGGGAGATAAATGCCGCTCCTTGCCAGAAGCCTTACGGGTGGCAGGCCCAGTAATATGCCTTTCCAGGCTGGCCACTTGCAAAGCCAAGTCATAATGAGTTTCCCCACTAGTATGTCCCTCACTAGGGGTCAAATGCAGGCGCGGGGGGGGGGGGTAGGTGATGTAGAAGGGGGCGCAGAGCTGGGCAGCATAGCAGGCAACCCAGACTGCAGCGCAAGTACCTTCTGGGCGCAGGGCACACATACCCCGACACCGTCCCTCACAGGGGGTACCCCACACGCGGCACACAGCTGTGCTTGTTCCGAAGGAAGCCCAAGCACATTATCCCCGGATGCCTCCATATGGTGATTAGCATAGGCCCAATGGCCAGTATAGGGTTAAGGCTAGCAAGAGCCACCCGGGATGCCCCCCTCAACCAGGGATGCCCAGACGCCCGCTAGGGAAGGTGGGAGATGAAAGGGGGGAGGGCCGGGAGAAACCACAGTCACGGTTATCCCGCCTGAAAGACATAATAAAAATACATATATATATCATAGCGCGGCTAAACAGCAATAAAACACAACCCGAAGGGGAATCACGGACCAAGAGGGCCGATTGCACCAAGGATCACACCGGAAAAGCAGCGCGCAACACCAGCGTAGAAACGAGGGCCCCAGCACACCACAGAATCAAAATGGCGCCGCAGCGGACCTGGAGGGGCGGGCCGCAACGGTATGATGCAGAAAGCGTCATCCGCGGGACCCGCCCCCCCAGCGCCATGACAGCGCAGTGAATCGCCTCAGCTCATATCGCCACCCGCTGCGGAACGCCGTACAAAACGACGTGGCGGTGAGCGCACATCAAGACAGGGACAAAGAACAGCTAAACAAGTCAAACACCTCTCAGGGCACCACCGCCTACCCAGCACCCCGGAGAACTCCCCAGGGAGAGAACGAGGGGAGGAGGGCAGCGGCAGGGACGCCCAAGGCAGACGTTGGGTGGGAGTGGGGGGGAGGAGGAAGGGCACAAAATATACCTGATAGCAGGGAAGGGCATCCCAAAGAAGGCTCACCATAAGCCTGAACCGACTACCCTTGTATGGTACAGGGATTGCGGTTGGAACAGCGCTCCCCGAGCACCTGACCCTGGTGCCGCCCTACCTTCACCCTGTTGGGAACTGCTTACCTGATCCCCGTTCCAGCTACGTCTCCAGGCGGCCAGCTGCAGCTGTCACTGTGCGGCGGCCGCGCCGAGCGGCGTCGGCTCGAGCAGCGTCGGCTCGAGCGGCGCCCAGCTCAGCCACGGCCCCCGCTTCCTCCTCCAGTAGACGTGCTCGCGCGCGGCCGCGAGCACGTGTCTGTTATGCCCTCCGGCGGCGCTGTGCTGCGCGCACCCGCCGGAGGATCAATTAAAGGGTTAATGAATCCTAGGGGATTGAGGGCTTCGCCCTCTTCTGCTCTGCAGCCAATTACCCTTGGAATCCTATGTGCTCCAATCAGTACACTGCTTCCCTCAGACCTGTCCCTATAAAGGCAATTCCCTCTCAGTTGTGAATTGCCTGTGATAGCGCTCAGAACCCTGTGTTACCTACTCCTGTGAAGTCTAGCCTGTTGCCGATTTGATTGTACGACCACTCTCGATCCTGAATCCTTGTTGCCGACCTCTGCCTGTATTGACGCCTCTCGATCCTGATTCCTTGTTGCTGACCTTTGCCTGAACTGACGCTTCTAGATCCTGATCCCCAGTTGCTGACCTCTGCCTGAACCCCGACTACGTCTTGCCTGACCGCTGGTGCCGCTACGATCTCTGCCTTCCCGTTATCGACCTATTGCCTGTCTCTGGACTTCCGTCACTCACGCTCTTGCTATTGGTTCTCCAGTCCTCCCACATATAAGCTTACATCCTTTGAGCCATTAAGTCCTGGGGGCAACCGATCCCGGGTAGGCGTATCTTGCGTCCCGGCAAGCGGGGGCTCCTACAGGTGAAGCTGGCTGTGGAGATTGGGGGTTGCGAGCTCATTAAGAGGGCTGGAGTTACCCCGAGCGTGACATTATCACAGGCCCAAAAATGGATGACCTGGTACAGCAGGTGCAAGCTATGGCCACAGCGATCAACCAACTCGCTCAAAGAGTGGCCACTCAGGAATCTCGTCAAGTGCCAACTTCCTCTGTACCACCTCATTTCTCCGAACCTAAGATTCCACTGCCTGAGAAATTTTTTGGAGAACGAGCAAAATTTTCCAATTTCAAGAATGCCTGCGAACTATATTTTAAGTTAAGACCTATCTCCTCTGGCACAGAGGTCCAACGAGTAGGCCTAGTCATTTCCTTGCTTCAAGGAGACCCACAGTCCTGGGCCTTTAGTTTACCGTCCCATGACATTGCTCTACAATCAGTGACTGCCTTCTTCAATGCTATGGGCGTTTTATACGCTGATCCAGATATACAGTCTACCGCAGAGAATAGGCTTCGGGCCTTAAAACAAGGACGGAATTCGGCTGAAGACTACTGTGCTGAATTCCGCCGCTGGGCTATCGAAGCTAGGTGGAACGATCCAGCTTTGTGTAGTCAGTTCAGGGTGGGACTGTCGGATAGCATCAAGGATGCCTTAGTCAATTTTCCCCCGCCAGCGGACCTAGATCAATTAATGCAGGTCTCCATTAAAATAGACCGGCGTCTTAGAGAAAGGGCCAGGGAGAGAGTCGGGGCTCCCACGTCCTTTAGACCAGTCCAGAGTCATAGATCCCCGGTTCCCCGTGGAGAAACTACCTCATCATCTTCCCAGGAAGAACCTATGCAATTAGGGAGAACCCGCTTATCCCAAGAGGAGAAACAGCGTAGGCGATCCGAGGGGTTATGCCTGTATTGCGGGAATTCTGGTCATTTTGCAGGGTCCTGTCCCAACAAGGGGAAACCGGCGGAAAACTTCCGCACCCAGACCAGGTAGAGAGTACTGATCTGGGTGAGTCAGTTTGTAACTCTCGCCAGAATAAGATGCTTGTACCTATTGATTTGTTTTGGGGGTCCTCTAAGCAGACAGTTTCCGCCTTCATAGACAGTGGTGCGGCTGGAAACTTTTTGGACAGGAGCATGATCTCCACCTTAGGGATCCCTGTAGTTCCTCTTGAAAGATCCCTACAAGTTTTAGCTATCAATGGGAAGGCAATCCAGGGAGGTCCTATAAATACCAAGACCCCACCTCTCAGACTAATTGTCGGCTCTTCTCACTCTGAATTCTTAGAATTCTTTATTTTTGATTGTCCGGAAACTCCGGTGGTTTTGGGATATCCCTGGTTGCAACTCCATAACCCGGTGTTAGATTGGCGGGCTGGGGAGTTGGTCAAGTGGAGTGACCACTGTAAAGGTCACTGTTTTAATACAGGCCTCAGAAGCGTTCAAGTCTTACCACAGGAATTACCTCAGCCATACGCTGATTGGATCGATGTATTCTCTGAACGCTCTGTTGATACTCTTCCTCCACATCGGTCCTATGACTGCCCCATTGACTTGCTGCCTGGCACTATTCCCCCGAGGGGAAAGATCTATAACCTTACCCTGCCCGAGGAGCAAGCAATGAGGGAGTATATTACCGAAAATCTTAGGAAAGGATTTATCCGTCCCTCTACCTCGCCTGCTGGGGCCGGGTTCTTTTTTGTAGAGAAAAAAGAAGATGGTGGCTTGAGACCGTGCATAGATTATCGAGCCTTGAATAAGATCACTGTAAAAAAACGATACCCCTTACCCTTGATTGGGGATCTGTTCAATCAAGTCACAGGAGCTCGAATTTTCTCCAAATTGGATTTGAGAGGGGCTTACAATCTGATTCGCATCCGACAGGGGGACGAGTGGAAAACTGCATTTAATGTGAAGGATGGGCACTATGAGTACCTGGTCATGCCCTTCGGTCTTTGTAATGCGCCAGCCGTTTTCCAAGATTTTGTTAATGATATATTCAGGGAATATCTCGGTAGATTTGTAGTCATTTACTTGGATGATATTCTCATTTTTTCTAATTCTTTACCGGAGCACAGACACCATGTTAAGTTGGTGCTACAAAAATTAAGAGAGAACAACTTATTTGCTAAACTGTCTAAGTGTGTGTTTGAAGTCACTACAGTTCCCTTCCTAGGGTATGTTATTACCAACCAGGGTTTGGAGATGGACGCGGGGAAGGTTTCAGCAGTTCAGGATTGGGTCCAACCCAAAACTTTAAAGGAATTGCAACATTTTCTAGACTTTGCAAATTTTTATCGGCGTTTCATAAAAGGCTTTTCCCATGTTGTTGCACCCCTTACCAACCTTACCCGCAAGGGGGCTTTTACTGCTAACTGGTCCCCCTCTGCCTGTGAGGCCTTTCTAACCTTGAAACGGGCCTTTACTTCAGCACCTGTCTTAGTGCATCCAGATATTCATAAAGCTTTTATTATCAAAGTGGATGCTTCTGAGCTGGGAGTGGGTGCAGTTTTGTCACAATATTCTGGTAACCCTGAGCGTCTCCATCCATGCGCTTATTTTTCGCGTAAATTCAGTACTGCGGAACAAAATTATGATGTTGGCAATAGGGAACTATTAGCTATTAAACTGGCATTTGATGAATGGCGACACTGGTTGGAGGGTTCATTACATCCTATAACTGTGTATACCGATCATAAAAATCTCGAATACATAGGTTCTGCCAAGAGGCTGAACTCTCGTCAGGCACGTTGGGCATTATTCTTCTCGCGCTTCAATTTTATTATTACTTTCAAGCCGGGTGTAAAAAATACTAAAGCTGATGCTCTCTCTCGCATGTTCGGTGAATGTAAGGATCGGGGTGATTCTGGTGAACCAATTTTACCCACAGGTTGTGTGGTGGGGGCGTTACTTCCTGATCTCTCCAATACCTTGGCGCCGTTTCAAGATGAATCTCCTAGTGATGTACCCTTGGGGTGCCAGTTTGTTCCGCCGCACCTGCGTTCGGATGTAATTCGCGAATTTCACGATGCCAAAACTGCTGGTCATTTGGGTAACCGTAAGACGTTTATGCTTGCCCGTCGTCATGTATGATGGCCTACCATGAGACGCGATATCACTGCCTTTATCGACGCTTGTGCTATTTGTGCTCGAAGTAAAGGAGTTCACAAGGCTCCTAGTGGCAGTTTGGTTCCTCTTGAAATTCCTGCTGAGCCATGGACCCATATTTCTATGGATTTTATTGTAGATTTGCCTCTTTCACATGGTAATACTGTCATTTGGGTGGTCGTAGATCGTTTCAGTAAGATGGCACATTTCGTTCCTTTGGCCAAACTTCCTTCTGCACCTGAGCTTTCGCGGCTGTTTACTTCGCATATTTTTCGTATTCATGGTATTCCGTCCAATATAGTCTCTGATCGGGGTGTTCAATTTACTTCCCGTTTTTTGGAAACACTTCTGTTCACGGTTGGGAATACAGATCTCTCTTTCTTCTGCCTACTATCCCCAGACTAATGGGCAGACGGAAAGAACTAATCAAACTTTGGAACAATACTTAAGGTGTTATGTCTCTGATGCCCAAGAACAATGGGCGGAATGTATTGATTTCGCCGAATTTGCTTACAATAACGCGCCTAGTGAGAGTACCAAGGTATCTCCTTTTTATTGTAACTTAGGGAAAAATCCTAGAGCTTCTTCCCTTTCAGGGTCACCTTCCAATCTGCCGGCGTTGGAGGAGTGGCTTCAAGAACGGAAGAATATCTGGACACACGTTCAGGAGATTCTTAAGACCACTGGTTTGAGGTATAAGAAATTTGCCGACCGCCGCAGATCACAGGAACCTACTCTTCGAGTAGGCGATCTAGTTTGGGTCTCCACTAAAAATATTGCGCTCCGTCAGCCATCTAGCAAATTAGGTCCAAAATGTATTGGTCCTTTTCCAATCGTCAAGAAGTTGAATAATGTGTCTTTTAAAGTTCAACTCCCGCCGACTATGAAAATACCTAATTCCTTTCACGTTTCACTGTTAAAACCGGCGAAGAATGCTCCTCTTGCTGGTCCTGCACCAATTCTTCTTAATAATGAGCCCGAGTATGAAGTGAATAAGATCTTGGATTCACGTAAAGTGCGTAATTCTTTACAGTATTTGGTGGATTGGGTTGGCTATGGTCCGGAGGAAAGATGCTGGGTGGCAGCGAGGAATGTTCATGCCAAGGCTCTTGTAAGAAGGTTCCATCGTGACAATCCAGGGAAACCGGGTGAGGGTCCGGAGGTCCCTCGTGAAGGGGGGGGTAGTGTCAGGAACCGCTTACCTGATCCCCGTTCCAGCGACGTCTCCAGGCGGCCAGCTGCAGCTGTCACTGTGCGGCGGCCGCGCCGAGCGCCGTCGGCTCGAGCAGCGTCGGCTCAAGCAGCGCCCAGCTCAGCCACGCCCCCCGCTTCCTCCTCCAGTAGACGTGCTCGCGCGCGGCCGCGAGCACGTGTCTGTTATGCCCTCCGGCGGCGCTGTGCTGCGCGCACCCGCCGGAGGATCAATTAAAGGGTTAATGAATCCTAGGGGATTGAGGGCTTCGCCCTCTTCTGCTCTGCAGCCAATTACGCTTGGAATCCTATGTGCTCCAATCAGTACCCTGCTTCCCCCAGACCTGTCCCTATAAAGGCAATTCCCTCTCAGTTGTGAATTGCCTGTGATAGCGTTCAGAACCCTGTGTTACCTACTCCTGTGAAGTCTAGCCTGTTGCCGATTTGATTGTACGACCACTCTCGATCCTGAATCCTTGTTGCCGACCTCTGCCTGTATTGACGCCTCTCGATCCTGATTCCTTGTTGCCGACCTTTGCCTGAACTGACGCTTCTAGATCCTGATCCCCAGTTGCTGACCTCTGCCTGAACCCCGACTACGTCTTGCCTGACCCCTGGTGCCGCTACGATCTCTGCCTTCCCGTTATCGACCTATTGCCTGTCTCTGGACTTCCGTCACTCACGCTCTTGCTATTGGTTCTCCAGTCCTCCCACATATAAGCTTACATCCTTTGAGCCATTAAGTCCTGGGGGCAACCGATCCCGGGTAGGCGTATCTTGCGTCCCGGCAAGCGGGGGCTCCTACAGGTGAAGCTGGCTGTGGAGATTGGGGGTTGCGAGCTCATTAAGAGGGCTGGAGTTACCCCGAGCGTGACACACCCCAACCAGTCAGCCGAGGCTGAGAGGCAGTGGGTCCGGAACGGGTGGAAATAGTCCTGCAGGGCCACAGGCTGATAAGCCCAGCTCGCATGCCCAATATAGAGAGCCATTTTCTATCTTCGCAGTCCAGACTGCAGAAGGAAACTGGGAATTTGTGGGAGGTTCCTGGCCTTTTATAGGGCCGGGAGATGCCGTCCACTGCGCCACCTTGTGGCGGATAACCCAGACGTAAAGAATTTAGTGAAACAGGACGTGCTGTATACTTGGAAAAACAGTTCAGGACAGTGCCAAACGTAGCACACACAATGGTCTAAACCAGCCGTACTGAACTGGCGGACCTTGGCGCGAGATTTCCGGACCCCTGCCCTGACAGCACTGTAATCAGTTGCTTCTGTGTTGTCGCGCTCAGCACTGCCCCCTTTACTTGATTGGTGATGCCAGTGTCATCACTCCTGGCACCCTGAATATGCCATTGCAAGGAACACACAAACTTTGTTTGTCTCGGTCTCTTTGCCCCACTTAATCCTGCCCTACCATCTCAGCCCCATCCATCCCTGTCCCGCCAGCATTTCCCCATCCATCCCCATCCCCCAGCTCTTACCTATCCATTCCTGCCTCCCCAAGCTTTGCCCCCCCCCAATACACTGATCTCTAACTATCCACCCCCCCCCACAATGCCGCGACAGCCCCCTGTCCGGACCTTCGCCTCTCACCGGATGTCTGTAAAAGGACCATTACAAGATTTGCTATGCCTGAAATATCACTTTAATAAAGCTTCTTTAAAGGTGTATCTGAATCTGTAAAATATATATGTAGCCCAGTTGGCAATACAGATGGAAGTGCATCGCCCAAGTACATACCCCTGAGTCTTCTGGTACCAGTCGTCATGAATAAGGTTACTGGTAAGAATCACCACTCGTAGCCCCTCCTCGTATAGCAGTAGCATCATTTTCCTAAACAGGAAACAGATCAATGATCTGATCGAAAATTTACAAATTCAAATACAAAATACATTAGGGGAAAAAAAAAACATACGTGTGATGGGTCCCAAATGCCATATCCAGCCGGGCCTGTAGGGAAAAAAAGCACAGAAGAGGATGAATATTTATAGTTATAATAGTACAAGTGTGGGGATTGCTTTAGTGCGTACCTGACAGAGCCGGATATTCTCATATGGGTGCGCAGCCTCGTGCAAGCGCGCTTTGGATTCCTGTTTCTCCCCGTGGACAATCAGTAATGGTTTAGTCCTAAAAAAGAAAACAAACAATACAGAGGTGTGTATTTATCCATGTTGCAGATCCTTATCATGTACGAGGACTAGAGGTGTCAAAATCGATTGTCAAGTATCGCAATATTTCATTTGACGATACTAGAATCAATTTTTTCTTTCTAGTACTGTTTCTGACACTCCCCCCCCCCCCCCCCCACAGTAAAAGAAAAGTAAAAAAAACACTCACCTGACCCCTCATTCGATCCGGCCGGCTCTCCTCTTCACCCGGGGGGCCTCTGATCCCCCACCACCCGGGGCTCTTCAATCTTCAGGAGAGAGTCCGACAGGCCCTCTCCTCCTGCCTTCCCAACGGGCGCGGCCATCTTCATGAGTAGCGTCATCCCGGATCGTGGCAGCTCAGCCCTCAGATGCAGGTGATCGCTGGGCAGAGGAGGGCTGATCTCCTGCCTCCCCCCTCCTCTGGCCAGCGATCAACGCATCTGTCATCGTATCGGCAAGGGACACAGGACACAGCTGCTAATCGGAGGGGAGGGTTTTTTTATAAAAACATTTCACTATGTGTGGTGTGTGTGTTTTTTTTTTTTTTTTTTTTTTTACGGTTAACCCTTTGTGAACTGGTAAAGGATCTATGTGACCAATATACTAGTTCACAAGGCTCTGGGTCTGGCAAGTCTCCTGCGGCTAGCGGGTGACTTACCATTAACCCCGAGCCCCCCATTACCTGCCTCCCCAAAGCCCAGGAGGAGGGGGCAAAAGAGCCTGTGGCCATAGGCTATGCTTTCTTGTAGCCTGCAGGGCCGGGGGCCACCAAAGCTGGCCCCTGCACCCTGTTATAAAAGCCCCCATAGCTGGTACGGGCTGGTTATGCTGGGTAAGGGGGACCTCACTTTTACCCTTAAAATTTCAAAAAAATGGGGTCCCCCCATGTAGTCTTTGGGACAGAATCGGGCTATATATCATATCACGATACGTATCGTATCACCAGATTCTTGCCAATTCACACCCCTAACAAGGACCAATCACATGCTGAAGATTATTCTCCTGTGAACGGTCAGTGAGTGAGTATTGGTTAGTGCTGGCACCTCCTCTACTTTTCAGGGCAATACCCCCTGATAGTCGCTAGAATCAGGAGTGCACAGCTTCACTCTCCAGACCACAACAACAAAGTATGAGAACAGAAATTAAACTTTAGAACATTACCAGAATTGTTGGGATAAGAGAGAGATTCTTTTTATGAGCATAGGACCTTCCTAAATCTATAACCATAATCCTCTGTAAGGACCATTTGTCATTTTTCTTGACCCAAAGACCATGTCGTCACCATTACTCACCGAAACTCCGCTGGATATTGTGCCATCAGCCACGGGATGTCTATGCAGTAGTTAAACTAAGACAAAAAATAAATAAAACAGAATAAACAAAATGCACACACACTGTATTTTATAGGGCTTATAAAACGTGCAAAGCATTGGAAGGAACAAGAATATGGTGTAAAAAGGGATACTCATCCCCCACCCGGTCTCCTCCAACAATGCAGTAATAGATCACTGTCACAAACACATGGGCAACTTGGAAACGTCAGTGACATTTTGAGCTCACAAGAGGGCAGAGAAAATGAATGGTTAAACTTTAAGGACAGGGAGTGAGCTTTAAAGCGGAACAAATCCCAGGAATTTAGCTTTCCTAGGTTTTGTTTCACGCCCCCCGAATTGGGATGCCCTGATATGTGAAACCCCCCCAGTTCATCCACTAAAACTCACCTTTCTTCTCTCCAACGCATTCGTGGGCTGTCATCCGATTTGCCTTGACTGTGTAATTCCGTAAAGGGTTATGATTGAACTTAATGGGTAGCCCATGCTGCTGCATCCCCCTGGTGGCATGTGCACCCCAGCCTATCCGATATATTGGGGCAATCAGAGCAGTTTGGCGACAGGCAAATGTCTCGGACTGGACAAGAGCCTGCACATGTGCAGAAGTGGGGAAAGGTGAGTTTTTAGAGGCACCCTGAGGGATTTTACACAGCCTGAATCGGGATGCCCCAGGAAAAACCCAGCTGCCAGGCTGGCCACTGGTGGGTTTTGTTCCACTTGAAGGCACCAGCCCCCAACTACCCAAGGACCTTGGATCCTATTAAAAAGGTTTATTTGCCATCATAGCCACACCTCGCCAATTGGCGGATCTCAAATCTGCCAGCCGGCTGCATCCCTGGCTTGCCTCTAGTGGGAGGCGCAGACCACAAAAAGACCGTGGGAGCCCCGGGAAAGATGAGTTTTGCAAGCAGTGGCCCATCCCACAACCTGCTGCGCCCCCTGAGCTAAGCCTAATTTGGAAATTCAAATTTTAAAACTCACCGGATTGCTGCAATTATTCCTTCATGCCAGAGTAGTGGTGGGATGGGCGGGGGGGAATCTGCATGGCAGTCGTGGACTCGATTGACAAGCAAGTCAACCAATCCCAGGAGCTTTGCTCCAGTGACTGGATGACTGAGAGCCTGCAGGCTCTTGAACCTACATGGTGGGGGAGCAGTTGCAGCATCTACAGGGGCCAATATCAACAATTTTCTACCCTGTAAAATATTATTTCTGCCAACCATCAGCTGTTCTCCTGATGCTATAAAGACATGTTATCACCTAAACACTACAGCTAGCTAAAAAGCAATTCCAATCTGGTGTCCAATCAAAATGTGGCGAATAGATATGTAATGCAACTGAAAATGAAACATTTTTTGCATTATAAAAGTGCATATAGCCCCAAGAGTGCTGTGTGGACTCACCTGCACAGAAGATACCAGAGTTCCAAACAGGGGAGACAGGATATCTGCCAAAACAATGGAGCAAAAAAAGGAGAGGTATAAATCCATGGCAATTTAGACTATTTACTTCAACAGTGGATGATCCGGGAAAAGGACAGATGGCGCAAGTAAGGAATGGATGGCGTGGATAAAGAATAGATGGCATGGTCTCCAGTCAACATTCCTTGGAGACCTGGATTGGACCAGGCAGGTATATGTCAAGCCAGCGCCGGGAAAAGAAGTCCCGCGATTGGCTGCTGGGCAGTCAGGTGGGCATTAGTCGCGTCATCTGTGCCAGCAGGACCTGCCCACTTGACAGCCCGGCAACCAATCGCGGCACTGCTTTCCCAGCGCTGGCTCATAACGAAGGTGAGCATTCTCAGCGTTCTGTGCAGTTAGGTGCGAGGGACCAACACCCGTTAAAAATACCATTTTGTGAATACTCACCTGTAAAATGGGTATTATAAGTATGTCACACACCCCACTTCAGACTTAATAATTACACTAGGGTTAACGCACCTCTAGGTGGCAGCATTGCAGAGGACTTCTCCAAAAAAAACTTCAACAGGCCCCTCCCGGTCTATACATACCTGGTACCTCCCAAGAACCTCCCAGTGTTAGAACAGCAGTAAGACAAGGTACCAGAACCAAACAATATAACCCTCAACGTAAAGAACCAAACTTCACCAAATAGAGAGCCAGGATACCAAAAAGGGCGGGTGAAGTGGGGTGTGCGACATACTTATAATACCCATTTTACAGGTGAGTATTTACAAAATGGTATTATTCTAAGTATGTCACACACCCCACTTCAGACTTAATAGAATGAGCAGTAACTCGGAAAGGAGGATCCTTCCCCTTGGCCGAATAAGCACCAATAATGGCCTGACGAATCCATTTACTAATGGAAGATTTGGCCGGAGCCAAACCCTTCCTAGGCCCACATGGCACAACGAAAAAGGCATCAGTCTTACGAAAAGAAGACGTCGCACGAAGATAGAACCTGACACAACGAACCACATCCAAGCAGTGCAAAGCACTCTCCTTGACATTCTTAGGCTTAGGACACAAAGAAGGAAGAACAATGTCCTGGTTAAGATGAAAAGCAGAAACCACTTTAGGGAGAAAATCTGACTTGTAGCGAAAAACCACTTTGTCCTGATGATCCTCAAAATAAGGAGCCTGAATAGACAAAGCAGCCAGCTCTGAAACACGCCTAACCGAAGTAATGGCCACCAGAAAGGCAACCTTCTGAGTAAGAATGGACAAAGCAACATCCCGCAAGGGCTCAAAAGGAGGAGCCATAAGAGCAGAAAGAACCAAATTCAAGTCCCAAACTGGGAGCAAAGGCTTCCTAGGAGGCCGCACATGCGAGACCCCCTGGAAAAAAGTCTTGACCAAGGAATGACTAGCAAAAGATTTCTGGAAAAAAATTGACAAAGCAGAAACCTGCCCCTTCAAGGTACTCAACTGAAGACCAGAGTCCAGACCCGTCTGAAGGAACTCCAAAATCCTAGACACAGAAAAAACCCGGCAGGGCAAAGACCTAGCCTCACACCAATCAATATAAGCTCTCCAATACCTGTAATAGATGGAAGAAGAAGATCTCTTCCTAGCACTAATAAGAGTCTGAATGACCGCATCCGATAGACCCTCCTCCTTCAAGATGGAGGTTTCAGCAGCCAAGCCGTCAAAGCCAGCGTTTGTAAACTGGGGTAACAGAGATGACCCTGAGTGAGGAGATCTGGCCGAAGAGGCAGATCGAACTGATCTACGGCCAGACGGACGATGTCCGCGAACCACACCCGCCTTGGCCACCTTGGAGCCACGAGAATGGCGGGAACTCCTTCCAGAACCAACTTTCGCAGAACCCTGCCTAGCATGGGAATCGGAGGAAACAGATAAAGAAACCCCAGGTCCCTCCAGCTCAGGGACATGGCATCCACCGCCAGAGCCAGAGGGTCCCGGGACAGGGACACAAAGGACGGAAGCTTGTGATTGTGACGAGAGGCAAACAGATCCACCTCCGGCGTCCCCCACCGGAGACAAAGTGACCGAAACACCTGGGGATGGAGAGACCACTCCCCCCGACGGGACGCACACCGGCTCAGAAAATCCGCCTCTGTGTTTTCCACACCCGGAATGTAAACTGCCGAGATGCAAGGGACATGAGTCTCCGCCCAGACCAAAATCAGAGACACTTCCCTGTGGGCACCCAGACTGCGAGTCCCTCCTTGGTGATTGATGTAAGCAACCGCCGTCTGATTGTCTGAGCGAACCTGAACCGGCAGACCTAGTAAATGATGCGTCAAGTGAGACAGAACCAACCTGATGGCTCGCAATTCCAGAACATTGATGGGCAAGTGGGCCTCCTGTGGGTCCCACTGCCCCTGAAACCGAAGATCCTTCCAATAACCTCCCCAGACTGGCATCCGTGGTGACAGTTTCCCAAAGTGGAGTCAGAAACGACCTGCCCTTCAGAAGGTTGTCCGAGACCAACCACCACAGAAGGGACTGCCGAACCCGAGGGGACAACCGGAAGGACCGATCCAAAGACCCCGGACACCGGTTCCAAGACGCCAAAAGATGAAGTTGAAGAGTCCTCGTATGAAACTGAGCAAAGGGAACTGCCTCAAACGAGGCCACCATCAACCCCACCAGTCTCATCCCCAGACGAATGGACGGATGAGGATGGGAGAGGAGCAGCCGGGCCAATTCCTGAATCATCAGCACCTTGGCCTGAGGAAGAAACACTCTGTGCTGGCAGGAGTCCAGCGACATCCCCAGGAAGGTCACCACCCTGGCCGGAACCAGCGAGGACTTGGGGTAATTGATCACCCAGCCGCACCTCTCCAACATGGACACCACCGTGCAGGTGTCCCCTTCTGCCTGACTGAAGGAAGGAGCCATGATGAGAAGATCGTCCAGGTAAGGCACAATGCGAATCCCCTGAGCTCTGAGCAGGGCCATCACCCCTGCCAACACCTTGGTGAACACTCTCGGAGCAGAGGTGAGACCGAATGGAAGAGCCACAAACTGAAAATGCCGATCCCCCACCACGAAACGGAGGAACCGCTGATGAGCAGGAAAAATTGGCACGTGCAGGTACGCATCCTTGATGTCTATGGACGTCATAAAGTCCCTCTGCCGAAGCGAACCGATCGCCGACCGCAGGGTCTCCATGCGAAACTTCCGAGGACGTATAAACCTGTTGAGAAACTTCAAATCCAGAATAGGACGGAAGGACCCGTCCTTTTTGGGGACCGTGAAGAGATTGGAATAAAACCCGCGTCCCACCTCTGAAGGAGGAACCGGGCAAATGACGGCCAAATCCAGAAGATTCCTTACTGCCGCCAGGAGCCCCTGCGCGGCCAAAGGATCCAAAGACACCCGAGACCTGAAGAACCTTGGAGGAGGAAGGGACTCGAACTCCAACTTGTAACCGGCCGAAACCACCTCCCGGATCCATCTGTCCGGGACCTCCTGGTCCCACACCCGGGAGAAAAGTTGCAACCGTCCCCCCACCCGAACGGGTGAGGGCGCCCCCTCATTGCTGGATGGGCTTGGCAGCCGGCTTGGGCTTGGCACCCCAGACGCGGGTGGGACGGCCACGGCCTCTGCCCCTATTCCAACTGCCGCCCCTGGGGGCCGAGGAGCCCGCACCTCTACCGGCGCCAACTCCCCGAAAGGACGGATTGAACGAGACCATCCCCCGAAAGGAACGACGAAATTTCTTGCGCTGAGGTAACTTACCTCCCTTGGCAACAGAGTCCAGCCTCTCACCAAAAAGCCTCAAACCCAGAAAGGGCAGAGCCGTGAGCGATCTTTTAGAATTAAAATCGGCCGTCCACTGTCTCAACCACACACAGCGCCGGATAGCTACCAGCAAGGCAGTAGCCCTGCCACACATCAGCATGGCATCCTCCTGAGCGACCAGGATAAAGGACAAAAAAGCATCACAGCGCTTAAGCCCAAGGGACTCATCACTGGTGGGCTCGAGATCCACCCCCAAGTCCCTGACAATAGACCTGACAGCAAAAGTCAAAAGAGCCGAAGCACAGACAGGCCTTAACACCGAACCCGCACATACAAAACCATGACGGGCAAGCTGATCAACCCGGCGATCCTCACCGTCCCTGAGCAAAGTCGTGTCAGGAGAATGCACTACCGCCGTGTTGGACAGTCCCAAAACCGGAGTATCTACCTCAGGGGGGACAGACCAACGCTTCATCAATTCCGCCGGAAAGGGATACTTCCTATCCCAGCTAGACGGCACACCAACAAGACGTGTAGGTTGCTCCCATTGCTTGAAGACAATTTCTTCAAAATGCTGTTGGCTGGGAAATTCCAGACGCTGCTTGGACACCCCAAAAAGCTGACCCTTGGGCCTGGGAGCAACCACCGGAGGCTCCAAATCCAAAACCTCAAACATCTGGCTCAAAATGGTAGATGAATCGAGAGGGAGGCCATCATCCTGATCTCCCTCAGAACCCAGCAACTGCTGAACATCAGAATCTTCATCCTCAATGAGCTCACCTTCTTCACGGGGACGATCCGACCAATCCAGATCTCCCACAACTTCCTCATCTGAATCCGGCGGAGGCGGAGACAGATGCTTCCGCTTAGCTGAAGCCTTCTGAGCGGCTATAGCAGAAAACCGCTTCTCAAGGCTGGTCAAACGGGCACATACCTCAGCCTGCGAATCCCCGCCCAGGACAACGTCACACGGGGTTCGGAATAAGCGAGGGGGAGAGGGAGATGGCGCGGCTGACGAAGTGCTAGGCACCGGAGTACTGGACTGCCGTGCAATGTTCTGCTGCGCACAAGGGATACACAAGATGACATCATCTCCCTGGAGCGGAGCCCCACAACCCCCGCACACCTTGGATTGTCCCGAAGAACCATTCCCGGTATCTGTGGCAACCTCCATGTGGTGAAATTATGGTATTTGCAGAACCCAGGGATTTATGCGGTACGCAACCCGGGATGCCCCTGAATAACCTAACACTTGTCTAAGGACAGTCACAAGATCCTGACCCAGGGGAATAGCATAAGACCCTTATAAAAATACAAATAAGTGTATATATATATATATATATATATATATATATATATATATATAAATATATTGCAAGGACAAAAAAAAAAAAAAAAAAAAACACCCCCCACGAGCCAGGTATATATGACCAGGAGAACCCTGCCAGACGGGATCCCAGGATCTGAAAAACACAAAGGGAGAGAGAAACAGGCGTCAATCAGCACCATGCCAAAAAACACCGCATAATATACAACAACCCCCCTTACACCACCCCCCCCCCTCCTCCTCATCAACCAGAGCCAAGGAAATGGTTAATGCCAGCCAGCCCATCAAGCTGCGCCGGGGCGAGGAGGGAGGCAAGGGAGAAGGAAGGATCCGAGGGGTCACTGACATAGCCAAAGAACAGCCTACCTGGAGAGAAGGGGAACCGCGCAGCCAGCAGAAGATGGCGGCCAGCACACCGAGGACGGAGGAAGAGAGAAGCTCCGGGAGCGCGGGAGCCGAGAAGGCCCCGCCCCTCAGGCCGTCCAATCCGTGCGCGGCCCGCGCGCGCGCGACCCCGCCCCCAGGCAGCGTCAACGTCTGCCTGCGGGGACCGCAGTCAGACCTCGATCACGGGGCCGGCGGCGCCACCCGCCGGCTCCCGGAGAACAGCGCCGGAGTAACGCAGACCCACACACTGATCAAAAGTCCCCCCTGAGCAGCCGGGCAAACAGGCTACAGGCGCCGAATACGGCGCCCAGCCACCAGCGGGACCGCGGCGCAGCACGCCGCGAGGCCCCGCCCCCCCGGCTCCTGAGGGGAGAAGCACACACACACACAGCCATGGGAACAGACAGTGAAATCAGAAGTAAAACCGCAAAGTAAAATCACAAAGTAAAATCACAAAGGGAAAGCGCAGCAGCACACTCACACAGCATGTGCATAGTAAAGCATGACACTGTCCCCAGCGTGTCCCACACCCCGGAAGAGACACAAACACCCCAGGGCAAAGACAACCTGACCACTAACTCCTATAAAAAAAGGGGGCATCCCACATCCGGATCACCACTCCGGGAATCCCGCTATGCCCCGCAATGAAGGGTCGAGCGGAGGAGCTAATCTCCTAGGCACCAATGGTGCCGGCTACCTTATTGCCCGGCCTACAGCCGAAGCTGGGAGGCTGCCATTACATAGAACACATTCAAACAAAAGCCGGGCAGAAATAGACCACGGGGGGGGGGGGCGGGGGGATACCCCGGCTACCTGCAAGCAGGAGACTTCTTTCTTCTGTCTTGTCGCCACCTTGCAGAGAACAACACTGGGAGGTTCTTGGGAGGTACCAGGTATGTATAGACCGGGAGGGGCCTGTTGAAGTTTTTTTTGGAGAAGTCCTCTGCAATGCTGCCACCTAGAGGTGCGTTAACCCTAGTGTAATTATTAAGTCTGAAGTGGGGTGTGTGACATACTTAGAATATAATAACAGGTGTTGGTCCGGTTTAAAGTGATCCAACACCTATTTATTACAGATCGGGTGCTGGTCAATATTGTAATGATACGGGGAGGGGGGCTTCCCATTTGTAATACAGTGACCAATCGTGTGGCTGCAAATAAAACTTAAAAAGTTCTAAAAAAACGCGCTTAAAATACTAAACAATTAGGTTATTCTGTATATAGTCTCTCGCTCCAAGCCTCTAGACTGTTGTCACCTCAGTCCCAATATTCAATGTATGTATATATATATACAGCCCTAGAGCTGTATACCAGGCTCAGCGAAGCAATTATATCACCGATAGAGTTAAATGGAAATAGAACCACGTGACAGGAGGAGGTGAATAAATTAGTGACATCCTTAGCCCCGCGCGAGCCCATGAATAAGTCGTGATGACGAAACGCGCTGGGCGGAGCTAAGGAGTGTCACGTGAGTTGTTGGACGAGCAGCGCCGCTGACTACGGCCGGAGGAGGCGGTGAGCTGGAACTCGTTTTCCTTGTATGCTGGTGCGCGCGTACTGACTGGAAGGTTTAGATGACGCCCGTTCCTTTTTATCTTTATGCTGAATGCTTATTTGTTTTTAATATCTGGTGAGCGGCTTTTTAAAGGGCCAGTGGCCATTGAGCTGAATCCCCCTGTGTGGAACGTACTTACGCTATTGGAGCACTTTTTATTTTTGTCCTTTGTCTTCTGTATGTTTTAATAAACCCGGAGCAAGTTGATATATTCCCTTTGTGGAAATTGGAGTTCATTGATCATTAACCCTTTAAGTGCGAGCCTACCTGGCGTTTTTGTCACCCTTTGTTGCCAGACCATTTTGCACTATTTTGCGCTCCCCATGTTCAAATGTGATTTTTGAAGGGATTTCCAGGGATTTCCCAGGAAAATGATATATTGTTTTTTTCAGCAGAGTCTGGGCTTTAACATGAAATGTCTTGTTTGTCATTTTTTAGGTGTATTCTTAATATTTTTGGGTGAAATATGTGCAAAAAAAATAAAATAAAATCTTATTGCGTGTGAAATCCCAATTTCTCCCGGTTACAGCGGTACCACATATGTATAGGTAGACACCCTTTCCTGCCCAGGAGACTCCCCCAAACTGAAACAGCGCTTTAGGGGATTTTCAGATCAAATACAACTGTGCTACGCAATATGCGCACCTTGCAGTTTTTCCAGAAAAACAACCCTTTACATTTGAAATACCCCCAACAAACTATATATTCTCTGGAAGTACACACCTCAGGCTTTCTAGGCGTACCAGGCTTGTTGATGTGGCCATAGTTTTCTGGAAGTAATCCCTCAATGGATTCTTTGGTTGCAAAGAGTTTCCCTAAAAAAAGGATAAAAAAGCAGAATCAAAGCCACATTTTCCTAAAAAAACTATATACAAACAAGAAAAAACAAGTTTAATCTGAAAACGCAACATCCCCCGAACAGAACAATACCCAACATGCATAGCTACTGTCAAGGGAAGAGTTGCCAAACACACCAAAGTAAAGCATGTGCGTAACGGTAATTTTACTTGAAAATTTCAGCTCTGCAGACAAAGTGCGCACCTTGCGATTTTTCAACCAAAACAACCCTTGACATTTGGAATATCCCCCATAAACCATATATTCCCTGAAAGTACACACATTAAGCTTTCTAAGGGTACCCAGCTTGTTGTAGTGGGCTCATCTTTCTGGAAGTAATCCCTCAAAGAATTCTTTGTTTGCGCAGGGTTTCCCTAAAAAATTTATAAAAAAGCTGAATAAAAAACACCTTTTCCTAAAATATAAATATGCAAACCAGAAAAAACAAGCTAAGTCTGAAAGCGCAAGGTCCCCCGAACAGAACAATACCCAACATGCATAGGTACTATTAACCCTTTTAATTGCCAGCCTACTTGAGATTTTGTCACCCTCTGTTGACAGGACATTTTTCCCCATTTTGCGTCATGTTTTGCGCCATGTTTTGCGCCATTTTTGCTGGAACTTTCAGGAAAATTATATATATATTTTTTTGCAGCAGAGTTTAGGCTTTAACATGAAATGTCTTGTTTGTAAATTTTTTTTTTTTTTTTACAATATTATTAAGTAAAAATAATAAATAAATAAATAAAAAATTTTTTAAAAAAATTGACTCCTTTATTTTAAATAAAAAATGTATTTTATTAAGGAAAATCATATTGCATGTGAAAGCCCCATTTCTACCGATTAGAACGGTACCACATATTTATCGGTAGCCCCCCGTTCCTGCCCAGGAGACCCCCCTAACTGAAACAAGTATTTTATAACATTCACAAAAAAAATACAACTACCATCCACACTACAAACGGTTAAATCGAGAAAAAAATGACATAGGGTCCCCCCTCCCAGGGGAGGGAGACCCCATTTTTTTTTTTGATTTTTAAGGGTTAAAAACCCTTAAAAATCAAAAAAAAAATTGACGTGGGGTCCCCCTTACCCAAAGTAACCAGCCCGGGACCAGCTATGGGGGCTTGTAGGCACAGAGTGGGGGGGCCAGCTTTTGTGGCCCCCCCACCCTGCAGCCTACGAGCCCACATAGCCCATGTGGGCCCGGGCTCTTCTGCCCCCCCCCTGGCCTTTGGGGAGGCAGGTAATGGGGGTGCCGGGGGTTAATGGCAAGCCACCCGCTAGCGCAGGTGGCTTGCCATCCCCCCAGCCTTGTGAACTGGTATAGGGGTCATGGACCCCTTACCAGTTCACAAGGGGTTAAATGTAAATAATGACACAGACACAAGCAGAGAAAAAATATTTTATTAATTTTTTTTTTTTTTTTTTTTTACACTGTACTCACCTCCCATCCATCCTGGAGCACTCTGTCCCTCGGCGATCACTGGCTTCTGCTCACTTGCTAGAAGCCTTTTATAGCTGCTGGATGACAGAACACAAAGGGTTAATCAAAAAAAAATGACACAGGGTCCCCCCTCCCAGGGGGGGGGGACCCCATTTTTTTTTTATTTTTAAGGGTTAAAAACCCTTAAAAATCAAAAAAAAAATTGACGTGGGGTCCCCCTTACCCACAGTAACCAGCCCGGGACCAGCTATGGGGGCTTGTAGGCACAGAGTGGGGGGGCCAGCTTTTGTGGCCCCCCCACCCTGCAGCCTACGAGCCCACATAGCCCATGTGGGCCCGGGCTCTTCTGCCCCCCCCTGGCCTTTGGGGAGGCAGGTAATGGGGGTGCCAGGGGTTAATGGCAAGCCACCCGCTAGCGCAGGTGGCTTCCCATCCCCCCAGCCTTGTGAACTGGTATAGGGGTCATGGACCCCTTACCAGTTCACAAGGGGTTAATAGTAAAAAAATGACACAGACACAGAGAAAAAAAATCTTTATTTTTCTTATTTTACACTATACTCACCTCCGATCCGACGTCCCTCGCCGCTGTCACTGACAGATGCCGGTGGTGATCGGCGCAGGGCGGGTGACAGGTGAGGGGGCTCCGATCGGAGCCTCCTCACCTGACATCCGCCCTGCTCCGATCACCACCGGCATCTGACAGATGCCGGAGCTCGGAGGGGGTATAGGAGGAGATTGTTGACGTCATCCCGCTCCTCCCACAATGGGCGGAGCTAAGCGGCGGCGGCCATCGCCGCCATTACAAGAGGTGAGGACCCGGAAGAGGGTCCTCACCTGAAGACTGCGCAGCCCAGGGGGGGGGATCGGACCCCCCCCTGGTGAAGAGGAGACCCGGACAGAAGGCTCGGGCGCGGAGGTGAGTAAATGACAGTTTGTTTTTTTTTTTTTTTTACAGCGCCGATGTCAGCGCTGGAAACGGGGGGGGGGGGGGGGGGCGGCTGGTTTCGGGCCCCCCCCTGAAGACGGAGGACGACGGGGGGCGATCGGATGCCCCCCCCAGGAAGAGGGGACCCCAGGCTTCACAGGGATACCGGAGGTAAGTGTTTTTTTTTTTCTATTCTTTAACTGTTTGGGGGAAATGCCAGGCACGTAGTTTCTACGTGCTTGGCACTTAACGGTAGGAGAAGCAACCACGTAGAAACTACGTGCTTGGCATTTAAAGGGTTAAGAGCATATTATGAGGAGGTGGACATCTAAGTACCCGAATAGATAAGCATTAAATTGCAGCTAGAGGAGAAAAAGTGGAGTCAATAAGGGGAATCAGATGTGCCAAAAACCAAGATTGAACCTGGTACGTTATATATAAGAAGGTGGTGGTGATGTCACTGAATTGACACGAAGAGCACCTGTGGTGATATAATTGCTTCGCTGAGCCTGGTATACAGCTCTAGGGCTGTATATATATATATATATATATATATATATACACACACACACATACAATCGTGTGGCTGGATTTCACTGAGAGATTGCAGTGCAGGTAAGAAACACCAGTCATTGTAGGGATGGGCAATTGGTATGTCCCCAGCACTAAGGCATGCTTACATCAGATTTAAAGAGACAGTCCAGGTAACTGAAGTGGACCAAAACCCACGATTTTGCTGCCGTGCCGTGCGTGTGGCTAGGCTAGGTCAGGAGCGTGCACGCCGCGAAGGATGTGGGGGTCGTGGCAGCTCCCCATTGAAGTTAGGATGCAAATATGGCAAACGGATCTGATTGGCTGCTTACCCGTGCATGCACTGTAGGAACGAGGAAGAGGTAGGCGAGTTGTACTGTATAACACAACGTAGCATCCAAATTCGGAGAGTTAGAGCAGACAAACGTTTTAAAGTGGACAAAACCCACACCGATCAGCCCAGGAATCTATAGGATTCCCGGGATGATCGATTCCCTCCCTCCCCGGGGCATCCAAAATTGTGATGTCCACTGTTTGAAACCCCGCAGGTCGCCCCAACACTTACCTTGTTTCCCGGTCCAACGGCGCATGTGCGAACAGCACAGAACTAGCAGGGCACGTGGCTGCGCCAGACATTTGAGAATGTCCCGAGCGGGCACGCTCCGTTAGAGGAAAGTGGGGTATGCGGTCCTCCGTGCGTTTAGAGCTGCTGGCCTTAGGCAAAGGCTTGACGTCAGTGGCTCAGAGCGCACTGATTGGACGTGCGCCCGTGCATGCGCCGTAGGACCGGGAAGAGGAAAGTTGGCATAGGCGATCTGGGGGGTGTTACACATCGGGGCATCCCTGATTGGGGTGCCCTGGGGGAAAGAACCAAAACCCAGGATAGTCAAAATCCTGGGTTTTGGTCCACTTTAAGTGTCAGGGTTGAGGAGATGACTCACCTTTAATATGAAGCGCCCCAGTGTTAAATTTGGGTTTGATTCCGGTAACCTTGGTGAGGTAGAATCGGAAGGGTTCCCCAGACTGCAGCACATCCCAGGGGTCCAGGGAGTCACTGGGGGTCTTGTATTTTTCACATACATTTGGGCTAGGGCTGCGGCTCTTAGCAGATTTAAGGGCATCCAAATTTCTGGGGCTTGTTTTTTTCTCCTTCTTCACCTTCTGCCTCGGCTCTGCCTCTTCATCGCTGCTGGATAGGCACCACCCGGGACCCTCTCTGTCCAATTTAATTTTTTTAGCCGGTGATGGCTCCTTTCTTTCTCGGTCTTCAAACTTTAAAGGGTTGGACTTTCTCTTGTAGGATTCCTTTCTGGCGTCGGAGCATGGGAACTGCGCTGTGGCATGGGCATTTTTTTTGCTCACTGATGAGGAGGAGGAGGTAGATGGGACCTTGTGGTCTTCTGACTCGTCATCACTGCTGGATAGAGTCCACTTGCCGTGGCTGCTCTCCTGGGAGCTGGAACTCCTATCAAATAACAAAGTAGAGTTAATGATGGCTAGCGAGCTTCAACAATTAGGTAAACTCTGGTGCCGCCCTCCACCTGGCACAACAGCAGAATACATTTTGTTTACTTTGGGTGCCGACGTCCTGCTTCTAACAAGAGAGGGCAAGCTAAATATTTTCAGAATAGATTCCCTTGGTGCCAAAAGACTGATCACCAGCTATTCATGGACAGCCAGTGGAGTTCAGACTCTACCTGACTTTGTCACCCTATGCAGCTCCCCAATGAGCGTCCTATCCGGGCATAGGGGTAAGGGGAGAATATGGCTGGAATAGCGAAGTGCAAGAGTCCATAAAGGAAACCTGTTACAAGAGAGATACATGTGCTGACACTGCTGATTATCTGACAGTTGCACCTTCCTCCCTCGCTCACACACACACAGTGGGGCATTTTGAATTGGGATGCCCCCTGGACAGCTGAAGCGCCCCACTCTGTGGCTTTTCACACACACAAACTTTTTTTCGTGTATTCAAATGGCTAAAAAAATGTATAATTTCCAAATTTCACTATCCCTGGTGTTGTTCCATAACCTTGGGGCATCCCAATTTGGGATGCCCTGCTGCATGAAAACCCACTTGTTGCCTGCCTATTACCTTTCAAATGAGCCAACGGCACAGGCGCGGCTCTGCTCCAATAGGCTTCTCCAGCCACACATATCAAAGCGGACCAAAACCCGATTCCTTCTTCCAGGGGAATCCTGAACTGCTGTGTGAAACCCTGCCCTTTACCTGTCTGAAAAGCCCATGGCGTATGCTCGGCTGGTGGTGGCATCACTCGCATCCTCGTCAGGCTGTGTGCAGCCACGCCCACCGCAACGGAAAGATGCGAGCGATGTTGCGCTGCAGCCAGTGTATGTGGCTGGGGTTCCATTCAGCTTCTAACTGATTGGACTAAGCTTGCACATGCGCCGTTGGAATGAGGAGAGGTGAGTTTACTGGGCGAACAGCAGGGTGTTCTGTATGTACATGGCTCAAGTCTCTGTTCTTGGTGTACGGTTGCGAATAGCAACAGATTGTAGATAGTGAAAACAGCTTCCATCAAACATACATTTGCTAAAATTAGAGCAAATAAGAAAAAAAAAAATGCCAGATCAGTTCAGCACCTTGAGGACATCCTTTTGGCAAACCATAAAATACACTTTCAAAAATGCCATCCAAAATGGACTTTTCCGTTAAAGACCTAAACCTTCCTGGCAGCTCTGTGCCAGTCTGGGTCGGCTAAGAGCCCACCCACCATCTCCAAGTGCCTGTCAGCCCCAAATTCAGGAGCTAATGGAGCTCCCATAGCATCTAAATCACCCTAAAATAATAACCCACTGCTTTCCCTTCCTTCTCTGTGTGGGGCACAGCGATTGCCATGAGCAGCGGGTTCACCAATAGCATAGCACACAGCACTCTCTGCATCGGCCTGCAGCTGTCACATGTGAGGTGTGTGAAGAGGACCTGCACTCTCCCTTGCAGCTATATCCCAGGGAGGGTCCTGATTCTCAGGGAAACTAGACTCACCTCCCTCTTCAAGCCATTTGAGACGCTGACATTTACCTAGCAGAGCTGCATGCGTCAGGTGACAGTTAAAGTGGACCAACACCGATTTTCATGCTATCGGGTGTGGGTGCCACTGCATTAAAGCGGACCAACACCCAATGCCGGTTTAGTTCTGCTCTCAGACAGTATGGCGCAGCCGGTGTTTCTTTTTTTTTTTTTTTTTACTAACGCCCAATATTAAACCGGACCTTCAGCGTGATTTAATGAAAAGCCCAAACTCTTAAAAAACGGTTCCCCAGCATCTAAAATTAATATACTTTACGCTTTTAGTCACTAACTTATTATTCTTTCCTCCACTGGGCTGCAACTCTGTTCAGGAATTTAGGATACGGGCGCCGCCATCTTGACTCAGATGCATCACACTTACTGAGGAGAGGAGAGTGGGATAAGTTACAGGGGGCGGGTTATAGCTGTGCTTTGCTCAGACAGAGCAGAGCTGGGGTCAGGTAAAGGTCAGCAGTCCCAGAATGCAGAGCAGCACAGTCAGGAGGCACTTCCTGTTTGCAGGCTGCCTGATAAGATGGCGGCTTCCATAAGCCGCCATCTTGGATGTTTAAAGGCTCATAACATGCAGTAGATGCAGGTAGGATGATTTTTAATGTGAGCAATCTGTATGTACAGGGTGTGGGAAACATATAAGATAGACTCATATTCAGAGTGAAGGTCCGCTTTAATAACAACACTAACAGACAACAGTATTTGGTTTGAATGGTCGGCCAGACTGGTCCTTAGTGCTTTCCAGCAATGAAACTGGACCAACAACTGCATATTCTTTAACAGGTGTTGGTCCTGCAGACAGCCCATAAAAACTGCTGGGGGGGCTCCTGAATGCTGGAGCCCCCCTCCATTCTTGCCCGATATGCTTACCTTCACCTCGAGCCTGCGTCGACAAAGGAGTCGTGTGATTGGCTGCAGGTGTGCACGTGGAGGGGGCATTCCGGTGGCTGGTAGCGAGGACACGTTCATGGCCCACGTGACTTCCTGGCGGCCCTTCTTTTCTGACACATGCTTGAGGTAAGGTAAGCGTGGCAGGCGTTCTGGGGGGGGGGTTACGTGTGGGGGGGCTTCAGCATTCTGGATGTTTTTATGTGCTGTCTGCGGGACCAACACCTGTTAAAATTACAGGTGTTGGTCTGGTTTAAAGTGGACCAAAACCCAGGATTTTGACTATCCTGGGTTTTGATCCTTTGCCGCAGCCAACTCACCTTATCCTGGTCCCACAGCGCATCCAAGAGCAGCAACTCTGACAGCCACATCCTCCGCTCACCTCTAGTAGTGCGCATGCCTGTGGATGAAAAGCGCGGGCACGCTCCCTGTCAGATGGAGGCGGAGGATGCGGCCATAAGAGCCACTGCTCTTAGACGCACCGTGGGACTGGCAAAAGGTGAGTTGCTGTGGCGATCTGGGGGGTTTCACACAGAGGGGCACCCCCGATCAGGGTGACCCCGGCAAAAGGAACAAAACCCAGGAAAGTCAAAACTGTTGACTATCCTAGGTTTTGGTCCTTGCCCCCGGGGCACCCCAACTGGCGATGGCCCGCTGTGTGAAACCCCCCAGGTCGCCTAAACAAAGTAACCTCTTCCCAATCCTACGGCGGGTGCTCGGATCCGCTGACATCCCTTCGTCTAAGGCGAGCGTGGGTACAGCCGCATCCCCTGCAACCCTCTAACAGGGAGCGTGCCCGTGCTGGCCATTTACAAATGCCTGCCGTGGGCACGCGCCCTGCTAGAGGGATAGCGGGGATGCGCCGGCGGCCCGTGTTATTGGACCGGAAAGAAGGTAAGTGTATCAGCGACCTGGGGGGTTTCACATAACGGAGCATCCCGATTTTGAGGGGAGGGAATCGATCGGCGCGGGAATCTTCTGGGACGATCGCTGTGGGTTTTGGTCCACTTTAAACACCATTCAGCATTGGAGGTCAGCCTCATCAGTTATAACTGCCATTATGTGACAGTTTACCTTGTAACTGAATGAATTAGCATATGGCCTCTATGACATTGACATTACACTGCATCCACGCTGCATAGAAGGTGATAAACTTCCTAGGATCACTTTAATAACTAGACATGTGCAAAATCAGCAGCTCACCCATTAGGAGACTAGCCGCACTGCCCGCCATCACAAAGGGCTTGAAGACCCAAAACCCTGGGTGGCCAGCCCTAAAGTTCAAAAGACTCCAAGCCTGGACGCCAGCCCCCAGGGTTTCACAGTGGGGCATCCTGTGTGAAATCCCCCAGTTCGCTCAGTAAAACTCACCTCTCCTTGGTTCAACGATGCATGCGCAGGCTTTCGTCCAATCAGAGCCCATTGGTGTGTTTACATCCTTCAGGAAAGGGATCTGCATACCTTCAATGGGGAGCGCAATCTGCCACATGCCCTATCTGAATGGCTGGGGAGGCAGTGCGCGCTCCCCATTGTAAATAATCAGAGCAGTTTGTCGAAGGACGTAAACACGGCAAAGGGCTCTGATTGGACAAGAACCCGCACATGCTCTGTTGGACCAGGGAAAGGCGAGTTACCGACGCACTGAGGGGGTTGCACATAGCGGGGCATCCCAATTATGGATGCCTCAGGGGAAAACCAACAGCCAGCCATGGAATTTTTAGATTCCAGGCTGGCCGCTGGTGGGTTTTGTTCTGCTTTAAAGGGACATGAAGTCATTGTTGACTCTTGGTTCACTTGAAGGTAATGAGAATATCTGCTGAATCTGGGGATGTCTAATGGGTTAAAGCAGCACAAAACTCAATTCCCAGGGCTGCCTGTTAGCCAGGGCATCCTAAATCAGGATGAACCACATTATGTGAGCCCCCTGGTGTCACAGGTACCATTATCGGCAGCTCCCACATCACTGAGTCTCTCCTCTTATCACTAATACACAGCACTGCTTCTTCTGGTAGAGCATATGCCTCCGCTTCCTGTCCCCCAGAAAAGAAAGGGGAAGGTACCCAATGGGGGAAGAAAGGCAACAGTTAACAGGCCTATCCGAGTTGAGGGGCGTAACCACAAGGGATGACCCTCACAGACACACAAGTAATGGAAAATAGGGTGGTCAAGTCCTCTGGGTGGCACCTACAGTGATGCCAGCTGCTCCAGCGATGAGCCAGCAGCAGAAAAGACCACTGGTTACCAGCTGTTATCAGCAACAACCTCCTGTCTGCCATCCATGACTGAGAGAAGGAAGTGCAACTATATATCAAGAAGCTTCTTCTGTCAGCTCATCGCTGGAGCAGCTGGCAGCTAAGATCAGTATAATCTATCGTGATCTCGGTCAGTGTATGAGCTGCATTCAGAACACCACCCTGTATCGTTATGGTGGTGGTTGCTATGGGCAACGCCTCCACTTTCCCCGCTCAATTCTTTATTAGGCGTTGCCCCTAGCAACCGCCAACATCACTTTTTTCTATCACTAACAGGGCAATGCCGCCATGGTGTCACCCTCTGTATGATAAATAAATAATATTGTGCTGGTCATGGCAGCGTCACCATCGCAACCGTCACCTGTTCATACTGCGCCTTCGTTCCACATGGGACGCAGCCCGATGACGTCACCAGTCGGCCCCCTAACGGTGGCTCCAAACCGAAATCACGTGACAACCGGGTCGTAAGGCGACCCATTCGTAACCAATAGGCGCCGAAAGCGCTCATGACGTCACGCACAGCGAGCCAATGCGGAAAGACGAAGCGCTGGGGGTGGGAGATTCGGATGCCAGGTTGTTATAGAAACAACAGCGTCCGAATCTGACAGACATGACTGACCCGAGAGTCACGGCGACCGAAGCCGGGAGATTCCAGAGGGTGAGCAGCCTTCAGTCTCTGCACCAGAAGAACTTAAACTCTGTCACTGTTATACATTTCTATGGCGCTGACATATAACACAGCGCTGTACAGAGCACATAGATAGAAGCAGTCACATGACTCTCTGCCCCTCAGAGCTCACACTCTAATGTCTCCTCCACACTCACACACTGTTATTATACATTTATATAGTGCTGACATATACCACAGAGCTGTACAGAACACATAGAAGCAGTCACATGACTCCCTGTCCCTCAGAGCTCACACTCTAATGTCCCCTCCACACACACACACACACACACTGTTATTATACATTTATATAGTGCTGACATATACCACAGCGCTGTACAGAGCACATAGAAGCTGTCACATGACTCCCTGTCCCTCAGAGCTCACACTCTAATGTCCCCTCCACACTCACACACAGTTATTATACATTTATATAGCGCTGACCTATTCCACAGCACTGTACAGAGCACATAGAAGCAGTCACATGACTCCCTGTCCCTCAGAGCTCACACTCTAATGTCCCCTCCACACTCACACATTGTTATTATACATTTATATAGAGCTGACATATACCACAGCGCTGTACAGAGCACATAGAAGCAGTCACATGACTCCCTGTCCCTCGGAGCTCACACTCTAATCTCTCCTCCACACTCACACATTGTTATTATACATTTATATAGAGCTGACATATACCACAGCGCTGTACAGAGCACATAGAAGCAGTCACATGACTCCCTGTTCCTCAGAGCTCACACTCTAATGTCCCCTCCACACTCACACACTGTTATTATACATTTATATAGAGCTGACATATACCACAGTGCAGTACAGAGCACATAGAAGCAGTTACATGACTCCCTGTCCCTCAGAGCTCACACTCTAATGTCTCCTCCACACTCACACACTGTTATTATACATTTATATAGTGCTGACATATACCACAGCGCTGTAAAGAGCACATAGAAGCTGTCACATGACTCCCTGTTCCTCAGAGCTCACACTCTTAATGTCCCCTCCACACTCACACACTGTTATTATACATTTATATAGCGCTGACATATACCACAGCGCTGTACAGAGCACATAGAAGCAGTCACATGACTTCCTGTTCCTCAGAGCTCACACTCTTAATGTCCCCTCCACACTCACACACTGTTATTATACATTTATATAGCGCTGACATATACCACAGCACTGTACAGAGCACATAGAAGCAGTCACATGACTCCCTGTCCTTCAGAGCTCACACTCTAATGCCCCCTCCACACTCACACACTGTTATTATACATATATATAGCACTGACATATACCACAGCGCTGTACAGAGCACATGACTTCCTGTTCCTCAGAGCTCACACGCTCTGGTTGCGCTCTGGACGGGGGGGGGGGGGGGGGGCGGTTGCGCTCTGGACGGGGGGGGCGGTTGCGCTCTGGACGGGGGGGGGCGGTTGCGCTCTGGACGGGGGGGCGGTTGCGCTCTGGACAGGGGGGGGGCGGTTGCGCTCTGGACAGGGGGGGGCGGTTGCGCTCTGGACAGGGGGGGGCGGTTGCGCTCTGGACAGGGGGGGGGCGGTTGCGCTCTGGACGGGGGGGGCGGTTGCTCTCTGGACGGGGGGGGCGGTTGCTCTCTGGACGGGGGGGGGGCGGTTGCGCTCTGGACGGGGGGGGGCGGTTGCGCTCTGGACGGGGGGGCGGTTGCGCTCTGGACGGGGGGGGCGGTTGCGCTCTGGACGGGGGGGGCGGTTGCGCTCTGGACGGGGGGGGGCGGTTGCGCTCTGGACGGGGGGGGGGGGGGGGCGGTTGCGCTCTGGACGGGGGGGGGGGGCGGTTGCGCTCTGGACGGGGGGGGGCGGTTGCGCTCTGGACGGGGGGGGGGCGGTTGCGCTCTGGACGGGGGGGGGCGGTTGCGCTCTGGACGGGGGGGGGGGGGCGGTTGCGCTCTGGACGGGGGGGGGGGGGGGCGGTTGCGCTCTGGACGGGGGGGGGGGGCGGTTGCGCTCTGGACGGGGGGGGGGGGCGGTTGCGCTCTGGACGGGGGGGGGGCGGTTGCGCTCTGGACGGGGGGGGCGGTTGCGCTCTGGACGGGGGGGGGCGGTTGCGCTCTGGACAGGGGGGGGGTTGCGCTCTGGACGGGGGGGCGGTTATGCTCTGGACTGGGGGGAGCAGTTGCTCTGGGCGGGGGGAGCAGTTGCTCTGGGCGGGGGGGGCGGTTGCGCTCTGGACGGGGGGGGGGCGGTTGCGCTCTGGACGGGGGGGGGGCGGTTGCGCTCTGGACGGGGGGGGGCGGTTGCGCTCTGGACGGGGGGGGCGGTGGCGCTCTGGACGGGGGGGGCGGTTGCGCTCTGGACGGGGGGGGCGGTTGCGCTCTGGACGGGGGGGGGGCGGTTGCGCTCTGGACGGGGGGGGCGGTTGCGCTCTGGACGGGGGGGGGCGGTTGCGCTCTGGACGGGGGGGGGCGGTTGCGCTCTGGACGGGGGGGGGGCGGTTGCGCTCTGGACGGGGGGGGGGCGGTTGCGCTCTGGACGGGGGGGGGGGGCGGTTGCGCTCTGGACGGGGGGGGGGGGCGGTTGCGCTCTGGACGGGGGGGGGGGGCGGTTGCGCTCTGGACGGGGGGGGCGGTTGCGCTCTGGACGGGGGGGGGGGCGGTTGCGCTCTGGACGGGGGGGGGGGGGCGGTTGCGCTCTGGACGGGGGGGGCGGTTGCGCTCTGGACGGGGGGGGGGCGGTTGTGCTCTGGACAGGGGGGGGTTGCGCTCTGGACGGGGGGGCGGTTATGCTCTGGACTGGGGGGAGCAGTTGCTCTGGGCGAGGGGAGCAGTTGCTCTGGACGGGGGGGCGGTTATGCTCTGGACTGGGGGGAGCAGTTGCTCTGGGCGGGGGGAGCAGTTGCTCTGGGCGGGGGGGCAGTTGTCCTGGACTGGGGGGCGGTTGCCCTGGATTGGGGGGTGTGGTTGCTCTGGGCGGGGGGAGCGGTTGCTCTGGGCATTGGGTGGGTGTGACAGTGACCTCTTTGTCTTCTAGGTGTTTGCGGCCTGTGATGAGGGGGAGAAGGGATTCCTTAGCAGAGAAGACCTTAAGGTTGCCATGGTGATGTTGTTCGGCTATAAACCTTCCAAGGTAACTCGTCTGTCCCTTGTATATTGGTTGTTTTTGATGAGTGCAACACAATGGGGTTCCACAGAGCTGCACAAAACCTTCAATGCGCTATGACTGCAGTGTGTCATTATTCCACTAGATGGGGCTCATGGGCTGTAAATGGTTTCTTTCAAGCTCAGCGACACATCATTTGCTTTCTGGAAATCCCAACAACTGATCAGCTTCTGAGGTGGAGAGCAGGGCTGGCTTTGGGATGTGCCCTGCATTAAAATATTATGGCATCACGCATGCAGGTGCAGCCGCAAGACGCCCCCCTACCCATGGTTCCCTGTGCGAAGGCACACCTTGAACACTTCAAAGGTCAGCCCTGGTGGAGAGGTTCTTCAAGTGAGGTGCAGATATTTTCCACAATCTGTAAAAAGCGACCCTCAGTGAGACCTCTGCACCTTATTGGAAAATCTTTTGAAGAGGAACAACTGCCTCCTTGTAAAAAAACTCCAGGGAGGCTGATATCCTTATCGCTGGGACATGCCAATATGGGAAACTTAGCCGGAGATCCCACTGCGCATGTGGGATTGCCTGGCAAACTGGGTTTACAGGCGATACCGGGGGTTTCACACATCAGGGCATCCCAAACCCAGATAGCCCACAAAGAGGGAGACCTCCACCACTAGAGTCTTATAGACTCTATGTAGGTCACTGGTCTCATTCATCTCAATAGCTCCTCCCTTGAACAATAAGTTAGACTGGACTGGCCCTTTAAAGGGTAAGTCCACTTTTGTGGATCTACCCCACAGACCTTAAAGCGGATCAAAACCCCCATTTTTAACTAGCATCTCCTGAATTGCTCCCCCCATGCAGAGCACCTTTTGCCAATTATCTCTGCTCCTGCTTCACTCTAATCCCAGATAATGGCGCCTGTTTTAGCTGCTAAGCTCCATCTCCTCCATTCATTGCCACCGTTTTGTGTGTCCTCCTGTGCTGCACATCTCTCACCCACTGCACTTGTATGAGAAGCTGGCGTGGCTTCTGCATTGAGATCAATGGGTGCCTCTCAATGGGAGAGTGCTGTCCTGAGGCCACAGCCACCCACCGAAATCCCTTATAGCACCGGACTACGCCCACCCGCCACTTCGCCATCTCATACCAGCACCGCGGATGACAGATGTCTTTTGACTTTCCCCGGTCTAGTTCCATGCCCCGCTGTGTGAACTCCCCCATTTGCCCAGTAAAACTAACCTCTCATCGGTCCAACAGTGAATTGTTTACAGCCTTCAGAAAAGGGCTCTGATTGATTTAAATGGGAAGCGAGAGCCCCTGCTATCCCATCTGAAAGGATGCAGGGGATGCGCCCACTCCCAGAAGAGCTCTGAACCTTGTCCTTCATTCTCAGAACAGCCATTCGCTGATCATTTCCTTTTTTTTTTTTTTTTTTTTTAGATGGAAGTTGATGCCATATTATCCTCCATAGGAAGAACAGAAGGTAAGTGACCTGTGTGGAATGACAGGTGCGCCTCTTCTGCCAGCCATAACGGCTAAGGAGAGAGGAAAAGAAGCGCATGCCTGGCATCAGGTTATATCTATAACCAGCTGATTGGGCCATTCACTGATGGGTGTGGCAATCGTAGATTTTCAGGGGTTGGGGGGGGGGTGATGGCTATGAGGATGCTGCAGGGGATTAGTAGGTAGAGTTCCACTTTAAATTGATCTCTGCACCTGTCTTCTGCAGGATTATCTGGAGATAATATCTAGATAAAGCGCCAACCCTGGAGAAACCGTTACAGCCCCATACTGGGTTATCCTACTGATTTCAGCTCCACTCCGAGTCCTGAATAAAGGGTGTGTAAACTTACCTTTAAAGTGGACCTAGCCCCTTCAGTCCTGTGCCAGAGAAAACCAGGAGCACTAAACCCTCCCCAAATTAGCCCTGCTAAGAGAGATACTCAACATTTCTTAGCAGAGCTCCATCTGTTGGACAGGAAACTCTGCATCACCTAGCCCCTCATACCAGCAGTGGGGCCTATATTAATGAATTACTCACCTTTTCCTAACAGAGCTCCACCCAACAGGGGGAACAGGAAACTTACCTCACCTCCCCCCTCACGCCTTGCATAAGAGAGACACACACACCTTTGCCTAGCAGAGCGCCATCTAATGGGAGACAGGAAACTGACCCCACCTACCTCCTCTTGCCATGTGTAAGCTCTGCATTAGAGAGCTACTTGGCTTTTTGCTTTATGAAGCAGAGTGCAGCTGGTCATATACAGTGTCATGAAATGCTATCGCCTAAAATCAGGGCTCACAGAAGGTGGGAGTAGGTAGGTTGCAGACACGGACCCTACCTGCTGAGAGCTTGTGATATGCATTAAATTGTAGCAAAGCCCATCTCGGACAGCCCTGTATTCTGTAAGACTCCAGGGCAGCCTGATTCCCTCTCCCTGGGACAATTGGGATGCTCTGCTGTTTAACCCCCCCCCCCCCGTGTATCCAGTTAACGGCACCTATTTGCCTATCCAGTGCTACATGCACGGGCCGCGCTCCGCCATACCTTTAGCAGAGCCGGTGCCCATGCCAGGCATTTATGAATGGCCGCTTGGGAACGCCCCCTTTTGGAGGCTAGCGGGGATGTGGCCATCTAGAACCAAAACCCGGGATAGTCAAAATCTGCTTCATAATGTTGCTTAGTGTCGTCTCACTTCTTTGAAGAGCAGATCCTTTCTGTCGTTTTTCTTACTGTTGTGTGTCTCCTCTCTTCAGCTCTGTGTGTGACGGCTGTAATTGAACTGGCCTCTAGAGGGCCTCGGCGCCCAGGCTGGGAGCCACCATTCATCACCTGCCTCTTTATTTCCCCCTCAGGCGTCCACGCTGAGGAATTCGTGAAGCTGATGTCTGTAAAAAGACGCGCTCAGCTGGACTTCGGGCAGCAGAGGGAGATCTTCTCCGCGTTTGACGTGCAGTGTAAGTCTTGCTCCATCTTCACTAGAAGCACATTTAAAGCAGATCTGTCACAAACATGGGCCTTGAAAAAAAACTCTCGTGGTAGTAAAAAATTCAATTCATGAGAAAAAAGCCTGAGAGTGTCACTGTTAGTGAATCACCAGATAGGAAGACAATGAAAGTCAATGGCCCTTTTTTAATACAGGTAAAAAGTTCAATACCCTTTTTAAGAGTAAAAAAGTGCCATTGACTTTCAGTGTTTTCCTATCTGGTGATTCACTAACAGTTAAATTCTCAGGCTTTTCTCTCATGAATTGAATTTTTTACTACCAGTTGAGTTTTTTTCAACTCTTAGTGAATCAAGGCCTTGGTCTTAGAGTAAAAACTTAAAATAACATGTTAGATGTGAGAGAGGTGGCGGGGATCTCCCTGATGGACGGCAGAAAAACAAAACGGTAACAGGGAATTTATGGAGGGGGTAAACTGTCACATAATGGCAGTTATAACTGATGAGGCTGACTTCCATTGCTGAATGGTGTTTAAAGTGGACCAAAACCCACGGGCGATCGACCCGGCAATCTATAAGATTCCGGGGCCAACCCATTCCCTCCCCCTGGGGGCATCCAGAATCGGGATGCCCTGCTGCGTGAAACCCCCCAGGTGGCCCCATACACTTACATTGTTTCCCGGTCCAATGGCGCATGCACAAGCCGCGGCCGGATCCCTTCTATTCCCCAGCAGGGCACATGCCAGGCATTTGTGAATGGCCGGTGCGGGCATGGAAGCAGGGGATGTGGCTGCCAGCGTGCTTGGAGCCGCTGGCCCTAGATGAAGGGTTAGACGATGTGACATCAGCGGCTTTGAGCGTGCTGATTGGACAAGCGGTCGCACATGCACCGTAGGACCAGCAAGAGATGAATTTGCATTGTGATCTGGGGGGTTTCACACGGCGGGGCATACCCGTTGGGGGGGAATGCCCGTAATAGTCAAAATCCTAGATTTTAGTCCACTTTAATGTAACATTTTTGTATTATCTGTTTATGTAACAATGTGTGCAGCACTGTATCAATTGCAGTAAAGGGTCCATGTTGTTATTTTGACCATGCACATTTCAATCTCTGATCAATCTATAAAACCAATGACATTGAAATGGAGCGTTTGCAGCTATTGCTATAATATATATGCTATACGCTCTGAACGATCATTCTAAACTAGGGGTTCCCAACTTTTTTTTAATCAAGTACTACTTTCCATTTTCTAATTATCCCAAGTACCATCTGGGTGGTACGTATGGGTTGTCGTTTAACTAAAAATCATTGTAATAAAACAGAAAACAGCCATTTACAATGCATGAAACACACACAAAATACACAAACATTTTGATCACCTTTTAGTACAGCCTTATCTCAGTCAATATAATTATTTTCCCTATTTCTAATTTCTGAGACTGCACTGTTTTTCTTATTTTTGTCGCCAATATATTGGAAAAAGGTTTTATCTCCCCTCTTCACGGAGTTGGCCATTTCTTCCTCCTTTTTCCCTTTTAGCAATATTTAAAATCCGTTTTGCTTCCCTCTGTTTAACTTTATAGGCCTCTCTGTCAGCTACCACTACTCACTACCTTTATACTTCTTATAGGCAGACTTCTTTTCTTTTACGATAGTGCTGACTTCCCTAGTAAACCAGAGATCCTTTTATTCTTACTAGTTTGTTTCACAAATTGCTTGGTTGCCTTTACGATGGCCATTTTTAATAGTGACCACTTGGCACTTACTTCTGCTACTCTGTTCCACTCTCCTAATTCCCTTTCTACATAGTCCACTATTTCCTTGAAGTTTGTTTTCCTAGCACCTTGGTTCTGGTGTGGGATTGCACAATGTCTGTTTTTATCCTGAACCATAAGCACTGATGGTCACTGGACCCCAGATTTGTTTCGACCCTGACCTCAGACACCAGATCCCCATCGGTCAAAATTAAGTCCAGAATGATATCTCCTCTAGTTGGTGACTTCACCAGAGATGTTCCATTAAGGGCCTCTAATATATTCCTGCTCTTGCATGTCAATGCGCTTGGGATATTCCAGTCCACATCAGGCATGTTGAAGTCACCCATAATTACAATGTCCCCCTTCATTGCCATTCCATTGATTTCATCTATTAACAGGTTATCTAAATCCTCAGATTGTTCACACCGATTCTGACCACAGCTACCTCCTTAGTCTGCATGGTAGCACCTAATAGGATCTCCAGTATCACCAGTGGTACTACGGTAGTACCACCTGTTGGGAACCCCTGTTCTAAACCAATGTGCTGTCATGAAATTTGCATGAATAGAGGACAAATCAAAAAGTCAGGGGATTATACGACTGAGCTCAACTAAATAATCAGTTTGACCAACACAGATCTCTGCTTTGATTAAATGCTCAGATTGTTGTGTTTGTGGTCAGCATGAGACCTTTGCCTGTGTTATGAGAATCCCTAAACCTGCCTCTGTGATGCCCGATTAACAGGTCGCGGATTCCTGACCGTGGATGATTTTAAACGGGCATTTAAGCATGCTGCCCCGCACCTACCTGAGCACACAGCCTTACAGGCCTTCAGGTGAGCCCTCCTTCTTCTTTTTTTTAAAGCCGGGATGCCCGACTGTGTTAAACTCACCTCTCCGCGGTCCAATGGCTCATGCATGGGCTCTTGTCTCATCCGAGCCCTTGCCGTCTTTACATTCTTCGGCAAACGGTTCTAATTGTCTTCAATGGGTAACGTGCTGAGCCTGTCTGAATGGCTGGGACAGGAGCATACGCATGCCATGGGGCTGGAGCACGCGCATGCCACCGGGGATGCGCCAACGCGCACTCCCGATTCAGAGCCGTTTGCAGAAAGGCAGAGGGCTGTAATTGGACAAGAGCCTGCGCATGCACCTTTGGAGCGGGGAACGGTGACTTATTACTGGTGCCCTGGGGGGGTTTCACACAGCAGAACATCCTGATTCAGGATTCCACGGGGTAAAGCCAGTGGCCAGCTCTGAAACTTTTAGATAGGTAGGTTTTGACCCACTTTAAGTTGTACTTTTTTGTTTTAAAGGGACTGTCAACAAAACAGCAATAATAAGGCAGCACCTGATGTCAGTCGCATGTGCCAGGTTATAAACTGTAGCAGAGTTTACCCTTTTTTCAATATCATTCCTCCAGAACTACGCAAAAAAGTGGTCCAATAACAACACTGTCCCTTGGTGCTCTCAGCACCAGTCACAGTGGGTGCAAAGCTGTCTCTGCCCACAGCAGAGCAGGATCCATACTTCTAAATCTTTGCCATGATATGCCCTTCCCAGCTCGGCCACGACCCCAAAATTAAAGCAAGGAAATCAGCTTTGCATATGATTATATAAGGTATTGTCCTATAATTGGATATATACTATGAGAGGCATTGAAATGGCTTATTTTACACTGTTCCCAAGTGGGAGAAGGGGGTAGAAAGTTAGTATGTTCCTGGAAAGTGACTTCGACCATCCCAAGGTTTTGGGTAGCTTACCTAGGGATATGAAACCCCCCTGGATCTCCCTCGAAAACTCACCTTTCCGGCATAGAGAGCAAAGGCCGCAGCTCCCAATCGTGGTCACCAGGTGCACATCACTGTGTGCCCACAGGCTCAGCAGACCCAAATGGCCACTGCTGCTTACATGAGTGTCAGCCTTGCAAGAACAAAACTGTTGTAACTGCACGCAAACTATTGCAAGCTATCAGAACTATTAAAGCGGACCAACAGTCAAAAATGACTTAAACCAGACCAACACAACAAAGAGTGCTTATACGCAATTTAGATTGCTGCACATAAAAATCATTTACCCTTTTCTAACTGTTGCTGTGGTAAATTTTAAGATGGCAGCTCGTGCATTTGCAGGTGCTGCTGGGCTTCCTGTTACTGTGCATTGTCAGAAGTTCCAAAATGGCCGCTACCTTTCTTTTCCCACTGTGCCAGGCTGTTAAGTCTGGTTTAATCACCTCTAGTTGACTTATTGCTTGAGTTTGTGTAAAACAACCAGGTTGTCGAGCTTTGCTAAAAAGAAAATACAGGACATTGTTATATTCTGTTCTGACATTTCTGATGCTTATCACTGGGGTGTAGACACACAGAGGACGTCACTATGGCCCACGTGACCTGCGACACCACGGCACGGCCGTCTCCTCTGGCAGCGCTGCGTGCGCTCTCTGCTGCCGACCGGCCAGTGAGTGACAATTAGTCACCCATTCGATTAGCCTCTTCCCCCCCTTGCTGCATGCATTGCAGTGTCTCATAGAATATATGGTGTCAGTTATGTGTTATATGTTTTTTAATGAAACTTTTCAATATAAACAATAAAAATGTGTATAGTTTTTGATTTCTATGGTGGTGCGGAAGTGTGTTTTTGGTGTGGCTGTGGGGAGTATTCTTAGTATGTCACACACCCCGCTTCAAGAATCCATAACATGTGGGTAATATCGTCCTGAAGAGGGCGTTCCTGCAGAGATGATAGCAAAAGAAAGCCCCTCCCTGATCCATAAATACCTGGGACCTCCCACTCACCACCCAGTTTTCCATCTCTGCAGACGGCGAGCAAGTCAGAAGATGATGGCTCCTCCTTGCACAGGGGGATTTAAGGTAGCCGGGATGTTTCCCGGCCCGTTATATATTTTTTTCCGTTTGGACCTCTTTTTCCCCTGAATATATATGCCTCCCAGCCGTGGCTGCAGGTCCAGGCGAGGGTATATTGGCACCTCTGGTGCTTAGGAGCAACGCTCCGCCGTGAGACCCTATACAAGAGGGTAGGCGGCTTTACCGGGTTGGTGACCCCGGTTTGGGATGCCCTGTCCCTTAGCCTTAACATGGGAATGGCCCTCCCAGGATCCCTTTTTTCCACTGTGGGGATGGGGGGAGTGGGTCCTCTTTTTTATTACACTCTTTACTGCACTCTGTCTTTTAACCTTTTGTTTTATGTGTGTGTCTCTTTAATTTTATCAGCACCGCGGCCGTTTATATTATAGGCCTCCGTGCTGTGCTGCGGTTTCCCTGGTCAAAATGGCGGTATTTTACCTCAGGGTCTCTTTCTTTGTAAGGTATAGGAGGGGGCGGGGCCGGACCTTCGGCGCGGGGCCGGGGTCCGTTCCTCCCGGCCTTCTTGTATTGCTGTGGGTAGCACTGGCCAAGCACCGCAGCAGTACATTAGCTGCGGTGCCGGCCGGTTTGGCGCTCTTTTCATGAGGGGATTTTTCCCCTCACGATTCTTATGGGGGCGGGGCCGGACTTGCGGCGCGCAATCGCGGCCCGCCCACTACCTTCCCAGCGCCGCTGAGGACTGTTGCTAGGCATAGGAGAGGGGGGGCGTGACCTTGGCAACGCGCGCGTCCCGCGCTGGCCACGCCCCCTCCTCCTCTTCTTTCTGTCAGAGCTTAATTCTCCTCACGATCGGGTGGCCGTGTGACGTCCCGGCGGTTACTGTGAGTGGCCTGTGGCCCTTCTCTTTTTTACTTTGCTTCTTGTTGCTACTTTTTCTCATGGCTTCTTTCTTTCTTCTTCTTTCAGAATGGAGGCTTGTTATTTTGATCTTCTATAGTATTAGAGGTTCTCTCCCGGTCCTCATCCCTGGGTTCATTTTATATGTTCACAAATCCTCCCACTCGGGACATTAAAGGGGCATCCCGGGTTGTCTAATTGGCGTAATTCCCTGGGTCTTAGCGACTATTCAAAGTTCACCTTATGGAGGCATCCCCTGATACTGGGACTGGGACCCCTTCGGGGCATCCCAAAAAGTGTATGTTGTGTGGGGTTTCCATCGCTGGGGATGATGTGTTACTCTGTATACCATGTGCACAGCAAACTATTACGCGGCAGTCCGAACCCCAAGCATCGGGGTCAGCACAGCCGGTCGCCTCATCTCCCCCTCCCGCCTTGACTCGTGCCCCGTGTGACGTTGTCATGGGCAGGGACCTGCAATCTGAAATGTGCGCCAGATTGGCTAGCCTTGAGAAAATGCTCTCTAGCTTGGTCGCCCGTAAGGCTCCGTCTAAGAGAAAGCATTTGTCGCCGGCTCCGCCGGTGGATGATCTTGATGACAGAGATAATCTGGATTGGTCTGATTTTCCCCAGCTAGAGGACGGGGAGGTTGATGAGGGTTCAGAATTTTCGGATGATGAGCAGTCTGCTGGCGCCGATGCCGAGCTTTCTGATTTAGGGAGATCCTTGGACTCTCCTCACGCTCTGTCTCTGATGCTGGAAGTTCTGAATATTTCCCCTCCAGAGGAGGTGTCACACCAGAAGGGTGAATTGTTTGAGGAATCCAGGCCGCGCCTGGAGTTTCCTACGCAGCGGCATTTTGATAGAATCATTGACAAGGAATGGGATAGGCCGGCTCGGCTCCCTGGCATCCCTCAGGGGTGGGATAGGAAATATCCCTTTCCTCCTGAGGCGGTCAAGCGCTGGGCGTCTCCCCCCCGAGGTGGATGCTCCGGTTTTGGGGTTATCCAACTCCTCGGTTTTAAACAGACCTGATTGCTCCATTCTCAAAGATGGAGAGGATAAACGTATTGATCAGATGGCTTGTCATGGCTTTACCAGTATTGGGTCGGCCATCCGGCCTGTGTGTGCTTCGGAACTAATGGTTTTGGCTGCCAGGTCTGTGGTCAGGGACCTGTTGTCTTCTTCTGGGCTTCGTCCTGGTAGTAACGAGTTCCTTAGCCTTAAACGATGTGAGTTGTTTTTATCCTTTGTGTTGACTGCCTTAGATGACACTTTGATGATGTGTGGTAGGACGTCGGCTCTGCTGGTGGCTATCCGGCGGTCGGTGTGGCTGCGCCAGTGGGCGGCCGATTTCATGTCCAAAAAGTCACTGACGGCTTTACCCTTTGTTTGTCTACGGCTCTTTGGAGAGACATTGGACTCTGTCACCAAGGGTGGTAGGTTACCTCAACGTAAGAAACAACGCCGCTCCTTTCGGGGGGGCGCCTGCCTTTAACCCCTCCTTTCGGGGAGCCAGATCTGGCAGGGGTTCTGCATTTCCCTCTTCCAGAGGAGATTCTGGAAGCAGGGGTAGAGGACGTGCCCGTGCTGGATACAGTTGGGGCTCTAAGCCCAAACCGGCGGCTAAGCCGGCTCAGCAATGAGGGGGCGCCCTCACCCATGCGGGTGGGGGGACGGCTGCAGCACTTCTCTCAGATCTGGGATCAAGAGGTCTCGGACAGATGGATCCGGGAAGTGGTGTCTTCCGGCTACAAGCTGGAGTTCGAGCTCCGCCCCCCTTCCAGATTTGTCAGGTCTCGGATGCCGCTGGAGCCTCTGGCAGCGCAGGGGCTCCTGGTGGCAGTGGAAAATCTTCTGGACATGGCTGTCATTTGCCCAGTGCCCCCTTCAGATCGGGGCAGGGGCTTTTATTCCAATCTGTTCACGGTACCCAAGAAGGACGGGATGGTCCGACCCATCTTGGATCTGAAGTTCCTCAACAGGTTCATCCGGCCGAGGAAATTCCGCATGGAAACGCTGCGTTCGGCCATTCATTCTCTTCGTCAGGGAGATTTTCTGACGTCCATAGACATCAAGGATGCATATTTACACGTTCCGGTTTTTCCAGCTCACCAGAGGTTTCTCAGGTTCGTGGTGGAGGATCGGCACTTTCAGTTTGTGGCACTTCCTTTCGGTCTCACCTCAGCTCCTTGGGTGTTCACCAAGGTGCTAGCGGGAGTGATGGCTCTGCTAAGGGTTCAGGGTATCCGCATCGTGCCCTATTTGGACGATCTACTGATCATGGCCTCTTCCTTCAACCAAGCGGAGTTGGACACCAGAGCGGTGGTGTCTACTCTGGAGAGGTTCGGTTGGGTGATCAATCACCCCAAGTCTTCTCTATCTCCGTCCAGAATTCTGACCTTTCTGGGAATGTCTCTGGACACTTCACAGGCCAGGGTGTTTCTGCCCCAGGCCAAGATTCTTTTGATTCAGGAGTTAGTTCGGCTTCTCTTGTCAACCCTTCATCCGACCATCCGGCTAGGGATGAGGCTGGTGGGGTTAATGGTGGCCTCATTCGAGGCAGTCCCCTTTGCGCAGTTTCACACAAGGACGCTTCAGCTTCATCTGTTGAAGGTTTGGGACAAGTCTCCTCTTTCGTTGGATCAGTCTTTCCCGATGACTCCCCGTGTTCGTCGATCCCTGCAATGGTGGCTGGGGTCGGTCAATCTGTTGAAGGGCAGATCTTTTCTAGCTCCGTGTTGGGAAACAGTCACCACGGATGCCAGTCTGTCAGGTTGGGGGGGTGTTTGGAAGGACCTCCAGTTTCAGGGTCTGTGGGGCCCGCAGGAGGCTCACGAACCCATCAATGTTCTGGAGTTGAGAGCCATCAGGCTGGTTCTGTTTCGCTTGACTCATCAGTTGAGAGGCCTGCCAGTGCAGGTCCGGTCGGACAACAGGACGGCGGTTGCTTACATCAATCACCAAGGAGGGACTCGCAGCAGGAGTGCCCTCAGGGAAGTGTCTTTGATTCTGGACTGGGCAGAGACCCACGTCCCGTGTATCTCAGCAGTCTACATTCCGGGGGTGGAGAACACGGAGGCGGACTTGCTGAGCAGGGCCTCCTCTCGTCAGGGGGAGTGGTCTCTCAGTCCCAAGGTGTTTCGTTTGATATGTCTCAGGTGGGGGGTCCCAGCGGTGGACCTCTTTGCCTCTCGTCACAATCACAAGCTCCCAGTCTTCGTGTCTCTCTCGCAGGATCCTCTGGCTCTGGCAGTGGATGCCATGTCTCTGAACTGGAGGGATCTGGGGTTCCTTTACCTGTTTCCTCCGTTCCCAATGCTAGCCAGAGTGGTGCGCAAACTGGCCTTGGAAGGCGCGTCGGCAATTCTGGTGGCCCCAAGGTGACCAAGGCGAGTTTGGTTCGCAGACCTTGTAAGACTGGCAGAGGATCAGTTCGCCCTGCCTCTGCTGCCGGACCTGCTCACCCAGGGTCGGCTACGCTATCCCAATTTACCATCGCTGGCTTTGACGGCATGGCTGCTGAAACCGCCATCTTGAAGGAAGAAGGTCTTTCTGACGCGGTGATTCAGACTCTTATCTGTGCCAGAAAGCGCTCTTCCTCTTCTATTTACTACAGGACTTGGAGGGCCTATATTGATTGGTGTGAAAGTAGGTCTTTCTCTTGTCGAGAGTTCTCCATTCCTAGAATTTTAGAGTTTCTTCAACATGGTCTGGATCTGGGGCTCCAGCTTAGTACATTGAAAGGGCAGGTTTCTGCCCTAGCGGTGTTCTTCCAAAGGTCCTTTGCACTTCATCCCTTAGTCAAGACCTTTTTCCAGGGTGTTACGCATGTTCGGCCTCCTAGGAAGCCTTTTGTTCCAGTTTGGGATTTGAACCTGGTTCTTTCTGCTCTCCAGGGCCCTCCGTTTGAGCCCTTGAATGAGGTAGATTTGTCTTCTCTTACGCAAAAGGTGGCCTTTTTGGTGGCTATCACTTCGGTTAGGCGTGTTTCTGAGTTGGCAGCTTTATCCATTAAAGCTCCGTACTTCGAGAAACATCAGGACAAGGTTGTCTTTCGTTTCAAGCAGGATTTTCTTCCTAAAGTGGTCTCGGAGTTTCATCTGAATCAGGACATTGTTTTGCCTTCTCTATGCCCAAATCCCAGCGACGACAGGGAAAGGGCTTTGCATTCCTTGGATGTAGTTCGTGTTGTGGAACATTATCTAGAGGTTACGTCTTCCTTTCGTAAGACTGATGCTTTCTTTGTGGTGCCCTGCGGGCCTAGGAAAGGTTTGGCTCCTGCCAAATCTTCCATTAGTAAATGGATTCGTCAGGCCATCATTGGGGCCTATTCTGCCAAGGGGAGGAGTCCCCCTTTTCGTGTTACTGCTCATTCTACTCGTGCAGTTGGTGCGTCCTGGGCTTTTCAGCACCAGGCTTCTGTTGAGCAAGTTTGTAAGGCCGCTACCTGGTCTTCTGTTCACACCTTTTCCAAGTTTTACAAGGTTGATGTTCGGGCTTCAGCGGATGCTGTTTTTGGCCGCAAAGTTTTGCAAGCTGTTGTGGTTTAGGGTTGTGCATTGTTGCCTAGTTTTGGATCCCCGCCCTTGTTATGGATACTGCTGTTGGATGTCCCACATGTTGTTATGGATTCTTGAAGCGGGGTGTGTGACATACTAAGAATAATACCATTTTGTGAATACTCACCTTGTAAAATGGGTATTATGAGTATGTCACACACCCCGCTTCAACCCGCCCTTTTGTATTCAGGATCCTCTTTATTGCGAACTTTGCGTGGTTGTGGTTTATATTTGCCTCTTCCTGGTCCCTTACCTTACTGCTTCTGTATACTGGGTGGTGAGTGGGAGGTCCCAGGTATTTATGGATCAGGGAGGGGCTTTCTTTTGCTATCATTTCTGCAGGAACGCCCTCTTCAGGACGATATTACCCACATGTTATGGATTCTTGAAGCGGGGTGTGTGACATACTCATAATACCCATTTTACAAGGTGAGTATTCACAAAATGGTATTTTTTGGGCTATCCCCCCTCATTCTTATAATTGGTATTGCCTTACCATATTACCACATGCCTGTTTACTCTTTAGTGTGATCCTTACCGGTGCGGTGGAACAAATTGTGTATAGAATTCACTGGTTCCCATGTGGGCCACTCATCCAATCAGCAGCACTCGTTCCATTCAGATCCGAATAGAGCGAGCGCCGCCAGCCGCATCCCCACATCAGAACAGGACATCAGAACGATGAGTTTGTTGTGTGATCTCACACAGCGGGCCATCGGAATGCCCTATAAAAGAGGTAAAGCAATTGACTCGAGAGGGGGTGTTGCTCCTCTTTAACAACCTGGCCTGGCCAATAGGCCCAGAGAGCGGGTGCCGTAAAACTCACACGTGCCCATCGCAGCTGGTCAGCGTAAGCGCAGAGCGCAATAAACACTACTCATAAACGGAGAACCTTTTTTTTTAATTTTAGTTTACGGCACATTCATTAACATGCTCGTAAGGCGTCCAGGGCCATGTTTTATGACACAATTATTGTTGGCGATTATCTGCGGGGTGCCGCTGCCCAGGCACTTCTGCGCGGCTTTAGATAAACCGCGGGGTCAGAGGCCAGTTGCGCACCAATTATTTCACTTCATTGTACGCTAATAACGACCTCATTGTTTAGCATTTTTTTTACCATAATTAGAAGGCTAGAAGAGCGATTGCCCGGTCCCCGGGAACGCCAAGAGATTTATGGAGCCCGTCCTGCAGAGTGAAATGAATCTCGGCGTTTGCCTTGCCAGTCCCAGTTGCCATGGAAACCTCATACACAGTGCGGGACGGTTTCACCTCGGGTGATTCCTCTGGTAGATTTCCTTTGCTCTTCCTTTGTCGCTCGCGGTTCTTAAGCTGCTTCCTCGCAATCTTCAGCGCAAGACGATTAATCATACGCGCCGCTCTGTCTTCTTCACGCATCCCGGATTCCATAAATGTCTCTTCTGCAACAACAAAAAAAAAAGGACGCTGCACATAGGAACGGACAAGCGTACTTACCTGCAGAAATGTCTCTCGGCTTCACAGAGGAACTAAACACTTGTTGGAAATATGAAAGTTACGGCAAATAGTTTTTTTAAAGTGGAACGAAACCCAATGGTATAAGCCCTGGGATCTAAAAGATTCCAGGGCCGGCCACTGACCTTCCCTTTGGGCATCCTAAATTGGGATGCCCCACTGGAAAAGGAGTTCACGCCAGGACCTTATCTGTCTTGGCTGAAGGCTTGTTCTAAGTTTAAAGCGGACCAACAGTCAAAAATTAATTAAATCAGAGCAACACAATAAACAGTGCTCATATACATCCCTCCCCAGGGCAATTTAGCTTGCTGCACATAAAAATTAATTTACCTTTTTATAACGCCTGCTGGGATAAATTTTAAAAACAAGATGGGCACTCATGGGCTTGCAGGCCACCTGCAAACAGGAAGTGCTGCTGGGTTTCCTGTTACTGTGCATTTCAGTTATGTCAGTTGACAGAGGAAGCTCCAAAATGGCTTTCTTTTCCAACGGTGCCAGGCTGTTGGTACGGTTTAATGACCCATAATAAACAGTAACATATACCTTACATACATTGTACGAAGCAAACAATTCTGATTGGACCAGAGCCAACGCATTTTATTGCACATTTATTAATTCATGCTAATGAATGCACAATAATTTGGAGTGGGCGTGCAAAGAACACACCAATCTCCCAAAGGAAGCACCACTACAATCAACAGTATATATTAATGATTTTATTAGTACAAAAAAAAACAAAGAATTAAAATACATACACCACAAGACAAATTTAAAAACAACCAGTATGGCCAAATGTATCTATATCAATGTATATGGCCCCTAAGGGCCTCTTAAATAACTGCCCTATGGGTGAATAATATTAATTATCCTAGAATAGTCATAACCCATCCTTTTTGTGCCGGCACAAAAAATCCTAACCACATGTAAATATATGTGCAATTTCATAAAACCAATACTACAAAAATATTAATATATATGGCAAAAATATGTGCAAAAAAAGTGTATATACAATAATCCAATATAAACAAAAATATCAATATATAAAGTGCAAACACATAAACCTAAAACACTACCTAATATTGCACAGGGAAACCCATTCCAATAAGGCTTTAAAGTGCAGACAATAACAGTATATGATATAAATGCAAGTGCCAGCAGAAAGAAAATAAATGGTTAAATCTCACGTCATAAGATAACACCCAGGGCAACAGTCAGGCCAACCTCAGTGAAAAATGTCTGCGCACGCAGCCCCCATGCTGCTTCAAGGACAATAAAAATGTTTTACTGGGCTGCAAAAAAATAAAAATGTTTTACTGGGCGATCTGGGGGTTTCACACAGCCCCAAATGGGAATGCCCCTGGGGGCAGGAAACAATAACCAGTGACAGAGCCGATTGGCGAATATTACATATGCGCGACAAATGACTCTGAATGGACGAGAGCATGCAGATGCGTTGTTGGACCGGGAAAAGTGAGTTTTACTGAGTGCGCTTGGGGGGGCGTTCACAAAGTGGGGCATCCCAAATCTGTATGGCCTCAAGGAAGGGAACCAAATCCCACCAGACACGTCCCCGCTAACCTCCAGCTGTGGGGAATACATTCAGAAATGCCTGCCGCAGGTACTCGCCTAGATAAAGGTATAGCAGGGCCATGGCTTGCTCATGCACTGTTGAATCACTGGCGAGCTTGTTTAGAGATTGGCGGTGTTTCACACAACAGGGGAAACAAGTCGGCTGGCCCTTTTAGACTAGGGACTGGCCAGACACTCCTATGTTCCTCTTCAAAGCGGACCTTCACCCTGAACAAGAGCTTATCTTATATGTTTCCCACACCATGTATATACAGATTGCCCACATTAATCCGAACCTTCACCCTGAATAAGAGCCCATCTTATATGTTTCCCACAGCCTGTACATACAGATTGCTCACATTAATCCAGACCTTTGCCCTGAATAAGAGCCTATCTTATATGTTTCCCACACCCTGTACATACAGATTGCCCACATTAATCCAGACCTTCACCCTGAATAAGAGCCTATCTTATATGTTTCCCACACCCTGTACATACAGATTGCTCACATTAACCTGGACCTTCACCCTGAATAAGAGCCTATCTTATATGTTTCCCACACCCTGTATATACAGATTGCTCACATTAACCTGGACCTTCACCCTGAATAAGAGCCTATCTTATATGTTTCCCACACCCTGTACATACAGATTGCTCACATTAACCTGGACCTTCACCCTGAATAAGAGCCTATCTTATATGTTTCCCACGCCCTGTACATACAGATTGCTCACATTAACCTGGACCTTCACCCTGAATAAGAGCCCATCTTATATGTTTCCCACACCCTGTACATACAGATTGCTCACGTTAATCCGGACCTTCACCCTGAATAAAAGCTTATCTTATATGTTTCCCACACCCTGTACATACAGATTGCTCACATTAAATCATCCTACCTGCATCTACTGCATGTTATGAACCTTTAAACATCCAAGATGGCAGCTCATGGAGCATTAGACAGCCTGCAAACAGGAAGTGTCTTCTGACTGTGTCACTCTGCATTCTAGGATTGTTGTCCTTTCCCTGACCCCAGCTCTGCTCTGTCTGTGCAAAGCACAGATAAAACCAATCCCCCTGCACTTTATCCCGCTCTCCTCAGTATGTGATGCTTCTGAGTCAAGATGGCGGCGCCTGTATCCTAAAGTCCTGCAGAGAGTTGCAGCCCGGTGGGGGAAAGAAGAAGTGACGAAAAAACTTAAAATATATTAATTTTAGATGCTGGGGAATAGTTTTTTAAGGGTTTGGGCTTTTCATTAAATCATGCTGAAGGTCCGGTTTAAAGGAAATCTCTACTTTCAATAACAGTGTATATTTATGTGTGCCAAATGGTGCTCTCACGGTGAGCTGATCTAGCGTTTTCTTATGTTAGAAAATACGTGTTTTATGGAAGCAGTTTTCACTAGCTGCAATCTGTTGCCATTGGCAACGTCCACAGAAGAGAGACGTCAGTCCTTGTAGCGATAACCTTTATCGCCGGAGGGCTTCCCCGCCAGAGACGTCCTTTTCCCAATGGTGAGAGGTGCTGCAGGAATCCCAGAATCGTCCGTGAGGAACCAGGAACAGCCCTTACAAGGGCTAGTGAATTGTAATATAGCGTTTCCCCCAATAAGAGACAGACCTCAGTATTGAGGGTGAGGATGAACTTAACTTTATTAGTGCCACACTGGGCCTTATATGCAAGTCGCCATGCAAGGGGACCTCCCCCATGGACCTGATGGAGGACTGCATGACAAACACACAGACCAATGGGAGCAGGACACACAATCCCTCAACTCTGCCGGTAACACAGTCAGCCACACAATGGCAGTCTGTAACACAATCAGTCATCACAATGAAATTGTCTGTAACGCAATCAAGAGCATAATGACAGTCTGTAATACAATCAACAACATGATGACATTGTCTGTAACGTAATCAAGAGCATAATGACATCGTCTGTGACATGCTCAAGAAAATGAGTCTATGCAAAAGTCCAAGGGCAGAAACAATGCCTTTAAAATCCAAAAGGCATAGAGTCTGTCACAGTCCTGTACACCCAGAACACTGTTGCTGGGCATGTGTAGTGATGAGTGAGCTCCCTCACCTCATAGCAGCGGTGTTATGGTTGTACAGGGCTCGCTTCTCTCTTCTTGGTATACAGACTTGGGCCTTGATTTAATAAGAGTTGACAAAAATTCTCATGGTAGTAAAATGTAGCGGGCATCTGCCTGGCCAATGGCAGAGGCAGTGAGGGGCGAGGGGGGGGGTCTTGAACCTAGGGTAGGGCGGCTCAGGTTGGTGTGGGGTGAGGTGCACTTATTCAGCCGTCGCTGGTCTCCAATCATGACACGTCTTGTCGCAAACAGGCTTTTTATTTGGGGCTTCCATCCATAATCCAGTATAGGTGATAGTCTTCAGCAGTTATATCAGACTTACAGCTTCCAGTTACCAACTCTGGGTTCCTTCCCTCACTTCTACTCTGCTCATCCACTACGATACCAGTCATTCCCTTCTTCACTAGAACAGAACTGAACCTAACAACACTCTAGATGGGTTGGGTCCTCCCCTACATAACCTCTGAAATGTTACCACTACTAACTATGTATCTAACCTCCACCAATGACAGGGCAGATAATGTTGCCAATGCCACCTGGCTGAGTCTCTTTTACCTAGGGGCATGCTATACTAATTAATATTAACTGGTTCCATCCCTTAGGTAACACTGCCATCATGTGGATTCATAATGCAATGACACCTAAGTCCTGCTTTTACCCACTAACTGATTCAAGTTACTAACACTATCACAGGGTCTACACTTTTTAACTGTACTGTTGATCACTGTACCTACCCGTCACAAAAAAATTCTATTTATGAAAAAAAAGCCTGAGACTGTTACTGAATCACCAGATAAAAAGTCAGTGAAAGTCATTGGCAGCTTTTACTACAGTGTAGAAAGGAGTAAACAGTTCTCTGCTTTTCTTATGAGTGAAAAAGCGCCATTGACTTTCATTGATTTCCTATCTGGTGATTCAGCAACAGTGAAACTCTCAGGCTTTTTTCTCATAAATTGATTTTTTTACTACCATGATTCTTATTGAATCGAGGCCTTGGTGTATGTTGTCAATAGCAGCAGATAGTGATTACTGCTTCTGTAAAACACGTGTTTTTTTAACATAGGAAAAAATAAAAACGTATTAGATTAGTTCGGCACCTTGAGCACATCCTTTTGGCACAAAGAAATATAACTTTTCGTTCGAAAGCCCCCAGCTCTTAAGGAGAGGGCCCAAAATAGCCTCCTGTACTTCCGCCGCTGACACTGAATGTGAGATTAAATAAAAAAAATAGAAACTCTCCTCCGCTCGTGATCCTTCCAGTCAAGTCTCCTCTTCACCCGGCCTCCCCAGGGCCCCCTCAGGCTTCAGGAGAGGGCCCCCACCACAGCTTCCACTGTCCTGCTGCCTCTAGCCCTGCCTTTTGTGGGTGGGTGGGGATTATGCCATTCCGTGATGTCATCCCGCTCGCAGCACAGAGAGTCCTTCAGATGCTGGCGATCGATGAAGGGGTAGGGGGACTCTTATCCCCTGCCTCCCCACCCCCCTTTCCACCAACCACTTGCACCTGTCATCAGATCGGCGAGTGTCATGGGACATAGGGGTTAGGAGCACTCCCCACGTCATTCAATCGTCGATCTCAAAAATGTTGTGTGGGCGTGGCCTTGGTAGTTGAAAATATTTTTAAACTTTGCCACCTCCAACCCGGCTGTATCGGCCAAAGTACTCCGAAAAGCTGCTGGACCACAAAGTGACAGGCAAGAGGGAGGGCATCCAGATTGCTAAAGCCCCTTGGGTACTTGCCTGCATTCACTCAGCATATTGCGTGGCGTTGAGTCTCTTCCGCTTCACCAGGCCGCTGAGGGGAAACTCGCATGACGTCCGGCAGGCAATCGTGTGGCTACATTTTGCAGGGGATCATTGCGGAGGTGAGTGAAACCAGGGGGTTGTCACTTTGCGGTCCAGTCTCCTTTTGTAGAAAATGGCTGTTGGTCTGCTTTGAAGGGATTGCCCAGGGTAAGTGTAAAAAACAAATCGTTATTTTCTTACCAGTCATTAGAGGTGTCAATTGGCGGGAATCTGGCGATACGATATTTCCCAATATATCCCGATTCTGTCTCAAAGACGGTATATTGCGTTTTGTTTTTTAAATAAAAAAAAATTACATAGGGTCCCCATTTGGGGGGGGGGGGGGGATTTTAAGGGTTAAAACTCCCCCAAAAAATGGCGTAAGGTCCCCCTTACCCAGTATAACCAGCCCTGGACCAGCTATGCAGGGCTTGTAGAACAGGGAACAGGGCCCAGCTTCGGTGGCCCCTTGCCCTGCAGGCTACAAGCCGGCATAGCCTATGGCCACGCCCCCCCAGGCTTTGGGGAGGCAGGTAATGGGGGGCTCGGGGTTATTGGCAGGTCACCCGCTAGCCGTGGGTGACTTGCCAGACCCAGAGCCTTGTGAACTGGTATAGTGGTCTCATAGATCCCTTACCAGTTCACAAAGGGTTCACGGTAAATAAAAACACAACACATAGAAAAATGTCTATTTTTTTTTTTTCTTTATTCACCTCAGCTCCTATGTCCCTCGCCGATGCGGTGATCGCTGACCAGAGGAGGGGGGAGGCAGGGGATCAGAGGATCTCCTGCCTCTCTCCTCCTCTCGCCAGCAATCATAGTGTCTGACAGCTGACCCCCAGGGACCCAGGATGACGCCTGCAGGGGTGATGTCATCCGCCCTGCCCCCAATGGGCTAGTCGTGAAGATGGCGGTGCACATCGAGAAGTCTAGGGGAGGGCCTGTCGGGCACTCTCCTGAAGACTGAAGGGCCCAGGGAGGATCAGAGGCCCCCTGGGTGAAGAGGAGAGCCAGACAGATCGAACTAGGGATCAGGTGAGTGTTTTTTATACTTTTTCTTTCTGAAGTGGCAGGAATCAGAATCGTTACTAGGAAGAAAGAATCGATTCTGGTATCGCCTAATGAAATATCGCGATACTTGTTTTTTTTCTGACACCCCTACCAGCCATGGGATGCATCCAGGTGTGCTGCTGAATAACGTCAATATTGCTGAGTGCCTATCCCTCTTCTGTAGCCAGAGGCTTGCCTCGATTTATTAATATAAAAAGAATTCTGTATTGGAAAAGCCAGTCGGATGATTAGCAAAACGTATTCAAGAAAAATATAGCAAGTTACCTTGGTTTATTACTGTAGACAAGTTAATCCTGATTTTTTTTTTTTTTTTCTCAACCTGCCTAAATTTTTATTCATACTTGGGCTTCTCCTCCTTGTCTCACATTCGGGTCCCTCGGCCTGCCACTGGATGCAGCCGCTGTGTGCATCTCATTGTGAGTCTTGTTAAGTCACGGGGTTTGCCCTGTAGGTTAGGAAACAATTAAATGAGCGCCTGCAGGGGAGCAGCGCGCCTGTTCATCTGTCAGGACGGATTAGCCAACTCCAGGAGGCAGAAGACTGCGCTGACGGACGAGACGCCGAGTCCTTGTCCTGCACTGCCGTGCCTCTGTACTCGCTCCTTTATGCCGCCTGATGTCCCCTGGAAGGGCCATGCCACGCTCAGTCACTGCTCATTTACATATATGCTAATGAGCTCATTTCTCATATTCTTTGTGCCAGCTTCAGTGACGTTGCTGTTCCAAAGTCGCCGGACCAGTTACTGAGCTGATTGGACGCCATGATGGATTTGACACAGCGCAGGGGAAGGCGGCATCTCATGGGTTCAGGGGAACCTGTCATGAGAGATTACAGTCAAATTAGAGTGTAAAAGTGTTTTTGAAGTATTAGTAAGAGCTGTAAACTGATAGCCAAATTTAAAGCAGATTTACACCAATTGGGGGGGGGGGGGGGGGGGGGGGAATTGGTGTTCCCATGGCCAGCTCCGGAGTCATTTGGGCCCTTGGACGAGTCTAAGCAGGACTTGTCGAGACACACATGGCCATAAAGTTGCAGGTATGTTGGATATTTCCCCCTTGAAGGGAAAGTCCTCTTTCGTAGATATTCCCCAGAGACCTCAGAGCAGATATTGCCAACAGGTGAAAAAAAGACGAAAAGAAAAATGACAATGAACAAAAAAAAAAAAGGAATGAGAAACAAAAGAAGCAATGGCCCAACGAAAAGAAGGAATGAGAAAGAAAGGGAAAAAAAATGACTAGGAAAAAGGAATGACAAATAAGAGATAGGTATAACAAAGAAAGGAAGGAATGGGAAATAGAGAAAGAAATGAAAAAGAAGAAATGACAGAAAAGAGGAAATGCCAAAAAAAGAAAGAATTACAGAAAAAGGGAATGTGAAATAAAGAGAAAAAAAGAATGAAACTGAATAGAAGGATTGACGCAGAAAAATTATAAGTGATGACCAATAAAGAAGAAAAGAAAGTTATGACTGAAGAAAATAAATAACAAACGGAAAGAGAGAGTGTGAAATAAATGATCTTGCCACGGCCAGTCTGCCCCTGGCTGATGCCCAGTTCTGGTTACTACATAACCCAATGTCCTGCATAGGGCTGCCATGGCCCCTATGCCCGCTCTCGGCCTTTAATGGGCGGCGCGGTCATGTGGCTTAGCCTTAAGAAGGTGTTCTATATCTAAACTTATAACCGAGTTGGTGGGCGGTTGGAAAAATCTATTGTGGCGCGCTGGGAGAGGGGAGGAGGGTTTCTCCTTCGAGGGATAAGCCCAGGGGGATTAGTGATATACCCCTTCCTGGGGTAATTCCCGGGTTAGGGGTGTTTGTTTGCTCTGTGCTGTATAGATGTAAGGTAACTGTATTATGAAGAACAGTCCTTATTATTGTACAGCAAAAACAATTCTTTTAAAACTGGTGTGCATAGAGTCAGTGACTGGCCAACTTAATGGAATAGGCTGGAAATGATAGAAAATACCATTTTGTGAAATACTCACCTGTAAAATGGGTATTATAAGTATGTCACACACCCCGCTTCAGATATCCATAACACATGGGTAATACCACCTTAAGAGGCGTCTCCTGCAGAGATGATGCAAAGAAAAAAAGCCCCTCCCTGCTCCACAAATACCTGGGACCTCCCACTCATTACCCAGTATACAGAAGCAGTAAGCAAGGGACCAGGAAGAGGCAACAATAAAACCAAGAACCACGCAAAATGCCCTATACAGAGTATCCAGAGTACCAAACAAGGGCGGGTGAAGCGGGGTGTGTGACATACTTATAATACCCATTTTACAGGTGAGTATTTCACAAAATGGTATTATTCTAAGTATGTCACACACCCCGCTTCAGATATCCATAACACATGGGACATCCAAGAGCAGTGTCCATAAAAGGGCGGGAATCCAAAACAAGGTAACAAGGCACAACCTATGCCACAACAGTTTGTAAAACCAGGCAGCCAAAACCAGCGTCCGCTGAGGCCCGAACATCAACCTTGTAAAACTTGGAAAAAGTGTGAACAGAAGACCAAGTAGCGGCCTTACAAACCTGCTCAACAGAGGCCTGGTGCTGGAAAGCCCAGGACGCTCCAAGAGCACGAGTAGAATGAGCAGTAACACGAAAAGGGGGACTCTTCCCCTTGGCAGAATAGGCCCCGAAAACGGCCTGACGAATCCATTTACTGATAGAAGATTTGGCAGGAGCCAAACCCTTCCTAGGCCCGGAGGGCACCACAAAGAAAGCATCCGTCTTACGAAAGGAAGACGTAGCCCCCAGGTAATATTTCACAGCGCGGACAACGTCCAAAGAATGCAACGCCCTCTCCTTCTCATTCCTAGGATTGGGACAAAGAGAGGGCAGAACAATGTCCTGATTCAAATGGAAAGCCGAAACAACCTTAGGAAGGAAATCTGGCTTGAAACGAAAAACAACCATATCCCGATGCCTTTCAAAATACGGAGCTTTAATGGATAAAGCAGCCAACTCAAAAACACGTCTCACAGAAGTAATGGCCACCAAAAAAGCCACCTTCTGAGTAAGGGATGACAAGGCAGCCTCATGCAAGGGCTCAAACGGAGACCCCTGAAGAGCCGAAAAAACCAAATTCAAATCCCACACCGGAACAAAAGGCTTCCTAGGAGGCCGTACGTGCATAACTCCCTGGAAGAATGTCTTGACCAAGGGATGAAGCGCAAAGGACTTTTGAAAGAAAACCGCCAGGGCAGAAACCTGCCCCTTTAAGGTACTAATCTGGAGCCCCAGATCCAAACCATGTTGAAGAAACTCCAAGAGCCTGGGAACAGAGAACTCCCGGCAAGAAAAGGACCTACCCTCACACCAGTCAATATAGGACTTCCAGGCCCTATAATAAATAGTTGAGGAAGACCGCTTCCTGGCACTGACAAGCGTCTGAATAACAGCAACAGAAAGACCTTCCTCTTTCAAGATTGTGGACTCAGCAGCCACGCCGTCAAAGCCAGCGATTGTAAAATGGGATGACGCAGCCGACCCTGAGTGAGCAGGTCCGGACATAGCGGCAACACAAACTGGTCTTTTGCCAGCCTTACTAGATCTGCGAACCAAACGCGCCTTGGCCACCTCGGGGCCACCAGGATCGCAGATGCACCTTCCAACGCCAGTTTGCGCACCACCCTGGCCAGCAGCGGGAACGGAGGGAACAGGTAAAGTAGGCCCAGATCCCCCCAGTTCAGAGACATGGCATCCACTGCCAGAGCCAGAGGATCCTGCGAGAGCGACACAAAGACTGGAAGCTTGTGAATGTGGCGAGAGGCAAAGAGGTCCACCACTGGGGACCCCCACCTGAGACAAATCAGACGAAAAACCTTGGGACTGAGGGACCACTCCCCCTGACGAGAGAAGGCCCTGCTCAGCAAGTCCGCCTCCGTATTTTCCACTCCCGGAATGCAGACTGCTGAGATACACGGGACGTGGGTCTCCGCCCAGTCCAGAATCAAAGACACCTCCCTGAGGGCACTCCTGCTGCGAATCCCCCCTTGGTGATTGATGTAAGCAACCGCCGTCCTGTTGTCCGACCGGACCTGAACCGGCCGGCCCCGCAACTGAAGAGTCAAGCGAAACAGAACCAACCTGATGGCTCTCAATTCCAGAATGTTGATGGGCTCGTGAGCCTCCTGCGGACTTCATAGCCCCTGAAACTGGCAATCCTTCCAAACACCCCCCCAGCCCGATAGACTGGCATCCATGGTGACCGATTCCCAGCACGGGGCCAGGAAGGATTTGCCCTTCAACAGATTGACAGACCCCATCCACCATTGTAGGGATCGACGAACTTGAGGGGTCAACCGGAAGGACCGGTCCAACGACAGTGGCGACTTGTCCCAAACCTTCAGCAGATGAAGTTGAAGCGTCCTCGTATGGAATTGTGCAAAGGGAACTGCCTCGAATGAGGCCACCATCAATCCCACCAGCCTCATCCCTACCCGGATGGACGGGTGAGGAGCTGACAAGAGTAGCCGCACTAACTCCTGGATCAAAATTATCTTGGCCTGGGGCAGAAAGACCCTGGCCTGCGAGGTGTCCAGAGACATCCCCAGAAACGTCACAATCCTGGATGGACAAAGGGAAGACTTGGGGTGATTGATCACCCAACCGAACCTCTCCAGAGTGGCCCCCACCACACCGGTGTCCAACGTCGCCTGACCGAAGGACTCCGCCATGATCAGCAGATCGTCCAGGTAGGGCACAATGCGAATGCCCTGGACTCTGAGCAGTGCCATCACCCCCGCCAGCACCTTGGCGAACACCCGAGGTGCCGAGGTGAGGCCGAAAGGAAGAGCCACAAACTGAAAGTGACGATCCTCCACTGCAAACCTGAGGAACCTCTGGTGTGCAGGAAAAATCGGAATGTGTAGATAAGCATCCTTGATATCTATGGACGTCAGAAAATCTCCCTGACGGAGAGATTGAATGGCCGAGCGCAAGGTCTCCATGCGGAATTTGCGCGGCCTGACAAACTTGTTGAGGAGCTTGAGGTCCAGGATAGGACGGATCGACCCGTCCTTCTTGGGAAACGTGAACAGATTGGAATAGAAGCCCTTGCCCTGCTCCGAGGGAGGCACGGGACGAATGACATCCATGTCCAAAAGACTCTGTACTGCCCCCATGAGCCCCTGAGCCGCCAGGGGCTCTGAAGGCATCCGAGACCTTAGGAATCTGGAGGGGGGGCGGAGCTCGAACTCTAGCTTGTAACCGGAAGACACAACTTCCCGAATCCACCTGTCCGAGGCTTCTTGATCCCAAACCTGGGAGAAGTGCTTGAGCCGTCCCCCCACCCGCAAGGGTGAGGGCGCCCCCTCATTGCTGAGCCGGCTTGATAGCCGGCTTGGGCTTGGAGCCCCAATTGTATCCAGAGCGAGCACGTCCTCTGCCCCTGCTCCCCGAGTCACTTCTGGAGGAACGAAATGTAGATCCTCTCCCAGATCCGGCCCCACGAAAGGAAGGGGCAGTAGAGGTCGCCCCCCGAAAGGAGCGACGCTGCTTCTTGCGCTGCGGTAGCCTACCGCCCTGGGTGACTGAGTCCAAAGTCTCACCAAAGAGCCTCAACCCCACGAAGGGTAGAGCCGTCAGAGACTTCTTGGACATAAAATCTGCCGCCCACTGGCGCAGCCATACTGACCGCCGAATAGTCACCAGTAAGGCCGGCGTTCTACCACACATCATTAAGGTGTCATCCAGGGCTGTCAATACAAAGGATAAAAACAGCTCACAGCGTTTGAGACTAAGGAACTCATTACTCCCCGGACGAAGTCCGGAAGACGTCAGCAGTTCCCTAACCAAGGATCTGGCCGCCAACACCATAAGCTCAGAGGCACAGACGGGCCGCATGGCCGACCCGACGCTAATAAAAACCATGGCAAGCCATCTGATCAATACGCTTATCCTCCCCGTCCTTGAGGGTGGAACAATCAGGCCTAATTAGGACCGAGGAGTTTGACAACCCCAAAACCGGGGCGTCGACCTCGGGCGGGGATGCCCAGCGCTTGACCACCTCAGCAGGGAAGGGATATTTCCTATCCCACCCTTGAGGGATACCCGGGAGCCGGGCCGGCCTGTCCCATTCCTTGTCAATGATTTTGTCAAAATGCCGCTGAGTAGGAAATTCCAGGCGCGGCCTGGATTCCTCAAACAGCTCACCATCCTGCTGCGAAGCCGTTGCAGGGGGAGAGATGTTCAGAACCTCCAACATCAAGGCAAGAGCTTGAAGGGAGTCCGCCGATCTTCCCAGCTCACTAAGCTCGGCATCGGCACCTGCAGAATACTCATCGTCAGTAACCTCTGACCCATCGGACACCTCTCCGTCCACCGGGACAGAAAAATCAGACCAGTCAAGATTATTACTATCATCTCCGTCATCCCCCGGCGGGGCCGGGGACAAATGTTTCCTCTTGGCCGGGGCCTTGCGGGCGGCCGACGAGGAAACAATCTTTTCCAGGGCTGCCAATCTGGCGCACATATCAGCCTGCAAATCCCTGCCCTCGACCGCGACGCAAGTAGCCCGCGTCAGGGTGGGAGGTGGAGATGACTCGGCCGGCGGTGTTGATCCCGAGGCCTGGGATCCGGACTGCCGGGTAATAGTAAGCTGTGCACAGGGAATACATAGCAGTACATCGTCCCCCGAGATGGACACACCGCACAATATGCACTTCTTGGGATGCCCCGAAGGGGTGCCCGCCCCCGTATCAGGGGATGCCTCCATAAAGGTGATTTTGTGTGGTCGCTAAGACCCAGGGAATTACGCCAGTAGGCAACCCAGGATGCCCCTTTTATTGTCCCGAGTGGGAGGATATAAAAATGGACCCCAGGAATTTAGGACAGGGAAGAACCCTCTAATCCCGGATGCAGAGGATTTCCCAGACGGCCCTGAAAAACATAAGTGACCCACATGAAATATGTCACCTTTAAATATAAATAAAGTAACCAAGCAGGGCCCACAGGGCCACTCACGGTTAGATGCCAGGAGCAGCCAGCCTGGAAAGTGCGGGAAGGCCTCAGAGGAGCAGCAGAGAGGAGGAGGGAGCGCAGGAGTGGCCAGAGCAAAAGGGCGCGATCAGCGCCCGCCAGAAACAGCTCGCCCCCCCCCCCCCCCCCCCGCTCATCACACATGCAGGAAAGCGCGACAGCGCTGCTGGATAGGAGAGGGGCGGGGCCGCGGCGATGACGCGCCGCGAGTTGGCTCCGCCCCCCCCCCCCCGCCATGAGAGGAAGGCAAGGGAGCAGAGCTCCCAGCATGAAAAAGCCGGCGCCGCCGCCGCGGCGCCCGAAAGCACCACCAGGCGGGTGCCCCCGCCACGCGGGGCACCCCCTGGGAGCAACCCCGGGACAATGGGCAGTCGGGCCGCGGCAACGCGCCGCCGCTCGGCCCCGCCCCCCCAGTCAGGCACAGGCGTGAGGTAACTCACCTCACGCCTGAAGCCAAGGCAGGTGCACCGCGCTGCGCCAGTAAGTGAAGTTGAAAAAAACATGCACAAGCACACTGACACACACACACACACACAGGGAAAAGGGGAGGGAGGGAGGGCCAGAAACAACCCCAACCCCTAAGGGAATTAAGGAGGGACCCCCCCCCTCTCCCCCCCCCCCGGGATAATGTTCAGGGACGGGGCATCCCAAACCGGGATCACCAACCCGGACCGCCGCCTACCCTCTCCAATAGGGTCTCACGGGGGGGAGCGCAGCTCCTCAGCACCGTGGGTGCTTCTATACCCTCGCTCGGCCCGCAGCCTAAGCTGAGGAGGCATACACAAGAGAAAACTGGGATCCCTAGGGAAACAAAAAGCCGAGCGGAAGCATAAAACAAATGGGCCGGGGGCAACCCCGGCTACCTTAACTCCCCCTGAGCGAGGAGGAGACATCATCTTCTGACTTGCTCGCCGTCTTGCAGAGATGGAACACTGGGTAATGAGTGGGAGGTCCCAGGTATTTGTGGAGCAGGGAGGGGCTTTTTTTCTTTGCATCATCTCTGCAGGAGACGCCTCTTAAGGTGGTATTACCCATGTGTTATGGATATCTGAAGCGGGGTGTGTGACATACTTAGAATACATAGAAACATAGAAGGTTGACGGCAGAAGGAGACCATACGGTCCATCTAGTCTGCCCTTATGTTATGATGTGTTAAAACACTTGACCTGCCCAGGGCCTATGAGGTTGAGACACTTCGATCGGCGTGGAAAAGATGTCTCCTAGGTCTATGGTTAGGTTACATCTGTATGGCTTTCTTTTGTGGAGATCCGAAATCCAACAATGAATTGGTTGCCTTCGGTCAAGAACGATTTTACTACTGGATACTGGAGCTAGGCGGGGACGCCGCTCTAACTGATCCCCTTTCAGCGAATGGATTTTTAACGAATATAGGATTTGATTTGAAGAAGATTTATTGACACACACAGAGGACTTTTAATACTCCACAAGCAGCACGGACCATTGCTGCTACGGACTCCTTCCCCCTTCCCCCCCAAGCACATCGATTCTACCCTCACCTAACCACCGCCCTTTGCCCGATTCCCGATGCTACTTTTTGTATCCAAATAAATTTGTGTTTTATCTTAAACACAAGTTGTAAAATCGTTCTTGACCGAAGGCAACCAATTCATCGTTGGATTTTGGATCTCCACAAAAGAAAGCCATACAGATGTAACCTAACCATAGACCTAGGAGACATCTTTTCCACGCCGATCGAAGTGTCTCAACCTCATAGGCCCTGGGCAGGTCAAGTACCCCCGGGCCGCGGCGGTAAGTGTTCGGTTTAAAGTGGACCAACACCCAGGGGTGATCGGCCCGGGAATCTCACTGCGGGACATCCGAGATTGGGATGTCCCGCGGGGTGAAACCCCCCCAAAACCCCAAAAAAACCTTACCTTATCAGCGGCAGCCGCCTCCCGCGCGCCCCTCTAGACGTGCGCGTGCCGGCCGCTTGCAAATGGCCGGCGCAGGCGTGCGCCCCGTGAGAGTGACGTGCGGGAGGCGGCGGCGGACGCGCTGTGTTGTCCGTCGCTGTCACCTGCTTGTCCGTCGGCGGGGATTGGACGGCGCGGTAACGTGGGAGCGTGGTGAGGTGAGTTTTTGGGGCTTTCTGGGGGGTTTCACACAGCGCCAATCGGGGTGCCCCCCGAAGTGGACCAACACCCAGGATAGTCAAAATCCTGGGTGTTGGTCCACTTTAAGGAATTCTAGTCTCAAATAAAAAGTTCTCTGTAAACACACAGTATGTCCGCTACGGCTAACAGCAGCAGTTTCAGTTGCTCAGCACAGGTGTCTCTGCCTGTTCCTTAACTTAGCTGAAGATCTGTCACCGCAGGGGGGGGGGATCATGGACACGGATAACGCGTGAAGCAATAAACAGCTTTCAGTTGTCCGCTTTCTGACAACCCAACAAAATATGAGAAAAAAACCCTCCCCGCCATATGGCACGGGATGCGTGTAAGCGGACACACTGTGAAATGCCCGACGGGCAGCAGCGCTCACGTGCCAGGAATGTGCATGCAGCACAATTTACATTATGCTGACTGAGGGGGGGGGGCTGGTTATTATAGAAAAGGTGCTTGCGCATTGTTGGTGCCGTAATACATTTTAGAGTTTGAATGATTTTTAACTTCCACTGATGAGCGAGATCACCATGGAGATAACTTGGTGCTCACATGCGGGCCCCCCCCCATATCTAGCTCTGAATTTCTATAGAAGTGGATGGGAGCTACATACAGTGTTATATTGAGAGATGTTTGCCAACAGCAGACTCGCTCGCTTCCTGTAGAGGATGGGGAGTCCATAGAGGGCCCATGTATGAGACATGCAGCAGGAGGGGGCTATAACCAGGCCTATTGGCCAGCAGCGCCATGAAAGGAAGTAGCAGAGGAGATCACCCATAGCAAATGCTCACCTGTCATGAAAAGGTGGTTCTGACGTCCCTGTCGGGTGAGCCCAATGTGCAAAAGTCCACAGCGCCGGATACTTTCCTAAACCAACCTGGTTCAGGAGCTAGTGGTCTGGCTCCTATCTCATCGTAGCTATCAAGAGGGGGAGACATGAGGTCTCATAAGTATGCTGCCCAGAGGATGTTTTGGGAAAACTACTTAAAACCATAGCAACGGCCTGGCACAGTGGGAAAAGAAAGGTGGCGGCCATTTTGGAGCTTCCTCTCCCAGCATCTCAGCCATGCTGCTGCCTGGATTCAACTGACATAACTGACAGTCACAGGAAGCCCAGCAGCACTTCCTGTTTGCAGGCGACCTGCAAATGCATGAGCCGACATCTTGTTTTTAAAATGTACTAAAGCATGAGTTACAAAGGGGTAAATTAATTTTTATGTGCAGCAATCTAAATTGCCCTGGGGAGGGATGAATATGAGCACCGCTTGTTGTGTTGGTCCGGTTTAAACCGGACCTTCAGCATGATTTAATGAAAAGCCCAAACCCTTAAAAAACTATTCCCCAGCATTTAAAATTAATATATTTTAAGTTCTTAGTCACTTATTATCCTTTCCTCCACCGGGCTGCAACTCTGTTCAGGACTCTAGGATACGGGCGCCGCCATCTTGACTCAGAAGCATCACATACTGAGGAGAGGAGAGCGGGTTAAAGTACAGGGGCCGGGATTATAGTTGTACTTTGCACAGACAGAACAGAGCTGGGGTCAGGGAAAGGGCAGCAATCCCAGAATGCAGAGCAACACAGTCAGAAGACACTTCCTGTTTGCAGGCTGCCTGATGCTCAATGAGCCGCCATGTTGGATGTTTAAAGGCTCATAACATGCAGCAGATGCAGGTAGGATGATATTTATTGTGAGCAATCTGTATGTACAGGGTGTGGGGAAACATATAAGTTATGCTCTTATTCAGGCTGAAGGTCCGCTTTAAGTCCTTTTTGACTGTTGGTCTGCTTTAAGAAGGATGTTCCACATTCTTAAGCAGGTTTTAAGCAATATGGGAAAGAAAAATAATCTCTCTCTGCTGCTGAAAAGCACCAAATAGCAATTCCTTGGACAAAGTATGAAAACATAAGCTATTTCACTTAAGGTGATCATCATACTGTTAAAAGATTTGTGGTGGATGCAGAGCACAGACAGGTTTGTGCAGTTAGACTTAACGATGAAGGTTTTGCGGCCAGACAAAGTCATGGAATAAAGAAAGCAGCTGCTAAAATGCCATTACAGAGCAGCAAACTGGTATATGAATCTGCCAGTGTGCATAAACCTACTATTTGGCTTCCAATATCCAATGCTCCACAAGCAGAAATGGTTGCAGTTGGCCCAGACCTACATGAAGACTTCTTTAGGACGTCTTGTGTTAATGATGAGTGGCGTGCAATCCTGGAGTGTCCTGATGGAGGGAGTAATAGATGGCCACCTTGTGCCAACAAGGCCGCAATGTCAGCAAGGTAGTGTTTTGGACGTGAATCATGGGGAGAGAGCTGGTAGACCCCCCTTGGGTTCCCTGATTGTGTGACAATGACCTGGGCAAAGTATATAGAGTTTCTGACTGAGCACTTTCTTCCATGGTACAAAAAGAAGAACCTTCTATAGCAAAATCATCTTCATAGAGGACAATGCCCCATCTCAGTCATTGGCTGCTATGGACCTAAAAGGAGAGAAACACATGGTGTGTCCGCCTTCCCTTCCTGATCTCAACCCTACTGAGAACCTTTGGGGTGTTCTCAAGCAGTATATATACAAGGGTGGGAGGCAGTTCACATAAAAAAGACACTGGGGGGCGGCACAATCCAAGAGCACTAGCCACCGTCTATTAACTATGGTAAGCCTTTGAGTCAAAGCTCCTATAGCAGCTATATTCAACTGGCGGACCTCAGCGCCAGATTTCCGGACCCCTGACCTGAGAGCCCTGTAATCAGTTGCTACTGTGTGGCCATTCTCAGCACTGCCCCCTTTACTCAGTGATGCAGTGCTTGGTCTCCCTGCCAGAGCCATGGCTCTGCTCCCTGGCACCTAGCATAGCAAAATGAAGTTCTGCATGGGTGGGAAGGGACATTGCAAGGTACACACAAACTCTTTGTCTCTGTCTCTTTGCCCCATCCAGTCCTGCCCCTCACCCCCAGCTCAGCCACATCTATATATTCCATCCATTTGATTCAATTAGCTTTGGACCAGAGTTTTAATGATAATTCTAAGGCGGGACATTTTACTGTTGGTACTACCCGCTGGGACCCTACGGGTACTACCCGCTGGGTCCCAAAGTATTGTTTCCATTGGGAGAGTACTTATAGCTAGCTGTTCTATAGACACCCAAGACGGGATATTTTCTCAGGTTAATACATCTCTACATTGGGCTATTCTTGCACCTTGAATGTAATGTTTTAGGGAGGGTATCCCGATGCCTCCCTGTCCTTTTTATGGAGTATACAATTTGCCTGCTTATCCTACTCCTTTTCCCCTGCCAAATAAAATTGAGGATTATCATCTGAAGCCTATCCAGCTCTCTTTTCCATCTCTCTTTTCTCAATATTTATTGGCAGGGCCCAGATAAGATATAGGACTTTGGGAGGAAGCTCCATCTTTACCACAGCAATTCTTCCTCGCAAGGAGAGTGTGGTCGCATCTCTCAAAGATATTGGCCTCGATTCAATAAAGGTAGAAAAAAATTCTCATAGTAGTAAAAGATTCAATTCATGAGATAAAACCCTGAGAATGTCACTGTTACTGAATCACCAGATAAAAAGACAATGCAAGTCAATGGCAGCTTTTACTACAGTGTAGAAAGGAGTAAACGGTTCTCTACTTTTCTTAGGAGTAAAAAAGTGCCATTGACTCTAAGGCCCTTATTCATCAAGCAATAGCGCCAGGTAGTGTCTGACGAGCGCCAGGTAGCGGCAGCTAACGGCGACTACCGACTCAAGTACGCCCGGCGGCGGTCACAATGACGCATTTATCAAGCAAAATGAGGCTAGCGCCGGCGAGAGCGACGGCTAGCGCGGCATTCATCATGAAGCCGCCTGGACCGAACAGCGCCGCTGCAAATTCCCTCACAGCGCCAGGTATGAGCTGTCGCTCCCTGGCGATGTCCAATGCATTTCAATGGAGCAATCTATAATTATTCATAATTAATTGGTAATAATTTTTTTTTTTTTTGTGTAATGTCAAAAAATCGGAAAACACTTCTGCAATGTTAGGATTTATTTTTAAGTCAAAAAAAAAAAAAAATATGTGCAGAATTGATCTAACAGGTCTGAGATTAATGTATTCATATTACAAAATGATTCTAAAAACATGTATAATGTTACATTCAAAAAATATGGTTGTTTAGGGGTTAAAAACGAGTTAATACCCATCGCCGCCAGCGCTCTGGGGTTTAAACAAGGAATGGACAGCGACAGCACATTCGGAGCGTGATTTGTTGATGAATATGAAGCTAGCCGTTCGCTCTGGCCATTCGTTGTCAGGCGCTCACATACAACGCTGGACCTGTGAAACAGCGACCCCCCCAGCCCGTATTCAACATTACCGCACACCGACTGAGTCGCTGTCATCAAGCTAATGCCGGCCAAGCACAGCGAATACTGGCTGGCGCTGAAAAAATCACGCTACAGTCGCTCATCTGTCGCTACCTGGCGCTATTGATGAATCGGCCTCTAAGTGTTTTCTTAGCTGCTGATTCAGTAACAGGGACATTCTCAGGCTTTTTTTTCTCATGAATTGAATCTTTTACTACCATGAGAATTTTTTTCTACCTGTATTGAATTGAGGCCATTCTCTTGATTTGTCGATTAGTGGATTGAAATTGAATTTGTATTTCCTAACCTAATCCCAAGATATACTATTGCTTCAAAGGCTCAATGAAACCTATATTGAGCCTGTAGGACAACACAAATGTGGACTTTTCCTTTAAGATTCACCCTACCGCCCACCCCCCCCACCCCCCCCCAGCTTTTCTAGCTATAAGCTGATAGCAGAAGACTTCCACCTGTGTCTTTGGAAGCCACATGCTCCAGACAGGCAATAATGAGCTTAGGCTTTCAGTGTGGCCACTTTGGGCATGTTCTCTGCCCAGTCAGCGGTTGGGCCTGCTTCCTTGTGGCTGAGGGAAAGGTGAGTGTGCTGGAGCTGGCGTAGTTACAGGGAGGCCTCGTTAGTGGCTGGCCGATCACTGGGGAAGATAGTTTGTAGATTGTTTTTTTAATTTGGACTTTTGCTTAAACTTCTAATAAAGGCGAGCGGCCGATTGTTGTCCCACTGTCTCGGGCTACACAGTGCACTGTCCTAAACTGCAATCCATTTTCAAATAGACCCTATAATTCCTTAGGCCCTTATTCATCAAGCGATAGCGCCAGGTAGTGTCCGACGAGCGGCAGGTAGCGGCAGCTAACGGCGACTACCGACTCAAGTACGCCCGGCGGCGGTCACAATGACGCATTTATCAAGCATGAGCAATGAGGCTAGCGCTGGCGAGAGCGTCGGCTAGCGCGGCATTCATCATGAAGCCGCCTGGACCGAACAGCGCCGCTGCAAATTCCCTCACAGCGCCAGGTATGAGCTATCGCTCCCTGGCGATGTCCAATGCATTTCAATGGAGCAATCTATAATAATTCATGATTAATTGGTAATAATTTTTTTTTAATGTCAAAAAATCGGAGAACACTTCTGCAATGTTAGGATTTATTTTTAAGTCAGATCAATTCTGCACATTTTTTTTTTTTTTTTTTTTTTTTTTTTTTTAACAGGTCTGAGATTAATGTATTCATATAACAAAATGATTCTAAAAACATGTATAATGTTACATTCAAAAAATATGGTTGTTTAGGGGTTAAAAACTAGTTAATACACATCGCCGCCAGCGCTCTGGGGTTTAAACAAGGAATGGACAGCGCCAGCAAATTCGGAGCGTCATTTTTTAATGAATATGAAGCAAGCCGTTCGCTCTGGCCATTCGTTGTCAGGCGCTCACATACAACGCTGAACCTGTGAAACAGCGACCCCCCAGCCCGTATTCAACATTACCGCACACCGACTGAGTCGCTGTCATCAAGCTAATGCCGGCCAAGCACAGCGAATACTAGCTGGAGCTGAAAAAATCACGCTACAGTCGCTCATCTGTCGCTACCTGGCGCTATTGATGAATCGGCCTCTAAGTTATTTGTAAAAGTATTAGAGCATTGGAGATGCAGAGAAAAAATTAGGAGAAACGGTGGGCGTGGCAACAGCGATGTGATGCAAGCACACTGTGATGATTATGAGAGGCGAGAGGAGGGCGGGGTTTCAGGGCTGCAGAGAGGCAGCCAATCAGGGCGCCTGGGCAGGGAGTGGGGGAAGTTTACGTTCTTGGTCTCCTGAAGGCTGATTGATGGACCATGTCAACGGGATGGGGACTGAAACCTGACTGAGGAAGTGATTTTCCTCACTAAGGAGACAGACAGAAGAGGAAGCAGAGCACTCAAGCCACCCAATGAAGGGTAAGCTACTTTTTTTTTTTAACTTTCAACTTGCCAAACACTTTAAAGCGGACCTTCACCCTGAATCAGAACATATCTTATATGTTTCTCACACCCTGTACATACAGATTGCTTACATTAAAAATCATCCTACCTGCATCTACTGCATGTTATGAGCCTTTAAACATCCAAGATGGAGCATTAGGCAGCCTACAAACAGGAAGTGTCTTCTGACTGTGTCGCTCTGCATTCTGGGATGGCTGTCCTTTCCCTGACCCCAGCTCTGCTCTGTCTGTGCAAAGCACAGCTATAATCCCTCCCCCTGCACTTTATCCCGCTCTCCTCTCCTCAGTATAGGATGCTTCTGAGTCAAGATGGCCGCTCCCGTATCCTAGAGTCCTGCGCTGAGTTGAAGCCCAGTGGGGAAAAGAATAATAGGTTACTAAAAACTTAAAATATATTAATTTTAGATGCTGGGGAATAGTTTTTTAAGGGTTTGGGCTTTTCATTAAATGATGCTGAAGTCCAGTTTAAGTAGTATAAGCCCAGCAAGCTGGTGTAATTAAATAATCTGATTACTTTTGGGAGTTTTGGGAAGTCGATACAATGTTAATGTGTGTCAGCAACTGGAGAATTCCCACCTCCCAGGATCATAAAAGCAGCAACAACTGTGGGGGAAGCCCAGCGGCCGCCTGCCCGGCATTTCAATGTCTGCGATTAGTTTCCAGCAGCTCTGCACTGATTTCATTACAGTTTTTAGGAAGGCTTTTATTGTCCCAGCGCCAGTCGCTTCCAGCACTGCGGCTTCATCAGAGGAGGAGCAGGAGAGGAAGAAGTATAGTACATAGCCAGGCCTGTGAGGCCAGCTTGCCAGTGGAGGGCCACACTCTTTTATTAGCCAATAATCTCTGACAGGCGTGAAATCATCATCCAGCCACGCTGTTTCCTCTGCAGCAAACTGACTTATACTAAAGAGCCCAGTGATCTAGGGTATTGACTGAGGATACCAACTTTCCAACCAGATAATCTTTTCTGGACCTGGTAAGCCTGACATCACTATGTGTAATGGTAAGGGCCAGCTGCAGTCATGTGATACATGTTGCCATTGTAACAGCCATGTATTCTTCACAAGGATGGCTCTGTTTCCAGGCAAGGCCACACTAGACTGTCCATTAGCGGACAAGCTAAGCCAGGCCCAGACCAAGCGCACCGGATGCTATAGCAATCTGCCACGTTCAGTTGTGTGTGAATCCTGTCTGGTAACTGGAGGTTCTCTGACTTTGCTTGTATGTTCCTGATTAGTTTAACAAATTAAGACTGAGCTGCCTGAACTGACCTTAGCCGGTCTACCCAGTTATGATTCTAATCTGCCTGCACTGACCTCAGCCTTTGTAACTAAATCTGATTGTGAGCTGCCTGCACCAAATTCTGCCTGACTGCCCGATCCTGCCTGAGCTGCCTGCACCAAATTCTGCCTGACTGCCCGATTCTGCCTGAGCTGCCTGCATCGCGCTTGGCCTCTGCTCGATTACAGTTCTGAGCTGCCTTCACCAACTTTGGCTTGTCTATCCAGTTACAATTCTAAACTGTCTGCCCCAACCACAGTATGTGTATCTGTTTGTGAGTAACTTCAAAGCAGTTTTTCAGACACAGTGGGACCATCATTTTATTAGGAATCTAAAGACCACAAGGCTTGCCTGCCACTCTGGAATCCTCGGATATGGAGATGGCCTGCACTGACAGGGTCTGTCCTCAGGGGCAGCACTGAATAGCTAGTCAGGAACTGTTTTTCATGATCTGTTTTGAACTAGGTTTCTATAGCCAAGCAGTTGCCTACAAATCTGGGATCAATATAAATGCCGCCACTGGATGCGGGAACAGCAGGATCACCAGTGCCTGCTTGTGAGCTTTCCTTATTTCCCATATTGGGGAGGTATTTTCTAGCATTTGGAAGCTGTCGGCTACATCGGAAAATGTTTGCCTCTTTTCTGAAGAACCTATCCATCTCAACAACCAGTCGGGGAGCAAGGCTTAAAAATATAAAGAAATGACCTATATGGACAAACGTTTTGTGCTTGCTGTGCTAGCCTTTGTCCAGAATCGCCCCCGATTTATCAAAATGAAAAAAATAATATATATATACATTTTATTTTTATTTTATTTTTTTACGAGAATTAAATCTGTTTAGTCTTGAGAGGAGACAACTGAGGGGGGACATGAATAACTTGTATAAATATATAAATAGGCAATACAAAAAATATGGGAAAACACTATTTCAGGTCAAATCCTCTCTAAAGGATACCAACTTTCCAACCAGATAATCTTTTCTGGACCTGGTAACAGCGGCTCATAAGCCTGACATCACTATAAGCCTGACATCTCCTTCTGCCGTCAACCTTCTATGTTTCTATAAGAGTAGTAGATGCTTGGAACAAACTTCCAGCAGAGGTAGTTGAAAAATCAACAGTCACTGAATTTAAACATGCCTGGGATAAGCACACATCTATCCTAAGATAAAGAGTACATACAGTATACACATAAGGGCAGACTAGATGGACCGTATGGTCTCCTTCTGCCGTCAACCTTCTATGTTTCTATGTTAAAGACAAGGGAGCACTTCCTTCGACTGGAAAAAAGAAATTCAGTGTCACAATAAACTTACCTCCTGGCCGTTCCCGCAACGATCGCGGGCGGGCACAGGCTTGGGCAGCCCGGCAGTCGGCCAAGCCTGTCCGTCTCCTCCTCTCCTCGCTTCCGTGCTCTCTTATGCCCTTAAAGGGCCAATGTGCCCTGTTTTTTTTCTGGTGGGCGAAACGCCCTGATAGTGTATTGGACAATCAGCCCACGAGTTCTGTAACTGGCCAATGAGCTGAGCGATCCCCCCCAGCCAATCCCAGTAATCCCAATCCTGCCTTATAAAGGTTGTCCCTCCACACTGATTTGTTGCCCGTGATAGGGTGCTGCTGGGGGTGATAGTATCTGAGATCCTGGTTTGTTTCAGTTGGCGACCTCATCTTGTTTGACCATCTCGTGATTGCCGCCTGGACAGACACCTGCTTGTACCCTGACCACTAATCTGTCTCATCCCTTGTGCCGCATAACCGTGACCTCCCGGTTTGACCCTTGTCTTGACCTTGACTCTTCTTTTGTCTCTCCCTTTGATGCTACGCTAGTTAAGGACTGACTACCCGTGTATGACCCCGTTGCCCAGTCTTGCCTCTGGTACACCCCCCTTCAACCTTCTATGAAGTCCTGGGGGCAACCGTGTCCGGCGAGGCGTGTAAAGCGTCCCGGCAAACAGAGGCTTGACTATAGGTGAAGCTAGCAGCGGAGATTGGGGGTTGTGGGCTTACCTAGAAAGCAGGTGTCCCACTGGGCTTGACATTCAGTCACTGGAGGCGACAACCATTCTTTATCATAAGAACTATATCTGTGGAATAGCCCCCCACAGAAGCTTGTTACAGCATCAACCACTGACGGCTTCAAAAAACGATTAGATGCTTATTTAGAAGAAAATAACATTAAAAGTTACTATTAGCTGTTATCAGTAAAATAAAATAAATAACCAAAACACCCTTGGTTGAACTTGATGGACATATGTCTTTTTTCAACCTTATTAACTATGTAACTATGACAGCCAGCCTATAACAATCTATACATGGCTGTCCCCCCATCACGTTAATGAGCACTCAACTTCCAGGGCTGGCATGTGAGTCAGGCGGCCAGGCCCCAGGGTGACACTTGCGCGAGGAGGATTACGCGATTAGCCTCTCCGGCCGGCTCTCTTCAGCGTATAATCAACTTAAAGATGCTTTAAACACTTATCTTCTGGAGTGGACGGAAATGATTTGATCCTCACATCTCGCCGGATATTGCTGAATGATTTCCTGGTGTGCCGACACTTTCTGTGCTAATGAGGCGCACTTGAGCATGCCGCAGCCCGCCCTCTGTGGGGTGTTTTGTTTGCATGGGGTGGCATTAGACCATCTGCAGAATAGGCTACACTTGTGCATTTAATGCCATTGGCTTATCTTGTGTATTTACACTGGGAATACCTTCAGCCAATCCAGTTACAATGCAGTGGGTAGATACTAAGCAAATGCTTTACAGTAAAGTGGACCAAACCCCAGGATTTTGACAATCCTGGGTTTTGGTCCTTGCCCCCAGTGTCCCGCTGTGTGAAACCCCTTAAGTCGCCCCAACAAATTCACCTCTTCCCGGTCCTACGACGCATGCGCGGTCGCTCATCCCAGCGGTGTTCTTGAATCCGCTCCTGCTCCTTTGTCTAAGGCGATCGGATCTGAGCGTGCTGGTGGCCGCATCCCCCGCTAACCTCTAACAGGGAGCCTAGGCCATTGACAAAGGCCTGGCAAGCGCATGCGCCCTTACCATAAGAACTATAAATCTGTGGAATAGCCTCCCACAGAAGCTTGTTGCAGCATCAACCGCTGACAGCTTCAAAAAAGGATTAGATGCATTTTAGAAGAAAATAACATGTGTGAAACCCCCCAAGTCGCCTGAATAAACTCGCCTCTTTTTGGTCCTACGACACATGCGCCACTGATTGTCCAATTGGTGTGCTCGGATCCGCCATTCACAAATGCCTGCTGAAGGGATAGTGGGGATGCGGCCGCTGCTCACGCAAGTGCTGTTGCACCGGGAACGAAGGTGAGTTTTCGTGGGGACCTTGATGGCTTCACACACCAGGGGGAGCGAGCATGCCTGCCCTGGAGTCTCCTAGACTCCATTGTGGGTTTTGGTCCACTTTAAGTAGAGAAAATGACGTCTCAGATGGGATTTAACGGCAGGAGACCTGCTAGGTATGATGCTCTGGTTTTGTTCTGAGCCCCCGGGGCATCATCGAAATGGGATGCCCCCCGTTTGCCCATTAAAACTTAGCTTTCCTTGTTCCAATGGCGCATGCACGAGCTCTGGTCCAGTCAGAGCTTTGCCTTGTTTACATTACAAAGGGCTCTGATTGATTTCAATAAGGAGCAGGAGCTTCTGCTCTCACTACCCACTGAAAACACTCGAAAGACAAACTGCTCTGATTGGATGAGAGCATGCGCCATTAGAGAGATTGCCCAGTACAACTTATCTCTTCCCGGTATACGCTGGCTCTCATCTCTCGGGCTCTCGAGCCAGGTGAGAATTCTTACTTCTTTATTAGGAGAAAAAACTGCCATTGAGTTTCATTGTCTACACTGCCATTGAGTTTCATTGTGTACCTTGGGGCTGATTCAGAGCCAGGTGAAAATTTACACCCGGTAGACAATGAAAATCAATGGTAGTTTTCTCTCCTAAAAAAAGGAGTGAGAATTCTCACCTGGCTCTGAATCGACCCCTATGTGATTCAGCAAACAGCTATGATAGGCTTCAATGAAATTTGGCTTTAAAGGAGCTTCTATAAGATTCCAGGACCGTCTGATTCCTTCCCCCCGGGACATCCCAAGTCCCCTGATACAATAGTGCATGCACAAGCCGTGGATGCCATTGGCTATACCTTTAGCAGGGCATTGTAAATGGCCGGCACAGGCACACACCCTGTTCGAGGGTAGCAAGGTATAGCCGTTGGCTTCTTTCGTCTAGAGTAGGCCCTTGGCCGATATTGCCAAGTGTGCTGATTGGACGAGAGTCTGCGCAGTAGGATTGGGGAAAGGTGAGTTTTACTGGGCAACCTGGGGGGTTTTACACAGCAGGGCATCCTGAATTGGGGTTCCCCAGAGGCACCCACCAAAACACCAAAACCTGCGACAGTCAAAATCCCAGGTTTTGGTCCACTTTAACAGTTTATTCAAGACTTTGAAGTACATATATCTGTTGCCCTGTTGGCAATACAGGAGTAGATGGAGACATTTGATTGTCAGCTCTTCTGGCGAGGAAGCCTGATGTGAAGTGTTGTGTGACATGCGTAAAGCCATGCAGGTTTGCCCTTTGCAATCCAAACATCCTTCTCATAGAGGAAGCAATTCACTAGCGTTTGAGATTGAGCGCCTCACCTTTATATAGTGAGCTCACCACTGCAGGTGGTCTGTATTCACTAAAGCCTAGTGAGCTTTCCACTCCCACACTATGTCACCCATGCTGGACGAACTTGCTTTGAATAATTCTGATTTAAACAGACCGTTCAGGGCTCATAACCCAGCAATACAATCAAAATCAGCAGAGTGGGTCATAAATCCTTCAGCCTTAATTGAAGCCTTGATTAAATAATTGAGCTGAACGTGAGTCCTGCTGGAAAGTCATTTAGGAGGTTAATTAAGAACGGCTTGCGCCAGGTAATGCCTTGTAGCGGCGGGTGAGCGCTGGCCACTGTATGTGAAAACCACATTTAAGAAAGCGAATCTGGTGAGCGCCATATCACTAGCGGCGGCTCAGCGAATAGCACCGGCACTCTAGGTTCAGGAGCTCAGTGTCGCTCTCCCATAGATTTGGGGTTTCATTTGGTTGTGTATAAATGGCTTGTTGGGCAAATAAAATGTAATTTTTTTTGCTCAAATCATTGTGTGACCTCTCCTGGCTGCAAACAAACACTCCTTTTTTTTTTTTTTTTTTTTATATTTTTATGCAGAATTGTATGTTCAGGTACTAAAATGTCATTGTCCCAGTGTTAAAACAATGTCATGTCATGTGTTTTCGCTTTGTTACAGGTGGATATGTGCTCAAAAACAGACTTTGATCACACAGCGTCTGACGCTCTATGCTACAGCGCCCAGATTTAGAGCGCTGGTGTGTGTGTGTGTGTGTAGTTTTTTTCTTAAATATGGTGTGGAGCGCCAAGTGCCGAACGCACTTAACTGGCGCTACCTATCGCTCGCTGCAGCGTTGTCCTGTTGTTAGATGTAGGATAGTCTTGGGCGCTCTGACCTTGGGACACCACATAGCATTCTCCATTGGCTCTGCAGTGAATCGGGGTCAGCGCTTCTACAGTGCCCACCACACATCACATTCATTAATGCCAGCCAGGATACTACAGCGACCGATACACTAGGTTACAGCGCCAGGCACCCGCGTACAGTGTCTACTAGCAGTCGCTCTAAGCGCAGCTATACAGACACTCACATGGCGATATGTGACACTAGTAGTGAATCAGCCTCTTAGACACATTGGGGCGCGATCCAGCAAGGGTCGAGATATTCTGAGCTCCTTGAGGGATCCATGTTGATTGCGAGCATTCTCTCTTTCAGGGACAATCCCATATGTTAAAGAAGTGTGCAAGAATGCCATGAGAGAATTCCCATATGACATTTTCCAACTTGCATGACAATTAACTGAATCGCTGCATGCAACTTTGAGGCTGATTTAATACTAGCACCACGTGTTGCCATGTGAGTGTCTGTATAGTGCCACTTAGATCGGCCGCTAGTAGGCGCTGTAAGCAGGTGTTGGGCGCTATAACCTAGCTTAGCAGACGGACAAGTGGCGCTGTACTATCCCATCCAGCATTGATAAATGTGATGTCTGGGGGGTGCTGTATAAGCTTCTCCCTGATCCACTGAACACTAGGTGGTGTCCCGAGGTCATAGTGCCAAAGACTACACTACATCTAACAGGACAACTGCAGCGAGCGATAGGTAGCGCCAGTTAAGCGCGTCCGTCACTCGACGCTGAAGCCTGTATTCAAGAAAAAATTACACACAGCCAGCGCTGGCGCTCTAAAACTGGGAGCTCTAGCATAGAGCGCCAAACACTGTGTGATCAAAGTCTGTTTCTCAACACTGTGACAATGACGCTGCAATGGCAGACCTGCACATACAATTCATTGTATTCCTGAATTGTATGAATTCACCTGGTACAATTCATTGCATAAAAAATAAAAACAAAACAATAAAATTGTTTGTTTGCTGGGCAGGCCACACAATGATTTGAGCCAAAAATGTGGCATTTTTTTTTTATTATATTATTTTATTATTTATTATATATTTTTTTTACTATAGCAAAACGCTATTTAAACACATCCAATTGAAACCCCATTGAAATGTATGACAGAGCACTACTGAGCGAAAGGTAATACATGGCACTCCTGAACCTAGAGCGCCAGCGCTATACACTGAGCCGCCGCTAGCGATACATGTGACGCTACATGGTGCTGTTAGAGCCGCTCACCAGATTCGCTTTCTTAAATGTGGTTTCTCATACAGCGCCCAGCGTTTACCCGACGCTATGTGGCACTACCTGGCGCTAGCGTTTCTTAAATAACCCCCAATGACACATTGGGGCGCGTGAGGGATCCATGTCGATTGCGAGCATTCTCCCTTTCGGGGACAATCCCATATGTGAGAGAAGCGTGCAAGAAAGCCATGAGAGAATTCCCATATGACATTTTACAAATATCATGACAATTAACTGAATCACTGTATGCAACTTTATGTAACTGAAAAAAAGCCATGCCATGTCTTTTTAAAGGGAAATGATAGGCTGGATCATTGTTTTTGGTTTGTTTTGTTTTTTTTTAATTACAAATGTAATTAAATAAAAAATGGTACCACCCACCTCCCCAGAGCCAACTAGCCCAGATGCCAGGGATAGGGGCTGACCCTGCCGCTATACCAGCCCTTATATCCTTGCGTTTGGTGCTCTTCCAGGGGTGCCATGGGCTCCTAAATTGGAGTACAAGTAATACGGTGAGGTCCCGCTATGGTACCCGCCAGGGCCGGCTCTAGGTCTGTGGGGGCCCTTGGTCAAGAGAGTCTTAGTGGGCCCCTAAGTAGTGAGTCACATGATGTCCCACGTTCAGCTCTGCTTTCTCAAATGGGTCGTCTTCTGCTGCTGATCACCCTCCAGTCCTTGTTGCCTTCCCTATACCCACCAATCATCCTCTAGTCCTTGTTGCCTTCCCTATACCCACCAATCATCCTCTAGTCCTTATTGCCTTCCCTATAGCCACCAATTACCCTTCAGTCCTTATTGCCTTCCCTATACCCACCAATCATCCTCTAGTCCTTGTTGCCTTCACTATAGCCACCAATCGTCCTCTGGTCCTTGTTGCCTTCCCTATAGCCACCAATGGTCCTCCAGTCCTTATTGCCTTCCCTATAGCCACCAATCATCCTCTAGTCCTTATTGCCTTCCCTATAGCCACCAATCATCCTCTGGTCCTTGTTGCCTTCCCTATAGCCACCAATCGTCCTCTGGTCCTTGTTGCCTTCCCTATAGCCACCAATGGTCCTCCAGTCCTTATTGCCTTCCCTATAGCCACCAATCATCCTCCAGTCCTTGTTGCCTTCCCTATAGCCACCAATCATCCTCTAGTCCTTGTTGCCTTCACTATAGTCACCAATCGCCCTCCAGTCCTTATTGCCTTCCCTATAGCCACCAATCATCCTCCAGTCCTTGTTGCCTTCCCTATAGCCACCAGTGGTCCTCCAGTCCTTGTTGCCTTCCCTATAGCCACCAATCATCCTCCAGTCCTTGTTGCCTTCCCTATAGCCACCAATCATCCTCTAGTCCTTGTTGCCTTCACTATAGTCACCAATCGCCCTCCAGTCCTTATTGCCTTCCCTATAGCCACCAATCATCCTCTAGTCCTTATTGCCTTCCCTATAGCCACCAATCATCCTCTGGTCCTTGTTGCCTTCCCTATAGCCACCAATCGTCCTCTGGTCCTTGTTGCCTTCCCTATAGCCACCAATGGTCCTCCAGTCCTTATTGCCTTCCCTATAGCCAACAATCACCCTCCAGTCCTTATTGCCTTCCCTATAGCCACCAATCATCCTCTAGTCCTTGTTGCCTTCACTATAGTCACCAATCGCCCTCCAGTCCTTATTGCCTTCCCTATAGCCACCAATCATCCTCCAGTCCTTGTTGCCTTCCCTATAGCCACCAATGGTCCTCCAGTCCTTATTGCCTTCCCTATAGCCAACAATCACCCTCCAGTCCTTATTGCCTTCCCTATAGCCACCAATCATCCTCTAGTCCTTGTTGCCTTCACTATAGTCACCAATCGCCCTCCAGTCCTTATTGCCTTCCCTATAGCCACCAATCATCCTCCAGTCCTTGTTGCCTTCCCTATAGCCACCAATGGTCCTCCAGTCCTTATTGCCTTCCCTATAGCCAACAATCACCCTCCAGTCCTTATTGCCTTCCCTATAGCCACCAATCATCCTCTAGTCCTTGTTGCCTTCACTATAGTCACCAATCGCCCTCCAGTCCTTATTGCCTTCCCTATAGCCACCAATCATCCTCCAGTCCTTGTTGCCTTCCCTATAGCCACCAATCATCCTCTAGTCCTTATTGCCTTCCCTATAGCTACCAATCATCCTCCCGTCCTTGTTGCCTTCCCTATAGCCACCAATCATCCTCTAGTCCTTGTTGCCTTCCCTATAGCCACCAATCACCCTCCAGTCCTTGTTGCCTTCCCTATAGCCACCAATCATCCTCTAGTCCTTATTGCCTTCCCTATAGCTACCAATCATCCTCCCGTCCTTGTTGCATTCTCTACTGCCACCAAGCACCCTTCAGCCCTTACTGCTTGCTCCGGTGCCACTAAAGACTCAGTTATTTCGTTATTACATTGTTTAGAAGATTAAATTGGTTACATATATCGGATGAGCCATTCAGGAGTATTACATCGTTTACCTAATTTGGGAGCCAGGCAAGGAGATATTGGTATTAACTGTTTAAAGCCCTGTACAGCTGATTTGTCAGTATCATTCTATCATGAATCGGAAAGATCATCACCAATTATTTGTGTGTTTTTTTTTTTGTTTTTTTTTATCCTCTCTCCAGGGAGGTGGATCGGGACTCAGACGGGTTAGTGTGTTACAAAGACTTTGAGTTTGCTCTGAGCTACGGCACAGGGGAAGACTGAATGTCCGGTGTTGTGGGCGGATGATGGAGGAAACCAGCAGCCTTTACACAGCATTGCCTCCCTCTATTTCCTGGCCTGCAGCCATTCGTAAAGTTTACAGCAGATGACCAGATCCTAGAACATCTGCCAGTGAGGACTCCCTCATAAGCCTTTCTTGGAGAATCCGAACCTGTCTGGTGTAAAGAAGCGTATAAACTGTGAGCATGTGGGGTCGCCCCTCTCTGTCCATGCTGACCCCCTCTGCTCAGGAGCTGGACTTTCCATAATTCTTCCACAGGCTTCAGATGTCACCCAGCAGTCCTTGTCATTAACATTGCTGATCAAAGGAGCTGGAAGATTGCTGTCTGACCTCCATTTATCTCTGCTGATCAGAGACCTATACCCAATGACTTCCGACTACCTCACCAGAGCTACTTGTGACATCCCCCAACCTGTTCCTAATAGGCGATGATTGATGAATTGCAAGGGAGCATTGCCTGGAATGAGTGAAAAGGGCATTAACCGCTTTAAAGGGACGCTATAGTCAAGTGATCACTTCCTCATTCACAAAAGGCAGCAAATGCAAAAGACAAACGGTCATGTGACCACCAGCAGTCATTCAGGTCTATTGTGCAAGTCCACTGGATAAACCCAAATGGTTACTGGCAGTCACATGATCGGCAGCTGTACAATGATTATAAAGGACCAGTCCAGCCCAGGATGGATGATTTTTAAATCCCGCTCTGCCACCCTCCCCTAGCGCTGAAGCAGGGCAAGGGGGTTACATATATAAGAAACGTTTACCTGCCCCAGAATCCAGCAGCGCTGCTTGCCACCATTTATGCTCTTCCCCGGCCTCCTGATCATTGTAACCCATTATTTGAATGGGCGTGCGGGAGCCAGCCATCAGCATGACGAAGATAAACAAAGACGCTGCAATCGCCCGACCAATAGTCTGGGCCTATTGTAATTCCTTACAACAATTTGTGGGCTATTTAGAACGGTGCCTGATATCAATAAAATGTCATAACCGGACTCCACTTATCAAGGTAATTGAAATTATTATACCTTTTTATAACGTAAAGCAGTCCCAGATCCTGCAATTCAATAAGGGGAAGATTGTCCCTATAAAGGAGCAAGAGCTTACAATTAATTAGGGTACAGAAGAGGAAGAGCTTACAATCTATTAGGGTATAAGGGAGGATACAGAAGAGGAAGAGCTTACAATCTATTAGGGTATAAGGGAGGATACAGAAGGAGAAGAGCTTACAATCTATTAGGGTATAAGGGAGGATACAGAAGGAGAAGAGCTTACAATCTATTAGGATATAAGGGAGGATACAGAAGAGGAAGAGCTTACAATATATTAGGGTATAAGGGAGGATACAGAAGAGGAAGAGCTTACAATCTATTAGGGTATAAGGGAGGATACAGAAGGAGAAAGGCTTACAATCTATTAGGGTATAAGGGAGGATACAGAAGAGGAAGAGCTTACAATCTATTAGGGTATAAGGGAGGATACAGAAGGGGAAGAGCTAATGATCTATTAGGGTATAAGGGAGGATACAGAAGAGGAAGAGCTTACAATCTATTAGGGTATAAGGGAGGATACAGAAGGGGAAGAGCTAATGATCTATTAGGGTATAAGGGATGATACAGAAGGGAAAGTGCTTACAGTCTATTAGGGTGTAAGGGGTGTAAAATCTATTAGGGTATATAGAAGGGGAAGAGCTTACAATCTATTAGGGTATAAGGGGGGATACAGAAGGGGAAGAGCTTACAATCTATTAGGGTATAAGGGGGGATACAGAAGGGGAAGAGCTTACAATCTATTAGGGTATAATGGGGGAGAGAGGAGACAGAAGGGGAACAGGTTTGTGCTCATATGGCCGGACCCCATTTGCCTGGGAATTCTGGGATATGAGTGACAGATGTGTTGCAGCACAATCGGTCTCCGCACAATGTTCCATCGCTGTTTAATGGCCATCCTCTCCCTGGTGAGGCCGGTGACACCGGTGCTGTCATGTTGATGGAAGAGCACGGTGTGCACCCCCCCCCCCCCCCCATGCCATCCCAGGAACATTGCTGGCACTGCAGACACGCAGCCTGAACTGAACCCATCAGAATGAAGGAAATTCAAGAAGGTTTAGCAAGCGTTGCCTAGCAACCCAGGCGATCCATGTACGTGCGTACAAGCGCTGACCTTGCTACTGTAACTAAGCGAATTCTCCCGAGCCCGGCACAGGGAAAACTGCAGGAAAGTAGAGCAGGTGCAGCAATGTCATGTGGGGTCACTAGGCTTCATGCCGGTGAGCTCGCACTCGTATATACCCCAAGCTATAGTCAGCTTCACACCCGACATGGGGGTCACCAGTTGGGAGGCTAATGGAGACTTGCCAGGACCAGGCACATTTAATTGTGGGGCTGTGGATCTGTTCTTATGTATATGTATATATCAGTCCCGGGTCACCATCCAGAATTTCTAGGCCCATTATAGCTAGATAATCGGGTTCTATAACAACCAATCCTGACAGGCATGTGAGGCCTCATCATTATGGGCGCCTCATGCTATCCTGACACCCTCTGCCCCCAAACATCAAAGGGTCACACTTACAATGGTGGAGCCATCTAGTGGCACTTTTTTAGTAGTATAAGGCTTAAAGTGAACCAAAACCCAGATTCCCTTCCCTCGGGGCATCCAAAATTGTGATGCACCCCAGGTAAACCCATTCACTTACCGTTCTTCCCAGTCCAACAGCGCACGCGCGGGCCGTGGGCGCATCTCTCGCTATCCCTTTAGCAGGACGCACGTGCACTGTTAGAGGGAAGCGGGGGATTGCAGCTGCCAGTGCGCTCGGAGCCGCTGGCTTTAGACGCCATTAGTGCCATTGACTTTCATTCTCTTCCTATCTGGTAATTCACTAACGGTGACACACCATATTTAACAAAAAACTACACACCCAAAGCGTCGGCGCTCTGGATCTGCTCGCTATAGCATAGAGTGCCAAATGCTGTGTGATCAAAGTCTGTTTTTGAACACACATCCACCAGTAACAAAGCGAAAACTCATGGTATGACATTGTTTTAACACTGTGACAACCAACACTTTAGTGCCAGATCTGTAATGACAATTCTGCATAAAAATATAAAAAGTAAAAAAAATGTATAAAAATGTATGTTTGCAGCCAGGAGAGGTCACACAATGATTTGCGCAAAAAAAAAAAAAAAAAAAATTGGCGAACACGTTATTTAAACACAACCAAATGAAAGCACATTGAAATGAATGGGAGAGCGACACTGAGCGAAAGGTAATACTTGCCGCTCCTGAGCCTAGAGCGCCGGCGCTATACACTGAGCCTCCTCGATTAATACACATGACACTCATTGGCGCTGTTAGAGGCGCTCACCAGATTCGCCTTCTTAAATGTGGTTTCCCGTACAGCGCCCGGCGTTCACCAGACGTGTGATTGTTACTCATTCTCGCTTTCTCCCTCTTAATTTTTCTTATTGCATGGCACGGCCTGCTTCAGTATTCACAACAAGGTGGCGCAGTGTATTGCCCCCTATAAAAATGGGATTAACCATAGAGTTCTCTCAGTGTTTCCTCTGCAGTGAAACTGCGAAGATAGAAGATGGCTCTCTCCCTATGCGCAGGTGAGCGGGGCAACCAAGCCTGCGGCCCTGCAAGTCTATTTCCACCCGTTTCTGGACCCTCTCTGCCTCCCAGCCTTGGCTGACAGATCGGGTGAGGGTAGAAGAGCACTAGGGTCAAGTGCTCCATGGGCGCTGCTCCAAGCCGCAGACCCTGTTCCACAAAGGGTAGCCGGCCATAGGCTTTATGGTGAGCCTACTAGGGATGTGGAGGTCCTGTCCTGGCTTCTGAGGGGGTGAGTTTTGGGGGACTGTGTCTTTTTCTTTTCCTTCAGGGCCCCCCCCCCCCTTCGCCCTGGCCTGGATACTCACCGCTGTCTTTCGTCTCTCTCCCCTCCCCCCCTTTTCTGACTTATGTTCGGGGGGGGGGGGGGGGTGGTAGCAGCGAGTGGTGTTAGTTGTGATGTATTTTGCTGTGTACAGTGTTTTTTTGGTGTTTTTTAGCCGCTGCGCCGCTTTGTACTGCGCTCTGCGGCGGGTGGCGCTATAACCTGTGGTGTTTTTGCTTAGTCATGGCGCCGGCGGGGTCACGTGGGCGCCATTTTCGCGCTCTTCGGAGGGGGTGGGGCCGGGGGATGACTCGTATTGCGTCGTCCACCCGCGGCCCGCCCCTCGAGGTACTTCTGCTGGCGCCATTTTGGATTAGCTGCACGTCTGGTTTTCTCCCTTTCTGGCTGCGGTGCTGTATCCTCCTGTGTGTCGCTTCATCTAGCGGTCTGAGGCTTGGTGATCCTGCGATTTCCTTGGTCCGTGAGTCCCCCTTGGGGGGCTTTTTATTGGTCTTGTGGTTGCTCATGTGTCATTTTTACTTATGTCTTTCAGGCGGGATACTAGTGGGTTGTGGTTTCTCCCGGCTCTACTCCTTCCTCCCCCTCATCCCCCCCTTTACTGACTTCTGGGGGCATCCCGTGGGAGGGCATCCCGGGTGGCTTTTGTATTAGCCTTTGCCCAGTGCTGGACTATTGCGCCTGTGTTAATCACCATATGGAGGCTTCTGTGGATAGCGTGCTTGGGGGTCCTTCGGGGCAATCCCGGCTGTGTGCCATGTGTGGGGTATCCCCTGTGAGTGACAGTGTCAGGGTGTGCGTGCCGTGTGCCCAAAGTGTCTTTGCGCTCCAAGCTGGTTTGCCTGCATCGCTTCCCAGCTCTGCGCCCCCTTCGGAGTCGCCAACCCCCTCACTCCTGCAATTGGCCCCCAGTGAGGGGGATAATAGCAGGGGGTCACAGTCTGATCTGGCACTTCGTGTGGCCAACATTGAGAGGCAGCTCGCCGGGCCTGTTCCTAGGAAGGCCTCTGGCAAGAAGCAGCACCTGACTTCCACTCCCTCACGCTCCACAGAGGAGTATGAGGAGTTTGATGCCACTGGTGGACACTATTCCCTAGAGAAAGGGGAACTGCTCCAGGACTCTGACTCCTCTGGGGACCAGCAGAAGGGTTGCGATAGTGACCCTGGGTCTGCGTCCGGGGAGGAATCATGGTACCCTGAGGACACTGATAATCTGCTGTCTCACATTTTTGAAATTTTACACATTGCTCCCCCTGAGGTTGCTAAGAAAAAGCAGGGTGAGCACTTTCGCCCTGATAAACAGCAACTTGAGTTCCCTGAGCAGGGCCATTTCACTACTATGGTGCTTAAGGAGTGGGAACGTCCTAACAGGCTGCCCGCTGTGCCCAAGGGATTGGATAAGATTCCTGCTGATCGAGTAAAGCGGTAGTCATGTCATCCCTAAGGTGGACGCTCCCGTGCTAGGTCTGTCCAATACCTCGGTCATGCCTTCCCCTGACACTACCACTCTGAGGGACAGCAAGGACCGGCGAATGGATCAGCTGGCCTGCCATGCTTTTACCGGCCTGTGCTGCTGCCATCACGGCTCTTGCCCTTAAACTGCTCAAGCGTCTATGTGATGGCGCTATGGCTGGTAGGAGGAGGGAGGCTTATAGGGCCCTCTTGCTTTGCTCTGATTTTGTTGCATTTATCCTTACTGCCATGGATGATGCTGTGAGGCTGGGCGGTAGGGCCTCTGCACTTTTGGTGGCTATGCGCCGCTCTGTTTGGTTGCGTCAGTGGGCAGCTGACGCTGCTGCTAAGAAGGCTCTCACTGGGCTCCCCTTTGCGGGGCTGTGGCTCTTCGGTGAGCGTCTTGATGTTTTAGCCAAGGATGGCAGACTGCCTCAGCGTAGGAGGCAGCCCCGGCCCTTTCGGGGGCCCTCCGCCTCCTTCCCCTCCCTTTGTACTCCCAGAGGAGGTCGTGGCTCCCTCTTCTCGGGTAGCCGCAGAGATTCTTGGGGCCGTGGCAGATCCCATGGTCGTCCCGGTCTATCCTGGGGTTCCTAGCCCAAACCCCCTCCCAAGGCCCCTCAGGCATGAGGGGGCACCCTCACCCATCCGGGTGGGGGGAAGGCTTCGGCTCTTTGCTCACGTCTGGAGGCTCCACGTCTCAGACCGGTGGATTCAAGAGGTGGTATCCTCCGGATGGAGTTTGCAGCCTGGCCGCCCCCAAGATTCATCAGATCCCGGATGTCTTTAAATCCCCTGTCAGCTCAAGGGTTGCTTTCGACGGTTCAATGCCTGCTGGAGTCAGGGGTCATTGAAGGGCCTCAACAAGTTTGTCAGATTCAAGCATTTTCGCATGGAGACGCTACGCTCGGCTGTCAGTACCCTTCGCCCGGGCGATTTCATGACCACCGTGGACATCAAGGATGCTAATCTTCATGTGCCTATCTTCCCAGGTCATCATGGATTTCTGAGGTTCGCGCTGGAGGATCAGCATTACTAGTTTGTAGCTTTACCCTTTGGTATCACCTCGGCGCCTCGGGTGTTCACCAAGGTGCTGGCGGGAGTGATGGCTCTGTTACAGAACCAGGGCATTTGCGTCCTTCCTTACCTGGATGACATCCTTATTGTGGCCCAATCCTTTCATCAGGCCGAGCAGGACACCCGGGTGGTGACCTCCACTCTGGAGTCCTTCGGCTGGGTGATCAACTTTCTTCTCTGTCCCCGTCCTTGGTGAGGTCCTTTCTGGGCATGACTCTGGATACCTCTTAGGTCAAGGTATTTCTTCCTCAGCAGAAAGTGGAGGGTCTTCAGAAGTAGGTCCGGGCTCTGCTCTTGTGTCCTCATCCCTCCATCCATCTGGGGATGCAGTTGGTGGGCCTGATAAGATCTTTCTCCTTTTCTCTTTGTTTGTTTTGTATGATGAATATGCATTTGAGCTGCTCCTAAGGCACAGGCTCTTGATGCCATTTATACTTGGAAGGAGATTTATAAGTCCAACCAGGGTTTAATTAAGGCTGATATGTAAAACTCTCTCTGGTAAGCGTGTAATCCAAAAGGTGACGGGCACATGTTTGTTTGATTGAAGTGGACTGACCGTAGCCATCACTCTGGGACTTTGCATGCGCTTTTGGGACAACGTTGGATTTTCTCATTTGTTTGGACATTCTTAAAGATATAGCTATTTTATTGCTCTGTGCTATATTATTATATGTCATTATAAGGCCGCTACTTGGTCTTCTGTTCATACTTTTTCCAAGTTTTACAAGGTTGATGTGAAGGCCTCAGCGGATGCTGCTTTTGGCCGCAAGGTGCTTCAGGCGGTAGTGACTTGAACTACTGGCTGTTACTCATCGGGGATCCCACCCTACTTCTGGACACTGCTTTTGGATGTCCCAACTGTTATGAATACGAAGCAGGCCATGCCATAAGAAAAAGGCAATTCTGTGAGTACTCACCTGTAGAATTGTTTTTGTTCTTGCATGGCACGGCCTGCTTCACCCCACCCTTGTTATCGTTATTCTTGGTTGCCTCTTTATGGTGATTGTTCCAAGTTAATTGGTTTTTTTTTTTTTTTTTACTTTTTTTTACCTTTATTCTCTCCCGGCTTCTTGTCTCACTGCTTGTCTATGCTGGGAACTCTATGGTTAATCCCGTTTTTATAGGGGGCCAGGAGATGCCACAGCTTTCTGCAGTACACTGCGCCACCTTGTGGCGGAATAACCCAACTGTGAATACTGAAGCGGGCCGTGCCATGCAAGAACAAAAACAATTCTACAGGTGAGTACTCACAGAATTGTCTTTTCTCTTGTTCTATTCCTTTATTTCTCTTTGCTCCTTCCTTTCTCTCTCATTTTCCCTTTTCTCTTGTTCTCTGTCTGATTTTCTTTCATTTCTTTATTCTTTTCTTCCCTGTCTCTTTATCTAATTCAAATTTAAATGAAAAAACTGTATTGGTAGAACCAAAACATATCCAACATTTATATATATTTATTTTTTTTCTTTCTATTGCTCTCTTCTTTTTTCTTCTTATTTTTTCACTCATTCTTGTTCTCTTACTTTCTTATTTATTTCTCTCTTTCTTGGTATATTTCTTGCTTATCCCTATACTTGTTCTCTATTTTTCTTTCCCTCTCTTTTTTCTCTTATTCTTGTTCTCATTCTTTTATTCCTGTCTTTCTCTCTCTCTCTCACTTTTATGTTTCTTTTCTTCCCGTCTTTCTCTCTCTGTCTCCTTTGCTCCTACCTGCATCTACTGCATGTTATGAGCCTTTATACATCCAAGATGGCGGCTCATGGAGTATCAGGCAGCCTGCAAACAAGAAGTGTCTGCTGACTGTGTCGCTCTGCATTCTGGGATTGTTGTTTTCCACTGATCCCAGCTCTGCTCTGTCTGTCTGTCTGGCTATAACTCCACCCCCTGCACTTTATCCTCGTCTCCTCAGTATGTGATGCTTCTGAGTCAAGATGGCGGCGCCCGAATCCTAGAGTCCTGAAAAGAGTTGCAGCCCGGTAAGGGAAAGAATAAGTAAGTAAGTGACTAAAAACTTAAAATATATTCATTTTAGATGTTGGGGAATAGTTTTTTTAAGGGTTTGGGCTTTTCTTTAAATCATGATGAAGGTCCGGTTTAAGTAGTTGCACAGAGTAGTTCTGAAGTAGTTAATTTTCTTTTTACATTTTTCTTTCACACTCTTTTTCTCATTCTCTTTCTATTGATCTTTCTCCCTCTCTTTTTCTTTTTTATGTTCTCTTCCTTTCTTTTCTCGATATTCAGGTGGCTGCGCAGTAGTAGCAGGACACTGTGCTGCAGTGACTCTCAGGTAAACGTATTCTCAGCAGAAACATGGCATTGCCTGCATTCTGCGGAAGCCCCTTTTATTGCAGCTCCTCTAATAGGAAATTATTAAGAGGAGAATATAGAGAAATAATCACGCTCATAAATCAGGGGTGACAGGTATAAAAGAAAGTAGCGGCAGCGCAGTGTATCGCCACCCGCCGAGCCTCACTCCTCATTGTACAGTGACGGGTTACCTTCTCATCAATTTATTATTCCTCTGGAGGTCAAATAATCCGCAACACAGGCTGCTGCCTGATAGGGCCCAGGACTGAAAAGTCAGCCCTGCTGCCGACTAATGCTAGATTTCCCATAAGGCCTAGCAGGCCTATGCCAATGGGCATCATCAATCAGGGACCAACCAAGCTGTGCCTTTGCTTATGGTAACCCTGGAAGCTATTAGATGGTCTATGAAAGAGTGTGACCAGCATGTGCCCATCCGAGAGGCTAGAATGGTATTTGGCTGATATTGAAATTATAGTCAGCATTGACAACTATGTCCATACGTCTCATTTCTGTCAGTGCAGAACTCCTTCCTGCTTTGAGAGCTACCATGTTGTTGCATCTATAGATGGAGCTTTATTAGCCACAAAATCAATGTTCCTTCATAAGCTATATAGATTTTAAGTTTCAGCTTCTTGTTGGGTCAGTTATGGAACCTTCCTAAAGCTGATTTGCAGTAGCAGAGCTCAGACTTGGTGGACACGGCAACCCAAACCTAGGTATGTGAGCAGAGGGCCCATCTGCACCCGCCCCCCAGATCTCCTCTCCAGCTTCTACCTCATGATTCCTATGGGTGCCATCATTTCTGTCAGTGCAGAACTCCACCAACTTCCTTGCTGTTGCAACTACCGGTTGTCTGGAGCTTTATTAGCCACAAAATCAATGTTCCTTCAAAAGCTACAAGCAAGTTTCGGCTTCTCGTTGGGTGGTCATTGATCCGTAGAAAGCTAATTTGGAGTCCTATCAGGGGCAAAGCTGGTGATAGCTAGGGCTTGGAGGTCCCCCACCTTTCAGGCGGGATAAACGTGACTGTGGTTTCTCCCGGGCCCTCTTCCCTTTTGTCTTCTGCCACCTTCCCTAGCGGGTTTTGGGGCATCCCGGGTGGCTCTTGCTAGCCTTAACCCTATACTGGCCTGTGTGCTCACTCTAATCACCATATGGAGGCTTCCGGGGATAATGTGCTTGGGGTTCCTTCGGGACAAGCCCAGCTGTGTGCCACATGTGGGGTATCCCCTGTGAGTGACGGTGTCAGGGTATGTGTGCCCTGTGCCCAGAAGGTACTTGCGCTGCAGTCTGGGTTACCTGCTATGCTGCCCAGCTCTGCGCCCCCTTCTACATCACCTACCCCCCCGCGCCTGCATTTGACCCCTAGTGAGGGACATGCTAGTGGGGAATCGCATTATGACTTGGCCTTGCGGGTGGCCAGCCTGGAAAGGCATATTGCTGGGCCGGTTCCCCGTAAGGCTTCTGGCAATAAGTGGCATTTATCTCCCGCTGTTACCCTTTTTCCTGAGGAGGATGAGGGGCAGTTTTCTTTCCCTGGCCTTTACCCCCTAGAAGAGGGGGAACTTTTCTCTGATTCCTCTGAGGAGCAGCAGGAGATTTATGGTGGTACTGGGTCTCCTTTTGGGGAAGACCCATGGTCTCCTGAGGATACTGATAAGCTGTTAGCTCACATTTTTGAAGTATTGTGTATTACCCCTCCTGTCCCGGCTAAAAAGCAGCAGGGTGAGCTTTTTCACACTGTTAAACAACACTTGGAGTTCCCTGAGCAGAACCACTTTAATAATTTGGTGCTCAAGGAGTGGGAACGTCCTGGCAGATTGCCGGCGGTGCCTAAGAGTTGGGACAGGAGGTATCCATTTCCTGCTGATGTGGTTAAGCGCTGGTCGTTTTCCCCCCGAGGTGGATGCTCCCGTGCTTGGGTTGTCCAATACCTCGGTCATGCATTCCCTTGACACTTCTACTCTGAGGGATGGTGAGGACCGGCGTGTTGATCAGCTGGCCTGTCACGCATTTGCTTGTGCAGGGACTGCGCTGCGCCCTGTGTGCGCTTCTGCCATCACGGCTCTTGCTATTAAAGGGCTGCTCAAGTGCCTTCTGGATAATGCCTCGGATGCCAATAGGGGGGAGGAGTATAGATCCCTCCTGCTTTGCTATGAATTTGTGGCATTTATTCTTTCTGCTATGGATGATGCAGTCAGGATGTGTGGTAAGACTTCTGCCCTTTTGGTGGCTATACACCGCTCTGTTTGGCTGCGTCAGTGGGTGGCTGGTAATGCTGCTAAGAAGGCTCTCACTGGCTTCCCCTTTACTGGGCTACGGCTCTTAGGGGAGCGTCTGGATCTGTTTGCCAAGGATGGTAGGCTGCCTCAACTCAGGAGGCAGCCGTGGCCTTTTCGGGGGGCTGGTTTTTCCTTCCCCTCCTTCCGTGCTCCCAGGTCCGGTCGGGGTGCACCATTTGCGGGGGCACGTAGAGACCCTTGGGGCCGGGGTAGAGGCTGTGGTCGCCCCGGTCTCTCATGGAGTCCCAAGTCCAAATCTTCCCCCAAGCCCCCTCAGGCATGAGGAGGCGCCCTCACCCATCCGGGTGGGGGGACGGTTGTGGCTCTTTGCTCACGTCTGGAGACTGCGCGTCTCAGACCGGTGGATTCAGGAGGTGGTGTCCTCTGGGTACAAGATAGAGTTTGCAGCCTGGCCGCCCCCAAGTTTAATCAGATCCCGGATGGCTCAAAGCCCCCTGTCGGCTCAGGGCTTGCGGCTTGCGGTCCAAAGCCTTTTGGAATTGGGTGTCATCTGCCCTGTGCCTTCCCTGGAAAGGGGCAGAGGCTTCTACTCCAATCTGTTTACAGTTCCCAAAAAGGATGGGTCCCTGAGGCCCATCCTGGATTTGAAGCGCCTCAACAAATTTGTCAGGTTCAAGCATTTTCGCATGGAGACTCTACGCTCGGCGGTAGGTACTTTGCGCCCGGGCGATTTCATGACTTCTGTGGACATCAAAGATGCTTACCTTCATGTTCCTATCTTTCCAGGTCATCAGAGATTTCTCAGGTTCACTCTGGAGGATCAGCACTACCAATTTGTGGCCCTACCGTTCGGTCTTACCTCGGCTCCTAGGGTCTTCACCAAGGTGCTGGCAGGGGTGATGGCTCTGTTGAGATCTCAGGGCATTCGCATCCTTCCTTATCTGGATGACATTCTGATTGCGTCGCAGTCCTTCCATCAAGCCGAGATGGATACCCAGATGGTGGTCTCCACACTCGAGTCCTTCGGTTGGGTGATCAACTATGCCAAGTCTTCGCTGTCTCCGTCCTTGGTGAGGTCCTTTCTGGGCATGACTCTGGATACATCTCAGGTCAAGGTTTTTCTGCCTCAGCAGAAGGTGGAGAGCCTGCAGACGCAGGCACGGTCTCTACTTTCTTGCCCTCGCCCCTCTATACGGCAAGGGATGCAGCTGGTGGGCCTGATGGTGTCATGCTTCGAGGCGGTTCCCTGTGCTCAGTTTCACATGAGGCCTCTTCAGTTGCACCTCTTGTCAGTTTGGGATTGGGACCCTTTGTCCCTGGATCAGAAATTTGTTCTGTCCCCTCTGATCAGTCAGTCCCCCTCGTGGTGGCTGGACTCAAGGAATCTTCTAGTGGGCAGGACCTTTCTGCCCCCGTGCTGGGAGACTGTCACCACAGATGCCAGTCTGACCGGTTGGGGGGGCTTTTGGAAGTCTCTGAAGTTCCAGGGTCAGTGGGGCCCTCAGGAGGCCCATGCTCCCATCAACATTCTGGAACTGCGGGCGATGAGGTTGGTTCTTTTTCCAGTTGACTCCGCACCTTCGAGGTCGGGCTGTTCAGATCCGCTCGGACAACCAGACGGCGGTTGCCTACATCAATCATCAGGGAGGGACTCGGAGCAAGCGAGCCCTCAAGGAAGTGTCCTTGATACTGTCCTGGGCGGAGGAGAATGTTCCCTGTATATCGTCCGTTTACATCCCGGGAGTGGAGAACCTGGAGGCAGACTCTTTGAGCAGGGGGATATCTCAGCTGGGGGAGTGGTCCCTCAGCGAAAGGGTGTTTCACTCTCTGTGCCACCGCTGGGCTCTGCCGGATGTGGACCTGTTTGCTTCACGTCACAATCACAAACTTCCATTCTTTGTCTCTCTGTCACAGGACCCTCTGGCCTTTGCCACGGATGCGCTAGCAATGCCTTGGAAGGGGTTTCGGCTCCTCTATGTGTTCCCCCCGTTTCCTCTGTTGGGCAGGGTGCTGCCCAAGGTAGCCCAGGAAGGGGTACCAACCATTCTGGTGGCCCCCTGTTGGCCAAAAAGGGTGTGGTTCGCAGACGTCGTGCAGTTGGCAGTAGATCAGTACGTCCTGCCCAAGGATCCAGATCTGCTCACTCAAGGGCAGCTACGCCATCCCAATTTACAAACGCTGGCTTTGACGGCTTGGCTGCTGAAACCTCCATCTTGATGGAAAAGGGGTTGCCTGCCTCTGTTGTTGATACCATGATTAGGGCTAGGAAGAAGTCCTCGTCCTTTATCTGCTACAAGGTCTGGTATGCTTACATTGCCTGGTGTGAGTCTGTCGGGTGTTTTCTATTCCCAGGATTCTGGAATTCTGGCAACATGGTTTGGATTTGGGCCTTCAAATTAGTACCCTTAAAGGTCATGTTCCAGCTCTGGCAATTTTTTTCCAAAGATCTTTTGCCTGTCACTGTTTGGTTAAGACTTTTTCCAGGGGGTTTCTCATGTGCGTCCGCCACGTAAATCTATGTTACCAGTTTGGGATTTTAATCTGGTGTTATCTGCTCTGCAGGGTCGTCCCTTTGAGCCTCTCCGTGAGGCCGCTTTGCCCATTTTGACTCTTAAAGTGGACCAACACCCAGGGGGGATCAGCCAGGGAATCTATAAGATTCCCGGGCCGATCAGATCCCTCCCCGCGAGGCATCCGAAATCGGGATGCCCCGCTGTGTGAAACCCCGCAGGACGCCCACAAACCTTACCTTATCCCCGTTCCAACGGCACCTGCGCGAGCCGCGGCCGCATCTCACGCTTCTCTCTAGCAGGGCGCGCCGTCCGTTTGTGAATGGCCTGCGCGGGCGCACCCCCTGTTAGAGGGAAGCACGAGATGCGGCCTCCAGCGTGCTCAGAGCCACTGTGGTTGTCCATCGCTTGTCTGTACATACCACAGCGGCTCTCAGTGCTCTGATTGGACGAGCGCTCGCGTAGGAGCGGGGTGAGGTGAGTTTTTTACGGCGATCTGGGGGGTTTCACGCACCCCGATCGAGGTGCCCCGCGGAAGTGGACCAAAACCCAGGATAGTGAAAATCCTGGGTGTTGGTCCACTTTAAGGTAGCCTTTTTGGTGGCTATCACATCTGTCAGGCGTGTTTCTGAGTTGGTGGCGCTTTCCATCAAGCCTCCTTATTTTGAGGCTGTGTCTGCTTTTCATCTCAATCAGGACATTAGGCTCGATTCGTTTTAGTGCCGATCTGTTTTTTTTTTTTTTTTAATTTTCCCGCTCTCGTATGAGCGTGCCTTCTGTAAAGTTTCCGTCCGTTCGTATGCCAGAGTACGAGTACGAGGATGTCATTTTCCAGCGTGACTTTTCTGTTTCATTTTCTCATGTTACAACGTCGGCTTTCGATTTTGCCCTTTTTCCATCGTCTCCTTCCACTAATCCTTTACGTTTCCCGATAGATTCAGATTTCCTTAGTCAATAAATAATCATCCGGACGTAAATCCTTACGATCTTGCGCCTGCGCACTACAAACTTAACTCATTAAAGTGCTCGCATACAAATTTGCCACCCTCACTTCTACTACAATGTTTAGCTAAATCACTTAGCGCTATCCTCCATCTTTCCTTTTGGATCCTTAAAGCTCACCCCAACCACTTAGCACTATCCTCCATCTTCTCTTTTGGACCCTTAAAGCTCACCCCAACCACTTAGCACTATCCTCCATCTTCCCTTTTGGACCCTTAAAGCTCACCCCAACCACTTAGCACTATCCTCCATCTTCCCTTTTGGACCCTTAAAGCTCACCCCAACCACTTAGCACTATCCTCCATCTTCCCTTTTGGACCCTTAAAGCTCACCCCAACCACTTAGCACTATCCTCCATCTTCCCTTTTGGACCCTTAAAACTTACCCAAACCACTTCGCGGTTAGGTTCTTCTTCCATTTTAGGCCCCTAAAACTTACCCAAACTACTTCGCAGTTAGGTTCTTCTTCCATTTAGGTCCCTAAAACTTACCCAAACCACTTTGCGGTTAGGTTCTTCTTCCATTTTAGGTCCCTAAAACTTACCCAAACCACTTCGCGGTTAGGTTCTTCTTCCATTTTAGGTCCCTAAAACTTACCCAAACCACTTCGCGGTTAGGTTCTTCTTCCATTTTAGGTCCCTAAAACTTACCCAAAGCACTTCGTGGTTAGGTTCTTCTTTCATTTTAGGTCCCTAAAACTCACCCAAACCACTTCGTGGTCATCTGAATCTTCAGCTCTAAATTTTTTTTTTTGCCTTTGTTTGTTAATGTATTTTTAGAAAAAAATGACACGGAAACTTTTTTTTTTTTTTTTTTATATTATAAGCCCTTTTTTTTTTGGTACCAAAAATTGTTCAATAAAAACTTTAAATGTTTTTTTTTTTTTATTAAAATATTTTCGAAATTTAAAAAAACAAAACTATTTACATAAAAAAAAAAATACAGTGACAGGACCCAGGACACTATTCTTCTTCTGTTGTCCCCAACGAGTCAACCAGCTGCTGCATATCGGCCATCAACTCAAGGACCCTTTGATTCATTGCTTCCACTCTTGCACGTGTGGTCCCTGTATAAAATGTGAAAAAATACATTAGTTTGAGACAAATACATGTTTCTCACCTGTGGATGGAATGTTTGTTATTTGTCAAATTAAATCATGACAACATATGTCAGTCTGCTAAGTAATTAATCTAAGGAAGTGGGCAGAGGTCATTCTGCTAATGCCATTTACTATGGCTTGAGGTATCTGGGTGATCATGTCAATTACCACATACTGCAAAGAATGACATTACAACTTACTTTTGGTGGCCAACAGATGCCTCGTTGGGGACAACCCTACGTCCTGGGTCCTGCCACTGGTGTGAAGTAGAGGCTGTAGAGACATGGCAAATAGAGTCACTTAAAATGTCTTAGTCAACAGTAATCAAATGTCATTTTCAATGTGTGTGTCACATCACTCACCTTCTCCCTGTGCCTCCTGGGCGAGATCTGCTGCATCCTCCACATCTTCACCCACTCCAGAAGCATCTAGAAAAACAGATTAAGGGACTTAGCTTTGTAGTAAATAGCATGTATATGTGTGTGCGGTTACATGAAGAGTCACATACCAGAGGCTCCTGCCTGCATCGCTGGGTATGACTCCCTGCCCACGCCGGTCCGCCCCTCCTCTGTGGAAAGGTCCGGGGGCTGGTCGGAGGACCCAACAGAGGAGGGATAGGACCGTCGCCCTGGAGATCCACCACCTTCACTTCCAACTGCAGATTCATGCAGCACTGGTCGGCCTGTGCGCCTCCGGGTGCGGCGGATTCGGTACTCCATTTCCAACACTAGAAAATCAATTATAAATAAATGCCTACCTTCTGCATGAGTTACATCTGGCATGCAATCGCTATGTACTTACTAGGGAAATGGAGTCCGAAAAAACGCCGCACCCGGGGCATGTGCAGCCGTTTCAGGTCTGACCAATGCTGCATGATCTGAGTGTTGGTGAAGGTGGTGTCCGTTTGATGGTGTATTCTGGAAACTATCTCCAGGGCGACGGTGCCCTTCTCAAAAGAGAGGGCAGGTAGTCGTACCTGCGCTCCAGCATGGTCTACAAAACACAAAATAAACATAGGATTTAGTTCAAATTGCATACAAATATCTGTCAACAATCGATCATGAAGATTGTGGGCGCCATCTTGCCTCTTGTCTGCAGCAGATAAGTAATGCCCCTGCGGTTTCCGGGTTCTGCACGGCCGGACCAACTTCCGTACGCACGCGTACGCGCAAGCGTCAGACCCCGCCAATCTTATTTAAAGGGTCCTGGACACACAGCTCATTCTCTTACAGAGTCTGAACATTATGCCACCAAAAAAACAATTGCAAAAAGCATCGAAGGACACCAGCAACTGCCATCCAAGCGTCAGGAGAAATGTGCAGGGCCCACAACTCGCTCAAAGATGTCAAAAAACAAGCTGCAGCAAACCCGCAGTGCACAGCCGAAGCCTCCTCCAAAATCCAGGCCAAAAAGGGATCCAGCGGCCAAGAGGAAGCCACAGGCAAGCAAGGCAACAACCAAGGGCGACAAAAAAGGGACCAAGAGGGTGCAAAGCCCCAGCCCCCCCAGGTCACCTTCACCCCACCCACGTGTCCTGCCAAGGCTACAAAAAGGACACACACCGGGAAAGAAGCCCCAGCAGCTCTACCTTGCCATCACCACCACCTGCATGTGGTGAAACAACTTTAAAGAGGCAAAGTCACCGGCAAACAAGGCCCAGAAGCCCAAGCAGCCCGAGCTCGGCATCCCCACCACCCGCACGTGGCCACAAGTCTCATGGCAAGAGGGCAAGGCACCGCCCCAGAAGCCCTAGGTTGCCATCCCCACCCGCACGGGTCTCCAAATCCTCGGCCAAGAGGGCAAGGCACCGGCCCAGAAGCCAAAGCTCTAGCTCACCCCTGGACCGGCCAACTACCTCCAAGGGGCATGGGTCTTCTAAGGGCCCACAGAGGCACAGGGCCCCAAGCACGACTTCCTCGACAACGCCCTCTCCTCCTCAGCCACATTTTCCACCGGCACAGGTGTCAAGGCACTCTGAATATGCCACATCTACACCTGCGACTTCAGTGGCCACCCATCCATGCTCACCCAGTCCCTTTCCAAGTCCGGTTCAATCTGCAGCCAGCCAGCAGTCTGTAATTTCACACCCACACAGCCAGGCCAGAATGTCCCCTGATTTTCCGCCAAACACTGAGGAGCCAGAACCACAACCAACAGGGCGCACGTTGTGCAGAGGCCAGTTGAGTGGCAGGTTTGGTGAGGCCCAAGCTCTGGCATTGGCTAGTTGCCTCACCTTGTATTATGATGAGCTATATGGGCGCAGATCCAAAGCTACAAGCAAGCAGCGCAAAGCCGAAATTTTGGAGGAGCTCACCAGACAGGTCAATGCAGCGGGGGAAGAGCTCAAAGATGTGGAGCAGATTCAAAGGAAATTATCGGACCTCAAGTATGCAGCACGGAAGAAAGAAAATAAACGGCGTCATTACAGGTACATATATACTTTGTGGATTTGTCTTCGTCTTGTATTGGCACCATTTAGCTAAATGTGTCCAACTATCTTTTTCAGCTTACAAACTGGCAGAGGATTCCCCACTAAACTGCAATTTATCCGAGCTGAGGAGATGGTGCTGGGCCTGCTACATCCTGTGGCCTTAGAGGGACACTCGGCACGACAGGACACGGAAATTCTGACAATTCCTGCCGGTTAGTAATGTTAGTGTGTATGGGAAATGTGAGCTACGTGTAAAATGATGCTCCAAGCCATATAATAACACATGCCCCTAGGGTGGGCCTTGTAGTGGAGGTAACTATTTAAACAGGGTGTGTTATGTGTGTGGACTCATCATTTGCTAATTTCCTTGCCCATACATGAGTTTGGAGAGTCTGGAGGAACACTATTGAGATTAGCAAAGGACTGCCTGTATTTAGAGTCAATTACATCCAACACTTCCATCTGTAGGCCACTTGGGTTGGAGCTGTGCTTTGCTCAGAAAGACTTGATCTGGGGTGCTTGAAAGTTTCACCTAGAAAGAATGGCAACCAGCATAATCTGATGGCAAATGCTATTTGCAAGCTGAGTGTGGTCCCCTAATGGGCTTTTAGGGATGTGTAAAGGCCTCTAAACAGCCAGTACATGCATGTTTATTTTGGTTGAGTCCAATGTGTATGTACTTGTTGACTAATATATCTAACAGATAATGGCATTCATAGTCAAGGTCAACTTGGTCCGTTGGGGGAGTTGCCATTCATGCGTGGCCCCGTGTTTTAGTGAACCATATGTGTTATTACACATCAGCAATGCCTAGTTGTGTGTTAACATGCCTTCTTTTCCACAATGCAGCCCAGCATCATCCCTCAGCTAGTAGGGAATCCTCAGCCAGTTTTACCATGCCGTCAACTTCCATGCTGCCTCGAACCCAGGATCCGCTATATACGGTAAGTGTCTTTTTCTGATGTTGCTTATGCATGTGACTTGCCATGTTTCTTTTTGCGGAATTACATATGTATTCCCCAAACTGAACCTTTTTTATTTACATGTCCCAACAGACCCACACACTGATGGAGGAAATCCAGGAGCTGGAGGAGGATGGACCCTTCATTGGACCTTCTGAACAGCTCCCCCTGGGACAGAATCTGCAACTGTCCCAACATGTTTCTACACCAAATCCTCAGCAGCAGAGTGAAGCTGGCTGCATGCTGCCAGCCCATCGTGGGCAGCATGCAGAGACTGAGCCGACAGTCCCTAGTGTTAGCTCTGCTGCTGAGGATTTGCCAAGCAGACCTGTGGCTGTTGGTGGACCTAGAGGCACATCATCTGCACGCCCCCCAACCCGGGGAATTGGGAGGCGTAGTCGACTACATCGCCAGTTTCCCAGGGGAGGGGCACGCCGATGATGGAGTCAGCATGGCACCATGAGAGGCGGCTATTTCGCCTCCAAAATCCACGAACATCTTCATGGCCAATTAGAAACATTAAACAACACCTTAAACTCCATGCTGACTGAATTTAGGTCCAACAACAGCCACATGGCCACCTTATCAAATTATTACAGTGCCGTGCTTGAGGAAGTTCGAAATAGCAACAGCGACATGGCCACCTTAACGAACAATCTCAGTGCCATGATGGCTGAATTTTGAACTACCAATAGAAACATGTTGGAACAGTTGCAGATTCTGAATGCCACACAGGCTCAGGTGAGGGCCCACCTCCAAGGGCCCCAACCTGGGTTTTATGGGCATCCCCCATTTCAAGGCCTATTTGGCCTGTATCTGCTCCACATCTTTGCTCTACATCCCCACTGTATTGACCTGTCTGGTGAGCCCTACCAATATACCCTTTTGGTATGGCTTTGCTTGTATGCTTTGGATTTGCGCCCATATAGCTCATTAGAGTGCTGAGGTAGCCCACTAGCCAATGCCGGAGGTGTAGCCTCAATGAACCTGCCACTCAAGCTGTTGCGCTGCAGGCTTGTGGCGAATTACATTGGTTCTGGTTCCTCCTGTTTGTAGGCATGATTGGGGGAGATTCTGGGCTGGCAAACTACTACCTTGACCCCTGGCTGAGATTGAACTGGACTTGGATTGGGACTGGGGGTTCTGGTTTGGGTGGCCCACTGAGTAACAGGTGTAGATGTGGCATAGGTGTGGCTGCTTTACACCTGTGCCTGTGGCAAATGTGACCAAGCAGGAGAGGGTGTGTCTGTGGGCCTATTTGTTTTCAAAAAAAATCTGGACATGGCAATGCTTGTCACATATGTTTTTGTATTGTAAATTTGTATTAAACTTTTGACAGGAGTGCCTTACTTTCAAACTCCTGCCTGTGGCCAATTGCTATATAGCATGATTTGCCAAAAATGACATTTGTTGTTTGACCATGTATTTTCATGAACTATGGGAGTGATCATCAACTCCAATGTTTGTTTTTCAAATAAACCCCATAAATTTTTACTTAACCTGTTGTTGACTAAGTTTATGCCTTTAGGTTTTTGGGGAATAAAGATGAGTTAAAGTTTGCAGTAACAAATTGGGAACCAAAAAGAACATGAGTCTCAAATCAGGTGTGAGGTTGTTTGTAATTAATTCATTACTGTTTGTAAAAGTAAGAAACAAACATACAAACACAAAGGGCAAAAAACACAATTAGCAATCAATAAACTGACAACACAAACAAAGGGACAACAAATTAGGAAAAATGTGTGGCTATCAAATTTGCCCGCACGGCTTGGCCAGGCGCACTAGGTGGCCCACAGTAGTTCTCCTCTGGATCATCGGTAGGTGGAGAGGGGGGCAAATCCACATACCGGGGTACACGCTGCAATATGGCAAAATTATGCAACACTGCACACGCCATGATAATAGCTGACCTTTTTGGGGTCATACTGAAGGGCTCCTCCGGTATGGTCCAAGCATCTTAAGCGGGTCTTCAAGAGGCCAAACGCCCTCTCCACCACGGCCCTGGTCTTCCGGTGTGCCCTATTATATGCATCCTGGGCGGCATTCTGGGTCCGGAGGACGGGCGTCAGCAGCCACGGAAGGAGTGGATAGCCGGAATCACCTGCAAATATTGTAAGCAAAACACATAAATTACATATTACTCCCTAAATTGAATCCCAAAAACGAACCATCAACATGACTAAGAGCCTAGGTCACATTTGCTAAACAGCATGAGCATACATATTGCACAGGCAAAAAAAGTAGAAAAACATCTAATAGATGTGGGAACAATTTAAACATCAAAGGTGCCGGATGGGGGCCAATCAGCCAGACTGCTAACAGGTATTGGTTTAGGACTGTGCTGCTCAGCATTCTTGGATGTCTTAACTTTTCAGGACCCTGTAGCTGCTTTGTCTGAGGCAAAAACAGCTCGAACACGGCCCCTGCACTTTATCCCACTTTCCTCTACTCAGTAAGTGTAATGCATCTAAGCTAAGATGGTGCAGACCCTATCATAAAGTCAAGAACATAATTTCAGCCGAGTGTGGGGAAGAGTAAGGATTAATTTAATATAAATTCAAAGTTTAAAATTGGCAAATGCAGAACAAACATTTGGCAAGGCTTTGTTGTTTGAAAAATCTAATGGTTAATGTCGTGTTTCACATGTAAACAAGGTGTTCAAATAGGCATAGTTTCATACATGGGATACAAACTAAATTCCTAGGCATACATATCAACAAAAAGGACGTTATTGGCGTCAACTTACCAAGCAGCCATCCACTGGAAAAATTCCCCAGACTCAAACCGACCGTACAATCCAGATCTTCGCAGAATGTAGGCATCATGGGATGAGCCCGGAAACCCGGTGACCATACTAAGGAACCGCATGTCTGGGGCCACCACTGCTTGGACATTCAGGAAATGGCCCATTTTGCGGTTCCTGGGGAAAAAATTAAAAAAAAACATTTTCAAGGCAAGGCAAACTAGTGAAACACTAAATAATCACACCCTAAGCAAAATCCATGGGACAATACAAATAACACTAACCAAGTACATTAGTATTTGGTACACCAAAAAAAGGATATGTATGTTTGAAAAAGTAAAGATTAACTTTGAAGTGTCTAATTCAGGTACACATTAAAATGTTTCCCTTTTGAACACATGTTAATTTTTGGAAAAACTAAATACGGCCCATTGTTTCACACCGACTCTTAACAAGGAGGGACTTTTTACAAGTTGGACTTTTCAAAAATTGTGAAAACAATAAGGTCAAGTAATTATAAAAATGACAGATTGTACTTGCCTGTAGATATACTCGTCGTCTGCCAGAGGCACCAGGGCAACGTGGGTGCAGTCAATGGCACCCATGACGTTGGGCATGTCGGCGATGTTATAAAATGCCAGCTTAATCGCGTTCCTAGCTACCATGTCGTCAGGAAAACAACTATATTTCCGAGTAATGGTAGCCATGCCTTCCAAAAACTTGGATAGCGCGCGGCTCAGCGTAGGCTGGGAGATCCCCACAGAGAGGGCACCCAGCCTCTGGAACGAGCCGTTCGCCAAATTGCAGGCAGCCAAGCATCTTGGTCATACCTGAAATTGCTTGCCCCTTCCTTGTGGTGCGGGCTAACCATGGCCGCAGCTCACTATACAATTTATGGAGGGAAGCGCGATTAGGTCTGGTCAGCTCGAACAACTCAACGTCATGCATGCCATCGATGTGCATGCGTCGCCGCCGGTGCAATCTGGTCTCAGCCCTCCGGACAATTTCAATGCCCATGAGCTGCAGATCCTCATGCTCCTCAAATACACTAGAGTCATCCATAGCTGCTAGTCTCGAGGTCAAAATGGTCCCGTAAGGGGATCGCAAAGGAAACGGGTTTATAGGGTGGTGGTCCGTCGGCAATCAGCTCTCTGAATGAGACGCAAGCCCATAGCAATAACGTAAGTTATCTGAACGAACGAAAAATATCAGATTTTGTGGGGAAATTTGCTTTCGTTCATCGAAAGCGCATATACGCATTTGTCCGAATGTTCGGACGAATGAAAAATGGACGAAAAACACTAAAAAAATGAGAAACACACACAAAAACTTTCACAGACCGCTACGGAAGTGCAGACGAATGTGCCTCTGAATCGAGCCTATTGTTTTCCTTCATTGTGTCCTAATCCTGCTAATTCCAGAGAGCGGACTCTGCATTCCTTAGATGTGGTCAGGGTTCTGAAGTTTTACTTGGTAGCTACTGAATCATTCAGGAAGACTGATGCTCTTTTTGTTCTTCCTTCTGGTCCTAGGAGGGGTTTGCCTCCGGCTAAGTCCACTATCAGCAAGTGGATTCGTCAGGCGCTGGTGCAAGCCTATTCTGCTAAGGGGAAGGAACCTCACTTCCGCCTTACTGCTCATTCCACTCGTGCTATTGGTGCCTCTTGGGCCTTTCAGCACCAGGCTTCTGTTGAACAAGTTTGTAAGGCAACTTGGTCTTCTGTTCATACTTTTTCCAAGTTTTACAAGGTTGATGTTAGGGCCTCAGCTGATGCTGCTTTTGGCTGCAAAGTTCTTCAGGCGGCAGTGGTTTAAACTGCCCGCCGTTGTTCATTGGGGATCCCACCCTACTTTACGGACACTGCTTTTGGACGTCCCAAGCGTAAAGAATTTTGTGAAACAGGACGTGCTGTATACTTGGAGAAATACAATTCTGTGAGTACTCACCTGTAGAATTGATTTTGTAGTATACAGCAGGTCTTGTTTCACCCCTCCCTTGTTATCTTTATTCTTGGTTACCTCTCTATGGAGATTTGTTCAAATGTTTGGTTGGGGTTCCTTCTTTTTTTATTCTCCCGGCTTCTTGTCTAACTGCTTGTAACACTGGGAATTTGTGGGAGGTTCCTGTCCTTTTATAGGGCTGGGAGATGCCACAAGTCTTTTCTGCAGTCCATTGCGCCACCTTGTGGCGGATATCTCAAGCGTAAAGAATTTTGTGAAACAGGACGTGCTGTATACTACAAAATCAATTCTACAGGTGAGTACTCGCAGAATTGTATTTTTAGGTTTCAGCTTCTTGTTGGGCCAGTTATGGAGTCTTCCTAAAGCTGATTTGCAGCATCAATGCTCAGATTTGGTGGAAGCGGCATCCCAAACCTGGGTATGTGAGCAAAGGGCCCATCTGCACCCCCCCCCAAATCTCCTCTCCAGCTTCTACCTTATGATTCCTATGGGCGCTAGAGATGAGCGAACTTTTGAAAAATTCGATTCGACTGATTCGCCGAATTTTCCGACAAAAATCGTTTCGACCCGAATAAATTCGCGACGAATCGCTATTAAAAACGGCTATTTCTGAGCCTCCTACAGCCTCAATAGGGTTGTAAACCATTCAGCCTTGCTGTAACACGCACAGGATGCGTGCTGGGTTAGTTAAATAATACTTTGAAGAAATATCACATGCAGATCAGAGGCATCGCTAATAGAATCGCAGAGCGGCACAATTGCAGAGAGTTGAAGTGGCATCACTATGAGGGGCAGAAGGAGCCCAAATATACACTGGAGTTGGCCTCAGGAGCCCAAAAATTGGATGAATCACACCCTGGAGTTGGCAGGAGTTGGCAGCAGCAGCAGCAGGAGCCCAAATATACACTGGAGTTGGCTTCAGGAGCCCAAAAATTGGATGAATCACACCCTGGAGTTGGCAGGAGTTGGCAGCAGCAGCAGCAGGAGCCCAAATATACACTGGAGTTGGCTTCAGGAGCCCAAAAATTGGATGAATCACACCCTGGAGTTGGCAGGAGTTGACAGCAGCAGCAGCAGGAGCCCAAATATACACTGGAGTTGGCTTCAGGAGCCCAAAAATTGGATGAATCACACCCTGGAGTTGGCAGGAGTTGACAGTAGCAGCAGCAGGAGCCCAAATATACACTGGAGTTGGCCTCAGGAGCCCAAAAATTGGATGAATCACACCCTGGAGTTGGCAGAAGTTGGCAGCAGCAGCAGCAGGAGCCCAAATATACACTGGAGTTGGCTTCAGGAGCCCAAAAATTGGATGAATCACACCCTGGAGTTGGCAGGAGTTGACAGTAGCAGCAGCAGGAGCCCAAATATACACTGGAGTTGGCTTCAGGAGCCCAAAAATTGGATGAATCACACCCTGGAGTTGGCAGGAGTTGACAGTAGCAGCAGCAGGAGCCCAAATATACACTGGAGTTGGCTTCAGGAGCCCAAAAATTGGATGAATCACACCCTGGAGTTGGCAGGAGTTGACAGTAGCAGCAGCAGGAGCCCAAATATACACTGGAGTTGGCCTCAGGAGCCCAAAAATTGGATGAATCACACCCTGGAGTTGGCAGGAGTTGACAGTAGCAGCAGCAGGAGCCCAAATATACACTGGAGTTGGCCTCAGGAGCCCAAAAATTGGATGAATCACACCCTGGAGTTGGCAGAAGTTGGCAGCAGCAGCAGCAGGAGCCCAAATATACACTGGAGTTGGCTTCAGGAGCCCAAAAATTGGATGAATCACACCCTGGAGTTGGCAGGAGTTGACAGTAGCAGCAGCAGGAGCCCAAATATACACTGGAGTTGGCCTCAGGAGCCCAAAAATTGGATGAATCACACCCTGGAGTTGGCAGGAGTTGACAGTAGCAGCAGCAGGAGCCCAAATATACACTGGAGTTGGCCTCAGGAGCCCAAAAATTGGATGAATCACACCCTGGAGTTGGCAGAAGTTGGCAGCAGCAGCAGCAGGAGCCCAAATATACACTGGAGTTGGCTTCAGGAGCCCAAAAATTGGATGAATCACACCCTGGAGTTGGCAGGAGTTGACAGTAGCAGCAGCAGGAGCCCAAATATACACTGGAGTTGGCTTCAGGAGCCCAAAAATTGGATGAATCACACCCTGGAGTTGGCAGGAGTTGACAGTAGCAGCAGCAGGAGCCCAAATATACACTGGAGTTGGCCTCAGGAGCCCAAAAATTGGATGAATCACACCCTGGAGTTGGCAGGAGTTGACAGTAGCAGCAGCAGGAGCCCAAATATACACTGGAGTTGGCCTCAGGAGCCCAAAAATTGGATGAATCACACCCTGGAGTTGGCAGGAGTTGACAGTAGCAGCAGCAGGAGCCCAAATATACACTGGAGTTGGCCTCAGGAGCCCAAAAATTGGATGAATCACACCCTGGAGTTGGCAGAAGTTGGCAGCAGCAGCAGCAGGAGCCCAAATATACACTGGAGTTGGCTTCAGGAGCCCAAAAATTGGATGAATCACACCCTGGAGTTGGCAGGAGTTGACAGTAGCAGCAGCAGGAGCCCAAATATACACTGGAGTTGGCCTCAGGAGCCCAAAAATTGGATGAATCACACCCTGGAGTTGGCAGGAGTTGACAGTAGCAGCAGCAGGAGCCCAAATATACACTGGAGTTGGCCTCAGGAGCCCAAAAATTGGATGAATCACACCCTGGAGTTGGCAGGAGTTGACAGTAGCAGCAGCAGGAGCCCAAATATACACTGGAGTTGGCCTCAGGAGCCCAAAAATTGGATGAATCACACCCTGGAGTTGGCAGAAGTTGGCAGCAGCAGCAGCAGGAGCCCAAATATACACTGGAGTTGGCTTCAGGAGCCCAAAAATTGGATGAATCACACCCTGGAGTTGGCAGGAGTTGACAGTAGCAGCAGCAGGAGCCCAAATATACACTGGAGTTGGCCTCAGGAGCCCAAAAATTGGATGAATCACACCCTGGAGTTGGCAGGAGTTGACAGTAGCAGCAGCAGGAGCCCAAATATACACTGGAGTTGGCCTCAGGAGCCCAAAAATTGGATGAATCACACCCTGGAGTTGGCAGGAGTTGGCAGCAGCAGCAGCAGGAGCCCAAATATACACTGGAGTTGGCTTCAGGAGCCCAAAAATTGGATGAATCACACCCTGGAGTTGGCAGAAGTTGGCAGCAGCAGCAGCAGGAGCCCAAATATACACTGGAGTTGGCTTCAGGAGCCCAAAAATTGGATGAATCACACCCTGGAGTTGGCAGGAGTTGGCAGCAGCAGCAGCAGGAGCCCAAATATACACTGGAGTTGGCTTCAGGAGCCCAAAAATTGGATGAATCACACCCTGGAGTTGGCAGGAGTTGACAGCAGCAGCAGCAGGAGCCCAAATATACACTGGAGTTGGCTTCAGGAGCCCAAAAATTGGATGAATCACACCCTGGAGTTGGCAGGAGTTGACAGCAGCAGCAGCAGGAGCCCAAATATACACTGGAGTTGGCTTCAGGAGCCCAAAAATTGGATGAATCACACCCTGGAGTTGGCAGAAGTTGGCAGCAGCAGCAGCAGGAGCCCAAATATACACTGGAGTTGGCTTCAGGAGCCCAAAAATTGGATGAATCACACCCTGGAGTTGGCAGGAGTTGACAGTAGCAGCAGCAGGAGCCCAAATATACACTGGAGTTGGCCTCAGGAGCCCAAAAATTGGATGAATCACACCCTGGAGTTGGCAGGAGTTGACAGTAGCAGCAGCAGGAGCCCAAATATACACTGGAGTTGGCTTCAGGAGCCCAAAAATTGGATGAATCACACCCTGGAGTTGGCAGAAGTTGACAGTAGCAGCAGCAGGAGCCCAAATATACACTGGAGTTGGCCTCAGGAGCCCAAAAATTGGATGAATCACACCCTGGAGTTGGCAGAAGTTGGCAGCAGCAGCAGCAGGAGCCCAAATATACACTGGAGTTGGCTTCAGGAGCCCAAAAATTGGATGAATCACACCCTGGAGTTGGCAGAAGTTGGCAGCAGCAGCAGCAGGAGCCCAAATATACACTGGAGTTGGCTTCAGGAGCCCAAAAATTGGATGAATCACACCCTGGAGTTGGCAGGAGTTGACAGTAGCAGCAGCAGGAGCCCAAATATACACTGGAGTTGGCCTCAGGAGCCCAAAAATTGGATGAATCACACCCTGGAGTTGGCAGGAGTTGACAGTAGCAGCAGCAGGAGCCCAAATATACACTGGAGTTGGCCTCAGGAGCCCAAAAATTGGATGAATCACACCCTGGAGTTGGCAGGAGTTGACAGTAGCAGCAGCAGGAGCCCAAATATACACTGGAGTTGGCTTCAGGAGCCCAAAAATTGGATGAATCACACCCTGGAGTTGGCAGAAGTTGACAGTAGCAGCAGCAGGAGCCCAAATATACACTGGAGTTGGCCTCAGGAGCCCAAAAATTGGATGAATCACACCCTGGAGTTGGCAGAAGTTGGCAGCAGCAGCAGCAGGAGCCCAAATATACACTGGAGTTGGCCTCAGGAGCCCAAAAATTGGATGAATCACACCCTGGAGTTGGCAGGAGTTGGCAGCAGCAGCAGCAGGAGCCCAAATATACACTGGAGTTGGCTTCAGGAGCCCAAAAATTGGATGAATCACACCCTGGAGTTGGCAGAAGTTGGCAGCAGCAGCAGCAGGAGCCCAAATATACACTGGAGTTGGCTTCAGGAGCCCAAAAATTGGATGAATCACACCCTGGAGTTGGCAGGAGTTGACAGTAGCAGCAGCAGGAGCCCAAATATACACTGGAGTTGGCCTCAGGAGCCCAAAAATTGGATGAATCACACCCTGGAGTTGGCAGAAGTTGGCAGCAGCAGCAGCAGGAGCCCAAATATACACTGGAGTTGGCTTCAGGAGCCCAAAAATTGGATGAATCACACCCTGGAGTTGGCAGGAGTTGACAGCAGCAGCAGCAGGAGCCCAAATATACACTGGAGTTGGCTTCAGGAGCCCAAAAATTGGATGAATCACACCCTGGAGTTGGCAGGAGTTGACAGTAGCAGCAGCAGGAGCCCAAATATACACTGGAGTTGGCTTCAGGAGCCCAAAAATTGGATGAATCACACCCTGGAGTTGGCAGAAGTTGGCAGCAGCAGCAGCAGGAGCCCAAATATACACTGGAGTTGGCTTCAGGAGCCCAAAAATTGGATGAATCACACCCTGGAGTTGGCAGGAGTTGACAGTAGCAGCAGCAGGAGCCCAAATATACACTGGAGTTGGCCTCAGGAGCCCAAAAATTGGATGAATCACACCCTGGAGTTGGCAGGAGTTGACAGTAGCAGCAGCAGGAGCCCAAATATACACTGGAGTTGGCCTCAGGAGCCCAAAAATTGGATGAATCACACCCTGGAGTTGGCAGAAGTTGGCAGCAGCAGCAGCAGGAGCCCAAATATACACTGGAGTTGGCCTCAGGAGCCCAAAAATTGGATGAATCACACCCTGGAGTTGGCAGGAGTTGACAGTAGCAGCAGCAGGAGCCCAAAAAATGGCCTAAAGACATAAATATGTTTTGCACCATTTGGAAAGTGTAAAACGTGGCACCATGCTGAATCTAGTCGCATGCATCAGGCATTGGTGGGTGGAAATCCTGGCTGATCCATCCCTGATTCATTTTGACAAAGGTGAGTCTCTCCACATTTTTAGTTGACAGACGAGTTCTCCTCGCCGTAACTATGGCCCCCGCCGCACTAAACACCCGCTCAGATGGCACGCTACTTGCCGGGCAGGACAGCTTTTCCAGGGCAAACTCTGCTAGTTGCGGCCACAAATCAAGTTTGGCTGCCCAGAAGTCCAGCGGATCCTCAAGGTGTGTTGGCATGGTCATGTCAAAGTATGACATGACCTGCTGGTTCAGGTCCTGCTCCAGGTCTTCCTGCTGCTCATGAGTAGCCTCACTATGCGGGTGTAGAAAGCTACTCATTAGCGACTGAAGACTGAGGCTGCTGCTGCTGATGGAGCTTCTGCTGCTGCTGCTGCCAACCCCCCCAGCGGCCATGGCAGTGGAAGGTGAGCGCAGAGGTCCCCTCGAGTCAGACCTGCGAGAGTATGGACCATGGCGCAGATAGGCATCGGCCAACTGCCTACGTAGAATGTCTTTGTAGTAGTTGAGTTTGTCCTCCCTCTCGGTGGGTTTAAAAAATGCCCCCATTTTGTGCCGGAAGCGAGGGTCCAATAAGGTGGACAGCCAGAAGTCATCCCGCCGACAGATGGAAACAATTCTGGGGTCACTACGCAAGCACGTGAGCATGCTTCGTGCCATTTGCGCAAGTGACTCGGATGGACTACCTGTCTCCATCTCCACTGCATACTGCCACGGTGTGCCCGGGTCCTCTGTCTCTCCTTCCTCAAAAACCTCTAGCTCCTCTGGCTGCTCCTGCTCCTCCTCTCCTGTCCGCTGACTAGATAAACCAGCCATTTCGCCAAGCCTAAACTGTGTTTCGCTGGGCAACTCCTCCTCCTCCTCTTCCTCCTCCTCCTCCTCCAGTTCAGCTCCAAGGGGGTTCATGTGGCCGTAAGATGTAAACGCCATGTCTCCAGTGCCCTGACCAGCCATGGTTTCCAACATGTGCTGTAGTACATGAAGCAGTGGAATCACGTCGTTCATCCCGTAATCCTGCCGACTGACAAATAAAGTGGCTTCCTCAAAGGGCCTGAGCAAACGGCAGGTGTCACGTATGAGCTGCCACTGGTTGACATTGAAGTTACACAGGGGAGTCCCCCTATCTGCTTGGATCATCAGGAAATCCGTGATGGCTTTTCTCTGTTCATATAATCGGTCCAACATGTGAAGGGTGGAATTCCAACGGGTGGAAACATCGCAAATCAGACTATGTTGGGGGATACCATTCTGACGCTGTAGCTCAAGAAGGGTGTGTTTGGCGGTGTAGGAGTGGCTGAAGTGCATGCAAAGTTTCCGTGAAGTTGTTAGGATGTCCTGCAGATGGGGGGAACACTTCAGAAACCGCTTGACAACCAGATTGAAGACGTGAGCCATGCAGGGGGCATGGGTCAGGCTTCCTTGGCGCAGCGCAGACAAAATGTTCTTCCCATTGTCGGTAACCATGATTCCCATTTTAAGTTTTCTCGGAGTAAGCCATGTTTGGATTTCCTGATGAATACATTTAAGCAGTTCCTCCCCTGTGTGACTCCGTTCGCCAAGACAAACCATGTGAAGCACTGCGTGACACCTCCGTGCCCTGCACACATGGTAGACTGGAGGGGCACTGAGACTTGAGCCTACAGTGGAGGGTGAGGAGATGGCGGAGGATGAGGAGGCCGAGTCGCACGGTGTCACAGGCCCAATGGGCAGAGAGCGCGGAGGCCGAAGCGGCGTGACCTGTCCAAGTTGCTGCTGCAAAGGGACCACATTCACCCAGTGGGCCGTAAACGACATGTACTGCCCCTGACCGTAGTTACAGCTCCAGATGTCGGCGCTGCCATGTATTTTGCTACACACCGACAGGCTCAAGGACTGGCCCACCTTCTGTTCAACAAAAGTGTGCAGCGCTGGTACTGCCTTCTTGGCAAAGAAATGACGGCTTGGGACTCTCCACCTCGGCTCGGCACAAGCCATCAGTTCTCTGAAAGGTGCAGATTCCACCACCTGAAAAGGGAGCGACTGCAGCACCAGCAACTTGGACAGGAGCACATTCAGCTTCTGCGCCGTAGGATGAGTGGGCGCATACTGCTGTCTCTTGGACATGGCTTCGCTGATGGATTGCTGGCGGGATGCATGACTTGGAGGAGGAGGAGGAGGAGCAGGAGCGACAGAGGATGGGTGTGACGCACAGCTGCCTTCGGCTGAGGTGCTGGAGCCTTGGCTGGCAGAAATTGGGAGCTCACTTGGTGAGGAAGCAGACTGGACCACCCCTTGGGAGCCTCGGTTCTCCCAGGTCGTTTTATGGTGACGCATCATATGTTGACGCAGGGCCGTGGTGCCAACATTTGGACCCTGGCCACGCTTCACCTTTTGCCTACATATCTTGCATGTGGCCATGTTACCCTCCTGCGGATGCCTCAGGAAAAACTGCCACACTGCCGAGTAGCTACTTTTCCCACCCCCTGGCCTCACTGATTCACTGCTGCTGTTGCCAACTCCAGGAACCCCTGCTCCACTACCTCCCGATAAGGTAGACTGCCGCACAGCAGGTGCTCTACCCCGGCCCCGGCCCCGGCCGGCTCCAGCCTTTGGAATTGTGCCCCCATGCTGACTGCTACCACCTTGCTGCCTCAGCTGCTGACTCCGGGGCAACCTGCGCCCCTCTTCTCCTGATGATGACGATGAAGCCCCTTCATCACCCGGCTCCCAAGTGCGATCGGCTTCATCGTCATCATCATCATCATCACCGGGTTGTGGCTGTACGTCACTGATGTTCGTGGATTCGTCAACAGTGTCTGGCGCAGGAGCTGGAACGCTCGCAGCACCCACGACACTGTCCACATCACTATTTGTCTGCCTAGCTAAAGAAGCCACCTCCATTTCTTGGCTGGGCAGTAGCTGCTGACTGTCCTCCTGTATCTGATCGTCCTCCTCACTAAAGAGTGGAGCTGAACCCAAAGCATAGGATACGTCGCTGGGGGAGGGAACGGCGTAGGACAGAGGAAATGGGAGGACAGGGACTGCTCTCGGGGCATGCCAACTCAGGGTTGTGTCAGAGGAACCTACCGACCCTAGACTGGGGGTCTCAGATGTAAGTTGTGATGATGTTGTTGATGAGCGCGTCAGCCAATCTACCACGGCAGATGCGTTACTGGTGGAGACCCGACCGCTAGCAGATACTGGCAGATTAGGTCTCTCAGCGTGACTCCTGCTGCTACTGGCCCCCAGTCTGATGCGAGCTCTGCCTGCGGAATCTTGGCCTCTGCCACTCCTCTTTTCACTTCCAGGCACTTGTCTGCCCGACATAGTCTAACTGGCGTGGTAGTAGGTGATATTTTAAGAACCCCCAGGCAGCAGTGGGTCTATATAAAACAGAATATAATGCACACCAAAAGTGAGCAGTAACACTCAGCCTCCAACAGGCCTGCTTAGTGTAAATAAGAGAGCTGCTTAGTGTAAATAAAGAGGGGTATGCTATGTTACAGAATGGGATGCCTCAACAGAAGTGCACCTGGCAGGCAGCAGTAAGCCTATGCCCAGCAAAAGTGTCTTATAATATAAATATGATAAGAGCAAATGCTTATATGGTCTTAAACAGAGGCTGCTTTAGTCACAGAATGGGATGCCCTGGGCAGGAATGGACCTGGCAGGGTCCAGTAGGGCTTTGGCCAGCAAAAGTGTCTTTATCAGGCTAATTTCAAATATGATAAGAGCAAATGCTTATATGGTCTTAAACAGAGGCTGCTTTAGTCACAGAATGGGATGCCCCGGGCAGGAATCGAGCTGGCAGGGTCCAGTAGTGCTTTGGCCAGCAAAAGTGTCTTTATCAGGCTAATTTCAAATATGATAAGAGCAAATGCTTATATGGTCTTAAACAGAGGCTGCTGTAGTCACAGAATGGGATGCCCCGGGCAGGAATGGACCTGGCAGGGTCCAGTAGGGCTTTGGCCAGCAAAAGTGTCTTTATCAGGCTAATTTCAAATATGATAAGAGCAAATGCTTATATGGTCTTAAACAGAGGCTGCTTTAGTCACAGAATGGGATGCCCTGGGCAGGAATCGACCTGGCAGGGTCCAGTAGGGCTTTGGCCAGCAAAAGTGTCTTTATCAGGCCTAATTTCAAATATGATAAGAGCAAATGCTTATATGGTCTTAAACAGAGGCTGCTTTAGTCACAGAATGGGATGCCCCGGGCAGGAATCGAGCTGGCAGGGTCCAGTAGTGCTTTGGCCAGCAAAAGTGTCTTTATCAGGCCTAATTTCAAATATGATAAGAGCAAATGCTTATATGGTCTTAAACAGAGGCTGCTTTAGTCACAGAATGGGATGCCCTGGGCAGGAATCGAGCTGGCAGGGTCCAGTAGGGCTTTGGCCAGCAAAAGTGTCTTTATCAGGCCTAATTTCAAATATGATAAGAGCAAATGCTTATATGGTCTTAAACAGAGGCTGCTTTAGTCACAGAATGGGATGCCCTGGGCAGGAATCGACCTGGCAGGGTCCAGTAGGGCTTTGGCCAGCAAAAGTGTCTTTATCAGGCTAATTTCAAATATGATAAGAGCAAATGCTTATATGGTCTTAAACAGAGGCTGCTTTAGTCACAGAATGGGATGCCCCGGGCAGGAATCGAGCTGGCAGGGTCCAGTAGTGCTTTGGCCAGCAAAAGTGTCTTTATCAGGCTAATTTCAAATATGATAAGAGCAAATGCTTATATGGTCTTAAACAGAGGCTGCTGTAGTCACAGAATGGGATGCCCCGGGCAGGAATCGAGCTGGCAGGGTCCAGTAGGGCTTTGGCCAGCAAAAGTGTCTTTATCAGGCCTAATTTCAAATATGATAAGAGCAAATGCTTATATGGTCTTAAACAGAGGCTGCTTTAGTCACAGAATGGGATGCCCTGGGCAGGAATCGACCTGGCAGGGTCCAGTAGGGCTTTGGCCAGCAAAAGTGTCTTTATCAGGCTAATTTCAAATATGATAAGAGCAAATGCTTATATGGTCTTAAACAGAGGCTGCTTTAGTCACAGAATGGGATGCCCCGGGCAGGAATCGAGCTGGCAGGGTCCAGTAGTGCTTTGGCCAGCAAAAGTGTCTTTATCAGGCTAATTTCAAATATGATAAGAGCAAATGCTTATATGGTCTTAAACAGAGGCTGCTGTAGTCACAGAATGGGATGCCCCGGGCAGGAATCGAGCTGGCAGGGTCCAGTAGTGCTTTGGCCAGCAAAAGTGTCTTTATCAGGCCTAATTTCAAATATGATAAGAGCAAATGCTTATATGGTCTTAAACAGAGGCTGCTTTAGTCACAGAATGGGATGCCTCACAGCAGACTTAAGATCAGTTCAGTATATATGCACAGTTAGTTACTATAAGCAGCCTGAAAACGCTAACAAAGGCTGGATGAAAAAAAAAAAATCTCCCTGTCAGCCAGCTCTGTTTTTCCTACCTTTCCCTGGCTTTCTGTCTGTCTCCTGTCTGTCTCCTGTCTGTCTCCTGCCTGTCTCCAGCCTGTCCCTGTCTGTCCCTGTCTCCAGCCTGTCTAACTGCCTCAGCTACACAGCGTTCTGTCTGTCTGTCACGAATGCAATAGAGAAATGAGGAAAAGCAAGATGGCCGCCGTTAAATACCGCTGTGTGACGTCACCGGGCTTGCTGGCTGCTGATAGGCTGCATGTGACTGCCCCAGCTTGCACTGGCGCGGGATACATGTCCAGACATGTCCCGTCCGCCATCTTAGAATGCCTGTAATGTAAATGAATGGATGTTAAAGGAAAACTTCGAGTGATCGAATCGCGGGGAAATTCGGATTCGATCCGAATCGAATTTTTCCTGAAATTCGGATCGAATCCGGGTTCGTCCGGATCGATTCGCTCATCCCTAATGGGCGCCATCATTTCTGTCAGTGCTTCCTTGCTGCTGCATCTACAAATCGTCTGGAGCTTTATTAGCCACAAAATCAATGTTCCTTCAAAAGCTATAAGCATATTTTCAACTTCTCGTTGGGTGGGCCATTGATCCTTAGAAAGCTGATTGGAGGAGAGTCTGCAAATCCTCTTCTTCTCTACCCACTTGAAAGGGTCAAAACTGCATGACTCCCTGAAAAACCAGGTGACTTGGCATCTTTGCTCCTGCTTCTAGAGCTTCCCTGTTGTTGCATCTACAGATCTACAGGAACTTTATTAGCCACAAAATTAATGTTTCCTCAAAAGCTATAAAATGTGTAGTTTCAGTTTCTTGTTGAGTTGTCTTATAGAACCTTCTTAAAGCGGACTGTCACCCTGAATAAGAGCCTATCTTGTATGTTACCCCCGCCCTGTGCATACAGATTGCCCACATTAAAAATCATCCTACCTGCCCTATAGCGTTTTCTGAGCCTTTTAACATCCAAGATGGTGGCACACGCAGTCTCAGTCTGCTGCAGAAAGGAAGTGACTTCTGACTGTGCCGCTATTCATTCTGGGATTGCTGTTCTTTTCCTGACCCCAGCTCTGCTCTGTCTGTGTAAAGCACAGCTATAACCCACCCCTATACTTTTCCCCCCTCTCCTCAGTATGTGATGCTTCTAAGGCAAGATGGTGGCGCCCGTATCCTAGAGTCCTGAACAGAGTTGAAGCCCAGTAGGGGAAAGTAGGGGAAAGAATAATAAGTAAGCGAAAATCTAAATTTTTAGATGCTGAGGAATAGTTTTTTAAAGGTTTGGGCTTTTTATTAAATAATGCTGAAGGTCTTGTTTAAAGTGGACCAAAACCAAGGATTTTGACTATCCTGGGTTTTGGTCCTTTTCCATGGTGCACTCCGATCGGGGGTGTCCCGCTGCTGTGTGAAACCCCCCAGATGGCCCAAAGAAACTCACAGTCCTACGGCGCATGCGCTGCCACTCGTCCAATCAGCTTGCTTGGAGCCACTGACTTCACGCCATCTAAGGCCAGCGTCTCCGAGTGTGCTAGCGGCCGCCACCCCCGCTTCCCTCTAACAAGGAGTGTGTCCGCGATGGCCATTCACAAATGGCTGCCGTGGGCACGCGCCCTGCTAGAGGGATAGCAGGATGTGGCCGGGCCTGCGCATGCATCCGTTGGCCTGGGAAGCAAGGTAAGTGAACGGGGCGACCTGGGGGGTTTTACACAGTGGTACATCCCAATTTTGGATGCCCCGGGGGGAGGAAATCGATGGGCACTAGAATCTTATAGATTCCTGGGCTGATCAAGCCACTTTAAAGCTGCACCAGTTCTTGGGTTTGGTGGATACGACACCCCAAACTTGTGTATGTAAGCAGGGGGCCCATCTGCCCCCCCCCCAGCTGAACACTAGACTCTCCTCTCCAGCTTCTACCTCATGATTCCTATGGGCACCATCACCATCATTTCTGTCAACGCAACTCTCCTGCTTCTTGAGCTTCCTTGTTGTTGCATCTACAAATTGTCTGGAGCTTTATTAGCCACAAAACCAACGTTGCTTCAAAAGCTATAAATGTTTGAATTATCAGCTTCTCTTGGGTCGGTTATAGAACCTTCCTCAAGATTATTTGCAGCAGCAATCCTCAGGTTTGTTGGACGTGACACCCCAAATCTGGGTATGTTAGCAGAGGGGCGTAGCTAGGGGGGAGCAGGGCTGGGAACTTTGCCATGGGTGCAGCAGGTCAGCGGGTGCAAAAGAGGGGCCTGAGAACAGGTGGGGGGCACAATTCTGAATCTTTGACCCAAGTGCCAGAAAGCCTAGCCACTCCTCTGGCCCATCTGCACCCCCGCTGGACACTAGACTCTCCTCTCCCTAGCTCATGATGGCTTCATACCAGAGCTTGATGTGAACATGACTATTAAATGTGACAAACTATTCGTCCCCTGTCTATCGGTCACCCCCATATAATGAGTCCTCACACCCACTGGATGCTCTATTACACACCGGCATGGGGAATCAATAAAGCATTTACTCTCGCGCTGACACTCACTGCTTGCAAAGCACAAAACACAGGCTAATAATTCTCAGGTCTGTCATGGCGCCACCCGATGAAGGGGCTGTTTGTTACTATTTTATATTCCATAGGTTGCCTGGAAATCGGCAGCACCAGGGAGCGTAACCATGAATTTCTGCCTAGCGAAGGTCAGTTAAGGTATTTAAGTGACATACTGTGCGCATCAAGCAGGGGATCGAACCTCCGCCTCCCGCCAATGACACCCTAGTTCTCCCAATTCCTGTTACTGATCACTGATCATGTCTGATCTGTCACTGCATTCAGAATAACTCTCACTCACTATCACTGGCCAAGTCATGCTATCTCCTGCCAGGGACCCTGCTAAAGGAATAGCGGGGATGCGGCCGCTGCTTGCACATGCGCCGTAGGACCGGAAAAGGGGAGTCTCCAGGCGACATGGGGGTTTCACACAGTGGGCATCCCGATTCTGAATGCCCCGGGGGGGGGGAAAGAAACCATATCAAGCGGCCCTGGAATCTATAAGTTTCCCCCATCAGTTTACCCATCAGACTGTGGGTTTCATCCAGTTTAAAGCAAAACAAAACTCTCCCCCAGGTCATGCGGAATCTGGATGTCCTACTGTGTGAAACCCCCTGGGGCGCCTGTAAGCCCTCACTTTTTCCTGCTCCAAGAGCGCTTGCTCTCGTCCAATGAAAACCAGCTGTGGTGACATTCATGACATCTGAATCTCATTCAGTAAATGACTCTCATTTTAGTCATTGGAGAGCATGCGCTGCCGCATCCCCTGGGTTGGGGCGGGAGCGCGTACGCTGCCTAGGATGCGCCAGTGCATGCTTCCATTAAAGTCAGTAAAAGCCATTTGTCGCATGACATAGTCAAGGCAGACAGCTCTAATTGGACAAGAGCCGACGCATGCTCTGTTGGGACGAGGAAGAGGTGAGGAGCTAGTGGCAGTGCGGGGGACCATGGAAAGGAAATCAAGGCCATCGTCAGAGACACCGAAGTTCTCCCAATTCACTTGTGTCAGAAGAGCTGAGTAAATACCATTCTAGGGATTTCAAACAATTCGGGATGCCCTGTGGGAACGGAACAAAACCAGGGAAAATCAAATTTGCCCCCTGATTCTTAGCCGAAAGTGGCAAGTGGAGCCGAGTCAGCTGACTGGACAAAAGCCCGCACATGTGCTGTAGGACTGGGGCATGGTGTGTTTTACTGGCTGACCTGGGGGGTTTCACACAGCGGGGCATTCCAAATCGGGGTGCCCCGGGGGGCGAGGACCACTACCTGGGATAGACAAAATCCTGGGTTTTGATCCACTTTAAAATGAACCAAAACCCACCCTGATCGGGCATCCAAAATCGGGGTGCCCCACTGTGTGAAACCCTTCAGGTCGCCCATACATTTGTTTCCCGTCCCAACGGTGCATGCACGAGCCACGGCCGCATCCCGCTATCCCTCTAGCAGGGCACTTGCCAGGCATTTGTGAATGCCCGGCGCGGGCACGCTCCCTGTTAGAAGGAAGCGGAGGATGCGGGCGTCAGGGTGCTCACAGCCGCTGCTCTTAGACGCGCTGTGGGACCAGGAAGAGGTGAGTTGGTTTCTGCGTCTTGGGGGGTTTCACACAGCGGAAACGGGGAAAAGGTCAAAATCCTGGGTTTTGCTCCAATTTAAATTGAACCTACACCCTACCCTGCCATTCTGTGTCAGGGAAGGTCCTTATTCACAGGACACTAAATTAACCTAAATTCAGCTTTTCCTAGCAGAGCTCCATCCAGCGGTGGACAGGAAACTAACCTCACCTAACCCCTCACATCATCAGTGACCCTTCCCCACCCTCCCATTCACTTGAATGGGCAGACGAGAGCATGTACTGAGCAGGGGATGACGCTTTGTGCACTGGAATGGCGCAGGATCTGTACGAGGTAAGATTCTTTTGGAGGGGTGCAGCTTATTGTCTCTATGGAAATGAGCTCCTTCCTCCATGTTTGTCCAGTCGGGCGCCGGGGGCCCTGGAAAAGTGATTATTGTAACATTTCATTGTTAGTGGAGCGAGGCCAGATCGGATGCTCCGCCGATTTGTAGCGCAATAGTCTAGGTGTGGAGACTGGCTTTTCGCCGGGGATCGATAATTTGATTACCGCCATGTAATAAGGGCACAATTCTGGAAGCGAGTGACATTTTATCCGCTAATGTAACAATGCTAAATGACCCTCGCAGCCGGGGCTACATTTGTCTGACACATCGTTTCGCGCACGTTCCTCCCCCTCTATTGCTGACTCCATTATACAGTGTCGGACTGGCCCAACAGAGGATCCTCCGAAGGGCCCCAGACACTGACCCAAGTTCACCATCAGAGCGGTACAGAAGGTCCAAAGTTTGCCCTTTAAGCGGACCTTCACCCTGAATAAGAGCCTATCTTATATGTTTCCCACACCCTGTACATACAGATTGCCCACATTAATCCGGACCTTCACCCTGAATAAGAGCCTATCTTATATGTTTCCCACACCCTGTACATACAGATTGCTCATATTAAAAATCATCCTACTTGCATCTACTGCATGTTATGAGCCTTTCAACATCCAAGATGGCGACTAATGGAGCATCAGGCTGCCTGCAGACAGGAAGTGTCTACTGAGTGTGCCGCTCTGCATTCAGGGATTGCTGTCCTTTCCTGACCTCAGCTCTGCTCTGTCTGTGCAAAGCACAGCTATAACCCCGCCCTCTGCACTTCCCCCACCCTCTCCTCAGCATGTGATGCTTCTGAGGCAAGATGGCAGCACCCGTATCCAAGAGTCCTGAACAGAGTTGCAGCCCAGTGGGGGAAAGAATAATAAGTAAGCGACTAAAAACTTAAAATATATTAATCTTAGATGCTGGGGAATAGTTTTTTGAGGGTTTGGGCTTTTCCTTAAATGATGCTGAAGGTCCGGTTTAAAAGACGGCTATCATTAGAAACCTCTGAAAATGTTATGTTGTTACATCAGAGGACTTGGAGAAAGAGAAACTTTTCACCAATATACTTAAAATAAATATTTCCTTCTGCATTTTTCCTACTTGAAAGTCAGGACACTTGCTGAGTCAGCAGAAATCCTTATAGATGCTATGCACAGAACTGGCACTTATGACGGGTCAGGGATTGTGATGTGTGTCTGATAATACAGCACTGTGCTTGAAATTTAGGGATGAGCGAATCGGTTCTAACGAACCTGAATTCGCACCGTATTTCAGGAAAAATTTGATTCAGCACGAACCACCAAAAATTCGGGTTCGTGCTGAATCAAATTTTTCCTGAAATACGGTGCGAATTCAGACAGAGCGGAGCTGACCGAATTTTCCCTGAAATGAAAAAAAAAAAAATGCCGGCATAGTGGGAGCGGGGAGGCTGGCTGCGCTGTCAGTGGGCGGCGGAAGCCGGCTTCCGCTCCCACCATGCCGGCACGTAGCAAACACCTACATGCCGGCAGAGATGAGCGATTCTTTAAAGTTCGATTCGGACGAACCCGAATTTCTTGGAGAAATTCGGCGAATCGCCCAAATTGAATTTTTAAGAAGTTCGCTCATCTCTGCTTGAAATCTTTATGAGAGATGAGACACTTACTGCCCACTATGCTACTGTCAGGCATGACAAACCTGATATCCTTCTAAATTACAATGAATGTTGGGCCTGCCATTGTGCACAATATGTGTCTGCTCAAAAAGATTTCAAGCACAGTGCTGTATCCTCAGACACACACACATCACAACCCTTTACCTGTCATAAGTACTAGTTCTGTGCAGACCATTTATAGTGATTTCTGCTGACTTTCATGACCATTGTTTGACCACAGCCAATGACATGTATGACCACAACCAGTGCCAAGCTCTGTTGCTGATCCTTTACCATCTCTGGCCACATTCATTGCTAAGCTCTGTTGCCAACCCAGTGCCCCATCTGACCACGTCCAGTGCCAAGCTCTGTTGCCAACCCAGTGCCCCATCTGACCACGTCCAGTGCCAAGCTCTGTTGCCAAACCAGCGCCACATCTGACCACATCCACTGCCAAGCTCTGTTTCCAACCCAGTGCCACATCCAGTGCCAAGTTCTGTTGTTAACCCAGTGCCACATCTGACCACATCTAGTGCCAAATTGTGTTGCCAACCCAGTGCCACACCTGACCACATCCAGTGCCAAGCTCTTTTACCAACCCAGTGCCACACCTGACCACATCCAGTGCCAAACTCTGTTGCCAACCACGTGCCACGCCTGACCACATTCACAGTTCTGATAGTCCTATTGTTGACCCAGTGCCACATCTGACCACATTTAGTGCCACACTCTGTTGACCTGTGCCTTGTCGGACCACATCCAGTGCCAAATTCTTTTGCTGACCCAGTGCTACATCTGACCCCTGATCTGGTGCCAAGCTTTGTTGCCAACCCAATGCCATGCTTCACCACATCTAGTGCCATGTCTTGTTGCAAACCCAGTGCCTCTTCTCACCTCATTTACTCTATCGCCAAACCATTGCTATACCTAGTAACATCCAGTGCCACCTCTGATCACATCCAGTGCTAATACTTGTTGCTGACCCAGTGCTACATCTGACCCTAACCAGAGCCAACTTATGCTGTGATCCATGCCAGGTCCAACCACATCCAGTGACAAGCCATGTTGCAACTGAGTGTCATGTTTGACCCCATCCAAGCTATGTCACCCATCTGTGCCTTGTCTAACTACATTCAGTGCCAAACTATGTTGGTAACCCAGTATGATCCTGCCCAGTTCCAAGCTCTGTTTCTAACCTGTGCCACAACTTACCATGCACAGTGCCACATACTGTTATCTCTAACCACGTCTTACTATGCCTGCACCTCTGCTTCCAGTCGCTGTACACCCAGCCACATATCCTGCTGCCACTTTAAGGTCATCTGCCATTATGGACTAGGTGTTGGCCTCTGAGGCATCTCTGCTAGCTGCCCTTCAGTGGTACCAGAGCTCCAAACGTGTACCCCAATATGTGGCAATAGACTTTATTTCCAGAGACCCATTACCCCTGGAAATGGAAATTCCTGATGTCAGTCCCTTCAAGGGTGGATGATTGGTCCCTTTGTGAATGACTAGTGGATTAGCTCCTTTAAATCCAGCTTTAGTGTACTTCTGCAAATATGTGCCAACTGAGACCTCTGTATTTAAAGTGGACCAAAACCCAGGGTCCTTGCCCCCTGAGGCACCCCGATCGGGTATGCCCCACTGTGTGAAACTCCCCAGGTTGCCCAATCTCACTCACCCTTCCCCAGTCCTACGGCACATGCGCAGCCCTCTCACCCAATCAGCACGCTTGGATTCACTCCCACCCCTTTGTCTAATAGCTCACCTAAGGCGTGCTGATCCGAGCACGCTGGTGGCCTTATCCTCCGCTACCCTCTAACAGGGAGTGTGCCTGCGCCAGCCATTCACAAATGCCTGGCATGGGCACACGCCCTGCTAAAGGGACAGCGGGGATGCAGCCTCAGGTCACGCATACGTCATTGGGCCGGGAAAGTAGGTACGTTTCTGTGTGACCTGGGGGGGTTTCACACATCAGGGCATCCCGAATCTGGATGCCCCGGGGGAGGGAATCAAGTGGCACTGGAATCTTATAGATTTCAGGGCCATTGGGGCATGGGTTTTGGTCCACTTTAACCAGATTTCGAGACAGATTATAGGACTGGTTACTAAAGACTTAAAGGAGCCGCAGCTCTCAACCCTGTTAGCTTGCAGACCAACCTATAATCTGTCTCTAAATCTGGTAAAAACACAGCAGGGCAATTAGGTTACTAAAGACTTAAAGGAGCCGCAGCACTCAACCCTGTTAGCTTGCTCCTTTAAGTCTTTAGTAACCTAATTGCCCTGCTGACTTGCACCTCCCAGGTTAGTTATAAAATGGTCTGAGCAGCTGCCACTCCCCCTTTGTTCACTTTGAATTTGTGCAAGCACATGGGGTGTGGGGTCTAGGCTGTATTGCAAGGTCTTGACCCTTCCACCCCATGGCTTGCACATGAGGTTTAGGGCAACCTCAGGTAAGCTGCTGCCATTTTATCTCTTGCATTGTATGTCCCAAATGGGTCTCTCATAGATTAGAGTTAGGACTGCACCCCACAGAGGCACCTTGGCGCTGGTGGTGCAGCTTAGCATACTTCTGCAGATGTGTGTGACCGAGCCTCTGTTTTTACCAGATTTAGAGACAGATTATAGGTTGGTCTGCAAGCTAACAGGGTTGAGTGCTGCGGCTCCTTTAAGTCTTGCTGACCTGCTGACTTGCACCTCCCAGGTTAGTCATAAAATGGTCTGAGCAGCTGCCACTCCCCCTTTATAGGACTGGTTGTGATCCAACAGGGATGAGTGCTGCAGCTCCTCTAACATTTGTGTATTTTAATTGCCCTGCTAATGTCCACCTCCCAGGTTAGTTATAAATTGTTCTGAGCGAATGCCACCCCTCCTTTGTAACTTTGATTCTGTGCAAGCACATAGGGTGGGGGGACTAGAGTTGTATGGTGGAGGCTTTTGACCCTCCCCATGTGCTGCAGTCACACTTATAGGGCAACGTCAGATAAGCTGCTCCCAATTTATCCATTGTACTGTATGTCCCTATGGGGACTCTCATAGATTAGAGTAAGGACTACACCTAAACAGAGGCACCTTGGCATCTGGTGGTGCAGCTTTACTATCCTTCTGCAGATGTGTGCCAACCCCAACCTCTGTTTTTAACCAGGAGCTAACAGGGATGTGTGCTGTGGCTTCTTTAAGATTTCTTTAAATCTAGTGGGGGCACTTATCGGCAAGAAAGAATCAAACAGGTCCGGCAAGAAACCGGAGACAGAAATAATACAATTCTGTGATTACTCACCTGTAGAACTGGTATTATACGTATACAGAACGCCCTGTTCCAGAAGATATTCCTTACTCTTGGGTTATACATCCAGTAGATGGCGTTGGACTGCAGAGACAGAAAAGTGTCTCCTCCCGGCCCCATATGTACCAGGGACCTCCCACAAATTCCCCAGTATTGAAAAGCAGTTAAAATGAGACCGGGAGAACTATAACCATTATATAAAAATTGAACATAAGCACAATCACCATAAAGAGGTAACTAAAAATAATAACAAGGGTGGGGTGGAACAGGACGTGCTGTATACGTATAATACCAATTCTACAGGTGAGTAATCACAGAATTGTATTATTCTAAGTATACAGCACGTCTTGTTCCAGAAGATATTCCTTACTCTTGGGACATCCAATAGCAGTGTCCATAAGGTAGGGTGGGATCCCCAAAAGTAACAGCAGACAGTTTAAAGTGGACCAACACCCAGGATTTTGACTATCCTGGGTGTTGGTCCACTTAGGTGGGGCACCCCGATCGGGGGTGCCCCGCTGTGTGAAACCCCCCCGATCGCCGCAAAAACTCACCTCTCCCCGCTCCCACGTGACCTCGTCCGGCCAATGACAGCGCTCAGAGCCGCTCTGGTATGCGCGTCCAAAGCCGCTTGGACGCGCATACCAGAGCGCTGTCATTGGCTGCGTCTCTCGCTTCCCTCTAACAGGGAGCGCGCCTGCGCCGGCCATTCAAAAAACGACCGGCGCGGGAGCGCGCCCTGCTAGAGGGAAGCAAGAGACGCGGCCGCGTCTCGCGCATGCGCCGTTGGATCGCCGGTAAGGTAAGGATTGTGGGCCTCCTGGGGGGTTCCTCCCCGCGGGACATCCCGATTTCGGATGCCCCGCGGGGAGGGATCTGATCGGTCCGGGAATCTTATAGATTCCCGGGCCGATCCCCCCTGGGTGTTGGTCCACTTTAAACCACTGCCGCCTGCAGAACTTTGCGACCAAAAGCAGCATCAGCTGAGGCCTTAACATCAACCTTGTAAAACTTAGAAAAAGTATGAACAGAAGACCAAGTGGTGGCCTTGCAAACTTGTTCAACAGAAGCTTGGTGCTGAAAGGCCCAAGAGGCACCAATGGCACGAGTAGAATGAGCAGTAAGGCGGAAGGGAGGCTCCTTCCCCTTAGCAGAGTAGGCCTGTATCACAGCCTGACGGATCCACTTGCTGATAGTGGACTTAGCTGGAGCCAGACCCTTCTTAGGTCCAGATGGGAGCACAAAAAGAGCATCAGTCTTTCTGAAGGGTTCAGTAGCCACCAGATAGAACTTCAGAGTCCTAACCACATCCAGAGAATGTAAGACCCTCTCCTTAGAGTTACTATGATTAGGACACAGAGAAGGCAAAACAATGTCCTGATTGAGATGAAAGGCAGAAACAACCTTGGGCAGAAAATCTGGCTTAAAACGAAACACCACCTTGTCCTGGTGTCTCTCAAAATAAGGAGGTTTGATGGAAAGCGCCGCCAACTCAGAAAAACGCCTAACAGAAGTGATAGCCACCAAAAAAGACTACCTTAAGCGTAAGAATGGACAAGGGGGCCCCCTGAAAGGGCTCGAAGGGTGACCCCTGCAGGGCAGATAAGACCAAGTTCAGTTCCCAGACTGGTAACATAGGCTTACATGGGGGACGCACGTGAGTAACCCCCTGGAAGAAGGTCTTGACCAGGGGATGCTGAGCAAAGGATCTTTGGAAAAAAATGGCCAAGGCAGAGACATGACCTTTCTGAGTACTGAGCTGAAGGCCCAGATCCAAACCATGTTGCAGAAACTCCAGAATCCTAGGAATAGAAAACATGACAGGGAAGCGACTTAGACTTGCACCAGTCAAGGTAAGTACGCCAAACCCTATAGTAGATGGAAGAAGAGGACTTTTTCCTAGCCCTGATCATGGTATTAACAACCGAAGCAGGCAGCCCCATTTCCATTAAGATGGAGGTTTCAGCAGCCAGGCCATCAAAGACAGCTTTTGTAAATTGGGGTGGCATAGGTGCCCCTGAGTGAGCAGATCTGGAACCCGGGGCAAGGGCGTACTGGTCTACTGCCAGCTGCACTATGTCTGCGAACCACACTCTTCTTGGCCAACAGGGGGTCACCAGTATGGCTGGCACCCGTTCCTGAGCTATCTTGCTCAGCACCCTGCCCAGCAGTGGAAACGGGGGAAACACATAAAGGAGCTGAAAACTCGTCCAAGACATTGCCAAGGCATCCATGGCCAAGGCCAGAGGATCCTGGGACAGAGAGACAAAGACTGGAAGCTTGTGATTGTGACAGGACGCAAACAGATCCACATCCGGCTGACCCCAGCGGTGGCACAGGGAGCGAAACACCCTGCTGCTGAGGGACCATTCTCTCAGACGAGAGGTCCCCCTGCTAAGGGAGTCTGCCTCCAGATTCTCCACCCCCGGAATGTACACAGCTGAGATGCAGGGAACATTCACCTCCGCCCAGGACAGTATCAGGGACACTTCCTTGAGGGCCCTCTTGCTCTGGGTCCCTCCCTGATGATTGATGTAGGCAACCGCCGTCTGGTTGTCTGAGCGGACCTGGACAGCCCGACCCCGCAGGTGTGGGGTTAAGTGGGCGAGAACCAACCTGATCGCCCTCAACTCCAGAATGTTGATAGGGGTGTGGGCCTCCTGAGGACCCCACTGACCCTGGAATTTCAGGGACTTCCAAAAGCCCCCCCCAACCTGTCAGACTGGCATCCATTGTGACAGTCTCCCAACAAAGGTCCAGAAAAGATCTGCCCCCTAGCAGGTTCCTGGAGTCCAGCCACCACATTAGAGACCGCCTGACCTGAGGGGACAGGACAAACACCTGATCCAAGGACATGGGGTCCCGATCCCACACTGACAAGAGGTGAAACTGAAGAGGCCTCATGTGGAACTGAGCATATGGAACCGCCTCGAAGCAGGACACCATCAGGCCCACCAGCTGCATTCCCTGCCTGATGGATGGATGAGGACAAGACAGAAGGAGCTGAGCTTTCTCTTGAAGACTCTCCACCTTCTGCTGAGGAAGAAAGATCTTGACCCGAGATGAATCCAGAATCATGCCCAGAAAGGACTTCACCATGGAAGGAAATGTGAGCTAAAAGCCTGTCAGTATCATCTGAAGCCCATGGGTCAGACCCAGAATCGGCACCATACACCCTAGATTGTTCCTCAGATGATTCTGAATCAGAAAATAATTCCCCCTCTTCCAGGGGGGTACAACCGGTAACGTCAAAAAATTCCTCAGCCTCCATAGGAAAGAGAGTAACACCAGGTGATAAATGCCGCTTCTTAGCAGAAGCCTTACGCCGGCCAGACCCAGCAATATGTCTCTCAATGCTGGCCACCCGTGCAGCCAAATCAGGTTGAGACTTCCCACTGGTATGCACCTCACTAGGAGTCAGATGTAAGCGTGGGGGGTAGGCGAAGCCAGAGGGAGAGCAGGCCCAGCCACTGGTAAATCAGACTGCAGCGCAAGCGCCTGCTGGGCGCAGGGTACACACACCCTGACATCATCACTTATAGGGGATACCCCACACGCCACACACAGCCGGGCTTGTCCCGAAGGAACCCCAAGCACATTATCCTGAGAAGCCTCCATATGGTGATTATTGTGGCACAACAGGCCAATTGGGATTGACGCCAATAAGGCTACCCGGGATGCCCCAATAGCCCGCTAGGGAAGTGGGAGATATACAATACAATAGCCCTCCAATAAGTAGTTAAAGCTAAATAGAGGGAATAGGACCGGGAGAAACCACAAAAAAGTTTGACCCGCCTGTAAGACATAAAGCAAAGAACCCGTAAGCATAATACAAAGAAAAGTAAAGAAAAGCCAGCCCGCAGGGGCACTTACGGACCGCGATAGGAGGACACCAGACACGCAGCACAGGAGCTCCAAAATGGCGCCTGCATATACCTCGAGGGGCGCGAAAACGCGCCCCTGTGACAAGGCCAGCCAATGACAGCGCAGCAGCGCCTGAGGCGATATCGCCGCCATCCGCGGAGCGGAGTACAAGCGCGTGGCGGCGGCAATAGCAAAACCAGTGCAACCAATACAAAACACTTAGCAAAAAAACAGCGCTCCTTAGCAACTGACAGCGGTGCTGCCTACCTTCACCCGACCAGCGCAGCCTAAGCTGGGAGGCAGTGAAAAGGAATGGGTGGGAATAGTCCTACAGGCCCGCAGGCTAATAGCCCCGCTCACCTGCGAGTAGAAAGAGCCATCTTCTAGTCATCGCAGCCCAGACTGCAGAGAAGAACTGGGGAATTTGTGGGAGGTCCCTGGGGCCGGGAGGAGTCACTTTTCTGTCTCTGCAGTCCAGCGCCATCTACTGGATGTATAACCCAAGAGTAAGGAATATCTTCTGGAACAGGACGTGCTGTATACTTAGAATATATATGAGCCACAGAGTGCCGGTCAGGGTGACGCTAGGTCGATCTTCTGAGGGCAACAGGAGACAGCTTCTGACTTTTTTGCTGATGGGTTTTGAACAATCAAAATATTTTTGGGTAAATATGAATGTAAATGTTTCCAACATTCCAGATGGCTGAGCTCACTTTGCATGTGGTGGAATGGGAGGGGGTCAGTGAGGTTGGTGTTCAGGCATCCCTTGCTATCGTATAAGGAGGATGGCTGCCTTCTCCCAGGGAAGCCTTCCCTGCAGTCACAACACGTCAGCCTCCATTCCTGACAGCTTCCGATCGAAGGATTACTCCATAATTTTCTTGCACGCGTGTCAGCATCTAAATATAGAGCGGCGCTTTCATCCATTCCGGCTGATAAATTGTGGTGACACACCACTGCCATCCTCATGCCGGCAGAGTCAGGTTTTATGGGGGTGAGGAGCTCCCTTATTTCTCTGGAAAAAGAGAGATCTCCAGCAGAGGGGTTACCTCCCTACTCCACCATAATAATCCCAGAGGATCTCCCAACCTGAAGAACATCCCCCGAATTTCATTCCGCAGGAGTTTTAAGTTATGTTCTCACACTTCTTAAAGTCCTTTCCTGAAATTAATTTTGTTGTTAGGGTTGCAGCAGACCATTACTGGATAAGGTTGCAGCTCTGATGAAATAAGTTTGGGGGTCACAAGGGGTCTTTGAGTTACAGTTTGGTTTTGAGGTGCAGCTCTTCTATGAGATGTCACAGTGGAGGTAATGAGTGATGTCACAGCAACGGCTGTGTGCAATGCATCACATAGGGATGATCTCCAATTAGTCGATGGGAAAACAATTACAGAGAGAGAGGAATCCCTCTGCACACCTGAGCAGCTCCCCCCGGGATCCTCCATTCCCTGCCGCCATCACGCCTAATCTGCACCATACGCCGCAAATTAACCGCCCCCTTAGGACTTCCTGCTGCTGATAAGATCTGATAGCGAAAGATCAGCGCAATCACTCTCTAGACTATCTATCTATCTATTATCTATCTATCTGTCCTATCCTCTATCTAGCCATCTATCTATATATCTATCCATCCCATAGTTATCTATCCCATATCTATCTATCTATCTATCTATCTATCTATCTATCTATCTATCTCCCATATATCTATCTATCTATCATATATCTATCTATCTATCTATCTATCTATCTATCTATCTCCCATATATCTATCTATCTATCTATCTATCTATCTATTTGTCCAATGTCTATCTGGCCATCTATCTATATATCTATCCATCCCATAGTTATCTATTTATCTATATGTCTATCTATCCCATATCTATCTGTCCTATCCTCTATTGACCATCTATCTATATATTTATCCATCCCATAGTTATCTATCATCTATCTAACTATCTATCTATCATATATTTGTCTATCTATCCCATATCTATCTGTTCTATCCTCTGGCCATCTATCTATATATCTATCCATCCCATAGTTATCGATCCCATATCTATCTATCTATCTATCTATCTATCTATCTATCTATCTCATACATAGGTTCCTTCTATCTATCCCATTTCTATCATCTATCTATCCTGTATATACCTATCCCATATGTCTATCTATCCTATCTCCATCTATCTATGTTTCTGCCCATTTATTTGTCTCTACGTCTATTCCTTGATCTGCCCATCTATCTAGATGTCTATGCTCTACCTACCTATCTCTATATCTATCCCATCTATTTATCAATCCATATTTCAGTATATTTATCCATCTGTCTGTCTATCTATCCCATATATATCTATCTATATCTATCGGTCTCTCCATTTATCCCTCTATCTCCCAATCTGTCTATATTCTACCTATCTTTATGTATATCTATTTTTCTATTCTTTGTTTATCTATCCCATACATAACTACAAATCTATCTATCTATCTATCTATCTATCTATCTATCTATCTATCTATTGACAGATATATATCTATGCATACCATATCTATCTATCTATCTATCTATCTATCTATCTATCTGTCTATCTATTGACAGATATCTATCTATGCATACCATATCTATCTATCTATCTATCTATCTATCTATCTATCTATCTATCTATCTGTCTATCTATTGACAGATATCTATCTATGCATACCATATCTATCTATCTATCTATCTATCTATCTATCTATCTATCTATCTATCTATCTATCTATCTATCTATCTTTCTATCTATCTATCATAACGGGTGGCAGCTTCTTGAACTAGCCAGGTGTTGTTGCTCCCTTTTTACTAAGAGAAAGAATACGATCAGATGCTGTGAGTTCCCCAGTACCCCCAGCAGGGGGCAGAGTCAACTTTCTGGCAATCCAATTTCCCATCCATGGAAGTGGAGGCAGGTTTTAATCTGAAGCAATGTAAACATTCTGGTGACAGACAGGAGGGCTGCTGCACCTCACATCACCCAACAAGGAACAAGCTTCTGTATTCCTGTTCATGCCAGGGGAGGAGAAAGTGATGGCAATACCCAGAAGGGGCAAACATTTCAATGTGAATGATTATGATCTGTTTGAGTAAACTGCACAAGGGCGAAGCTAAGGGGAGCTAAGTGCCGGATATCAGGGGTCTCATGATGGGTCAGCATCTCCCAACCCTGCCAACCATATATCTACCTGTCTGTGACCAATGTTGTCATGCTGCACACTCACCACTAGAGGGCCCACGTTGCCATCATGAGCTTCTTCTGCTTAGTAGTTTGAAGGGATGAGCTCCCTCTAGTGTTCATTGTGTGTTATTACACAGGTGGTCAGGTGGTACAATAACCACTAGAGGGAGCCCACTACCATCATGAGCTCCCTCTGCTAAGTGTGTTGCAGAAGTCTTACACCTGTAGTCACAGTGCACACTGATCACTGGAGGAAGCATCATGAGTTTAACCGGACCTTCAGCATGATTTCATGAAAAGCCCAAACCCTTAAAAAACTATTCCGTATCTAAAATTAATATAGTTTAAGTTTTTAGTCTCTTACTTATTATTCTTTTCCCCTCTGGGCTGCAGCTCTGTTCAGGGCTCTACAATATGGGCACCAATATCTTGACTCAGAAGTATCACATGCTGAGGAGATGAGAGGGGGATAATGTACAGGGGCCGGGTTACAGCTGTGCTTTGCACAGACAGAGCGACAGAGTGACACAGTCAGAAGACACTTCCAGTTTGCAGGCAGCCTGATGCATCTTGGATATTTAATGGCTCATAACATGCAGTAGGTGCAGGTAGGATGATTTTTAATGTATGTACAGGGTGTGGGAAACATATGAGATTTTTCAGGGTGAAGGTCCGCTTTAATAATCTGCAGGTCACATATGTCCTCGGGGGAGTAGAGCTGGGAGAATCACTTGTTGAGAAGGATCTGGGGCACTGGTAGATCACAGGCTAAAAAACAGCATGGTAACAGCTGCTTCTAAGGCCACCAACATATTATCATGCATTGAAGTGGAACAAAACCTGCCGTCTGATGGCCCTGGAGTCTATAAGATTCCAGGGCCACTTGATTCCCTCCCCGGTGCATCCAGAACTGGGATGCCCCACTGTGTGACCCCCCAGGTTGCTCAGAAACTCACCTTTGTTTCTGGTCCAATGGCACATGCGTGGGCAGTAGCCACATCCCCACTATCCCTCTAGCAGGGTATGAGCACATGCCAGGCATTTGTGAATGGCTTGCCCAGGCATACTTCCTGTTAGAAGGTAGCAGGGGATGCGGCCGCCAGCGTGCTCGGACCTGCTCACCTTACATGAAGATCCGAGCGTACTGATTGCCAGAGAACCCCGTGCATGCGTCATAGGACTGGGGAGAGGTGAGTTTGTTGGGGCGACTTGGGGGGCTTCACACAGTGGGGCAAGGACCAAAACTCAGGATAATCAAAATCCTGGGCTTTCTCCACTTTAACAAAGGCATGGAATCACGGGATCAAGATATAATATTGCCTTCTTACAAGTCACTGATGCGCCCTCACCAGGAATATGCCTCACCCGTTCTCAGAAAGGACGCTCTTATTAAATCTATAAGATTCCCTCCCCTCGGGATATCCAAAGGGCCAAACCAAATTGACAAGGGTCATAAGAAAGGGGAACAACGCCACAAATACCCTAAAATAATAAAATGTTATTAAGTGTTACACTATAGCACATGCAACACAAAGACTGTGTTTTTATTTTTGCTATAGTGTAACACCTAATAAAATATTATTATTTTATGGTATTTGTGGAGTTGTGCCCCTTTCTTATGACCCTTGTCAATTTGGTTAGGCGTGTTGTAACAAGATAATGCTCAGGACAAGAGAAGACAATCATGTGGCCAGTCAGGGGAGAACAGCGTTAGCCTCAGCGCCCTCTTAAAGTGGACCAACACCCTCCCGTGATCGGCCCGGGAATCTATAAGATTCCCGGACCGATCAGCCCACTGACTGCGGGGCACCCGCTGTGTGAAACCCCCCAGAAACCCCTAAATCCCTACCTGATCCTCGATCCAGCGGCGCCCGCCTCCTGTGAATGGCCGGCTCTCTTGTCCGTCGCTGCCTCCCGCTTGTCCGTCGGTGGGGATTGGCAGCAACGGTCATGTGGGAGCGGGGTGCCCCGCCGAAGTGGACCAAAACCCAGGATAGTCAAAATCCTGGGTGTTGGTCCACTTTAAGCGATATAGAAACACCACAGTATATACGCTGATTAGGCTGTGACCAACTCTGCACATATACAGTGCAAAATGCGCACAAAGTTGATACACAGTCACTGTATAGATGGAGCACAATACTAGGCACTACTTAGCTGTAGATAACAGTAGTCATCCAATTTCGCTGCCGCAGCCTGAAATCATGTTGCGCAACACTCCGGAGGTTGTTGGCTGGAGCAGAGCTTAGTGCCGGGGTGATGTGCGCGTGGTGGGGCCAGTCGTCCGCCGACGCGCGTTTCGCTCCGCCCACCGGAGCTTTGTCAGGGTGGTGGGCAGCCCCTTCACCTCACTCCTTTATATGCCAGGTAGCTCCCACGGCTTGTCTCTATCCAATTCGCTTTCAGATTGCTTTGAAGACGCATTGCGTGTCACCACTCAGCCATCAAATCGGCAGGTACGCGGGGCTCAACTGCCCCATCTCTTACAGGCTTCATGCAGTTGTAGGGTGGACTTCTAATATGGATATGCAAGGCAATGCCCCCGATGCCTAAAAACCACAATCATCAAATATTTTATCATTGGGAGCGCATTCTACATGCGCATTTTTCCAGGCTATTAAACCATTGTATGTTGTATGACGTTGTGGTCCTCTTTTTGTGTGGCAATATGGTCATCTTTTCAACAGGCTGTGGATGTTATTGCTCTGCCTGCCCGATAAAACAACTCACACATATACTAGCAGACGTGCCACTTAAGTGCAAAACTACATATATATTCAACTAAGAATGCCTATATACAATACCATACCACCACCATCACCTCATGACGACATCTCTATAGTATATTATGTCATATCTCTGTACACTGTTAGCCCCATACACTTACCTTGTTTCCTGGTTCAGTGGTGCATGTGCGAGCCACAGCCGTATCCCCGCTATCCCTCTAGCAGGGCGCCTGCCCTGCGTGATGGACAGGTCTTTTTTTCAACAGTACCATGTGACTACAGTATATATGAGCTCCTTCTGCTTCATGTGTTGTCGTGGTGTGCTCCCTCTAGTGTTCAGTGTGTGGTTTTACATCCACTGTAACACTGGAGAGAGCGCCCTGCCATCATGAGCTCCCTCTACTTTAGTGTTCCATGTGTGATATTACACCTGCTGGCACACTGCACACTGGCCACTAGAGGGAGCACACTGCCATCATGAGCTTTTTTTGCTAGTGTGTTGTAAGAGTGCGCTCCATCTAATGTTCAGTGTGTGGTATTGCACCCACTGTCATGCTGCACACTGACCACTGGAGGGAGCTCACTGCCATCATGATCTCCTTTTACCTCTAGTGTTCAGTGTGTGTTATTACACCTGCTGTCACACATAACACTAAAGGGAGCCCAGTGCCATCATGAACTTCTGCTTAGTAGGTTGTAGGAGTGTGGTCCCTCTATTGTTTAGTGTGTGGCAATACACATGCTATCACACTGCTCACTTACCACTAGAGGGAGTCCACTGACATTATGAGCTCCTTCTACTTAGTGTGTTGTAGAAGTGCTCCCTCTATTATTCAGGGGGTGGTATTATATCTTCTGTCATACTGCACACTTACCACTAGAGGGAGTCCACTGACCTCATGAGCTCCTTCTACTTAGTGTGTTGTAGCAGTGCTCCCTCTATTATTCAGGGGGTGGTATTACATCCTCTGCCATACTGCACATTTACCACTAGAGGGAGTCCACTGACCTCATGAGCTCCTTCTACTTATTGTGTTGTAGAAGTGCTCCCTCTATTATTCAGGGGGTGGTATTACATCCTCTGCCATAATGCACATTTACCACTAGAGGGAGTCCACTGACATTATGAGCTCCTTCTACTTAATGTGTTGTAGAAGTGCTCCCTCTATTATTCAGGGGGTGGTATTACATCCTCTGCCATACTGCACACTTACCACTAGAGAGAGTCCACTGACATCATTAGCTCATTCTATTTATTGTGTTGTAGAAGTGCTCCCTCTATTATTCAGGGTGTGGCATTACATCCTCTGCCATACTGCACATTTACCACTAGAGGGAGTCCACTGACATTATGAGCTCCTTCTACTTAGTGTGTTGTAGAAGTGCTCCCTCTATTATTCAGGGGGTGGTATTACATCTGCTTTCACATTGCACACTTACCATGAGCTCCTTCTACTTAGTGTGTTGTAGGAGTGTGCTCCCCTAGTGTTCAGCATGTGTTATTACATCCACTGAAAAACTGTATAGAGCTTGTATGTGAATATAGTGAGTGTCTATAGTACATGTGTAGGGTGTGTGTTATGTGTGTATAGCAGCAGATGCTGTGCGCTGTGTTTTCCTGTGCACAGCGCCTTATTGTGCTTGTACTTTGTTTGGATTACTGTTTATTGATATGGCGCCATCTTCTTCCGTAGCGCAGTACAAAGCACATCATTACAGACATAGAGTTACATTGCTGGAGCAGCTCAGAGATCTCTAAGTAACGATCAATTGGCTGTTATTACCAGATATTCTACTTTGTATAGAGGCTGGAGACTAATACAATGTTGTGTATTTGGGTTGGAGAGTGATATAATGTATCAGTGTAGCATACAGAGGCTGGAGAGTGATACAATCTGTCAGTTTATTATACAGAGGCTGGAGAGTGATACAATGTTGTGTACTGGGCTGTGGAGTGATATAATGTATCAGTGTAGCATACAGAGGCTGGAGAGTGATACAATGTGTCAGTGCATTACACAGAGGCTGCAGATTGACACAACGTTGTGGAGTGATATAATGTATCAGTGTAGCATACAGAGGCTGGAGAGTGATACAATGTTTCAGTGTATTATACATAGGCTGGAGACTAATACAATGTTGTGTATTTGGGTTGGAGAGTGATATAATGTATCAGTGTAGTATACAGAGGATGCAGAGTGATACAATGTGTCAGTGTATTATACAGAGGCTGCAGATTAACACAATGTTATGTACTGGGCTGTGGAGTGATATAATGTATCAGTGTAGCATACAGAGGCTGGAGAGTGATACAATGTCTCAGTGTATTATACAGAGGCTGGAGAGTGATACAATGTTTCAGTGTATTATACAGAGGCTGGAGAGTGATACAATATTTCAGTGTATTATACAGAGGCTGGAGAGTGATACAATATTTCAGTGTATTATACAGAGGCTGGAGAGTGAAACAATGTTGTGTACAGGGCTGTGGAGTGATATAATGTATCAGTGTAGCATACAGAGGCTGGAGAGTGATACAATGTTTCAGTGTATTATACAGAGGCTGGAGAGTGATACAATATTTCAGTGTATTATACAGAGGCTGGAGAGTGATACAATGTGTTTTGGGGATGGAGAGTGATATAATGTATCAGTATAATATACAGAGGCTGAAGAGTGATACAGTGTTGTGTACTAAGCTGTGTAGTGATACGGTGTCACACAGGCTGGTAACAGTGTAGCACACAATGTGTACACAACATTGTATCACTCTCCAGCCTCTGTATGCAACACACTTTGTATCCCGTGTGCTACACTGTCACCAGCCTGTATGGCAACCTAGAACACAACTTTGTATCACTCCCCAGCCTCTGTATACTACACTGATACATTATATCACTCCACAGCCAGTACCCAAGAGAGGCACTGGGATCTAAAAAATAGCGATCAATTGACTGCTATTACCGGATATTCGACTTTATACAGCGCTACAGAAGATGATGGCACTATATAAATAAACAATAATAATAATATTCCGAAAACATGCCGCAATAAAGTCTTCTGGGAAACTCCGGAGCTCTTCCTGACGCCGACGCACATTGCTTGGAGACGGGGGCGGAGGGGCATTAGGACCCAGCGGGCTGCGTGCCGGGGGAGCGGGCGGGCAGTGACATGGAGAGCTGTGTGGCTAAGTAGAGGCTGGTTATGGCTGCGCTGCGTCTGCTCGTCTCGCTCACCACGAAGCGCGCCGCCATGGACGCCACAAGTGTGCCGATATAACCGCCGCTGGACACCACGCTCCTCACTGCCGGGACTGAGAGGTGGGTGACGTGGCTCCCTGCGCCCTCCCGAGCTCCAAGATAGGGGAGACTCCCCTCCTGTCACCCGGCCGTCCGCTGTGTGCGACATTGTGACACCCACACACACACACTGTATCCTGCCTGTGTCATACTGTATCACTACACAGCCCTGTACACAACATTTTATCACTCTCCAGCCTCTGTATATTATACTAATATCACTCTCCAACCCAAATACACAACATTGTATCACTCTCCAGCCTCTGTATATTATACTGACACATTGTATCACTCTCCAGCCTCTATATATTATACTAATATCACTCTCCAACCCAAATACACAACATTGTATCACTCTCCAACCCAAATACACAACATTGTATCACTCTCCAGCCTCTGTATATTATACTGACACATTGTATCACTCTCCAATCCAAATACACAACATTGTATCACTTTCCAGCCTCTGTATATTATACTGACACATTGTATCACTCTCCAACCCAAATACACAACATTGTATCACTCTCCAGCCTCTGTATATTATACTAATATCACTCTCCAACCCAAATACACAACATTGTATCACTCTCCAGCCTCTGTATATTATACTGACACATCGTATCACTCTCCAACCCAAATACACAACATTGTATCACTCTCCAGCCTCTGTATATTATACTAATATCACTCTCCAACCCAAATACACAACATTGTATCACTCTCCAGCCTCTGTATATTATACTGACACATTGTATCACTCTCCAGTCCAAATACACAACATTGTATCACTCTCCAGCCTCTGTATATTATACTGACACATTGTATCACTCTCCAACCCAAATACACAACATTGTATCACTCTCCAGCCTCTGTATATTATACTGACACATTGTATCACTCTCCAACCCAAATACACAACATTGTATCACTCTCCAGCCTCTGTATATTGTACTGACACATTGTATCACTCTCCAACCCAAATACACAACATTGTATCACTCTCCAGCCTCTGTATATTATACTGACACATTGTCTCACTCTCCAACCCAAATACACAACATTGTATCACTTTCCAGCCTCTGTATATTATACTGACACATTGTATCACTCTCCAACCCAAATACACAACATTGTATCACTTTCCAGCCTCTGTATATTATACTGACACATTGTATCACTCTCCAACCCAAATACACAACATTGTATCACTCTCCAGCCTCTGTATATTATACTGACACATTGTATCACTCTCCAATCCAAAAACACAACATTGTATCACTCTCCAGTCTCTGTATATTATACTGACACATTGTATCACTCTCCAATCCAAAAACACAACATTGTATCACTCTCCAGCCTCTGTATATTATACTGACACATTGTATCACTCTCCAATCCAAAAACACAACATTGTATCACTCTCCAACCTCTGTATATTATACTGACACATTGTATCACTCTCCAACCCTAATACACAACATTGTATCACTCTCCAGCCTCTGTATATTATACTGACACATTGTATCACTCTCCAACCCAAATACGCAACATTGTATCACTCCGGCCTCTGTATATTATACTGATACATTATATGACTCTCCAACCCAAATACACAACATTGTATCACTTTCCAGCCTCTGTATATTATACTGATACATTATATGACTCTCCAACCCAAATACACAACATTGTATCACTCTCCAGCCTCTGTATATTATACTGACACATTGTATCACTCTCCAACCCTAATACACAACATTGTATCACTCTCCAGCCTCTGTATATTATACTGACACATTGTATCACTCTCCAACCCTAATACACAACATTGTATCACTCTCCAGCCTCTGTATATTATACTGACACATTGTATCACTCTCCAACCCAAATACGCAACATTGTATCACTCCGGCCTCTGTATATTATACTGATACATTATATGACTCTCCAACCCAAATACACAACATTGTATCACTTTCCAGCCTCTGTATATTATACTGATACATTATATCACTCTCCAACCCTAATACACAACATTGTATCACTCTCCAGCCTCTGTATATTATACTGATACATTATATCACTCTCCAACCCTAATACACAACATTGTATCACTCTCCAGCCTCTGTATATTATACTGACACATTGTATCACTCTCCAAACCAAATGCACAACATTGTATCACTCTCCAGCCTCTGTATACTACACTGATACATTATATGACTCTCCAACCCAAATACACAACATTGTATCACTCTCCAGCCTCTGTATATTATACTGACACATTGTATCACTCTCCAAACCAAATGCACAACATTGTATCACTCTCCAGCCTCTGTATATTATACTGACACATTGTATCACTCTCCAAACCAAATGCACAACATTGTATCACTCTCCATCCTCTGTATATTATACTGACACATTGTAACACTCTCCAATCCAAATACACAACATTGTATCACTATTCAGCCTCTGTATACTACACTGACACATTGTATCACCCTGCAACTTAAATACACAACATTGTATCACTCCCCAGTCTCTATATACTACACTGACACATTGTATCTCTCTTCAGCCTCTGTATACTACACTGATGCATTGTATCCCACTCCAACCAATTTTTCACAACATTGTATTACCCCAACACACTTTGTATCCTGTGTGCTCACACTATAGCCCAGTTCGCATCAATGTATCACTCTTCATCCTCTGTATACTGCACTGATACATTGTATCACTCTTCAACCGATGTTCACAACATTGTATTACCCCCAACACACACTGTATCCTGTGTGACACTGTATCATTACACAGCCCAGTACACAACATTGTATCACTCTCTAGCCTCTGTATACTGTACTGATACATTATATCACTCTCCAATCCAAATGCACAACATTGTATCAATCTCCAGGCTCTGTATACTACACTGATAAATTGTATCACTCTCCAACCCTAATACACAACATTGTATCACTCTCCAGCCTCTGTATACTACACTGATACATTATATGACTCTCCAACCCAAATACACAACATTGTATCACTCTCCAGCCTCTGTATATTATACTGACACATTGTATCACTCTCCAATCCAAATACACAACATTGTATCACTCTCCAGCCTCTGTATATTATACTAATACATTATATCACACTCCAACCCAAATACACAACATTGTATCAATCTCCAGCCTCTGTATACTGTACTGATACATTATATGACTCTCCAATCCAAATGCACAACATTGTATCAATCTCCAGGCTCTGTATACTACACTGATACATTGTATCACCCTCCAATCTAAACGCACAACACTGAGTTACTCTATATGCCTCTATATGCATAACTGCTACATTGTATTGCTCTCCAACCCATGTACACAACATTGTATTACTCCAATCCATTGTATCAGCTTCAACACACACTATATCCTGTGTGCTACACTACAATCGGGTTGTGTGACACTGTATCAGTCCACAGCCCAGTACACAACACTGTATCACTCTCCAGCCTCTGTATACTATACTAATACATTGTAAAACCCCAAACAACTACTGTATCCTGTTTGCTACACTATCGCAGGATCATATTCTCTGTGAAACTGTATCACTCCACAGCCTTAGTACACTAAATTGTATCACTCCCCAGCCTTTGTATATTACACTGATACATTATATTGCTTTTTAACATACTCTGTAGCCTGTGTGCAATACTATTACACTATGTCCTCTCTCACTTATGATCTAATATCTGTGACATTGGCCTCGATTCAATAAAGGTAGAAAAAAATTCTCATGGTAGTAAAAGATTCAATTCATGAGAAAAAAGCCTGAGAATGTCACTGTTACTGAATCACTAGCTAGGAAGACAATGAAAGTCAATGGTACTTTTTTACTCCTAAGAAAAATACAGAACTGTTCACTACAATGTAGTAAAAGCTGCCATTGACTTTCATTGTCTTTTTATCTAGTGATTCAGTAACAGTGACATTCTCAGGCTTTTTTCTCATGAAATGAATTTTTTACTACCATGAGAATTTTTTTCTACCTTTATTGAATCGAGGCCATTGTATCACGCCACAGCCCCAGTACACAACATGATATCACTTTCTGACCTGTGTGTACTACACTGCTACAGCGAATCACAAAAACAAAAAAACCCTCAAAAAACATTGTTGTTCTGCAATGGAGGAGTGTAATCCCAATTGGTGACTTTCCATTTAAAAGTGCAAGTCCACCCAAATTAGATTCCCCATTTGCCAAACCTTTCCTGGCACTTGGTATAAAACAAAAAACAGGTGCCTGATCCCTGGTGGCCACGGGAGACTGATTCCTTAGTTAGCAGTCATAGTTACGGGGAGGCCGATTCATTAATAGCGCCAGGTAGCGACAGATGAGCGACTGTAGCGTGATTTTTTCAGCGCCAGCCAGTATTCGCTGTGCTTGGCCGGCATTAGCTTGATGACAGCGACTCAGTCGGTGTGCGGTAATGTTGAATACGGGCTGGGGGGTCGCTGTTTCACAGGTCCAGCGTTGTATGTGAGCGCCTGACAACGAATGGCCAGAGCGAACGGCTAGCTTCATATTCATCAACAAATCACGCTCCGAATTTGCTGTCGCTGTCCATTCCTTGTTTAAACCCCAGAGCGCTTGCGGCGATGTGTATTAACTAGTTTTTAACCCCTAAACAACCATATTTTTGGAATGTAACATTATACATGTTTTTAGAATCATTTGGTAATATGAATACATTAATCTCAGACCTGTTAGATCAATTCTGCACATATTTTTTTAATTTTTTTTTTTTACTTAAAAATAAATCCTAACATTGCAGAAGTGGTCTCCGATTTTTGGACATTAAAAAAAAATAAAAAAAAATAATACCAATTAATTAGGAATAATTATAGATTGCTCCATTGAAAAGCATTGGACATCGCCAGGGAGCGACAGCTCATACCTGGCGCTGTGAGGGAATTTGCAGCGGCGCTGTTCGGTCCAGGCGGCTTCATGATGAATGCCGCGCTAGCCGTCGCTCTCGCCGGCGCTAGCCTCATTTTGCTTGATAAATGCGTCATTGTGACCGCCGCCGGGCGTACTTGAGTCGGTAGTCGCCGTTAGCTGCCGCTACCTGGCGCTCGTCAGACACTACCTGGCGCTATCGCTTGATGAATAAGGGCCATAGTTAATACCGTTGAAAAAAGACATATGTCCATCAAGTTTAACCAAGGGTGTTGGGGTAGGGGAAGTTATTTTTTATTTTATAGGGGACGCTATTTATTTCATTTTTTGTTTTATGTTTTTACTGATAACCGCTGCTGCTGCACTGATTGACTGCCTAAGCAATCAGTTATGGGCAGTCTAGCAGCTAAAAAGGTGCTGCTCCGGGTTGGGGATCAGGTGACCAGTAGCGGAGCCTTCTTTTTGCTTTAAATATCCAAATCGGGTCCAGCACTTGGTAATAGTTGGACTGATCCAAGTCGGTTCACCACTGTTGATACTGTAGATACTGTACAGTTATAAATATGTATGGCCATAACTGTCATATATCCCTGCTAAAACCAATCTGGTGATAGGTCCTTTTCCCTGGGGCATCCATATTGGGGATACCCTGCTGTGTGAAACACCCAGATCACCCCCCGCAACTCACCTTTCCACCAGTCCCACTGCATATGTGCATATGCACTTTATGCCATGCATACTAATGTCCCTCTTTGGTGCCCCCCTGATCCGTGGCACCCAGGGGAACGTGCCCCCCTAGCTATGCCCAATAATGATGTGTTGTTGGTCTGGGACCCAAATACTGCTGTACTGTTTGTCCGGGACCCCAAATACTGCAGAGTTGTCAGTCTGGGATCCCGAATACTGCTGTGTTTTTGGACTAGAACTCCAAATACTAATGTACTGCTTGTCTGGGATTCCATATAGTGGTGTATTGTTGATCCAGGACCCGAAATACTGCTGTGTTGTCCGTCCAAGGCCCCAAATACTATTATGCCCTGGGTGGTTTTCTGGCACACAGGGCATAGATTCGAAATGGCTCACCCCACCTGTGCTCCGACGCCCCCTATACTGCTAAAGCCGGGGTAAGTGCCCCCCCTGCTCCCCCCTATCTACGCCCCTGCTGTTAGTGGTCTGGGGCAGCAAATACGTATTTGTCATTAGCCAGCCCTGCTAAAACCAATCTTGTGATATGTCCATTTTCCTGGGGCATCCAGATTGGGGATACCCTGCTGTGTGAAACACCCAGATCACCCACGCAACTCGCCTTTCCACCAGTCCCACTGCATATGTGCAGACCCTTGTTAATTCAGCGCTTTATGCCATGCATACTAATGCCCCTCTTTGGTGCCCCCCTTATCTGTGGCACCCGGGGCACGTGCCCTCCTAGTTATGCCCCTATCATCCCTGCACTAACATCCATACTAATGCACAGAATAAATCTCTGTTTCGGGGGAACGGGCGTGAGAGTGCCAGAAAGGCGATCGGAGGGATTCACACAGTGGGGCACTGCCATCTGTGCCACCTGTGCTCAGGCCCCCCTGATCCGCTTCACCGAGGCAAGTGCCCCCCTAGCTATGCCCCTACACTAACATTACACACACACTTACTTAAGGGGGAATGTGTGTCTTATAGAGTGAGAAATATGGTATATTTCATAGCTGGGCAACTTCAGTTTTCTACTGTATAATGTCAGAATACTGACTGGCCAAGGTCTGGGCTCTCCTCTGCTTCCGGGGCCCCATACTGGACTCTTGGCTTCCTGCCCTGTTGGCGGCCCTGTTGCTCCCTAACCACAGCATGCTGCGCATTATCAATTCACAACTACAACTTACCCAGAACATTGTACACAACATAGTATCGCTCTCTATGATTCATGCACCGTATCACTGACTAACCACAGTAAACTATTTTTTCACTCTACAGCCACATCACTAACCTGTATCCCTCTGACAATTCACTGTATCACTAGAACATAAAACCATTTCTAGCCATATCAGTTACGGTATACTGGTTAGCTGATCACTCCTAAGGCTTTCACACTGCAACTGACAGGTGCTTTAGCAGTGATGGCATTTGTGATCGCTATTTGCTATACAAACAGCTATACGCAATCGCCATCACTGCAAAAACACTGCTTGCAGGGCTTTTGCAGGGTGAATGGAATCACCCCTGAGGCCGTATTTGGTCTTCATGGTGCCCTAGGAACTTTAGAGAGCCACTCCAGCCCCTTTCCCAGAAAAATGACTTACTCACCCGCCCTGTCCCCCCATCAGCGATACTGAAGGTCTAATATAAGAAAAAAAATGACACTCCCCCTCACCCTGAATCCAGCTGGCCACAGCCATTTTCCTGTAGTCCCGGTCTGAGCTGGCTCTCACTGCTTAGTGTGCGCTCCTGTCTGTCCGTGATGCAGAGAGCGTCAGCTCTAAGTGGCCAGCCAGGACTTCAGCTGCGGCACTATGGGCTATATTTAGGGTGAAGGGGAGTGTTCAGTATCGCTAATATGAGGGGGCAGGGCGGGGGGCATGTTATTTTTTGGGAAAGGGGCTGGAGTGGCCCTTTAAGTGCTTGTGCCCCCTTTTTCAAAGTTAGTTCATGGTCCATATAAAAAAAAATGGGGGAGAGGATGCAATGGGTTAGATGCAGAGTATCTGCGGGAGGAAGAGAGAGTACACAATGGGGGAAATTCAGCAGGCAAGCATGTTCCATCTTTCTGGCATTCTGACATATAAGAGTCACATGACCACAGCAGTGGAGGGGAAATGCCCTGGCCTGTGTTCAACCCCTTGCACACTGCTGGGGGGGGGGGGGGGGTTGCTTGTTAGGAGGCATTAAAGTGGCCCAACACCCACGGGTGATCGGCCCGGGAATCTATAAGATTCCCGGGCCGATCACCTCCCTCCCCGCGGGACATCCCCCAAACACCCCAAACTCCTTACCCTCCCGCCTCCCTCGCGCCCCTCTAGGCGCGCGCGCGTCAAGAGGGACGTGCGGGAGGCGGCGGCGGAGGAGCCGCTTGTCCGCGGCTTGTCCGTCGGCGCTGGGAGCGGGGAGAGGTGAGTTTTTCGGGTGGTTCGGGGGGGTTTCACACAGCGGGGCACCCCGATCGGGGGTGCCCCACCGAAGTGGACCAAGACCCAGGATAGTCAAAATCCTGGGTGTTGGTCCACTTTAATGTTCCTGCTATGGAGTTTAGTTTCTTTTCTTTACTAGGTAGTAAGGGCTGCACCCCCCTTCCAGTTTGCCATCCTAGGCACGTGCCTAGGGTTGTCTAATGGGAAATACAACCCTGATCACCCCACAATCTCCCGACCAGTAGATTAAAGGGTCCATAGATTTCTATGGGCAGCGTTTCACTGACAATTGCAGCGCAATTGGAGGGCGATTGAAATCTTGCACCAGGGTGAAAGGAGTCTTAATCACTGTACACCCCCAGCATGCTACAGTTATAGAGTGTATCATCATCTAAACACACTATTAAATTGTTTCACTCTCTAGCAACACACACTACATGGATAACATGTATCCCCTCACAACCACAGTACACTACATAGAGGCACGGTCACTTCCTGTCCCCAGAAGAGCTTACAATCTAATGTTACTACCTACTGTATTGTATCTCTCCCTAAACACAGTGTTCAACACAGATCTATAACACAAAATGTGGATACATTGTATAGTAACTCCCCAAGTGCAGTATAGCTTGTTGTGTCACTGTCACCTAACAACACAAGGCACTGTGTCATAAACTGACCCCCTCCCGGGACACTGTGTTGTCATAGCAACTGTTTAACCTTGGGGATGTTTGTGGCTATAGAAACACCAAATATTGTATCTTTAGTGTGGGACCCCAAAGACTAAGGTGATGTCTGGGACCCTAAATACTCTGTGATGTCAGTGCATGACCCTAAATACTCTGATGTCAGTCCATGACCCTAAATACTGCTATGTCGCGGTCTGAAACCCCAAATACTGCTGTGTTTTAGATCAGTGACCAAAATACTGTGTCCCCAAATCTTTCTTCAATGTTGGTTTGACCCCAATGTTTTGGGTCTAACCTCTAAGCGAGTTTTCTGTGATGTTGTGTTGTTGTTCCGGGATCCCAAATACTGCTGTGTTGTTGGTTTGGGACCCCAAACAGGGGTGTAGCTAGGGGGGAGCAGGGGGGGGCACTTGCCCCGGGTGCAGCAGGTCAGGGGGGCGCCAAAGGGGGGGGGCCTGAGAACAGGTGGGGGACTCCATTTTGAATCTGTGCCCCGGGTGCCAAAAAGCCTAGCTACTTCTCTGACCCCAAATACTGTGTGGCATTGGTTCAGGACCCCAAATACTTGACAAGTTTTTTTACAAGTTTGACAGCAGAACAAGACCATATGGTCCATCAAGTTTTCTCTTGTACTGCTGTGTTGTTAGTTCGTCTCCCCAAATACTGCTGGGGTGTTGGTCTAGGACCCCAAATACTGCTGTGTTTTATGGCTGAAACCAAAAATACTACTGTGTTGTTGGTCTGGGATTGCAAATTCTCCTATGTTGTTGGTTAGGGACACTAGAAACTGCTGTGTTGTCCGTCCAGGACCCACATTTTTCTGCATTCTTGGTTGGGTACCCCAATGTTTTGGGACTAAGATAGTTTTCTTTGATGCTGTGTTGTTGATCTGGAACTACAAATACTGCTGTGTTGTTGGTCGCAGACCCAATATATTGCTGTATGGTTACTCCCTGACCCCAAATACTGCTGTGCTGTTGGCTTTGGACCCTATATACTGCTGTGTAGTTAGTCTGGGCTAGTAAATACTGCTGTGTAGTCAGTCCGGGTCACCAAATACTGCTTTATTCTTAGTCTAGGACCCCAAATACTGCTGTGTTGTTGGTCTGGGACCCAAATACTGCTGTACTGTTTGTCTGGGACCCCAAATACTACAGTGTTGTCAGTCTGGGATCCCAAATACTGCTGTGTTTTTGGACTAGAACTCCAAATACTATTGTAGACAATGTACTGTTTGTGTGGGATTTCATATAGTGGTGTGTTGTTGATTCAGGACCCAAAATACTGCTGTGTTGTCGGTCCGGGACCCCAAATACTACTATGCCCTGGGTGGTTTTCTGGCACACAGGGCATAGATTCGAAATGGCTCCCCCCGCCTGTGCTCAGGCCCCCCTTTGCACCCCTCTGTCCTGCTGCACCCCGGGGCAAGTGCCCCCCTGCTCCCCCCTATCTACGCCCCTGATGTTATTTGTCTGGGACAGCAAATACTTATTTGTCATTAGCCATGGACCCGAGAAACTGCTGTATTGTCAGTCCAGTGCCCCAAATACTTCTTTGTTGTGGGTTGGGGACTTCAAACAGGTTCTGTTTCAATGCTCATGATGTACCCAAACACATTCTGAGACTGAGCATATTGGTAAAAGTCATGTGTCTATTAAATGGCTTGGGAGAATCATGCTTCAGGTATTTGAACACTCACGGCCTTATTTATCAAGGGCTAGCGCCAGGTAGTGTCTGACGAGCATCAGGTACCGCCAGCTAACGGCGGCTACCGACTCAAGTATGCCCGGCCGCGGTCACAATGACGCATTTATCACACTAAATGAGGCTAGCGCCGGCGAGAGCGGCAGCTAGCGCGGGATTCATCATGTAGCCGACTGCAACGAACAGCGCCGCTACTAATCCCATCACAGCGCCAGGTAGGACCTGTCGCTCCCGGCAATGTCCAATGCATTTCAATGGAGCAATCTTTAATTAATCATAATTAATTGCTATTAATGTTTTTTTGTTTTTTTTGTCAAAAATTCTGTGACCACTTCTGCAATGTTAGGATTTTTTTTAAGGTAAAAAAAACAAAAAAAAAAAAAAAATTTGTGCAGAATTGATATTACAGGTCTGATATTAATGTATTCATATTACAAAATGTTTATAAAAACTTGTTTAATTTTACTATCAAAAAATATGGTTGTTTGGGGGTTAAAAACTATTTTACATCCATCGCCGCCAGCGCTCTGGGGTTTAAACAAGGAATTCTCAGCGCGAAAAAATTCGGAGCGTGATTTGTTAATGAATCTGCAGCAAGCCGTTCGCTCTGGCCATTCGTTGTCAGGCGCACTCATACAACGCTGAACCTGTGAAACAGCGACCCCCCAGCCCGTATTCAACATTACCGCACACCGACTGAGTCGCTGTCAACAAGCAAACCCCGGCCAAGCACAGCGAATACTAGCTGGCGCTGTGAAAATCACGCTACTGGCGCTCATCTGTCGCTACCTGGTGCTATTAATGAATCGGCCTCCCCGTCATTTATTTTTAAATTTCCAGAAGCTGTAAGAGCATGCTGACACTTTTAGTTCACCAGCGCCTGGAAAGCTGCAGGTTGCCTTTGCAAATACAAGTAGAGACATGGGAGAAGCAAGATGGCCCCGGGGATGCAGCCATACATGTCACAAACGTGTCTGCTTCCTGTTGACGGCAACCTTCACATTCTCGGCTACCGGCGTGTAGATGTTTTTTTTTTAATCTGTCATGACCTCGTATCCTCAGCTTACCCTTTATGTTTTTGCAATGTGGCTGCAGAGGTTTTTCTATAAATGTAAAATCACGCCCTTTGAAACTAATCTTTTAAAGAGAAACTGTCAGATGGGCAACACCGGAGCCACCATGGCGAGCCTGCCCCTAATAGAGGCCGGTGACCTGGCTGTCATGCTGCTCCTCAGCCTGCAATGCTCTGTAAGCTGAGATAGAATCATCATTGAAATTGGGCTGAAAATGGGTTTGATTCATCAAAGTTTGTAACTAGAAATAAGTCTCTTTTTTTTAGAAAAAAAATACAAATTTTTCACTTTTTCAGTAATCTCCATCCCTATTCTCCCTTATACCCTAATAGATTGTAAGCTCTTCTCCTTCTGTATCCTCCCTTATACCCTAATAGATTGTAAGCTCTTCTCCTTCTGTATCCTCCCTTATACCCTAATAGATTGTAAGCTCTTCTTCTTCTGTATCCTCCCTTATACCCTAATAGATTGTAAGCTCTTCTTCTTCTGTATCCTCCCTTATACCCTAATAGATTGTAAGCTCTTCTCCTTCTGTATCCTCCCTTATACCCTAATAGATTGTAAGCTCTTCTTCTTCTGTATCCTCCCTTATACCCTAATAGATTGTAAGCTCTTCTTCTTCTGTATCCTCCCTTATACCCTAATAGATTGTAAGCTCTTCTTCTTCTGTATCCTCCCTTATACCCTAATAGATTGTAAGCTCTTCTCCTTCTGTATCCTCCCTTATACCCTAATAGAGTGTAAGCTCTTCCCCCTTCTGTATCCTCCCTTATACCCTAATAGATTGTAAGCTCTTCTTCTTCTGTATCCTCCCTTATACCCTAATAGAGTGTAAGCTCTTCCCCCTTCTGTATCCTCCCTTATACCCTAATAGAGTGTAAGCTCTTCCCCCTTCTGTATCCTCCCTTATACACTAATAGATTGTAAGCTCTTCTTCTTCTGTATCCTCCCTTATACCCTAATAGATTGTAAGCTCTTCTTCTTCTGTATCCTCCCTTATACCCTAATAAATTGTAAGCTCTTCTTCTTCTGTATCCTCCCTTATACCCTAATAAATTGTAAGCTCTTCTCCTTCTGTATCCTCCCTTATACCCTAATAGATTGTAAGCTCTTCTCCATCTGTATCCTCTCCTATACCTTAATAGATTGTAAGCTCTTCTTCTTCTGTATCCTCTCCTATACCTTAATAGATTGTAAGCTCTTCTCCTCCTGTATCCTCCCTTATACCCTAATAAATTGTAAGCTCTTCTACTTCTGTATCCTCCATTATACCCTAATAGATTGCAAGCTCTTCTCCTTCTGTATCCTCCCTTATACCCTAATATATTGTAAGCTCTTCTCCTTCTGTATCCTCCCTTATACCCTAATAGATTGTAAGCTCTTCTCCTTCTGTATCCTCCCTTATACCCTAATAGATTGCAAGCTCTTCTCCTTCTGTATCCTCCCTTATACCCTAATAGATTGTAAGCTCTTCTCCTTCTGTATCCTCCCTTATACCCTAATAGATTGCAAGCTCTTCTCCTTCTGTATCCTCCCTTATACCCTAATAGATTGCAAGCTCTTCTCCTTCTGTATCCTCCCTTATACCCTAATAGATTGTAAGCTCTTTTCCTTCTGTATCCTCCCGTATATCCTAATAGATTGTAAGCTCTTCTCCTGTATCCTCCCTTATACCCTAATAGATTGGAAGCTCTTCTCCTTCTGTATCCTCCCTTATACCCTAATAGATTGTAAGCTCTTCTCCTTCTGTATCCTCCCTTATACCCTAATAGATTGTAAGCTCTTCTCCTCCTGTATCCTCCCTTATACCCTAATAGATTGTAAGCTCTTCTCCTTCTGTATCCTCCCTTATACCCTAATATATTGCAAGCTCTTCTCCTTCTGTATCCTCCCTTATACCCTAATAGATTGCAAGCTCTTCTCCTTCTGTATCCTCCCTTATACCCTAATAGATTGCAAGCTCTTCTCCTTCTGTATCCTCCCTTATACCCTAATAGATTGCAAGCTCTTCTCCTTCTGTATCCTCCCTTATACCCTAATAGATTGTAAGCTCTTTTCCTTCTGTATCCTCCCGTATATCCTAATAGATTGTAAGCTCTTCTCCTGTATCCTCCCTTATACCCTAATAGATTGTAAGCTCTTCTCCTTCTGTATCCTCCTTTATACGCTAATAGATTGTAAGCTCTTCTCCTTCTGTATCCTCCCTTATACCCTAATAGATTGTAAGCTCTTCTCCTTCTGTATCCTCCCTTATACCCTAATAGATTGTGAGCTCTTTTCCTTCTGTATCCTCCCTTATAACATAATAGATTGTAAGCTCTTCTCCTCCCTTATACTCTAATAGATTGTAAACTCTCTCCCCTTCTGTTTCCTACCATATATTCAAATAGATTGTAAGCTTTTCCTCCTTTACTAATATTTCCTACCGCCTGACAAACTGTTATCTTTTCCCTGGTCTGCAGTCCAATAGTTTCAGTAGCTGGGTGTCAGTTAATGGACCCCTGTTATAACATGTAAATGTATAATCGATAAACTCTGCAGCCTGACCCACATTATAAGGCTGCACCATATCAATGTACGCCCGACATCCATTGCACTGCAGGGCTCAGGTTTAGTGGTTGGGTACTGGTGGGTTTGTGGTCTTTAGCTGGCAGCAAATATTAAAATGAACTTGTCGCCAGGAGGGATTGGGATGGCAGTTGCAGGCCTCTGTGCAGATGGCAGAAGGTGGTCCTCCCTTAATGAGATCGATTGGCTGCTCAGCTCAGAGAACGTGACATCATTTAAACAGGTCCAAGCATTTTGTTGCTCCCCACCCCCCTGTCCTTCCCCCTGTGCTAAGGCCAATTTGGGCAATAACATAAAAAATAACTGGGATGGGGCAGGCCATCTGCATGAAAGCTCCAACCGTCACTCAAGTCCATGGCTGTCATGTAGAGCTTCGCCTCAGTATGCAAGCATGATTGCAGCATAAAATCAGGTGATATGTTTTATTATTCCAATGCCCAAATCGTGCTTAGCACAGAGAGAGATGGATGGCTGGGGAGTGGGGGTTGACAAAAAGCTTGGCCTTCCTCTTTATGCAAATTTACTTGGGGTGGAGCTTCACTTGTAAATTATTATAGCAGACATATTATCTCTGGATTAGGTTTAACTATACGCTGTTGTTTCAGAGGGTCATATTTGGTAAGACATTTTAAAGTAGAGACATCATTAAAATCCTGAAAGTGGAACAGACGGAAAATGCAAATCCTGCCCGTTCCCCGCCGTGACTCACGATCGCAACCCACTCGAGTTTTATTAAAAGTATCTGAGACTAAATTCGACTCTGATAACCCTCCCGGCTGATTGTGTCTTGTCACAGCACCGCGACATATGCTAGAGCTGCTGTCACCCAGCTATATGTGTATAAAGGAGGAACTTACAATCTATTAGGGTATATGGGAGGATACAGAAGGGGAAGAGCTTACAATCTATTAGGGTATAAGGGAGGATACAGAAGGAGAAGAGCTTACAATCTATTAGGGTATAAGGGAGGATACAGAAGGAGAAGGGCTTACAATCTATTAGGGTATAAGGGAGGATACAGAAGGAGAAGAGCTTACAATCTATTAGGGTATAAGGGAGGATACAGAAGGAGAAGAGCTTACAATCTATTAGGGTATAAGGGAGGATACAGAAGGAGAAGAGCTTACAATCTATTAGGATATAAGGGAGGATACAGAAGGGGAAGAGCTTACAATCTATTAGTGTATAATGGAGGATACAGAAGGAGAAGAGCTTACAATCTATTAGGGTATAAGGGAGGATACAGAAGGAGAAGAGCTTACAATCTATTAGGGTATAAGGGAGGATACAGGAGGAGAAGAGCTTACAATCTATTAGGGTATATGGGAGGATACAGAAGGGGAAGAGCTTACAATCTATTGGGGAATAAGGGAGGATACAGAAGGGGAAGAGCTTACAATCTATTAGGGTATATGGGAGGATACAGAAGGAGAAGAGCTTACAATCTATTAGGGTATAAGAAAGGATATAGAAGGAGAAGAGCTTGCAATCTATTAGGGTATATGGGAGGATACAGAAGGGGAAGAGCTTACAATCTATTAGGGTATAAGGGAGGATACAGAAGGAGAAGAGCTTACAATCTATTAGGGTATATGGGAGGATACAGAAGGGGAAGAGCTTACAATCTATTGGGGAATAAGGGAGGATACAGAAGGGGAAGAGCTTACAATCTATTAGGGTATATGGGAGGATACAGAAGAGGAAGAGCTTACAATCTATTAGGATATAAGGGAGGATACAGAAGGAGAAGAGCTTACACTCTATTAGGGTATATGGGAGGATACAGAAGGGGAAGAGCTTACAATCTATTAATGTATAAGGGAGGATACAGAAGGAGAAGAGCTTACAATCTATTAGGGTATAAGGGAGGATACAGAAGGGGAAGAGCTTACAATCTATTAGGGTATAAGGGAGGCTACAGAAGGGGAAGAGCTTACAATCTATTAGGGTATAAGGGAGGATACAGAAGGAGAAGAGCTTACAATCTATTAGGGTATATGGGAGGATACAGAAGGGGAAGAGCTTACAATCTATTAGGGTATAAGGGAGGATACAAAAGGAGAAGAGCTTACAATCTATTAGGGTATAGGGGAGGATACAGAAGGAGAAGAGCTTACAATCTATTAGGGTATATGGGAGGATACAGAAGGGGAAGAGCTTACAATCTATTAGGGTATAGGGGAGGATACAGAAGGAGAAGAGCTTACAATCTATTAGGGTATAAGGGAGGATACAGAAGGAGAAGAGCTTACAATCTATTAGGGTATATGGGAGGATACAGAAGGGGAAGAGCTTACAATCTATTAGGGTATAAGGGAGGATACAAAAGGAGAAGAGCTTACAATCTATTAGGGTATAGGGGAGGATACAGAAGGAGAAGAGCTTACAATCTATTAGGGTATATGGGAGGATACAGAAGGGGAAGAGCTTACAATCTATTAGGGTATAGGGGAGGATACAGAAGGAGAAGAGCTTACAATCTATTAGGGTATAAGAGAGGATACAGAAGGAGAAGAGCTTACATTCTATTAGGGTATATGGGAGGATACAGAAGGGGAAGAGCTTACAATCTATTAGGGTATAAGGGAGGATACAGAAGGAGAAGAGCTTACAATATATTGGGGAATAAGGGAGGATACAGAAGAGGAAGAGCTTACAATCTATTAGGGTATATGGGAGGATACAGAAGGGGAAGAGCTTACAATCTATTAGGGTATAAGGGAGGATACAGAAGGAGAAGAGCTTACATTCTATTAGGGTATAAGGGAGGATACAGAAGGGGAAGAGCTTACAATCTATTAGGGTATAAGGGAGGATACAGAAGGAGAAGAGCTTACAATATATTGGGGAATAAGGGAGGATACAGAAGAGGAAGAGCTTACAATCTATTAGGGTATATGGGAGGATACAGAAGGGGAAGAGCTTACAATCTATTAGGGTATAAGGGAGGATACAGAAGAGGAAGAGCTTACACTCTATTAGGATATAAGGGAGGATACAGAAGGAGAAGAGCTTACAATCTATTAGGATATAAGGGAGGATACAGAAGAAGAAGAGCTTACAATCTATTAGGGTATATGGGAGGATACAGAAGGGAGAAGAACTTACAATCTAATAGGGTATAAGGGATTATACAGAAGGGGAAGAGCTTACAATCTATTAGGGTATAGGGGAGGATACAGAAGGAGAAGAGCTTACAATCTATTAGGGTATAAGGGAGGATACAGAAGGAGAAGAGCTTACAATCTATTAGGGTATAAGGGAGGATACAGAAGGAGAAGAGCTTACAATCTATTAGGATATAAGGGAGGATACAGAAGAAGAAGAGCATACAATCTATTAGGGTATAAGGGAGGATACAGAAGGAGAAGAGCTTACAATCTATTAGGATATAAGGGAGGATACAGAAGAAGAAGAGCTTACAATCTATTAGGGTATAAGGGAGGATACAGAAGGAGAGGAGCTTACAATCTATTAGGGTATATCGGAGGATACAGAAGGGGAAGAGCTTACAATCTATTAGGGTATAGGGGAGGATACAGAAGGAGAAGAGCTTACAATCTATTAGGGTATAAAGGAGGATACAGAAGGAGAAGAGCTTACAATCTATTAGGGTATAAGGGAGGATACAGGAGGAGAAGAGCTTATAATCTATTAATGTATAAGGGAGGATACAGAAGGAGAAGAGCTTACAATCTATTAGGGTATAAGGGAGGATACAGAAGGAGAAGAGCTTACAATCTATTAGGGTATAAGGGAGGATACAGAAGGAGAAGAGCTTACAATCTATTAGGGTATAAGGGAGGATACAGAAGGAGAAGAGCTTACAATCTATTAGGGTATAAGGGAGGATACAGAAGGAGAAGAGCTTACAATCTATTAGGGTATAAGGGAGGATACAGAAGGAGAAGAGCTTACATTAGGGTATAAGGGAGGATAGAGAAGGAGAAGAGCTTACAATCTATTAGGGTATAAGGGAGGATACAGAAGGAGAAGAGCTTACAATCTATTAGGGTATAAGGGAGGATACAGAAGGAGAAGAGCTTACAATCTATTAGGGTATAAGGGAGGATACAGAAGGAGAAGAGCTTACAATCTATTAGGGTATAAGGGAGGATAGAGAAGGAGAAGAGCTTACAATCTATTAGGGTATAAGGGAGGATACAGAAGGAGAAGAGCTTACAATCTATTAGGGTATATGGGAGGATACAGAAGGAGAAGAGCTTACAATCTATTAGGGTATAAGGGAGGATACAGAAGGGGAAGAGCTTAAAATATTTAAGGGAGCATAATCAGCAAGTCGGGGTCCTCTGTGTGACATCTGCTATAGGTGGGTCCTCTGCACTGTCGCAACCTGTCAGGCGATTTCTTATGTCAGAATTACAGAAAAAAGTGACGCTTTCTTGTCTCTGGGTTTGGGTTCCGATATGGTTGGGGTGCAGAATATTGTTCCTCTGGGTATATGGGGAGAATTGCTATGTCTGGGGGGTATAGGGTTAAAGGTCAAAGTCAAATCTAAGTAAATTTTTCTTTTCATTTTGACAGCTCTTGTGTTGCATTTTGTTCATTTCCTTGTTTTACTGACAAAATACAACTGTTTTTATTTAAATGCAATGCAAACGCATGCACCGCGCTGCGCTCCCATGGTCTTCTATGGGCAGAGGTTTGGCTGCATTTAAAGCGGACCTTCACCCTGAATAAGAGCCTATGTTATATGTTTCCCCCTCCCTGTACATACAGATTGCTCACATTAAAAATCATCCTACCTGCATCTACTGCATGTTATGAGCCTTTAAGCATTAAAGATGGCGGCTCATGGAGCATCAGGCAGCCTGCAAACAGGAAGTGTCTTCTGACTTTGTCGCTCTGCATTCTGAGATTGCTGTCCTTTCCCTGACCCCAGCTCTGCTCTGTCTATGCAAAGCACAGCTATAACCCCTCCCTCTGCACTTTATCCCGCTCTCCTCTCCTCAGTATGTGTGATGCTTCTAAAACAAGATGGCGGCGCATGTATCCTAGAGTCCTGAACAGAGTTGCAGCCCAGTGGGGGAAAGAATAATAAGTAAGTGACTAAAAACTTAAAATATATTAATTTTAGATGCTGGGGAATAGTTTTTTAAGGGTTTGGGCTTTTCATTAAATCATGCTGAAGATCCAGTTTAAGGTGCGTCATACTGAAAAACTAAATGCAGGACACTTCCTAATGCTGCGCTTACACGCGACACGCAACGCAGACATGCAGTCATAGGCCAGGTGTGAGAGGTCCCTCAGGGTTCTGGGTAAAAGGAAGGGTCAGGTCAGCCAAGTCTGGGGCGCGTCCTCGCAAGGCGCTTCATTATTTCACAGTTGCCTATCTGTGCGCTGGATGCTCATTGGTTGTGGCGCTGAGAGGCAGGAAGTGTCTGAGCTAGAGAAGCAGGGACCTGTCGTCATGGGAACTACTGGCTGCATTCTATCCGCTTAACTCTTCCTGTGCTGGCCACCTGTCAGCCGCTGGCGCTCTTTGATATGTTCCCGCGCTGCAGAAAACTAAAAAGAACCTGTCGCTCTCTGAGAGCTCTCTGTGTGTGTTGTTGCTGCCATCATGTCTGTCCAGACAGACCTCTGATCTACAGATACACCGGGGTCCTATCTGCACAGGTGGGGGCGTACCTGGAAAGCTTTCAGTAAAGTGATCCTATACCCACAAAGGAAGTTTATGTCATTACCTTCTGTCCTCAGCCCAATGCCCCTAGACAGCCTGTGTTTCTTTTTTACTAAAGCCTTTGCCCAATATGTCTTCCACCCTACCCCCATCCATCCATCAGTTCATCCATCCTTCCCACCTTCTCCACATCCATCTATCTAGCAACCTATCTATCCCACTATTCATCCATGCACCAGATCATCCATCAGCTATCCATCATCCATCCATCAGCCCATCTATCTATTCATCACTCTCTTCCTCTACCTCCCCAATACAGCCACCGCTCCCTCTGCTCCCCATCCAGCTACCCCACCCTCCATTCATTCATTCATTCAACCAACTATCCCTCCGTCCATTCATCTGTTAGTCCCTCCATCGCTAGATAGTGATGAGTTCATCCATCCTACCCACATCTATCTATCTATCTAGAAAGCCATCTATCCCACTAGGCAGCCATGAATCAGTTCATCCATCCCACTATCAGCTATCCATCATCCATCCATCATCCATCAGTCCATCTATCTATTCATCACTCTCTCCCTCTACCCCCCCAATCCAGCCACCACTCCCTCTACACCCCATCCAGCCACCCCACCCTCCATTCATTCAACCAACTGTCCCTCCCTCCATCCTTCCATCAGTCCATCCATTGCTGGATAGTGGGGATTTCACCCATCCTTCCCACTATCCCACTACTCATCCATGCACCAGTTCATCCATCCCACTATCAGACATGCATCAGTCCATCCATCTGTCTATCTATCCATCCATCCATCCCTTTTTCCCTCCACCTCCCATCCAGCAAACCCCCCCCCCCATTTATTCAACCAACTGTCCCTCCCTCCATCCTTCCATCAGTCCATCCATCCTTCCCACCTTCTCCACATCCATCTATCTAGCAGCCCATCTATCCCACTATTCATCCATGCACCAGATCATCCATCCCACTATCAGCTATCCATCATCCATCCATCAGCCCATCTATCTATTCATCACTTTCCTTCCTCTACCTCCCCAATATAGCCACCGCTCCCTCTACCCCCCATCCAGCAACCCCTCCATTCATTCAACCAACTATCCCTCCAACATTCATTCATCTATTGGTCCATCCATCGCTGGATAGTGATGTGTTCATCCATCCTTCCGACATCCATCTATCTAGCAACCCACTATTCATCCATGCACCAGTTCATCTATCTCACTATCAGCCATCCATTATCCATCCATCTATCTATCCATCCCTCGTTCCCTCTACCCCCCCCCCAATCCAGCCATCCCTCCCTGTACACCCCATCCAGCCACTCCCTCCATTCTTTCAACAAACTGTTCATCCATCCATCCGTCCATCTATCGATGGATAGTGGGGAGTTCATCCATCCTTCCCAGTATCCCCACACCCATCTACCTAATAACCTATCCATCCCACTATTCATTGTTGCATTAATATAACCATCACACTATCAGCCAAACCCCTCACCCATCCATCATTTATTCATTCATCCTTCTCTCCCTTTACCCCCCAATCCAGCCACCCCTCCATTCATCCAACTATTGGTCCATCCATCCAGCAGTCCATCATTGGATCGTGTGGTCCATCCATCCTTCCCACTGTCCCCATCCATCTATCTAGCCATTCATCCATCTATCTAGCCATCCATCCATCCCACTATTCATCCACACATCTTTCCATCGATCCATTTTTCCCTCAACCCCACCCCCCATCCAGCCGCTCCTTGCTCCAATTATCCAACTATCCCTTCCTCCCTCATATGTGTTTGGGGTGCAGAATATTGTTCCTCTGGTTATATGGGAAGAATTGCTATGTCTAGGGGGTGGTTATGGGGTAAATGGTCAAGGTCACATGTAAATGAATTTTTCTTGCTTTGCATTGCAAAGCCATCTATCAATCCATCCATTACTGGAAAAGGGGCGAGTGAGGTTTGATACTTAGTGGGCATGTTGGCAAGTGATTGGGGCATCAGAGGGGGGTTGCCCCCATAGATTCCACCATAACAATCCGCCATGGGCACACTGCTGCTGTGCATGGTTTGGTGGGAAGAATATTCCATTGTGCATTGTCCTCCTGTGACCCCGACCGGGAGTGACCCCAGCATCATCTCGCTGGTCTCCTCCTTCTGCCTTGGCAGTTACTTTTCAGCCCTTTTCCAGACACAAGCACTTATAGGCACAGGGTCCATCAGTATGTCGTCCAACATGAGCCACACCCACCCCAGTTATTTGCCCCTCCTCCCATCATGAATTAGTCACGTGGTCCCCCATATCTGTTACCAGAGCACATCACTGCTTTAAAGACCAACTCTGCCAAGACCTTTTTGTTGTGGGAATACTTATTGTTTCATGTGGGGCTTTACCGCCTAATGGAGACCCCCCCATATTTTAGTTATTTGCTCATCTGAAAAACACCCAAACCTCCATTGGAGAACCTCCCCACCTTGACCATTGCCCTCCCCCAAGGTGTTTATTTTGCTGATGATGTATTGATTTAAAATTCTGATTCTCGGAGGAAAGAGATTTAGGGATACTGATTACTGAAAGCTGCAAGATGAGTGGACAGTGTAGCCTAAAGCAAGCAGGATGCTCGGCTGCATAGCTCGATGCATCACCAGTAGGAAGAGGGAGGTTGTGATGCCGCTGTATAGAGCCCTGGTGAGGCCACAGCTAGAATACTGTGTGCAGTTCTGGAGACCTTACCTGCAAAAAGACATTATTCAAATAGAACGGTTTCTAAGGTGGGCAGCAAAAACAGTAGAAGGACTTAAACTTGAAACTTTTCAGGAGAGACTTAAATAACTTAATTTGTACAGTCAGAAAGAAGGGAGAGGGGGGACATGATGGAGACCTTTAAATATGTGAAAGGATTCAATATGGTTCAGGAGGGAAGTATTTTTAGGAAGAAACTTAATGATAGAACAAGGGGCCCAACCTGAAGCTAGTTGGGGGGAAGATCAGGAGCAATGTTAGAAAATATTATATTACAGAAAGAGTAGTAGATGCTGGGAACAAACTTCCAGCAGGGGTAGTTAAAAAATCGACAATCACTGAATTTAAACATGTCTGGTATAAGAACACATCTATCCCAAGATAAAGAGAACATACAGTATACACATAAGGGCAGACTAGATGGACCGTATGGTCTCCTTCTGCCATCAACCTTCTATGTTTCTATGGTTCAGTGAAAAGGCTGATGTTGAATGATTTTAGCACACACACTCTTCATGGGCTGTGATGACGTGTTACCTGAAGTTGAATGTTAACTTCCTCACTTCTGGATGATAGTGAGGGTTGGTCAGGGCAGTGAGTGGTCAGTTCAGAAGCAGAGGGGCGCGCTCTTCTGTAAGTGAGGTTTTTTGCGTCCTCCCAGGCTGGGGGACAGAACAAAGGCTCCAAGCTCCCGGCTGGCTAAGGATTTCCTCTTCGCTGTGCTTTTCCAGGCCGGAAATATTTTCATTTGTTGCTGGTCAGAGGAAGCCGCAGGACTGGCCGGATTCTTTTGTGTCGTCTTTTAGTTGCGTATTGTGTCTGCGCCTTTCACGCTGCCTGACCCCCCTCTAAGGCCACATTCACACCAATCAGATTTTTCTGGGCCTAGGAGCACGGCCTTCAGTTGTGGCCCCTAGAACCCCTGTCTATCTTTTCCCATCTCACCTCTGCTTAGGCCAAATTCACACCAACCAGATTCTTGTGGGTTTCTAGGCCTAGGAGCAAGGCCTTCAGTTGTGGCCCCTAGAACCCCTGTCTATCTTTTCCCATCTCACCTCTGCTTAGGCCACATTCACACCAACCAGATTCTTGTGGGTTTCTAGGCCTAGGAGCAAGGCCTTCAATTGTGGCCCCCGGAACCTTAATCTATCTTTTCCCACCTCTGCTCCACTAAGGCCACATTCACACCAACCAGATTCTTGTGGGTTTCTAGGCCTAGGAGCACGGCCTTAAGTTGTGGCCCCCGGAACCCCTGTCTACCTTTTCCCACCTCACCTCTGCTTAGGCCACATTCACACCAACCAGATTCTTGTGGGTTTCTAGGCCTAGGAGCACGGCCTTCAGTTGTGGCCCCCGGAACCCCTATATTTTCCCACCTCACCTCCGCTTAGGCCACATTCACGGCAATCAGATTCTTGTGGGTTCCTGGGCCTAGGAGCACAGCCTTCAGTTGTGGCCCCCGGAACCCCTGTCTACCTTTTCCCACCTCACCTCTGCTTAGGCCATATTCACACCAACCAGATTCTTGTGGGTTTCTGACCTAGGAGCACGGCCTTCACTTGTGGCCCCCAGAACCCCTATATTTTCCCACCTCACCTCCGCTTAGGCCACATTCACGGCAATCAGATTCTTGTGGGTTCCTGGGCCTAGGAGCACAGCCTTCAGTTGTGGCCCCCAGAACCCATGTCTGGCTTTTCTCACTTCACCTCTGCTTAGGCCACATTCACACCAACCCGATTCTTGTGGGTTTCTGGGCCTAGGAGCACAGTCTTCAGTAGTGGACTTCGGAACCCCTGTCTACCTTTTCCCACCTCACCTCTGCTTAGGCCACATTCACACCAATCAGATTCTTGTGGGTTTCTGACCTAGGAGCACGGCCTTCACTTGTGGCCCCCAGAACCCCTATATTTTCCCACCTCACCTCCGCTTAGGCCACATTCACACCAACCAGATTCTTGTGGGTTTCTGGGCCTAGGAGCACAGTCTTCAGTTGTGGCCTTCGGAACACGTCTACCTATTCCCACCTCACATCTGCTTAGGCCACATTCACACCAATCAGATTCTTGTGAGTTTCTGACCTAGGAGCATGGCCTTCACTTGTGGCCCCCAGAACCCCTATATTTTCCCACCTCACCTCCGCTTAGGCCTCAGTTGTGGCCTTCGGAACTCATCTACCTATTCCCACCTCACATCTGCTTAGACCACATTCACACCAATCAGATATTTGTGGGTTTTTGGGCCTAGGCCCCTGGAATCCAGGTTTACCTTTTCCCACCTCTGCTTCCCCCACTGATTTGATGTCTGACCCATGCTCCATTTTCAGCAGTGCAGGGTAGAAGCCATAGCAGCGCTCCAACATTAGACCAATTGTATTCCTCCAGAACCAAGCAAAAATAGTAGTCCTTCAACCACTCTGTCTCTTGGTGCTCTCGGTGTAAGCAAGCACAGCAAGCCACAGTGATCCCGCAGCTGTCTCTGTCCACTGCAGAGCATGCTCAAGACTAACACTGCTCCATGACCAGCTCTTCCTAGCTCAGCCACAACTGAGAAACTGAGGCAAAGAAACCAGTCTGGCCATTCAGACTATTCGGGGTCCGGGTTTCGGACTATTGCGGGCCCTGGGCCTTCAGGCTATACAGGACACAGGCATTTAGGCTATACAGGCCCCCTTTGTCGGGGTATACTGGAATAGGTGCAGTATGGTCCCCCAGGCATTGTCCCAGGTCTCCCTATGGCCAGTCCACCCCTGGGCCCAGCCAATAAAGCTCTACACGCTTCAGGTATACAGGCTCCGGCCATTCAAGCTTTCCAGGGCTTGTCCAATTCAGCTATTCAGGGTCCAGCTATTCGGGCTATAAAGGTGACCCAAACATTCAGGCTATATAGGGTCCAGTCATGCAAGCTTTAAAAGGTCCGGCTATTCAGACTATATAGGGTCTAGCCCTTTTTGTCAGGGTTTTGGTGTTCTGCTTAATTGTTTTCCTCTTCTGGGATGTCAAATAATAATAATAATTGTGTTAGTATTGTGCCCCCAGACCTGTGATTTAGTTATCCGCATGCTGTTTCCTATATTCCTGTGTGTCTGTGATGCTGAGACGGAAGTGTTTTTTCTGGCCTTGAGTAAAATAGTACTGATTACATATTCTAGAATCCCTCCAATGTAACGGGTGAGCAGATAGCCCTTTAAGGCTTTGCAGGGTCTGGCCATTCAGGCTATATGGGGTCCGGCCATTCAGTCTATATGGGATACATACTATATACGGGGCATACTATTCATACTATACGGGGCACAGACATTCAGGCTATACAGGGCATTCAGGTTATATGGGGCCGAGACATTCAGTCTATATGGGATACATACTATATGGGGCATACTATTCATTCTATACGGGGCACAGACATTCAGGCTAAATGGGATACATACTATACGGGCATACTATTCATACTATGCGGATCACAGACATTCAGGCTATACAGGTTATTGAGGTTATATGGGGCTTGGCCATTCATGCTATACAGGGCCTAGGCATTCAGGCTATATGGGGCTGGTACTTTCATGTTATATGAGGTACGACCATTCAGGCAATACTGGGTCTGGGCACTATATGCAAAGAAAGGCCATTCAGGCTATTTGGAACCTGGCCATTTTGATTATACTGGGCCCAGACACTCATAACTAGTTGACCTATGTAAAGTAAAGGCTAAAACCCCAGAATGGCTTGCCAACAATACAAGACGTGGGCATTTCAGCCTATACAGGGCCTGGGCATTCAGGATATACAGGGACCCAGGTTATACAGGGCATGGACATTCAGCCTATATGGGGCTGGTACTTTCATGTTATATGGGGTCCGACCAGTGAGGCTATACGCGGTCCGGGCACACAGGCTATACAGTCTGGACATTCAGCTTTTACAAGGCAAGGACATTTAGGCTATTCGGGACCTGGCCATTCGAACTATATGGGGCCCAAACACGCTTACTAATGTAAAGGCTCAAACCTCAGACTGGCTTGTTGGCAGCTTGCCAATAATACCAGGCGTGGGCATTTCGGGCTATACAGGGCCTGGGCGTTCAGGCTATACAGGTACCATCATTTAGAATATATGGGACCTGGGCATTCAGCCTATATGGGGCTGGTACTTTCATGTTATATGGGGTCCGACCCTTGACGGTTCCGGGCACACAGGCTATACAAAGTATGGCCTTTCATCTTTTATAAGGCCCGGACATTCAGGCTATTCGGGACCTGGCCATTCGGACTATATGGGGCCCAGACACGCTTGTAAACGTAAAGTAAAGGCTCAAACCCCAAATTGGCTTGATGGCTTGCCCAGCCTTCCAATGAACTGCTGAAGGGGTTTATGAACTCCCTCTAGGTTTGTGGAGGAAATGAAATTCACCTTCCACATCCACCTTTGTTTCCTCAAAGCTCCTTATCTACTTATTTATAAAGACGTAGCAATTCTTTCCTTGACATCCAATGTGTTAATTAGACCTAATGCTATCTTGAAATCTTCAATGTTCTGCAGCATGTGCACACGGCACTGCGGTGCTGGCGGTGGGGCTCCATGAAGAGGTGACTCCGGAGGTGGAGGATCTCGGGGGGCTTCCAGAAAGCTGCACGTCTCATTTTTTTCTTCATCAAAGTTCTGCAGCGCCGGCACTCCGGAATGATCCGGGGAAGCTGATTAAGCGACTTTGCAGCCAATTGTTCAGCATGACAACGAAAGAAGCAGCACAGCCCCTGGCGGCGCAATTGTGAAGATTCCACCCCCTCCCGTCTGTTGAGCATTAGGACCCTGATGGGTGGGAGGGCAACGTATGCTGGGGTGCAGCATCCCAAAAATGGACTGGCCCCTATAATAGAACTCTCCCAAACTACAATGTGTTGGGGGACCCTACACCCCCCTGCACAATGTATCAAACTTTTACTAATGAGAGAAAAGTATTCCTTTACAGGGCCGGTGTCAGCACCCGGCAAGGCGGGCAGCTGCTGGGGGTCCCCACCCTCTGTGGGGGTTACTGACAGGGCTGGCCTTTGGGATGTGAGACAGGGGCATCCAAAATCAGGAGGATCTAGATTCTTTTAGACTCAGAGGTCCATGTTTAAAGGGGTTTGGTGAGCTTCAAAGTAGACCAAAACTAGAGTTTTGGTCCAAATAGCATGATTCCTAGGAGGCATCCAGATTTGTGACGTCCCTCGGTGATGTGATGTGACCACAAAGGGGCCCACTGAGACCATGCCGCCCAGGGGCCCACATAAACCTGGAGCCGGCCCTGTTCGTTTATATCACAGCCTGACCTACAGCCCAATATACCTGCACAGCAACCTGACCGGACAGGCGGCGCAGAGCTGACTGCTAAGTTGTCCATTTTAGACCCAACAATGAAACAACTACAAATAAAGCTCCTTTCTATACATAATGCAAATCTGGGGGAGGACCAACAATGATAGGGCCCCCTGACCTCATGGACCCCAATAAGGTTGCTGCCTTTGCACCCCTTGTTACACTCCTTCTCCTGCCCACCATTCATCTGCAGGCTGGTGATGTAAGGCTGGAGGCCATACCTCCCAAGTGTCCCCGATTTGGAGGGACTGTCCCTTGTTGTTCTCATTTGTCCCTCTATGAGGTGTAACATGCAGATCTGCAGTAATAAATGATTCATTTGCCTTTTCAAAGTGTTTCTATTGTAGTAACTGTTACACCCTATCTCCTATCCATCCCTCAATGAGGGGGCGCGGCTTCACCCACCCCTCAATGGGGGGGGGTGTGGCCTAATTTAACAAATGTCCCTCTTTCCCACCCTGAAATGTTGGTAGATATGCTGGAGACTATTGTGTCTCCGGGTGACTTTTATCACTTATATCTTGGAATTGTGATGTCATCCGCCGCCAAGTCAAGGCCGTGCCTCTTCACCCAGCGGGCGCTGTGCTCTGACACAATGGAGTGGCCATGAGGGGCCTAAAGGGAAACTCCGCTCTCCTAGTTGGTTTTATTCAGTGCTGGGATTATATACCGTGCCGGTTCTGTCATAGGCGATAATCACAATCCCGGGATGGGGAGCCCCAGGGCTCTCTCAAGAGATTATATTCCAAACCTTACAGAATGATTGCCCAGCCGCGAGGTCACCGCATAAATCAAACCGCTCCGATCTAATATCACTGTGGGGATGTGATTATATAAAAACCCTAATCTGCAAATGACTGTAAAGATTATGGAGTGCCGGCAGATGGGTACCTGCTGGATACCTCTCAGCCAGCCATACATGGATGAGGATCATTTGACCTGTACCTTACATTTCACTGAGAGTTTTCATCTATTTTTTAAAAGTAACGTGTCATAAGAAACAATGATCCTGATCTTTTTCCATGATATTCACCAGTGCCGGAGCAACTGATGAGGTATCACTGCACTACAGTGGTGTCATAGGACCAGGCTCTGCTATTGCCAGGGCGCGATCAGGTCAACTTGCAGTATGTAATCCAGCCTCGCGTTAAAAAGTAACTTTTAATTAATCCATTAAAAACTTCAGTGGAAAAAAATATATATTTTTAGATAATGGTGAAGACACAAAAGAACCCAATGCAAAAGTCATGGGCACAGCGCCCGTAATGCGTTTCAAGCCTGTAGGCTCTTAGTCATACAATGTGAGGGAAGAAACGCAGCCTTTATGTATAGGGATCAGTTCAACTCCCAAAATTCAGAATCGGTAAACTTTCCTCAAAATATTTCACAGAAGCAAGGGCTATTTCTGGCTTTATTTCAGAATGAGGCATGATATAAAAAAAAGCTTGATAGGAGTTTATAATTTTGCGAAACTTTCCACGCATTGACTATAAAACCTAAAACTTTCACTTCAAAGATCCATTGACTGTAACACAGTAAATTAAAGTGAAACAAAACCCAGGACTTTGACTTTCCCGAACAACCTGTCTGTGACATCACTATGCTGAACATTCTGTCTGTGACATCACTATGCTGAACAACCTGTCTGTGACATCACTCTTTGCTGGACAACCTGTCTGTGACATCACTCTGTGCTGGACAACCTGTCTGTGACATCACTGTGCTAAACTACCTGTCTGTGACATCACTCTGTGCTGAAGAACCTGTCTGTGACACCACTGTGCTGAACAACCTGTCTGTGACACCACTATGCTGTACAACCTGTCTGTGACATTACTGTGCTGAACAACCTGTCTGTGACATCACTGTGCTGAACAACCTGTCTGTGACATCACTGTGCTGAACTACCTGTCTGTGACATCACTGTGCTGAACAACCTGTCTGTGACATTACTGTGCTGAACAACCTGTCTGTGACATCACTGTGCTGAACAACCTGTCTGTGACATCACTGTGCTGAACTACCTGTCTGTGACATCACTGTGCTGAACGACCTGTCTGTGACATCACTGTGCTGAACGACCTGTCTGTGACATCACTATGCTGTACAACCTGTCTGTGACATCACTGTGCTGAACGACCTGTCTGTGACATCACTGTGCTGGACAACCTGTCTGTGACATCACTGTGCTGAACTACCTGTCTGTGACATCACTGTGCTGAACAACCTGTCTGTGACATCACTGTGCTGGACAACCTGTCTGTGACATCACTGTGCTGAACTACCTGTCTGTGACATCACTGTGCTGTACAACCTGTCTGTGACATCACTGTGCTGTACAACCTGTCTGTGACATCACTGTGCTGAACGACCTGTCCGTGACACCACTCTGCTGTACAGCCTGTCTATGACATCCATTCCTCCCAAGTGTCCCTGATTTGGAGGGACTGTCCCTCGTTGTTCTCCTTTGCCCCCCTTTGAGGTTTAACATGCCGATCTGCATCAAAAAATGATTTATTTGCCTATTTAACGTGTTTATAATGTTTTTACTATCCTCTTATCCATCCCACCACCAGGGGGTGTGGCCTAATTTAACAAATGTCCCCTTTCCCACCTTGAAAAGTTGGTAGGTATGGACATCACTCTGTGCTGAATATCCTGTCTGTGACATCACTGTGCTGAACAACCTGTCTGTGACATCACTGTGCTGAACAACCTGTCTGTGACATCACTGTGCTGAACAACCTGTCTGTGACATCACTGTGCTGAACAACCTGTCTGTGACATCACTGTGCTGAACAACCTGTCTGTGACATCACTGTGCTGAACGATCTGTCTGTGACATCACTGTGCTGAACAACCTGTCTGTGACATCACTGTGCTGAACGATCTGTCTGTGACATCACTGTGCTGAACGACCTGTCTGTGACATCACTGTGCTGAACAACCTGTCTGTGACATCACTGTGCTGAACAACCTGTCTGTGACATCACTATGCTGAACGACCTGTCTGTGACATCACTGTGCTGGACGACCTGTCTGTGACATCACTGTGCTGAACAACCTGTCTGTGACATCACTGTGCTGAACGACCTGTCTGTGACATCACTGTGCTGAACAACCTGTCTGTGACATCACTGTGCTGAACAACCTGTCTGTGACATCACTGTGCTGAAAGACCTGTCTGTGACATCACTATGCTGAACGACCTGTCTGTGACATCACTATGCTGAACTACCTGTCTGTGACATCACTGTGCTGGACAACCTGTCTGTGACATCACTATGCTGAACTACCTGTCTGTGACATCACTGTGCTGTACAACCTGTCTGTGACATCACTGTGCTGTACAACCTGTCTGTGACATCACTGTGCTGTACAACCTGTCTGTGACATCACTGTGCTGAACTACCTGTCTGTGACATCACTATGCTGAACAACCTGTCTGTGACATCACTGTGCTGAACGACCTGTCTGTGACATCACTGTGCTGTACAACCTGTCTGTGACATCACTGTGCTGTACAACCTGTCTGTGACATCACTGTGCTGTACAACCTGTCTGTGACATCACTGTGCTGAACTACCTGTCTGTGACATCACTGTGCTGTACAACCTGTCTGTGACATCACTATGCTGTACAACCTGTCTGTGACATCACTGTGCTGTACAACCTGTCTGTGACATCACTGTGCTGAACGACCTGTCTGTGACATCACTGTGCTGAACAACCTGTCTGTGACATCACTGTGCTGAACAACCTGTCTGTGACATCACTGTGCTGGACAACCTGTCTGTGACATCACTATGCTGAACTACCTGTCTGTGACATCACTGTGCTGTACAACCTGTCTGTGACATCACTGTGCTGTACAACCTGTCTGTGACATCACTGTGCTGTACAACCTGTCTGTGACATCACTGTGCTGTACAACCTGTCTGTGACATCACTGTGCTGAACAACCTGTCTGTGACATCACTGTGCTGAACAACCTGTCTGTGACATCACTGTGCTGAACAACCTGTCTGTGACATCACTATGCTGAACTACCTGTCTGTGACATCACTGTGCTGAACAACCTGTCTGTGACATCACTATGCTGAACAACCTGTCTGTGACATCACTATGCTGAACTACCTGTCTGTGACATCACTGTGCTGGACAACCTGTCTGTGACATCACTGTGCTGAACAACCTGTCTGTGACATCACTATGCTGAACAACCTGTCTGTGACATCACTATGCTGAACAACCTGTCTGTGACATCACTATGCTGAACTACCTGTCTGTGACATCACTATGCTGAACTACCTGTCTGTGACATCACTGTGCTGAACAACCTGTCTGTGACATCACTGTGCTGGACAACCTGTCTGTGACATCACTGTGCTGAACTACCTGTCTGTGACATCACTGTGCTGTACAACCTGTCTGTGACATCACTGTGCTGTACAACCTGTCTGTGACATCACTGTGCTGAACGACCTGTCCGTGACACCACTCTGCTGTACAGCCTGTCTATGACATCCATTCCTCCCAAGTGTCCCTGATTTGGAGGGACTGTCCCTCGTTGTTCTCCTTTGCCCCCCTTTGAGGTTTAACATGCCGATCTGCATCAAAAAATGATTTATTTGCCTATTTAACGTGTTTATAATGTTTTTACTATCCTCTTATCCATCCCACCACCAGGGGGTGTGGCCTAATTTAACAAATGTCCCCTTTCCCACCTTGAAAAGTTGGTAGGTATGGACATCACTCTGTGCTGAATATCCTGTCTGTGACATCACTGTGCTGAACAACCTGTCTGTGACATCACTGTGCTGAACGACCTGTCTGTGACATCACTGTGCTGAACGACCTGTCTGTGACATCACTATGCTGTACAACCTGTCTGTGACATCACTGTGCTGAACTACCTGTCTGTGACATCACTGTGCTGAACGACCTGTCTGTGACATCACTGTGCTGAACGACCTGTCTGTGACATCACTATGCTGTACAACCTGTCTGTGACATCACTGTGCTGAACAACCTGTCTGTGACATCACTGTGCTGAACAACCTGTCTGTGACATCACTGTGCTGAACGATCTGTCTGTGACATCACTGTGCTGAACGATCTGTCTGTGACATCACTGTGCTGAACAACCTGTCTGTGACATCACTGTGCTGAACAACCTGTCTGTGACATCACTGTGCTGAACGACCTGTCTGTGACATCACTGTGCTGAACAACCTGTCTGTGACATCACTATGCTGAACGACCTGTCTGTGACATCACTGTGCTGGACGACCTGTCTGTGACATCACTGTGCTGAACAACCTGTCTGTGACATCACTGTGCTGAACGACCTGTCTGTGACATCACTGTGCTGAACAACCTGTCTGTGACATCACTGTGCTGAACAACCTGTCTGTGACATCACTGTGCTGAAAGACCTGTCTGTGACATCACTGTGCTGAACGATCTGTCTGTGACATCACTGTGCTGAACAACCTGTCTGTGACATCACTATGCTGTACAACCTGTCTGTGACATCACTGTGCTGAACAACCTGTCTGTGACATCACTGTGCTGAACAACCTGTCTGTGACATCACTGTGCTGAACGATCTGTCTGTGACATCACTGTGCTGAACAACCTGTCTGTGACATCACTATGCTGTACAACCTGTCTGTGACATCACTGTGCTGAACAACCTGTCTGTGACATCACTGTGCTGAACAACCTGTCTGTGACATCACTGTGCTGAACAACCTGTCTGTGACATCACTATGCTGGACGACCTGTCTGTGACATCACTGTGCTGGACAACCTGTCTGTGACATCACTGTGCTGAACATCTTGTTGGTCATGACGTCAGTCTTAGCAGAAGAACTTGTGGAGAATGACATCACTCCGGGTAGAACAGCCTGTGAACTTGTGACATCACTTCCAGATAAAAAACCTTTAGGCTATGACCTCACTCTAAAAAGCAAGACCTTACTTAAACCTAAGCACCCTGTAGACTATGACATCATCAGGAGGTGAACAACTGGCCTAGGCAGGTTGACACCGTATGTTAAGACCTCTCCTGAGCCAACAGCAGAGACAGTGACTCATGCTCCGATGTTGATTTAGATGATGTCACAGTCTACAGTGTCATCTCGGGGTGATGTCACAGTCTCTGGTGTCAGGGTTATGGCAGAGCTTATACACTTTCGGCTTGGAGTGATGTCACAGTATAAGGTGTCAGCTTAGGATGATGTCATCATGGCCTGAAGCCCGTTCCATCTCACACATTATAGGAGCCTGCAGCAGGTTCAGCTCACAGTGCAGTGGCGTAACTAAATGTGACGGGGCCCTGGTGTGAACTTTAAATTGGGCCCTTTCATAGCTCATACAGTTAGATTCAGATAGACAACGAAAGACTGAAACAGCAGAGACAAATGGTGCCTCCTTTCTCTACATTCTGCCAATTGAGAACAAATATGATAAATTAGGTGGAGGAGCAACAATAAAGGGGCCCCCTGACCCTCTGGACCCCGTTGCGGTTGCACCCCCTCAAGTTAAGCCCCTGGAAAAGTTCCACCTATTCTCTATAAGGCGCGCTACTATACTATGAGAATCAGAGGCAGCGACAGTCTCATTAGGCCCCTTGTGGTGTTCTAGAAAGAATGAAAAATAAACAAAAAAAGGAAGAATAGATGGAATGGCAAAAAGAATAGAAGAATAAAAAAAGGAATGACAGAAAAAAGTCCGGGAAAAAAATAGAGTGAATGAAAAAAGACATGAAAGAATAAAAGTAGGAAAGAAACATAGAATGACTAATAGAAAGAACAGAAGGAATGACAAAGTCAAAAAAGGAAGAAAAGAAGGAATGAAAAAAATAAGGACAGGGAAAAAATACAATAAATGAAAAAAATAAAAGGAATGTCAGAAAAAATAGAAGACGTGGAAGAAAAAAATAAAAGAAGTAAGAAACATAAAATGACAGAAAGAATAGAAAGAATGACAAAGTCAAAAAAGTAAGAATGGAAGGCAAAAGAACAGAAGGAATGACAGAAAAAAGACTGGTAAAAAAAAAAAAAGAATAGAATGAATGAAAAAATAAAAGGAATGTCGGGGAAAAAAAGAATAGACAGAATGTCAGAAAAAATAGAAGACATGCAAGAAAAATAAAAGGAAAGAAACATAGAATGCTAATAGAAAGAACAAAAGGAATGACAAAGTGAAAAAAGGAAGAATTGAAGGCATGAAAGATGAAAAAGAACAGAAGGAATGACAGAAAAAAAGGAAGAATAGAAGGTATGAAAGATGAAAAAGAACAGATGGAATGATGGGGAAAAAAGGCTGGGGAAAAAAGAATAGAATGAATGAAAAAATAGGAAAAGGAAGATCAGGAAGAAAAGAATAGACCTAATGTCAATAAAATAGACGACATGAAAGAAAAAGAAGGAAAAAACAGAGAATAACTAACAGAACAGAAGGAATGACAAAGTCAAAAAAGGAAGAATGGAAGGCATGAAAGAAGAAAAAAGAACAGGAAAAAAAGAATAGGATGAATGAAAAAATAAAGGGAATGTCAGGGAAAAAAAGAATAGACGTCAGAAAAAATAGAAGACATGAAAGAAAAATAAAAGAAGGAAAGAAACATAGAATGCTAAAAGAACAAAAGGAATGACAAAGTCAAAAAAGAAGAATAGAAGGCATGAAAGATAAAATAAACAGAAGGAATGACAGAAAAAAAGGAAGAATAGAAGGTATGAAAGATGAAAAAGAACAGAAGAAATGATGGAAAAAAAGGCTGGGGAAAAAAAGAATAGAATGAATGAAAAAATAAAAGGAATGTCAGGGAAAAAAAGAATAGACAGAATGTCAAAAAAAAATAGAAGACATGAAAGAGAAATATAAGAAGGAAAGAAACATAGAATGCTAACAGAAAGAACAGAAGGAATGACAAAGTCAAAAAAGGAAAAATTGAAGGCATGAAAGATGAAAAAGAACAGAAGGAATGACAGAAAAAAAAGGAAGAATATAAGGTATGAAAGATGAAAAAGAACAGAAGGAATGACAGAAAAAAAGGAAGAATAGAAGGTATGAAAGATGAAAAAGATCAGAAGGAATGACAGAAAAAAAGGAAGAATAGAAGGTATGAAAGATGAAAAAGAACAGAAGGAATGACAGAAAAAAAAGGAAGAATATAAGGTATGAAAGATGAAAAAGAACAGAAGGAATGACAGAAAAAAGGAAGAATAGAAGGTATGAAAGATGAAAAAGAACAGAAGGAGTGACAGAAAAAAAGGAAGAATAGAAGGTATGAAAGATGAAAAAGAACAGAAGAAATGATGGAAAAAAAGGCTGGGGAAAAAAGAATAGAATGAATAAAAAAATAGGAAAAGGAAGATCAGGAAGAAAAGAATAGACCTAATGTCAATAAAATAGAAAACATGAAAGAAAAAGAAGAAGGAAAAACATAGAATAACTAACAGAAAGAACAGAAGGAATGACAAAGTCAAAAAAGGAAGAATGGAAGGCATGAAAGAAGAAAAAAGAACAGGAAAAAAAGGCCAGGAAAAAAAAATAGGATGAATGAAAAAATAAAAGGAATGTCAAGAAGAATAGACAGAATGTCAGAAAAAATAACATAATAAGACATGAAAGAATAAATAAGAGAAGGAAAAAAGGAATAACTGAAAGTAAATCATGTGAGAAGGAATGAAAGAATGCTTGTTTTCTTTCTTTCTTTCTTTCTATCTGCGGGAGGAGGTGTGTCACATGACCACCATGTGAGGCGGGCCCTCCAAAGGTGCAGGGGCCCTGGCACTTGCCTAGGTAGGCCCAGTGCTGACCTCAGTAGGAATATATCAGTAGCACATGCTGTAGCCCTGTACAGACATTACTTAACCCGGACCTTCAGCATCATTCAATGAAAACCCTTAAAAAACTATTCCCCAGCATCTAAAATTGATATATTTTACATTTTTAGTTGCTTACTTATTATTCTTTCCCCCACTGGACTTCAACTCTGTTCAGGACTCTAGGATACAGGCGCTGCCTTCTTGCCTCAGAAGCATCACATACTGAGGAGAGGAGGAGGGTGGAAAGTACAGGGGGGCGGGTTATAGCTGTACTTTGCACAAACAGAGCAGAGCTGGGGTCAGGGAAAGGACAGCAATCCCAGAATGCAGAGCGACACAGTCAATAGACACTTCCTGTTTGCAGGCAGCCTGACTTCATTGGCCGCCATCTTGGATGTAAAAAGGCTCAGAAAATGCAGTAGATGCAGGAAGGATGGTATATAATGTGGACAATCTGTATGTACAGGGTGTGGGAAACATATAATATGGACTCTTATTATTCCGGGTGAAGGTCCTGTTTAAAAGAGCTCACAATCTAATGTTGTCAGCACCCTTTATGAGGGATTCCCTGCAGTCATCTGCAGCCTCAGATGGCCTCATTTCTGTACACGTGGGACTGACGGAATATTTTTCTAGTATGCAAATAAATTAATTCACACACTGACTCACCCACAATAATGCAAGTTCCTCATTACACAGATTGTATCATTAAAGGGAAGGGAGGAACCTTCCTAAAACGGCCATACACATAGCAAATGATAATGTTTCCTGACGCATTTCATCTAATAAGATCTCCTTCCTCAGAGGCAGGACTTCATAGTGCAGACACATACTCGGTTTATGAGGAGAAAAGCGGGTGACCCGAGATTTGGGATGCCCCCCCAGGTCTCTTACTGGGAAATGCCCTGCGGGATATGGACCCCTCCCCAGCTCTCCCCCCACCTGCCAGACCCAACGGGCCATTTACTCACTGCCAATTCCAAGGGCCAATGCCCCATTCTCATTCTTCTTGACCTATCCCCAGCTTTTGATCCTGTTGACCACTAACTTATACTCCGAATACTCGGCTCCCTAGGATATACTTTCAGTGTATTACACTCCTCGCTTATCTGCACCAGACAGACTTAAAGTGGACCAACACCCAGGATTTTCACTATCCTGTGTGTTGGTCCACTTCAGCGGGGCATCCGAGATCAGGGTGCCCCGCTGTGTGAAACCCCCCCAAAAGCCCCAAAGAACTTACCTTTGCGGCGACGGACAAGCGATGGATAAGCCGCCGCCGCTGCCTCCCTCTTACAGGGCGCGCGCCCATTCACAAACGGCCGGCGCGGGCGTGCGCGCGCGCACTGCTAGAGGGGCGCGCGGGAGGCGGCGGCGGCTGATCCGTCGCCGATAAGGTAAGGTTTTTTTGGGGGGTCCCTCACTGCGGGACATCCCGATCTCGGATGCCCCGCGGTGAGGGAGGTGATCAGCCCGGGAATCTTATAGATTCCCGGGCCGATCACCCCTGGGTGTTGGGCCACTTTAAAGGTGAATGTGTACAGCTAGATGTGCAAAAGCAATGATGAGAGTGTACTAATCGAGGGGAGTATCATGTGAGCTAGTAGGTTTCAGGCAGTGAGGCAGAATCCCCACCGGTCAGCAGTGCGGGCGTGCCTGTAATGTAATCTTTATGTCTTTTACACTTGCACCATAAGACGCGATTATGGGGAAAAGTGCATCTTATGGAGTGAAAAATAAAAACCAGTTTTGTACTGTATAATGGGCCCCCTCTGCTACTGGAGACTTGGCTGTCCTGCCCTGATGGCGGCCCTGCAAATTACAACTGTGTGCATGCTGATAGAATACAAGATCAATCCAGGTGCCTGCCTCTTGCTCTGTGGGGCAGCAGACAGGTCAACAACTGTCATGGCTAAGAGGAGCCATCAGTGACAGCAAAGCCCCCCCCCCCCCCAGGTCTTCCCAGACGTGATGGCTGATGTCTTGTCTGCTTCCGCGAAAGCCTAACTGGAACTGCACAGGATTAAATGTGATGGATTCCTCACCCTGTAATATCAGGTGCTGCCTGTTGATCGCCCCCCATCTGAGCAATCGCAAAGCTGATAAACAGTTTGCACAATTAGCTGTAATAAAGAATCACAAATGAGCCAGAGCACATTTCTGTGACTGATGAACGCTCAGCGCCACCCGCCACTGCCGCATTCACCATTCATAACAGCCAAGGACGGCGACGCGGTCTGCCTATTAGCTGCGGCCCCATTTGTCACTCGATATTGTTAATTAAATTAAGAGATATATTATTAGCGTTCGCCATGTTCCAATACACAGGAGGAGCGTCAAACGCGGCGCTAATCAAGCTGGGGAAGTAAAACACGAGCGCGCAGAGAATGACACGGCAGTGAAGAAGCGCAATGCGTCTGGCGGAATATTAGGAGGAATGCGAGGAATTACAATGCAATCACCAACCTCGCCGCTATACACCAGAGTGATACCGCTGCTAGTAACAATAAATCAACAATCTGATCTTCACACATTCTGGGGTTGTTGTGTCACATCCAGTGACATGCCCCTCCCTGAATCCAGTGATATGCCCCTCCCTAAATCCAGTGACATGCCCCTCTTTAAATCAAGTGACATGCCCCTTCCTGAATCCAGTAACATGCTTCTCCCTGAATCCTGTGACATGCCCCTCCCTGAATCCTGTGACATGCCCCTCCCCGAATCCAGTGACATGCCCCTTTCCGAATCTAGTGACATGCCCCTCCCCAAATCCAGCGACATGCCCCTTCCTGAATCTAGTGACATGCCCCTCCCCAAATCCAGTGACATGCCCCTCCCTGAATCCAGTGACATGCCCCTTCTCGAATCCTGTGACATACCTCTTCCCGAATCCAGTGACATGCCCCTTCCCGAATCCAGTGACATGCCCCTCCCTAAATCCTGTGACATGCCCCTTCTCGAATCCAGTGACATGCCCCTCCCTAAATCCTGTGACATGCCCCTTCCCGAATCCTGTGGCATACCTCTTCCCGAATCCAGTGACATGCCCCTCCCTGAATCCTGAGACATGCCCTTCCTGAATCCTGTGGCATACCTCTTCCCGAATCCAGTGACATGCCCCTTCCCAAATCCAGTGACATGCCCCTTCCTGAATCCAGTAACATGCCCCTCCCTGAATCCTGTGACATGCCCCTCCCTGAATCCTGTGACATGCCCCTCCCCGAATCCAGTGACATGCCCCTTCCTGAATCTAGTGACATGCCCCTCCCCAAATCCAGTGACATGCCCCTCCCTGAATCCAGTGACATGCCCCTTCTCGAATCCTGTGACATACCTCTTCCCGAATCCAGTGACATGCCCCTTCCCGAATCCAGTGACATGCCCCTCCCTAAATCCTGTGACATGCCCCTTCTCGAATCCTGTGACATGCCCCTCCCTAAATCCTGTGACATGCCCCTTCTCGAATCCAGTGACATGCCCCTCCCTAAATCCTGTGACATGCCCCTTCCCGAATCCTGTGGCATACCTCTTCCCGAATCCAGTGACATGCCCCTCCCTGAATCCTGAGACATGCCCTTCCCGAATCCTGTGGCATACCTCTTCCCGAATCCAGTGACATGCCCCTCCCTAAATCCTGTGACATGCCCCTTCTCGAATCCTGTGACATACCTCTTCCCGAATCCAGTGACATGCCCCTCCCTGAATCCAGTGACATGCCCCTTCTCGAATCCAGTGACATGCCCCTTCTCGAATCCAGTGACATGCCCCTTCTCGAATCCAGTGACATACCTCTTCCCGAATCCAGTGACATGCCCCTTCCCGAATCCAGTGACATGCCCCTCCCTAAATCCTGTGAGATGCCCCTTCCCGAATCCAGTGACATGCCCCTTCCCAAATCCAGCGACATGCCCCTCCCTGAATCCTGTGACATGCCCCTTCCCGAATCCTGTGACATGCCCCTCCCTGAATCCAGTAAAATGCCCCTTCCCAAATCCAGTGACACCCCCCCCCCCCCCCCCGAATCTAGTGAAACTTCTTCCTCTCCTACCTACTCGAGTCTGGTAACACTTCCTGTATCCAATGACACCTCCTCCATGAATCCAGTGACACCCCAGCCTCCCCAAGTCTGGTGACATCCCTTCCTTAAAGGATCACTAGACTAACTAGATATAAAGTGTCCAAACAAAAATCCCCTCTGTTCTTGAATGCCCCGTACACCCACTCAGCAAGGGAAAGCTGGGAAGGAGGGGCACCGAGGGCCAACCCCACCTGTTTACACACCTCTACATTAAAGGGACACCGCAGCAGGAATTGTTTCATAGTCTCCACCTCATCCTGGCACTCCTCACAGAGACAAATTATTCCAGGCTGCAACACTTCCAGATCCCCCTAAGGTAGAGTTTTCCTTGGAAGGAGAGCCAGGCTATATCCCGAAATTTCAATGTAATCCTTTAGTTAATAAGCCTCAAACTCTCCCTCATGATGGAGCCTGGCAATCCCTGAGGGACAATGGCTCATTAAAACCCAGACCCAGGACCCAGGAGCTTTCTCTGAGTAGATCTTATGTTTTCTGCTGTCAATTGCCAATGCCAAAGTATTGTAAAGCATGAGGCAACATAAGCCGGGAGCTCACCCTGATGGAGGGCTTTTCATCCGACCACAACTCTCCCAGTCTTGCAGGAAGGGCCTAAAACAGGACTGGAAAATACCCACCAGTCAGGCGGGCTCTCTGCCAGGATGCTGCCAAAATTATGTTTTTCAAACAGGATAGAAAAAAACAAGACCAGGTTGACCATCCCTAGGCCACCCTCCCGCCTGGACAGGTAGATGACATTTCTTTTCACCAGGTTCATGCGGTTTCCCCATAACATCTGGAAAAAGATCTGGATCAGGTAGGTCTTGATAAGGTCAACCCTTTCCCTCAAAGACATTTTCCAGCTCTTCTAGACGGCAACCATTTTTTGCCTATAATCGGCCAAAATTTTAATTTCCTGCTGGGGCACTGGGAAGGCCTCTGGACGTTCGAAGCCCTCACCCTCCTTACCCATTTACAAAACTTCACACTTCTCGTGATTGATCTTGGAGCCTGATGCTTCTGTATACTGTGCTGTCAGAGAGGCCACCTCCTCTGCCTCATTTGTCCCAGAGACAATCACAGATTAGCATTAGCACACCTTAGCTTAGGCAATGGCCTTCAAAGGAGGCTCAACAGGCACACCCAGAGGAACCCCACATAAAATGCTGCTTTTAACCCTCATAATGAAAGGATCAATCGCAAACACATACAGTAGGGGATTCAGAGGGCATCCTTGGCACACTCCAGAGCCAACCTCAAAAGGCCTTCCATCTCAACCATTAACAAGAGGGAACCTCTCAGCCCCCTCATACAATGTTTGTAGCCAATTAATGAGCCTACCCAGCAGGCCATACTTGCCAAGAAGCAGCCATAGGTATTCATGATTGACCCTATCAAATGTCTGGTCCAATGCCGACATGTATTTTCCGCAGCCCACAGCCCTGCATCGCTCTAAGGCTTTCTGGACAGCTAAAACCGCGAGAGGGTGCTTCTACCTTGGATCAGTGCTGGTGATGGGAATGCAGTCGTTCCACCACTGTCGACAGAAGCCAGAACAAAATCTTTGCCAGCATCTTTCTATTGACATTGAGAAGACTGATGGGGTGCCAGTTCTCAATCATCGAAGGGTCCTTACCTTTCGAAAGAAGGATCACAGCCAAGGGCCTCAAGGAACCCTGTGCCAGACAGCAATTAAAGACCTCCAGAAAATAGGTTGCCAGGGTGGTCTTATAACACTTAAAATTATGCTGTCAAACCATCTTGCCCGGGTGACCTTTTGATGGCAAGGTGATCAATCACACCAGCTCATTGGCAGTGACCGAGCTAGTCAAAGAAAAGTCACAATTTCCCAATCATGGAGTAGAGCAAACTTTCCATCCTTGCCCGGTCAAGAATCTTTCTGCCCAATAGGTCGGCATAAAAGGACCTAATAATCTCCAGGATCCCTGACTTAGATCCTACCAGGGAATCTGTTCTATACTGAAGGCCAAGGACAGTCTTTAGTTCTGCAGCTTGTCTGCAATTCTGATAGGGATCGGGTGAGTGGTATTTCCCATAAATCCCTCTCCAGAACCTGAGAAGCATGCCGTTCATACTGACACTTCCTGAAGAGAAGCTTGATTTCAGAGATTGCCCCCTGATCTGCACTATTCGAGACAAGGAGGTCCAGCTTCCTCCGCAAGCGCTGGTAGGCCTCTGAAAAGCCCAGCAATTCTCATTTTGGTCTCCCACCACTCAGACCTGCTGCTGCAAAAATCCTTAATGGAAACCTGTGCCTAAAAAAAATCCTTGGAGGGCTGTCTTACCCTCTCATCCTCAAGAAGAGCCGAATTCAACCTCTAACTCCCCTTGGGAGTGAACTCGACTGCCTGCAGCCTTGGAGGCTGAGAAGCCGAGCCCTCCTTAAAAAAAAAACCTGTCTATCCTACTCTGACTGCTACTTTGCTGAAAAGTGAAGCCAGTGAGGTCTGGGGAGTGCTTAAAGTGGACCAACACCCAGGATTTTGACTATCCTGGGTCTTGGTCCACTTCGGTGGGGCACCCCCGATCGGGGTGCCCCGCTGTGTGAAACCCCCCCGATCACCCAAAAAACTCACCTCTCCCCGCTCCCAGCGCCGACGGACAAGCGGTTTGACAGCCGCGGACAAGCGGCTCCTCCGCCGCCGCCTCCCGCGCGTCACTCTTGACGCGCGCGCCCACGCCGGCCATTCACAGACGGCCGGCGCGGGCGCGCGCACGTCTAGACGACGGTGAGTGGATTTGGGGTGTTTGGGGGGGTTTCACCCCGCGGGACATCCGAGATCGGGGTGTGGGAGGTGATCGGCCCGGGAATCTTATAGATTTCCAGGCCGATCACCCCTGGGTGTTGGTCCTCTTTAATGTGCACATCCTCCAGACCTGCCTCTCTAACCATGCTATTCAAAAAGAGACAATCGCGGCCGAGCTTGTCTTTGAAGCCTCTCCTGTCCATGGGCCTAATCATGGTGTCGAAGTCACCTCCAAAGACTTCTGGCCGGGATGTAAAAAGGAACGGCTTGATCTTTGTCAAGAGGCGTTTCCTGTCCCTCTTAGTCTGGGGCCCATAGATATTTATTAGGCGCAGGTCCTGGCCCTTCACAGCGACGTACAAGACCACTCGCCTCCGATCTGCACCTCAATGACTTGCTGGCAAGTAACCATGTTGGTTTTAAAAAGCACCGCCACTCCCTTGTAAGGTTCAGTGGGAGGGTCCATGCTTCCACTCCCGATTCACAGCGTGAATGTCAGTCAGATTGGCCAACCTGGTCTCCTGCAAAAGCAAAATGTCCGCATCAAACTGGCTGAAAAAAATAAAGCCATGAAACGAACGCTCACAGATTTAATACTGGCAACATTCATGGTTGCCACCTTTATCGGAGGGGGAACTGCCATCAGAGTCATTAGGATGAAGGTCTCTTGGCCTTCCCTCCGGCCTCACTATCGGATCCCTCACGCTTACTGGAGGAGACTGGTGCTTCCTCCTCCATATCTGAGGCTTCTGAATCGAAAGAAGACATTTCTATCGAGTCCTCAGAAAGCACCTCAAACCAGTTGGGGAGATGCACCCCACTGCTCACCCCCGGCTCCGGCACTCCACTATTCTTTTTCCTTTTTTTTCTTTGTGGCCATCCTGAAAGCCAGGTAATCCTGGCCCTCAGGGGAGAGCCCAGACTACTCTGCCTTTGGCTCTTAACTTCCACCCTGCTCAGAAGGGGGTGCAGGAACAGGATCACCTAGCCTCGGCCTATGAGATCTTATAACAGTGATTCCAGCAGGGGACACTATTACTGGCACCCCCTATGGTACTTGCAGTGCCAGCCCCCAAGCCACCTTAGTTATTAAATTGCTTGATCTTACTTTAAAAGTTACTGACATGGGAGAGACTGGGGATTCACCTTATGACCACCTGTAGATAGCAGAGGGGCCTCAAGAACCTCCAGCTGAGTGGGGGGAGAGACCACTGGTGGGGGAGTATGGGATCGCTCATTGACTTAACCAACCTCTCCTGTTGCTTCACCTGTGCCTCCAAATATGTCACTTTAGATTTGGCAGTGCGGCAATCTGACCCTTTTACCATGCCGACATCCGCACGCTTCTTCTTTAAGGCAAACTTTAAATTGCAGAGTTTCTCCTCCTCCTTAGCCACAGCAATACAATTATTGCAAACATGCTTTCGAAAAGGCAATACATTTTCACTGGGCTGGGGCACAGTGGTGGAAACAGTGCCACTGGTAGAAGGAGTCCCGGGATCCGGTGGTTTGATATTTCTACCGGGGGTATCAGTGCGACTCTCCACCCCAGAATAGTCCATCCTGTCTGGGAAAGCTCTCTAAGTTCTTCTCCCTTCTGTATCCTCCCTTATACCCTAATAGATTGTAAGCTCTTCTTCTGTATCCTCCTTTATACCCTAATAGATTGTAAGCTCTTCTCCTTCTGTATCCTCCCTTATACCCCAATAGATTGTAAGCTCTTCTCCTTCTGTATCCTCCCTTATACCCCAATAGATTGTAAGCTCTTCTCCTTCTGTATCCTCCCTTATACCCTAATAGATTGTAAGCTCTTCTCCTTCTGTATCCTCCCTTATACCCTAATAGATTGTAAGCTCTTCTCCTTCTGTATCCCCCCTTATACCCTAATAGATTGTAAGCTCTTCTCCTTCTGTATCCTCCCTTATACCCTAATAGATTGTAAGCTCTTCTCCTTCTGTATCCTCCCTTATACCCTAATAGATTGTAAGCTCTTCTCCTTCTGTATCCTCCCTTATACCCTAAGGCTCTGTTCACACCTCTGTTTTTACTCTGTGTTGTAAGACAGTTTTAAAAAAAATGCTATGCAAATGCTTTGCCAATGCATCAAAAGCGCAGCATATGTTTTGATATAATGTACCTCTGGCATAGTTACAAAACATCTGCTCTTAACGCAATGGACAGGTGGGAACAGAGCCTTATAGATTGTAGGCTAGTGCTTACCTAACCCTGGACAGTTGATCCAACACAGCAATCATGAGCCTTCCTCAGTCACGAGGGAGCAGGCTTTCCCTCTGATTGGAGGGAGCAGGCTTGCCTTCTGATTGGAGGGAGCAGGCTTGCCCTCTGATTGGAGGGAGCAGGCTTGCCCTCTGATTGGAGGGAGCAGGCTTGCCTTCTGATTGGAGGGAGCAGGCTTGCCTTCTGATTGGAGGAAGTTGCTCTAGCCCTCGTTGTCTATTTTAAATCATGGGCAGGCTTATATAAGGTCTAAATAAACAATGCCTGTTCCAGCAGCAGTGAGTGGGTCCGGCAACAGCTTATTGCCCCGCCAGGTTAGCACAATACTTTTTTTTGGGGGGGGGGGGGGGGGGGGGTATTTTTTGGGCATAGATGGTCATTGTATGCTTGCACACACACAGGAATTTTTTCATTGAACCCATCGGTGCAGTGAGTGTTCACATGCCCAGAGCGTTGGGTTGGGGAGCAGTTGGGTGTTGGGTGCCTTGCTCAAGAACACTTCAGTCATGGCCCAGGACTGGAACCTACAACCCTCCAGTCACAAGGCTGCCTCTTTACTTCTAGGCCACGACTGCGTGGCAGGTGGAGGAGCAGCATGACAGCCAAGCAACCAGCATTTTTAGAAAGCGCAAAAGCTATAGCGGCGCCATGACTGTTACCTGGGGCCACCCCCCCCCCCTTTGCCCATTGGCCAGGTGGTCACCTGCGGAGGGGTGAGCATAGGATTGGCTGGCGGAGTTCCCTTGAGGTTCACGGGTGATGGAATTAACACAGCCTGGCACGCCAGCCTCGCTGTGTTTGTTTCCATGGCAACAGCTACGTACAAGCGCCGACTCTGTCTTCATGACACAGTTGCAGAAACAGTAGCTCGCAGGTCTGAGCAATCTCGCCACTGGACAGACGGCCGCTGCCGGCGCAGCCCCGGTGAGTGCCAGATCCTTTCTCATCTGCCCCATGGTGCTTCTATAGATGGGGGGGGTTAATTAGGGGTGGTGGTCGTTTGGACCCCTCACCTACCCAAAAGTTGCTGATGACCTCTAGATACAGTGTCATCCCGGGCTGTGCCATACTGGCATCTGATCCCCCCCGGACCCCTATGGGGGTCCCCATCTAGCCTGCCTTAGTGTTGCGTTTCCTGCATGCGGCGACTCCGCGGTAACATTATGACACGCATGGATATGTCAGGTGTGTGCGTGTGTCATGCAGACCTGTTGTCAGGCAGCGCACATGCCTGCGGCAGCCAATTCTCCGGCATGCGATAATATATGACCAGCTGTTCCTGCAGCGATCTGGGGAATCCTCGGGTGCTCCCGCCAATGCAAATCTTAATACAAGCCCCCCCCCCCCCCTTCCCGGTCACCAGGATAATCTGCCTCTGCCTTGTCGCACATACCGCGCACCAGCACAGCGGGATCTTCCTGGGATGACTTTTCCAGATTCCAGATTCATTGTGGATTGTCGCTCTTTGTGTCATTGGGGCTGATTCAGAGCCAGGTGAAAATTTACAACCGGTAGACAATGTAACTCAATGGCAGTTTTCTCTCCCAAAAAAAAGTGAGATTTCTCACTTGGCTGTGAATTGACCTCATTGTGTAGACACACATTCATTAACAGCAGGAGAAGAGGCCATGAAGTTGCCGAGGTCGCTAGAATGTGGCTGCATTCTGCTTGGCCAAATTTTTCCAAAAATGAAGGAAAATCTGAAGCCAGGCGTCAGGCGGTGAGGTCAGGCAGCCAAGTCCCAAAATTGCATGATGGGAGAATTCCAAAACATTGTGCTGATCATAGCCAGAGTCAGAGCCAAATAAAGGATTTTAAACCGGACCTTCACCATGATTTATTGAAAAGCCCAAACCCTTAAAAAACGGTTCCCCAGCATCTAACATACATATATTTTAAGTTTTTAGTCACTTATTATTCTTTCCCCCACTGGGCTGCAACTCTGTTCAGGACTTTAGGATACGGGCAGCACCATCTTGACTCAGAAGCATCACACTTACTGAGGAGAAGAGAGTGGGATAAAGTACAGGGGGTGGGGTTATAGCTGTGCTTTACTCAGACAGAGCAGAGCTGGGGTCAGGAAAAGGTCAGCAGTCCCAGAATTCAGAGCAGCACAGTCAGAAGACACTTCCTGTTTGCAGGCTGCCTGATGTTCCATGAGCTGCCATCATCATAACATGCAGTAGATGCAGGTAGGATGATTTTTAATGTGAGCAATCTGTATGTACAGGGTGTGGGAAACATACAAGATAGGCTCTTATTCAGAGTGAAGGACTGCTTTAACTTCAACATAACATCTGTAAATGCTGCCAGAGGCCCCCTTTAACAATATATATATTTGTAGAGAGTAGCATAGTATAATACAGTTGTAACATTTAAGATTGTAAAATCTTCTCCTTCTGTATCCTCCCTTATACCCTAATAGATTGTAAGCTCTTCTCCTTCTGTATCCTCCCTTATACCCTAATAGATTGTAAGCTCTTCGCCTTCTGTATCCTCCCTTATACCCTAATAGATTGTAAGCTCTTCCTGTATCCTCCCTTATACCCTAATAGATTGTAAGCTCTTCCTGTATCCTCCCTTATACCCTAATAGATTGTAAGCTCTTCCCCTCCTGTATCCTCCCTTATACCCTAATAGATTGTAAGCTCTTCTCCTTCTGTATCCTCCCTTATACCCGAATAGATTGTAAGCTCTTCTCCTTCTGTATCCTCCCTTATACCCTAATAGATTGTAAGCTCTTCTCCTTCTGTATCCTCCCTTATACCCGAATAGATTGTAAGCTCTTCTCCTTCTGTATCCTCCCTTATACCCTATTAGATTGTAAGCTCTTCTCCTTCTGTATCCCCCCTTATACCCTAATAGAGTGTAAGCTCTTCTCCTTCTGTATCCTCCCTTATACCCTAATAGATTGTAAGCTCTTCTCCTTCTGTATCCTCCCTTATACCCTAATAGATTGTAAGCTCTTCGCCTTCTGTATCCTCCCTTATACCCTAATAGATTGTAAGCTCTTCCTGTATCCTCCCTTATACCCTAATAGATTGTAAGCTCTTCCTGTATCCTCCCTTATACCCTAATAGATTGTAAGCTCTTCCCCTCCTGTATCCTCCCTTATACCCTAATAGATTGTAAGCTCTTCTCCTTCTGTATCCTCCCTTATACCCGAATAGATTGTAAGCTCTTCTCCTTCTGTATCCTCCCTTATACCCTAATAGATTGTAAGCTCTTCTCCTTCTGTATCCTCCCTTATACCCGAATAGATTGTAAGCTCTTCTCCTTCTGTATCCTCCCTTATACCCTATTAGATTGTAAGCTCTTCTCCTTCTGTATCCCCCCTTATACCCTAATAGAGTGTAAGCTCTTCTCCTTCTGTATCCTCCCTTATACCCTAATAGATTGTAAGCTCTTCTCCTTCTGTATCCTCCCTTATACCCTAATAGATTGTAAGCTCTTCTCCTTCTGTATCCTCCCTTATACCCTAATAGATTGTAAGCTCTTCTCCTTCTGTATCCTCCCTTATACCCTAATAGATTGTAAGCTCTTCTCCTTCTGTATCCTCCCTTATACCCTAATAGATTGTAAGCTCTTCTCCTTCTGTATCCTCCCTTATACCCTAATAGATTGTAAGCTCTTCCCCTTCTGTATCCTCCCTTATATCCTAATAGATTGTAAGCTCTTCTCCTTCTGTATACTCCCTTATACCCTAATAGATTGTAAGCTCTTCCCCTTCTGTATCCTCCCTTATATCCTAATAGATTGTAAGCTCTTCCCCTTCTGTATCCTCCCTTATATCCTAATAGATTGTAAGCTCTTCTCCTTCTGTATCCTCCCTTATACCCTAATAGATTGTAAGCTCTTCCCCTTCTGTATCCTCCCTTATATCCTAATAGATTGTAAGCTCTTCCCCTTCTGTATCCTCCCTTATATCCTAATAGATTGTAAGCTCTTCCCCTTCTGTATCCTCCCTTATATCCTAATAGATTGTAAGCTCTTCTCCTTCTGTATACTCCCAAATAGATTTAAAAACCGATTCTATGCAGATTGCCCCCCCCCCCCCCCTATAAGTTCTGTTCTACATTAATGCCCACATTGGACTTAGCACGGGGGGGGGGTGACCGTGGTGTTTTGAAAAAGGGACATTCCCTTTGAAGTCTGACCAGCGTCTGGAGTTCAGTAACTGAAGAGAGTGTGGGTAGAGGCTGGCTTTATACCTAGAGGCCGATTCATTAATAGCGCCAGGTAGCGACAGATGAGCGACTGTAGCGTGATTTTTTCAGCGCCAGCCAGTATTCGCTGTGCTTGGTCGGCGTTTGCTTGATGACAGCGACTCAGTCGGTGTGCGGTAATGTTGAATACGGGCTTAGGGGTCGCTGTTTCACAGGTTCAGCGTTGTATGTGAGCGCCTGACAACGAATGGCCAGAGCGAACGGCTTGCTTCATATTCATTAAAAAATGACGCTCCGAATTTGCTGGCGCTGTCCATTCCTTGTTTAAACCCCAGTGCGATGGCGGCGATGTGTTTTAACTAGTTTTTAACCCCTAAACAACCATATTTTTTGATTGTAACGTTATACATGTTTTTGGAATCATTTTGTAATATGAATATATTAATATGAGACCTGTAAGATCATTTCTGCACAAATTTTTTTTTTTTATTTTTTTTTACTTTAAAAAAAAAACTAACATTGCAGAAGTGGTCTCATAATTTTTGACAATAAAAAAAAAAAAAAAAAATTAATACCAATTAATTATGATTAATTAAACATTGCTCCATTGAAATGCATTGGACAATGCCAGGGTGCGACAGGTCATACCTGGCGCTGTGAAGGAATTTGCAGCGGCGCTGTTCGTTCCAGGCGGCTTCATGATGAATCCCGCGCTAGCTGACGCTCTCGCCGGCGCTAGCCTCATTTAGCTTGATAAATGCGTCATTGTGACCGCCGCCGGGCGTACTTGAGTCGGTAGCCGCCGATAGCTGGCGGTACCTGGCGCTAGCCCGTGATAAATAAGGCCCCTAGACTTTTTGGCATAGGGTTTTTTCCTGATGGTCGTACCGTAGTTGCAATAAACTGTGACCTGGGTGCGACAAATCACCAACTATGTTCCGTACATGCTTCCTCATAGAAACATGGCAAGTGGACACCAGAAGAGGACATGCTCCATCGATTCTGCCCATATGTGTGCTCTTTATCTCAGGATAGATGGAAGCCTATCCCAGGTGCCATTAAATTCACTTGCTGTAGGTTTCCCCACCACCTCTACTGGAAGTATATTCCCAGCTTCTACTACTCTTTCTGCAAAATACTATTTTCTGACATTGCTGTTGATCTTTCATCCAACTAGCTTCAGGTTGTGCCCCTTGTTCTATTATTAGGTTTCTTCTTAAAAACACTTCCCTCCTGAACCTTATTCAATATATTAAAGCCGAACAAAACCCAGCAGTGGCCAGCCTGGAATATAAAAATGGCTTTGTAGAATCGGCATGTCCCGCTGTGTGAAACGCCCTAGGGTGCTGGAAAAAACTCACCTTTCCCTGGTCCAAGGGCCCATTTGTGAGCTCTCATCCAATGAGAGCCATCCGCTATCACTACGGAATTTGGCTCTCATTGTTTTGAATGGGGGGCATGCGCTGCCACATCCCCCGCACCGTCGCGCATGCACTGCCACATCCTCTGCATCCCCAGCCATTCTTTCCAATGAGAGCCAACCTGCTGAATTACCAAGTGACAGTGGGCTGCTTTCTTTTTCTAAGTGATGCCAAGTGAGCACAAATATGATAAATAAGGTGAAGGAGCAACAGTAATGGGGACCCCTGACCTTCTGGGCCCCAGTGTGGTCGCACCCCCTTCACCCACTCAAGTTACACCCCTGGGTGAGTTTACTTGGAATTCTGGGGGGTTTCATGCGGCAGGGTATCCCAAATAGGGATGCCCCAGGGGTATGGAAAAAAACCCTGGGAAAGTCAAAATCACAGGTTTTGTTCTGCTTTAAAATGTTTCCATCAGGTCTCCTCTCTCCATTCTTTCCTCCAGGCAGTAAGTTTATGGACCATTGTGTTCCAGCACTAATTTGGACTCCAGGACCACCACACGCTGCTACGTTTAAGTTTCTCCTGATAAGCTTTAAAGTGATTGGCAAGTTAAAAAATATATATATTAGTAGCGTGCCTTTCATTGAGTGGCTGCAGCGCTGTGCTTCCTCCTCTGTCCGTCTCTTTAGTGAGGAAATTGCTTCCTCATTCAGCTCTCAATCCCCCCCGATCTGATCTATCAATATACCTTCAGTGGCCAGGAACAAAAATACCCCACTACTCCCTCCCCAGGCATTGGCTGCCTCTCTCTGCAGCTATGAAACCCCACCCCCTTCTCCCTCTTCTTTGATCACACTATGTTCTGGCAAACTGGAGACACTCTTAGCCTGCAGCATCTCTCACCCCTTTTTCTGGTCACACTATATGCTGGCAATAATAACTAGAGGCACAACCATTCACTTATTTATTTACTAAGATATATGTAAAGCCCACAGTGTGCTTACATCACATTGCTGTTGCCACACCCACTATTTCTTATTTTTCCGCTGCATCTCCAATGCTCTAAAACGTATACAAATAACTTAGGAACTACAGGGTCTTTTTGAAAAAGGATTTAAGTTTGAGACAGTGCAACGTGTAGCCCGAGACATGCAACAATCAGGCGCTCCCCTTTAGGATAACTTTAAGTCCTTCCACCATTTTTCTCACCCGCATTTTGACCTGTTCCATGTGAATAATGTCTCCTTGTAGGGGAGACCTGCAAAACTGTACACACTATTCCAGCTGTGGCCTCACCTGAGCTCTCTATAGTGGCATCACAAACCTCCTACTGATGATTCCTCAAGCTATACAGAGGAGCATCCTGATCTTGTAGACTAACAATTCATAGGCTTGTGAACCATTGGAACAAAACATCAGCTTGCTTTACCTACGAGTCCATCGACGATTGCAGAAACATTCAACTTTTACCTACTTTCAATAGAAGTCTTTGGGGGTCTGTTTTATTTTATTGGCGATATCTCCTTACTGCCATCTAGTGGCCTATTTCTATTACTACAACCTACACTCTTACTAACTCAAACCTATGGGCTCTATTTAATCAACTGCTCTCTCAGGGCCTATTCCTCTAAGCGGGTGTTAACTTAGATGTATTTTTTAACTAAGGGGGTTATTTAAGAAGAGATAGCGGCAGGTAGTGTCTCATAGCGGCAGGCAGCGTCTGGTGAACGCCGGGCGCTGTACGAAAAACCACATTTATGAAAACGAATCTGGTGAGCACCTCTAACAGCGCCATGTAGCATCCGATGCATTATTACAGGGGCTCAGCGTATAGCGCCGGCGCTCTAGCTTCTAGAGCGCCAGGTATTACCTTTCGCTCACTGTTGCTCTCCCATATATTTCAATGGCCGTTCATTTTTATGTGTTTAAACAGCGTGTTTGACATTTTTTTTTTTTGCTCAAATCATTGTGTGACGTCTCCTGGCTGCAAACAAACACTTTTATGCATTTACTTTTTATATTTTTATGCAGAATTGTATTTACAGCGTCTACTAGCGGTTGCTCTAAACGCCGTTATACAGAAGCTCATCTGTCGATACCTGCCATTAGTAATGAATCAACCTCTAATTCAACCGGCTAGTTTGCATCATTGCATTGAGAATGGTGACAGAGTTAACTTGACTGTGACTAAGGCTGACTGTCTCTCATCCAGGGAGTTCACAACTATGACATTAGCGTGTCTGGGATCTCCTCCTTCAGCTTAGCATCTCTTGGTTCTCCCACCCCCTGTGAGACATCTCTTAGGTCTCCCTCTGCAATTTGACATCTCTGGGATCTTCCTCTCCAAAGGTGGCAAATTTGGGTTTTCGCTCCTCTGACCTGGTATCTCTGAGGCCTCCCTGTTCCAGCATAGGATCTCTTGGGTCTCCCCACTCTACTGTGTTACCTCTGGGGTCAAACATGGCATCTCTGGGGTCTACTCCTCAGCGTGTTATCTCTCGAGTCTCCCTCTTTAAATGTTATATACCAGGGGACTCCCTCCCATAAAGTGTGGTCCCTTGGGTCTCAGGGTTCTACCCTCTCCAGCTTGGAACCTCTGGCTTCTTACCCCTCCAGCTTGGCATCTCTGGATTCTCTCTCCCCCAGTGGGGCATCTTTGGGGTCTCCATGCTCCAGCATGATGTATCTGGGGTCTCCATGCTCCAACATGATGACTCTGGGGTCTCCATGCTCCAACATGATGACTCTGGGGTCTCCATACACCAGCATGATATACTGGGGTCTCCATACACCAGCATCTATGAGGTCTCTCTCCTCCAGCGTGGCCTTTTTGGGGTCTCTGATCTCCAGTGCAGCATCTCTGGGCATTTCTGTGGCCTCACTCCTCCAGAAGGTCATTTTTGGGGCCTTCCTCTTCCAGCCTAGTGTCTCTAGTGTCTCTCTTCTACAGTGTAGTATCCCTGGGGTCTCCCTCCTCCAGCAGGGCATTTCTGGGGACTGCCTCTTTCTGCACAGTTTCTCTAGGGTCTTTCTTCCACAATGTGGCATCTCTGGGGTCTCCCTCCTCCAGTGTGGTATCTCAAGGGTCCTCCTCTTTTTAGCATGGCATCCCTGGAATCTATCTCAATCAATGTGTTGTCTCTGGGGACTCCCATTCCCAGCATGGTGTCTTTGGGCTTTCCACACTCCAGCAAGTTCTCTTTCTGGGGTCCTCCAGTGTGGCATCTCTGAGGTCTTCTCCCCCAAATTGGTGTCTCTGGGGTCTCCCTCCTTCAGCATGGCATCTCTGGGGTCTTCCTCCTCCAATGTGGCTTCTCAGGGGTCTTCTGGCTGCACCGTGTCATCTTTGAGGTCTCTTTCCTCTAGTGTAGGGTCTCTAGGGTCTTTCTCCTTCAGTGTGTTGTCTCTGGGGTCTTTGTTCTCCAGTTTGGTGTCTCTGGGGTCTCCCTCCTACAGAGACCCCAGTGTCTCCTTTTCCAGTGTAGGGTCTCTTGGGTGTCCTCCCCCAACCTGCTGTCTCTGGGGTCTCTCTCCTCAAGTGTGGGATCTTTTAGACCTCCCTGCTCCTGTGTGGTGTTTCTGGGGTCTCCCTCCTCCTGTGCGGTGTTTCTGGGGTCTCCCTCCTCCTGTGTGGTGTTTCTGGGGTTTCCCTCCTCCTGTGTGGCGTTTCTGGGGTTTCCCTCCTCCAGTGTGGCATCTCTGGGGTATCCCTCTTCCAATGTGGCAGTCCCAGGGTGTCCTCCCCAACATGGCATCTCTGTGGTTCTCCTCTTCAGATGTGTTCTTTCTGGGGTCTCCCTCTTTCAGCGTGACATCTCTGGGGTCCCCCTCCTCCAGCATGGAATTTCTGGGGCCCCTCTCTTCCTGCATGGCTTTTCTGGGGGTCTCCCTCCTGCAGTATGGCACCTCCGGGGGTCCCCCTCCTCCAGTGTGTAATCTCTGAGGCCTCCTCCCCCAACAGGGTGTCTCTGAGACCTCCCTCCTCTATTTTGGCATCTCTAGCATCTCCCTTTTCTAGTGTAGTCTCTCTGGTGGGGGCGCCGCACTCCAGGGTGACTAATCTGCGTTTTGTCCGATTGTTTGGATGTTAATGAGTCTGGCCTCATATTCCAGTTATGTGTACAAACTTTCCACAGCTGCAGCGCGGCGTAGTCTGAATCATCGCTGCTCCGATCCAGCATCTCGCTGCTCTCTGTCCAGGGGAGCCTCTTGCCGGGTCGTCCTATTCCAGCAACCCTAAGCAGAGTGGCGTCATGGATGCTATTAAATAGGGGCTCCAGGATACATAGTATACACATATACTGAGTTTTCCTCTGATTGTACGGTGTGTGCCCATGATTGCAGAATATGTATGATGACACCTTATAAAACACCCTATAAAAGAGGTTTATATACGTTTCTGACCATCAGTGGAGTGTAAGCTCTGGGCTGTAGTCCAACTCCAGCCCATAGAATGGGGAGGGGGTTAGGCCCCTTCTGTGACCAAACTGTATAGATTTCCCTTCACGTCCTGTCCACAGTGGCTAAATGGAAGAACATATAACGGCAGGGTCATGGGTGTCACTGGAGCCAGAAAAGGGGGGGGGGGGATAATGGGCACTGGCACCCCATTGAACTGGTGACCACCTCCTGCTGATTAGCTGACACAGCTACAGTCACAGTTTAACAATGTGCTAAAATCATTAAGCATTAGCTCCATTTCCTCTATAACTGTGTAGAAGGGACACCCACAGACTTTGGGATGCCCCCACAGGGTGTAGGGTTCCACATAGAACAATGTTAGATATGACCCCGAACCATATCCACACTACATGAGGAGATTTCAGGTAGTTCTAACAGACCGCGAGGGCACGCTCCTTGTTAGAGGGTAGCGGGGGATGTGGCCGTCAGAGTGCTACCTTAGACGTGCTGACGTGAGCGAAGCCAAGAGCACTGATTGTACAAGCGGCCGTGGATGCGTCGTAGGACCAGGAAGAAGTGAGTTTGTTTTGGCGACCTGCTAGGTTTCACATAGTGGGCCACCCTTGATCGGTGTCTCAGGGGCAAGGACCAAAACCTAGGCTAGTTAAAATCCTGGGTTTTGGTCCACTTTAAGGAGCTCTAGTTTTATTCACAAATGTTATGATATATTATAATTATAATGTCATTATAATATTATATTATAATATTAATCAGCAGAACATTTCATCATGCAATCTGGTGCATTTTGCTGCCTTAGTTGCTTTCTAGGGACTAAAAACAAGAATCCCGAATTTCCGCTCGCTAGATTATTATATCTAGAAATAGATATAGCCGCTAAACTAAATGAGGTAGTGATTATGGGGGACTTTAACTACCCAGATATAGACTGGGACGCTGAAACATGTGTTTCGCATAAAAGTAATAGTTTTTTATCTAAAACAAAAGATGGCTACCTTTCCCAACAAGTACAAGCTCCAACAAGGGGGAAAGCCATATTGGACCTAATACTAACCAATGTACCAGACAAAGTAATAAAGGTACAGGTTGGGGGACACCTTGGAAGCAGTGATCATAATATCATTAATTTCCAATTAGCAGTCACTAGGGTGCCTTATCAAGGAGCCACAAAAACGCGGGACTTCAAAAAGGCAAAGTTTGACCAACTTAGAGATGCCCTACACTGCATTGACTGGGAAAATGCCCTTAAAAACAAAAGCATGGACACTAAAAGGAATACTTAAATTTCATTGTGACAGATATATACCTTACAGGAATAAAACTATTAGACACACATGTAAACCGATGTGGCTAAATAAAAAGGTTAAGGGGGCAATAAACAACAAAAAAATGGCATTTAAACGTTTAAAGCAGGAAGGGACAGCGGAAGCGTTAAAAAAATATAAAGAAGAAAATAAACAATGTAAACAACAGATAAGGGCAGCTAAGCTGGAGACAGAAAGACTGGTCGCGAAAGAGAGTAAAACTAACCCCAAATTATTCTTTAGCTACATAAACCGTAAAAGATACAAACCTGAGGGTGTGGGCCCCCTGAAAAGCAGGAAGGGGATCCCTATAGAGGGAAATGAGGAGAAAGCTAATTTGCTTAACAACTTCTTTGCTTCTATATTCACAAAAGAATGTGACATGCTGAGTGAAATGCAGGGGAATAACCGAACCCCTCCATTAAATGTCACTGGTCTAACCAAGGAAGAAGTCCGGCACCGTCTCAAGCAGATGAAAATCGATAAATCACCGGGACCAGATGACATACATTCTCGTGTTTTAAGGGAGTTATGTACAGTAATAGACAAGCCGTTATTTCTAATATTTGTGGATTCCATAACTACAGGGTCTGTTCCAAGGGATTGGCGCTTGGCAAATGTGGTGCCAATATTCAAAAAGGGATCTAGGGGGGAACCTGGGAACTACAGACCGGTAAGCTTAACATCTGTGGTGGGCAAGCTGTTTGAAGGTTTCTTAAGGGATACTATCCTGGAGCACCTTGGGGAAAATGACCTTATTACTCCATATCAGCATGGATTTATGAGGAATCGCTCCTGCCAGACAAACCTAATCAGCTTTTATGAGGAGGTTAGTTCAAGATTGGATCAGGGGGAGTCATTGGATATCATATATCTTGACTTTTCTAAAGCATTTAATACTGTGCCACATAAAAGGCTGGTACAAAAGATGAGAATGCTTGGACTGGGGGAAAACGTGTGCAGATGGGTGGGAAATTGGCTAAATGATCGGAAGCAGAGGGTGGTTATCAATGGTACACACTCTTGTGTGGGTCACTCTTACTAGTGGAGTACCACAATGGTCAGTTCTGGGACCAATTCTCTTCAATATATATATAAATGACATTGGGTATGGATTAAACAGTAAAGTCTCAATCTTTGCAGATGATACTAAGCTGAGTAAAGTAATTAAAGCAAAAGAGGACAACAGGCAGCTACAAACAGATTTAGATAAATTGGAAGCATGTGCAGTTAAATGGCAAATGAAGTTTAACACAGATAAATGTAAGGATATGCACATGGGAAGGAGAAATCTGTGTCATGATTACACACTAAATAAAAAAACACTTGGTAAAACAACAATGGAAAAGGACCTAGGGGTTTTAGTTGACAATAAGCTCAACTGTAGTAATCAATGCCAGGCAGCTGCTGCCAAAGCAAATAGGATCATGGGGTGGCAACAAGAGGGGCATAGGTGCTCATGACCAGAGCATCATTTTACCCCTGTACAAGTAACTGGTCAGACCCCATATGGAATACTGTGTACAGTTCTGGGCACCTGTGCTTAAGAAGGACATATCAGAACTGGAGCACGTTCAAAGAAGGGCAACAAAGTTAATAAAAGGAGTGCGGGGGCTAGAGTACCCGGAAAGATTGTCCAAGTTAGGCTTATTTAGTCTAGAAAAAAGACGATTGAGGGGTGATCTAATAACTATGTATAAATATATTCGGGGTCAATACAAAGATCTGTCCCACAATCTATTTATACCCCGGAGTGTAACCATAACCCGGGGCATCCACTAAGGTTAGAGGAAAGGTGCTTTCTCCACCGACATAGGAGGGGATTCTTCTCTGTAAGAGCAGTGAGACTATGGAACTCGCTGCCAGAGGAGGTAGTAATGATGTATACAGTAAAAATGTTCAAAAGTGGCCTTGATGCCTTCCTGGCATGTAATAACATTTCCAGCTATGGCTACTAGACCACTGGAAGGAGTTAAACAGGCTGAACTGGATGGACTAAAGTCTTTATTCAGCCTTACATACTATGTTACTATGTTACTACTATGTTAGATTCTATAATGGAATTCGGATTACAGAGCACTTGCATGCCGAATTTTTCAGCTGAACTCTATCCGAACTGAACAGAGAACATTTCCGGCCACACTACAGAGCTCCTTCCAAGTTCTTCATTGCAGGCGGGCTTGTTTGTCCTTTAGAAATAGGAACCTCAGCAAGTCTGTGTCCAGCTTCATTCCCAGGAAGGACATTTTCCTGGATGTGGATTTGTCGTGATTAGCAATGCAGCTGGAATTTTTCAGCAGCCTCAGCCACAGTGCAACGCAATGTTTCGACCTCCCAACCACTGCGCAAGATCTGCACCAGGGTGAGGACTCCCCATCAGGCATGAGAGCCAAGTTGGAGGTGAAACAGAAGTCCTACACATATCGCAATTTGAGGATTCTGCTTCCTCAGGGACTTATTTATGACTGTGACTGACTGACTGTAAAAGGCAGACTGATAGGACTCTACTAAGAAGTTGCCCCAATGTGGGACCTTTTCATCTTATATAACATCAATAAGAGGATGTAGCCACTTGCCCCCCCCCCCCCCCCCCCCCGCTGATCCAATTGTCCACAAAGGTTGGCTTGAATACCCATCCTATGAACATGTAATGATGGTTAGGACTAAAATATTGGATCTATGTGACCAAGTTGGACTGTCCTTTTTTTTACCAGCTCTCCTTGGACCGCTGGTTATGCTGGGCACCTTGTCTGTCTCCTGTCTTTGGCAAGGGTTTGTCCTCATCTTAGGCCTCCTCACATTCTCCCATTGATCCTTGGAACTCTTCACCAACTTCCTCTACACCAGATTTTGGGGTTGACACAGAAGTCCTACACATATCGCAATTTGAGGATTCTGCTTCCTCAAGGACTTCTTTATGGCTGTAACTGACTAACTGTAAAAGGCAGACTGGTAGGACTCTACTAAGAAGTTGCCTCAATGTGGGAACTTTTCATCTTATATGACATCAATAAGAGGATGTAGCCACTTGGCAACTCTCCACTGACCTAAGTGACCACAAAGGTTGGCTTAATTACCGATTCTGTGAACATGTAATGATTCTTAGGACTAAAATATAGGATCTATATGACCAAGTTGGACTGTCCTCTTTTTTACCAGCTCTCCTTGGACGGCTGGCTATGCTGGGCACCTTGTCTGTCACCTGTCTTTGGCAAGGGTTTGTCCTCATTTTAGGCCTCCTCACATTCTCCCACTGATCCTTGGAACCCTTCACCAACTTCCTCTACACCAGATTATGGGGATATGCAGAGCAGCCAGCAACTACACCAGATTTTATTACTACAGACAGGGGTGGACTGGCCATAGAATTCCCGGTTGCCTGCACTGCTTTAGGGTCACTGGGTGTACACTCCAGCCAAGCCACTACAGCTCATGTTTTGCCCCTGCAATTCTACACCTTCAGCATCATGGATGTGAGGGGCATCCCCATCTTTGCTGCAGTATCTCCCCCTAGAAATACTAAAGCTTCTCTACCACCACATAGCATGTCTCCCTCTGCCCATGATTAGTTCCGGCAATACTGAAGCATCAGTTCCTTGGGGGCATGGCTAAGGAGCACATGGACTGATGGTGGGCTGGTGATGCCCTGTGAATTCCCAGGCCGATTTTTGGCCCCAACCTGCCCCTGACTACAGAACATCTTTAAGTTATTCATTGCAGATGGATTTGTTGGCCTCTCTGGAATCAGGAACCTCAGCAAGTCTAGCTCCATTCCTAGGAAGGACATTTTCCTGGATGTGGATTTGTTGTGATTGGCAATCCATCTGGAATCTTCCAGCAGGCCTCAGCCTGAGATACCCGAGATCCAATGCTAGTCTGATGGTTGAATGAATCCCAATATTACTTGATGCTTCTTGTCAAGTCCTCAAGTGGAGCAATGGAAAAAGACTTGTGGCTCAGCCTGTCCTTTGGGCAAGATCCTGATGGTAGCCCTGGTCTCGGGTGACTGTCACTGAGGTACCCCAAGCAGGGCAGTTTTTAGGGGAGGATCGCCCTAGACCTCAAGGCCATTGGGGGCGCCTTTAGCCCAATCATCATCTTTTCTACAAATTAGGGTCACTTTTAGTGGTGCCGGCTATACCAGGCTCCACATCCCCCTATATTGGTCATGCAGAGGGGGAACTGCCTGCTGCTAATGTAGAGGCACAGCATGGCAATTACCAGAATGGGGCAGCAGGATGGGTGAGGAGGGGCAAGAATTTTCTCTTTCCCGTACTGGGCACTAATTTGCCCTGACCCCAATGTTCTCTGTGGGCTATTGGAGCTAACTCAGACACCTCCCTGCTTAACTATGGGGATCGGTCTCCCCCGACCCTTAACTGTCTTATATGGGGAATATGGGGAGTTACAAATGAAGACTTGTTCCAGGCTGCATGCATTTGTGTTGGCTGGAGTTCTTCTTTAAAAATCTGTGTCCCCCAAGTGAATAAAGAGTCCATTGGATTCCAGTGTGGTCATCAGTAGCTCTGGCCTGCAATTGCAGTAGTGGGATGAATAATTCATAGGCTCCATTGATGGGCTCATTAGTCACCTTTTCATGAGGCGGGTGACCCCCTGCTGGGCCGGATGGGAGAAGAAAAATAACCTCACCCATTGCCAGCTGGGAGCACGTGGCAGGACGGCGGGTTGCCATCCGGGGCCCCTCTGTATGGCGCTCTTTTCACCGCCCCTCTTGTCGCAAGTCTTTCATGGCAGCCCCTCATGTATAGAGGAAGGGTCGGGAGCCCCTTTGCCAAATAAAAGATCTGGGGCAGATTGTGCCAGGACAAAAGTCACAATGCAGGAGGCGGGTCCCTGGGGCCCCCACTAACCAATCACAACAAAAGCGTACAGGGAAAAAATGTTGTTACGCCATAGCTTTGGTTTATTCATCTACAATGAGGAGGGGTGCACCCAGTGCCACATGGACTCACACACTGTTTGCTAAGTGGAGACAGGTCATTTTTCTTAAAGTGGACCCAAAATTTGCACCCCCGTTTGGTCTGTTTTAGAGGAGGAATTCTAATTTGGTATGCTTCTGTGTGTGAAACCCGCTGAGATTAGGGGTGCCCGCTTTGGATGGAGGGGTTTTGGGGATACCAACACATGCGCTGTTGGAGCGGGAATCAAGATTACTGGTGGTCCCGGGGGGTTCATAGAGCAGGACATCCTGGGAACTGCGCGGGCACAAGATTGGAGGACATGCACAGTGCCGGAAGGGATGCAAGAGGCCAGCGGCCTTCGGGCTGTGCACATGTTGCCGTCCCAGCTATTCAGATAGCGGCCGCTTGCTTTCCTGATGAAGCAAATCAGAGGCATTTTCTGAATGACATAGTCACCACAAACGGATCAGAGTCCGCACATGCGCCATTGGAGTAGGAAGAGGCGAGTTATTATGGGCGATCTGGGGAGTTTCACACAGTGGGGCATCCCAAAATGAGATGCCCCTGGGGGAACAGAGCATTGCCCAGGATAGTCAAAATCCTGGGTTTGGTTCTGTTTTAAAGTGGACCAAAAACCAGGATTTTGACTATGCTGGGTTTTGGTCCTTTCTCCCGGGGCACCGCTGTGTGAAACCCCCCAGATCGCCTGAAGAAACTCACCTCTTCCCGGTCCTTCGGCGCATGTGCGGCCGCTTGTCCAATCAGCAGAACAGGTGCGCTGTTGGCCGCATCCCCTACTTCCCTCTAATGGGGGCGTGCCCGTGCCAGCCATCCACAAATAGCTTACGTGGGCACGCTCCCTGCTAGAGGGATAGTGGGGTGGTGATTTTCATTTTCGCTAGCTATGCCATCGGTTTCTGACAGGATACCATTGTTCTAAACAAGCTCCTCCTCCTCCTTGCAATTTCATGCTGGGAGCGGTTAGAGCCTGAAAATAGTGTTAGAAGGAAGATAAGAGCCAAAAATGTAAACTGGACCAACATCCGTTTTTTCTTTAATGGGGTTTTGGTACCGCAGACAGCAAATAGGAACAAGCTGGGGGGGGCATCCAGAATGCTGGAGCACCCCAAAAATAACCGCCATCCCCCAGATATCCTTACCATCACCTCAAGACAGCGCCAGAAAAGTCCTGCGATTGGCTGCTGGGTAGTCACGCACGTGCACGCCGGCGGCCAATCGCAGGACTTCTTTTCCGATGATGGCTTGAGGTGAAGGTAAGGGTATTAGGCGTTCTGGGAGACTCCAGCATTCTGGATGCCTCCCCCCTGTCCTGAGCTTGTTCTTATCCGTTGTCTGTGGGACCAACACCCGTTAAAGAAAAAAATGGGTCATGGTCTGGTTTACTTTTCCCCCAATTTTTCCTTTAAAGTGGACCAACACCCAGGATTTTCACTATCCTGGGTTTTGGTCCACTTCCGCGGGGCACCCCGATCGCCCTAAATAACTCACCTCACCCCGCTCCTACGCGAGCGCTCATCCAATCAGAGCGCTCAGAGCCGCTGTGGTATGCACGGACAAGGGACGGACAACCACAGCGGCTCTGAGCGCGCTGGAGGCCGCCTCTCGCGCTTCCTTCTAACAGGGAGCGGGCCCGCGCCGGCCATTCACAAACGACTGGAGGGAAGCGCGAGAGGCGGCTGCGGGCCGCGCATGCGCCGTTGGAACAGGGAGAAGGTAAAGTTTGTGGGCATCCTGGGGGGTTTCACACAGAGGGGCATCCCGATTTCGGATGCCCCGCGGGGAGGGAGCTGATCAGCCATGGGTGTTGGTCCACTTTAAAGCCAAAATCATTTGCGAGTATTTTTCTCCAGTTCATTAAGGCAGTTGATGCATGTTTTTTTTTTTTTTCATTTTGGAACTGTAACTTTCCATAGGGCGTTGTTGGTCCACTTTAAGCTGCTGATAGGTGAACGAGTATTCAAATACTTTTACAAATAAATAATACTATTTCTAGTAAAATAATAATACTAATAATGAATCATTCTAACAGTAATCCCCTATGGGAGTTACTACTTACTACTATGATAATATTGATAATTTAATAAAAACAGTAGTAATTGTAATGTTGGTAACTAAATGATCACTAACAGTTAAAGAGGAACTAAACCCGCCTGGACTAAAAAATCTCAGGGCTGGCCGCTGGATTTTCCCGAATCGGGATGCTCTATGGTGTGAAATCCCCAGGGGCATCTATACGCACTCACCTTTCCCAGCTCCAATGGCACATGCGCAGGCTCTCGTCCATTGAGAGATGTGACTAAATTTACGAATTATATAGTCACGGCAGGCGGCTCTTATTGGACGAGAGCCTGCGTATGTGCCGTTGGAACCAGGAAGGGGGGAAAGTGAAAAGTTCACCTCTGGAAGTGGGGGCGTGCCTGGTGCAGGTATGAACCTAGGTCTCATCCTCACGTTCTCTTTCTGTTGGTGTGCCGCAAGGTTCTGTCCTAGGCCCCCTACTTTTCTCAGTCTACACCCACGGCCTTGGCAAACTTATAACTTCACTAGGCTTTCAATACCACTTCTATGCGGATGACACTCAGATATATCTCTCAGGCCCCAATCTCTCCTCTCTCCTATCTCGCCTCCCCAATTGCCTCTCAGCTATTTCTTCATTCATGTCATCTCGCTACCTCAAGCTAAACATGGACAAGACAGAACTGGTCATTTTCCCACCATCTAACTCCCCTCCCCTCTCTAACATGTCTATTTCTGTCAAAAATTACACAATAACAGCAACTCACCAAGCTCGGTGCCTGGGAGTCATTCTGGACTCTGCCCTCTCTTTCAAACCACATATTCACTCCCTGGCCACCTCCTGTCGCCTCCAACTTAAAAACATCTCCCGCATCCGTCCTTTCCTCTCACCTGACACCACTAAAATGCTAGTGCATGCCCTGGTCATATCCCGTCTGGATTACTGCAACATCCTTCTTTGTGGCTTACCAACTAACAGACTGGCACCCCTCCAATCTATCCTGAACTCTGCTGCTCGCCTCATCCATCTCTCCTCTCGCTACTCTAGTTCTGCGCCTCTCTGCCAATCCCTACACTGGCTGCCAGTCCCACAGCGAATCCTGTTCAAAACTCTAACTCTCACATACAAAGCTCTCTCCAACCAGGCCCCTCCCTACATCTCATCTCTATTCCAACAGTATCAACCTAGACGCAGCCTCCGCTCCTCTGCCGACCTACTTCTGTCCTCCTCCCTGGTCACCTCCTCTCACGCCCGCCTCCAGGACTTCTCACGTGCAACCCCAATCTTCTGGAATGCCCTCCCCCACCCAATCCGCCACTCCACAACCCTCAAAACCTTCAAAGGCGCCCTTAAAACTCACTTATTCAGACAAGCATATAATCTGGCCTAACCAATCTTCTAAAGGGCACATGCCACAAAGCTCAATACTGACTGTTTGTGATCCTTCCCCCTCGTCTTCACCCCTCTTCCTTTAGACTGTAAGCTCGCAAGGGCCGGGCTCTCTCCCCTATTGTATCCTGTATTCAGAATATCCATTGTCAACTCTGTACAACTGCATTTGAATTAGTATATGTACCGTATGTTTCTACCCTGTCTGTAATTACTACTTTGTAAAGCGCTACGGAAGATGATGGCGCTATATAAATAAACAATAATAATAATAATAATAATAATACAGCGGGGATATGGCACGTCGGATCGTCGGTGAGGGTCAGTGTATCCTTGCAATCTCTGGGGTGCATTTGGGATGCCCCATAAAGAGGGAGACCACCAACCCTAGACTCTAATAGACTCTAGGAAGGTGGTTGCTTCTCGTTACTAAAGCCTTCGACTGGAAAAAAAAAATGTAGTCTCTGAAGACGACAATCGTTTTTTACCATAAGAACTATAAATCTGTGAAATAGCCTCCCCCAGAAGTTTGTTACAGCATCAACCGTTAACAGCTTCAAAAAAGGATTAGATGCTTATTTGGAAGAAAATAACATTAACAGTTACTATTAGCGATTATCAGTAAAAAAATAAAAAATAACTTCCACCTATAAAATAAAATAAAAAATAACTTCCCCGACCCCAACACCCTTGGTTGAACTTGATGGACATATGTCTTTTTTCAGCCGTATTAACTATGTAACAAACCAAAATCTATGACCCTGTGCTTGAAATTGCTGCAAATGTTACACCCCTCTGCGCTTCCATGGTGCATGCGTGGGCTCTCCTCCAATCAAAATAGATTGCTGTGCATTTAATGCCCACCATATTATTCTGAAAGAATGGCTTACTGGGTCGCCCCTGCTGGCTGCCCCCCCCCCCCCCCCCCGGCCGTGCGCATCTACTGGTAGCCATTCAGATATGCTGGCAGGGGTGCACGCATCGGATAGAAAGGGTGATGGGGATACCACTGACGGCCTGTGGATATGCAGCAGTCAGGGGTGCTTTCCTCTGTAGCTTCTGTTAGCTGGGGAGAGAATAAAAATATTGTTATTAATAATGATAATAATATTAATAGCAGCAGACGTGGTTTCCTCTGTAGCTTCTATTCGCTGTGGAGAAATGCTTATTATTAATAATAATAATAATAATTTATTATTATTATTATTATATTATAATTATAATAGCAGCAGTCAGAGGGTGGTTTCCTCTGTACCTTCTATTAGCTGGGAAGAGAATAAAAATATTGTTATTAATAATGATAATAATATTAATAGCAGCAGATGTGGTTTCCTCTGTAGCTTCTATTCGCTGTGGAGAAATGCTTATTATTATTAATAATAATAATTTATTATTATTAATTATAATAGCAGCAGTCAGAAGGTGGTTTCCTCTGTACCTTCTATTAGCTGGGAAGAGAATAAAAATATTGTTATTAATAATGATAATAATATTAATAAAAGCAGAAGTTGTGGGGTTGTCTCCTCTGTAGCTTCTATTAGCTGCGGAGAAAATATTATTATTATAAAAAATTATAATTAAAATAACATAATAATTATAATAATTATAGCAGCAGTCAGAGGTGGTTTCCTCTGTAGCTCATATTAGCTGTGGAGAGAATATTATTAATATTAATAATAGCAGAAGTCTGGGAGGTGGGGAGTGGTTTCCTCTGTTCCTGCTATTAGCTGGGGTAATAATATTATTACTTTTAATAATGATAATAATAATATTAATAATAGCAGCAGCTTGTTCAGTGGTTTCTGTAGCTTTTATTAGTTGGGGAGATAAAGATGATAATAATTTATTGCAGCAGATAGGATGGTTTCCTCTGTAGCTCCTATTAGGGAGAAAATAATAATAATATTAACAACAGCAGCAGCAGCTGGGGTGTTGTTTTCTCTGTAGCTTCTATTAGCTGGGGAGATAATATTATTATTATCATCATCTTAATAATAGCAGCAGCCCTCTGGTTAATAATAATAATATAATAATAAATCATCAACATATTAATAATAGCAGTAGCAGCCATCTGGGGGGGGGGTTTCCTCTGTAGCTTCTATTAACTAGGGAGATATTATTATTAATAATAACAATAATTAATAATCATATTAATAATAGTGGCAGCCGTCTGGGGGTGGTTTCCTCTGTAGCTTCTATTAGCTAGGGAGATAATATTCATTATCATCATCTTACTAATTGCAGAAGCCCTCTGGGGGGTCTATTAGCTTGGGAGATATTATTATTATTAATAATAATAATAATAATAATAATCATCATCATATTAATAATAGCAGCCCTCTGGAGGATGGTTTCCTCTATAGCTTCTTTTAGCTGGGGAGATATTATTATTAATATTGTTAACCAATCATCATCATCATCTTAATAACAGCAGCAGCAGCCGTCTGGGGGGTGGTTTCCTCTGTAGATTCTATTAACTGGGGAGATATTATTATTTAATAATAATAATAATAATAATAATCATTAACATATTAATAATAGCAGTATCTGGTTTCCTCTATAGCTTTTATTAACTGGGGAGATATTATTATTAATAATAACAATAATAATAATAGTTGTATTAATAATAGCAGCAGCAGCCATCTGGGGGGGTGGTTTCCTCTGTAGCATCTATTAACTGGGGAGTTATTATTATTAATAATAATAAAAATAATAATTAATAATTATATTAATAATAGCAGCAGTCTGGGGTGGTTTCTTCTGTAGCTTCTATTAGCTGGGGAGATAATATTATTATTAATAATACATAATAATAATCACACATCAGCATATTAATAATAGCAGCAGTAGTCCTGGGTCTGGTTTCCTCTGTAGCTTCTATTGGCTGGGGAGATAATATTATTAATAATAATAATAAATAATAATAATCATTACACATCAGCATATTAATAATAGCAGCAATAGTTCGGGTCTGGTTTCCTCTGTAGTTTCTATTAGCTGGGGAGATAATATTATTATTAATAAATAATAATAATCACACATCAGCATATTAAAAATAGCAGCAGTAGTCCTGGGTCTGGTTTCCTCTGTAGCTTTTATTGGCTGAGGAGATATTATTATAAATAATAATAGAAATAATAATAATAATTCATAATCATATTAATAATAGCAGCAATAGTCAGGGGTCTGGTTTCCTCTGTATTTTCTATTAGCTGGAGAGATAATATTATTATTAAACATAATAATAAAAATAATAATTAATAAACATATTAATAATAGCAGCAGCCGTCTGGGGGTGGTTTCCTCTGGAGCTCCTATTATTTGGGGGAGATCCTTCCAGCGCAGCGAGTGGCAGCAGCAGGGCCGGGCGCTGATTGGCGGGGAGCTCGGGGTGGGCGGGGCCGGCGGAGATACATTGTATCTCTTCAGGGTGAGGGGGCCGCAGATCTTCCCGCCCTCGTGCGGGTGAGTCGGGGGCGCTTCTGCAGGCAAGGGGTACGGTGGCGGGCGGTGTCCGGGCGTCACCTCGGTTGCCCCAGGGTGGGCGTTTGGCCCCGCCTCCCCTCGGGCTCCTCCCGACGCCCCTCCTCCTCCTCCCGAGTGAGGCGCAGCAGTTTGTGGCCCTTCCTGGCGCTGTGCGGGCCCCGGGCCACGTGTTGTGCCCTCCGCCCGATCCGGGCCACCATGCGGGCGACTGAGCGGTGACTCGGCGATGTCAGGTAAGTGCCTCCCTCCCCCCCCCGGGCAATTGCTCGCAATTACCCCTGTGTAACTGCCCCCTTATGAAAACTACCCTACAGCCCCCATGGGGTCACCCTGGTAACAGTTTGCCCCTCTTCTAATGCCCCAGACACAAACTTTGTCTAGTTGCCCCCAGAGCCGCCCACTGGAAACTATGACTCACCCGACTTTGGCTGCTGCGGAAACTCTTGGCTGAGGAGCTGACTCTCTATTTATATTGCTGGGTGAGGTGAGTATATGGGGGGGGGGGGGGTTAGTATAATTGCCCCCCCCCCCTCCAGTACTGGCTTCATGGCAGAATCAGGAGGAAGCGCTGCGGTTGTTGTGTCTCCTAGCAACCAGGAGTGACAGTTGGCTCAGCCAATAGCAGTGTGCGGAGTGGAGTAAATAAGTGTGTTGCACTATTTCAGTCCAGAGTGCACCCCCCCCCCCCAATGCTGACAGCTCAGGGACGCCCGCCCGGCCGCCATAAAGCTCCTCTATTGAGTGCTGATGAAGTGCTGTGTTTGCTGAGCGCTTTATCCCCCCCCCCCCCACCCTTTGTCCGCCCAAAAACTGTAAACACACAAAAAGTTGTCAGGCGGCAGCTGCTGCATTCATGGGGGTGACGCTGCCGCTTTAAGGGATTAACCCTCCAGCCTCCTCCCCGGTAATCCCCCTCACCCCCCCCCCCCAATAACCCGCCGGTGACTTCCGATCTCTTCTGTCGCCAGTTGTGGCGACACCACACTGTGTCCTTATAGCTGGCGAAGAGCTAAGCTGTTGCGCTGTATATATTCCAGGGCGCAGCAGCCGATTGGCTGCCCAGATGTATTGTGTTTGTTTTGATTTTAGTTTTAAATGGAGACATAAAGGGTTAGAAAACGATTTGAGTCGCTTTACGTGACCACATTCGTTTAATTTTTAGCTTTGAACGGTTGGTTAGAGGACGTTTCTAATGATTGGCTGCCGAGTTGCGTCGAGTGACTTAATGTATTTTGATTTCAGTTTTGAATGGAGCTGGATAGGGTTAGATGTTGCCAGTGATTGGCTGCCCAGCTGTATGTTTGCGTTTGTTTTGATTTTAGTTTAGTTTTAAATGGAGACAGAAAGGATTAATAAGCACTCCAAGCGATTGGCTGCTAAGCCGTTTTAAGCGACAATGTTCATTTAGTTTTTAGTGGAGCCTTGGTTAGAGGATGCTTCTAATGATTGGCTGCCGAGTTGTGTCGAGTGACTTATTTTACTTTGGTTTCAGTTTTGAATGGGGCTGGATAGGGTTAGATGTGTCCAGTGGTTGGCTAACAAGCTGTCCCTGTGACTCTTTCCCTTTTTTTTTTTTTTTTTTTTATTTTAGTTTTAAGTGGAGCTGAGAAGGGTTAGATGTAGTTTTTAATTAGTGCCTTCAATAACTTTATTTTGATTTCGGGTTTGAATAGAGCGGGGTAGGGTTAGATGTTTCCAGTTTTATTTTGATTCTAGTTTTAAGTGAAGCGGAGAAGGGTTAGATGTAGTTTTTAATGATTGGCTGCCGATCGGTATCAAGTGCCTTCGCCTTCTTTATTTAGATTTCTGTTTTGAATGGAGCTGGGTAGGGTTGGCTGTTTCCAGTGATTGGCTGACAAGCTGTGTCTGTGACTCTTCTTCCTTTTTTTTTTTTTTTCTTTTTTTAGTTTTAAGTTCAGCTCAGAAGGGTTAGATGTAGTTTTTATTGATTGGCTGCCAAGTGGTATCAAGTGCCTTTGTCTTCTTTATTTTGATTTCTGTTTTGAATGGAGCTGGGAAGGGTTAGCTGTAGCTTTTAATGATTGGCTGCTGAGCGGTATCGAGTGCCTTCCTCTACTTTATTTTGATTTCAGTTTTAAATAGAGCTGGGAAGGGTGAGATGAAGTTTCTAATGATTGACTGCCCAGCGGTATTGAGTGCCTTCCTCTACTTTATTTTGATTTCAGTTTTGAATGGAGCCAGGAAGGGTCAGAAGGCGTTGCTAATGGTTTGCTGTTCTGCCATAAAGAACAACCAGCCAGAACTATATTTAGTTTCCCGGCGCGGAGATATTGTGGCTTTTTGGGGTGAGAGGCTGTAGTGGGTGAGCCTGGAGTGCAGCGGCCGATTGGCTGCCCAGATGTATCGTGTTTGTTTTGATTTAAGTTTTAACTGGAGACAGGGTTAGAAAACGCTCTGAATTATTGGCTGCTGAGCCGTTTTAAGTGACAATGTTCATTTAAGTTTTGAGTGGAGCCTTGAACGGTTGGTTAGAGGACGTTTCTAAAGATTGGCTGCTGAGTTGTGTCGAGTGACTTATTTTATTTTGATTTCAGTTTTGAATGGAGCTGGGTAGGCTTAGATGTTTCCAGTGATTGGCTGTCAAGCGTCCCTGTGACTCTTCCCTTTTTTAATTTTAGTGGAGCTGAGAAGGGTTAGATGTAGTTTTTAATGATTGCCTGCTTAGTGGTATAGGGTGTCTTCCCCTACTTTATTTTGATTTCAGGTTTGAATGGAGCGGGGTAGGGTTATAGATGTTTCCAGTGGTTGGCTGATAAGCTGTCCCTGTGACTCTGCCCATTTTATTTTGATTTTAGTTCTAAGTGGATCTGAGATGGGTTAGATGTAGTTTTTAATGATTGGGTAGCAAGTGCCTTCGTCGTCTTGTATTTTGATTTCAGGTTTGAATGGAGCTGGGTAGGGTTAGATGTTTCCAGTGATTGGCTGACAAGCGTCCCTGTGACTCTTCCCTTTTTTAATTTCAGTTTTAAGTGGAGCTGAGAAGGGTTAGATGTAGTTTTTAATGATTGGCTGCTTAGTGGTATAGGGTGTCTTCCCCCTACTTTATTTTGATTTCAGGTTTGAATGGAGCGGGGTAGGGTTAGATGTTTCCAGTGGTTGGCTGATAAGCTGTCCCTGTGACTCTGCCCATTTTATTTTGATTTTAGTTCTAAGTGGATCTGAGATGGGTTAGATGTAGTTTTTAATGATTGGCTGCCGAGCGGTAGAATGTGCCTTCGCCGTCTTTATTTTGTTTTCAGGTTTGAATGGAGCTGGGTAGGGTTAGATGTTTCCAGTGATTGGCTGACAAGCGTCCCTGTGACTCTTCCCTTTTTTAATTTCAGTTTTAAGTGGAGCTGAGAAGGGTTAGATGTAGTTTTTAATGATTGCCTGCTTAGTGGTATCGGGTGCCTATTTTGATTTCAGGTTTGAATGGAGCGGGGTAGGGTTAGATGTTTCCAGTGGTTGGCTGACAAGCTGTCCCTGTGACTCTTCCACTTTTTTTTTTTTTATTTTGATTTTAGTTCTAAGTGGATCTGAGATGGGTTAGATGTAGTTTTTAATGATTGGCTGCCGAGCGGTAGAATGTGCCTTCGTCGTCTTTATTTTGTTTTATTTTGTCTTCAGGTTTGAATGGAGCTGGGCAGGGTTAGATGTTTTTTTTTTTTTTTAGATTTTTAGTTTCAAGTTGAGCTGAGAAGGATTAGATGTAGTTTTTAATGATTGGCTGCCAAGCGGTATCGAGTGCCTTCATCAACTTTATTTTGATTTCAGGTTTGAATGGAGCTGGGTATGGTTAGATGTTTTCATTGGTTGGCTGAAAAGCTGTCCCTGTGACTCTGCCCATTTTATTTGTATTTTAGTTTTAAGTGGATCTGAGAAGGGTTAGATGTAGTTGTGTTGAGTGACTTATTTTTTTTTTTTATTTCAGGTTTGAATGGAGCCAGGTAGGGTTAAATGTTTCCAATGATTGGCTGACAAGTTATGCATGTGACTCTGCCCTTTTTATTTTGATTTTAGTTTTAAGTAAAATTGAGAAGGGTTAGATGTAGTTTTTAAAGATTGGTTGCAGAGCGGTATTGAGTGCCTTCCTCTACTTTATTTTGATTTTAGTTTGAATGGAGCTGGGAAGGGTAAGATGAAGTTTCTAATGATTGACTGCCAAGCTGTATTGCGTGTCTTCCTCTACTTTATTTTGATTTCAGTTTTGATTGGAGTCGGGAAGGGTCAGAAGACGTTGCTAATGATTTGCTGTTCTGCCAAGAACTCCAGCCAGAACTATTTTTAGTTTCCTGGCGGGGAGACATTGTGGCTTTTTTGGGGTGAGAGGCTGTAGTGGGTGAGCCTGGGGTGCTGCGGCCGATTGGCTGCCCAGCTGTATCCAGTTTGTTTTGATTTTAGTTTTAAATGGAGACAGAAAGGGTTAGAAACACTCCGACGATGGTCTGCTAAGCGACAACGTTCGTTTATTTTCTAGTTTTGAGTGGAGCCTTAAACGGTTGTTTAGAGGACGTTTCTAATGATTGGCTGTCGAGTGACTTATTCTATTTTAATTTCGGTTTTGAATGGAGCTGGGTAGGGTTAGATGAAGCTTCTAATCATTGGCTGCCGAACGGTATCGAGTGCCTTTGTCTTCTTTATTTTGATTTCAGTTTTAAATGGAGCTGGGTAGAGTTAGATGTTTCCAATGATTGACTGACAAGCTGTGTCTGTGACTCCGCCCATTTTATTTTGATTTTAGTTTTAAGTGGAGCCAGGAAGGGTAAGATGGAGTTTTTTTAATGATTGGCTGCCAAGCTGTGTCATGACTCTCCCCATCTTATTTTGGTTTTAAATAGAGCCGGGAAGGCTTGGAAGAGTTTTCCAAAAACTGGCTTCTGAGCTGTATTGCGTAACTCCACCCATTTTATTTTACTTTTTAATGGAGCCTGGGGAGGAGGTTGAAGACGTTGCTAACAATTGGCTGTTCTGCAATACAGAACCATTTATAGTTCCCCGTGGAGGCCGTTATATTTTTTTAGGGTGACGGGATGCTTTGGCCGATGGAGCCTGGAAGGGTTAGACGACACTACCACGATTGGCTGCTGCACTGTATTAAGGGACACAATTCATTTTAGTTTTAAATGGAGCGGTAAAGGTTTGATAAAGTTAAAAATGGTTGGCTGCAGGGTTTTATTGAGCGGCTTCACTTATATTATTATTATTTTAGTTTTGAATGGAGCTGGGTAGGGTGTTGTGACTCTGCCTGTTATATTTTATTTTTAACTGGAACCAGGAAGGCTTAGAAGAGGTTGCTAACGATTGGCTGCTGTATTGCATAACTCCACCCATTTTATTTTAGTCTTGAATAGACCCGGGGGGGGGGGGGGGGGAGGAGTTGACGTCATTGCTAACGATTGGCTGTTCTGCATTAAAAAGCAACTCCGGTCAAACCTTTTATTATTTCCTGTGTGGAGACATTGTTTCTTTTGGGGTGAGCCAGGGTCGCAATTGGCTGCTGAGCTGTATCGAGTGGCTCCTCCCAATTTATTTAGTTTTTAGTTTGGAATGGAGACAGGGCTCACAGCTGGAGTGAGTAGGTGGGTTAGAATCCTTAGACGCGGATCCTCTCAGGCACTTTCCAGGAGTTTCAAGTCGGCTGCTCCATTTGATTCCAAGCTCTGTGGGTGACAAGGGCATAAACGCGTGGCCCGTCTCGAAGGCCCGACGCTGCTCTTGGCGCGGGGCGGCACTCGTTAGTTGTCGGCACTGGAATGAAAGTAAGACTGCTCCATTGACGGAGCGTCCGGACGTCTCTCGCAGAGCTCCTTGCCAGATAAACAAATTAAACTGAAAGAGAGCAGCGTGTCGCCATAGCAACAGTACAATTAAATGCCTTGACTGTCAGCCGGGATATCATTTTCCTGTTTAGAATCTCCTGGGATCCCGCTTTCCTTTTTTTAGCCGGAGTTTTTCCTCGGCTCAAATCACCGCTGTCCAATCGTTCCATAGAAGAAGAAAAAATGTAGTTTACTTTTGGGTGTTTGGATGTTTTTGGACTGATTTCCTTTTTATTTGGCCCATGTTGATACCAGATAGCAAATCCTCCATAAAGTGGACAATCCTTTCCAATCCCAATTTCATTTGTGTCCTCGGTGACCAGGTTCATCTAGAAGAGGATTTGGGATGCCCTGCTGTGGGAAATCCACCTTGATGACCGCAAGCCTTACCTTTCTGAAGATTCCACGGCGCGTGCACAGGTCGCATTATGTGGCTGTTACTCTAGCTCTGGCACCCAGTTGTATAGATAGGCTGGTGGTGGGGGATTCAGCCACTCCCTATTCCATAGCTCTGTTTCCAAACAGACCTGTATGCAGTACATTAATATACATGACATACAGCGGCGATTGGACGAAAGGATGTGGGACTGCTGGCAAGGTAATTTTTTTTTTTTTTTGGGGGGGGAGGATGAGTCGGGGGAGGGGGGAATCGCACAGTAGGGCATCCCAGATAGGGATGCCACCGAAAATGCACTTCCTGTATCCAGTCACCATGCAAGTATAGCCGGCCTGCCCCAAAAAGAGTTTTCAAGTGGCCCAAAAGACTGTCTGTAGCTGGCTTTGGACAGCGTGGCCTTAGAACAGTTAACAAAGGCCATGCCATCCTGTCCCCTCTGCATGCATCCTAATTTGGGATGCCTGTCTGCTTAAATCTCCCTTGGAACCCTGAAAATCTGGAAATTACTCACCCTTCCACAGTTGCAGTAGCTGTGTGCAGTGTTCAATTTCCTGTTCGCTGGACTTGCCCTAGGAAACCCATTGGCCACCCTTTGGGAAGTGCATGTTGCACTGGAGAGTCGCCTGGGTAACTTTTGCTACCCCATTTTTTTGGCTTCTTGAGGGAAACTAAAGCGGACAGGTGGGATGCCCAGGCGGTGATAAGTGCTGGAGGGCTGCTTTAAAGTGGACCTAGACTCGCTTATGATGCCTGTTCCTTGCAGGCTCCGTGCCAAGTTCAGGCCTGGCAAACATCTCAGCCCAGCAGTTAGCCATACTTGCAACCTTTTGACATAATACGTGGCACAAAGCCATTGTTTGGAACGAAGCATAGGGAGCGTGGGCAGCTGCACCCCCAGTTTCCTTGCGGAGTGTACATCCTTCTGTACCCAGCCTATCTGAATGACTGGGCGCGGGAGCGCGTACCGCTGCAATGATGCTGAGGATGCGCCCGATGGTCCTGTCGAAGGACCAGCAGAAATGTAAAGGTTTTGTGGGCATGGGGGGCCCGAATCTGGATGCCATCTAGTCGGCCTGCCCTGAAGGCTTTTATATTCCAGGGCAGCTGACAACCATTAGTGGTCTACTTTAGGGAATATATAACAACCCCCCAAATCCATCTGCACTGCACCAAAATGTCAAACTTCTAAAAATGTTCTGCTCTTTTTAGTAAGTTTGTCTTTTTTTTTTTACTTTATTTTTTTTTTTTTATTTTATACAGGCAGTTTTTTATAGTCTGATTCAGTGTAAATCTACAGACTTGAATCACTCCACAATTATCAGCTTAAGGTGGACCAACACCCAGCGTGAGATTCCCAGGCCAATCCAATCCCTCCCCACGGGGCATCCAAAACCGGGATGCCCCACTGTGTGAAACTCCCCAGGACGCCCGAACGGGGTTCCCCCCGGGGAAGTGGACCAAACACACAAACGCTGCACCTTGTGGGGCGCGGGGAGCGTCCTGATTAGTGAAAACACGTTCAACCCAAATGACTGCTGATAGCCAGTACCTTTCCTGAGCGGGGCCATAGCAATTCGCTCCAGCAGCCATGTGTATTCAGTCCCAGAAGTGGTGAGTTTTCAGGATCGTGGATTTGGCCTTGTGGGAGTATCTCCAATCGGGATGCCCCCCCCCCCCCCCGGCACAAGCAGGGGTCCTACTCCAAGCTACAGGGTGTGGGACCACTTTACGTAGCCTTTATGAACTCTCGCTTTAGGCCCAGCTACACTTTTATATTCCTGGGAGTATAATGTTGGAGCAGGTTGATGTTTAGTGATGTTTTGATCTGTTTGATGTCTAGTGTTAATGATAGAACAAGGGGGCACAACCTGAAGCTAGTCGGGGGGAAGATCAGGAGCAATGTTAGAAAATATTATTTTACAGAAAGAGTAGTAGATGCTTGGAACAAACTTCCAGCAGAGGTAGATGAAAAATCGACAGTCAGTGAAAAAAAAATGCCTGGGATAAGTACACATCTATCCTAAGATAAAGAGTACATACAGTATACACATAAGGGCAGACTAGATGGACCGTATGGTCTCCTTCTGCCGTCAACCTTCTATGTTTCTAGTCTTATGGCGACACCCATGGCAGTGTCTCAGACAGACAGGAAGTGTTGCTTAATTTCCTCTGTGGGGTTCCAGTGACTTATCTCTTGCATGGGTTGAATGATACATATCATGTAATGTGTGTTTTAGAATGAATTTACCGCTAGCCTCTCCTATAGGGTTTAACCACACCCCCTGCTTCTTACCTCACACTCTGGCCACACCCCCATGCATGTTCACTTAGAATGACAGTCCCCTTAGCTTCCTGTGACTTTGTGCACAGCTCATATTGCCACACGAGAGGAGTAACTGGAAAACCCTTTTAAATTAGTTCTGCTTTAAATGATTTTAAGATGTGTGAGACCTCCTGAATCATTCTTTCTCTCCCGCAGTGGTCTTCGCCTAGATGGGTCCAGTGATGCCCCCCAGCAAGAAGCCAGAAGGCACGGGCATCAGTGTCTCCAGCCAGTGTTACCGGAGCAGCCCGCTGTCCAACCCGCTCCATGATGATGACGATACGGACCTCCCGCCCCCTCCTCCGGCGGCGCGAATAAACAAGGAGAAGGGCACCATGGAGGATGAGGAGCTAACCAACCTGAACTGGCTGCATGAGAGCAAAAACCTGCTGAAAAGTTTTGGGGACTCAGTGTTGCGGAGCGTCAGCCCCGTGCAGGACCTGGACGACACGCCGCCCTCGCCTGCCCACTCCGACATGCCCTACGACGCCAAGCAGAACCCCAACTGCAAGCCGCCCTACTCCTTCAGCTGCCTGATCTTCATGGCCATAGAGGACTCGCCCAGCAAGCGGCTGCCCGTCAAGGACATCTACAACTGGATCCTGGAGCACTTCCCATACTTTGCCAATGCGCCCACCGGCTGGAAGAACTCTGTCCGGCACAACCTGTCCCTTAACAAGTGCTTCAAGAAGGTGGACAAGGACCGCAGCCAGGTAGGTGCTCGTCTCATAAACTATGCATCTTCAGCAGACGGGATGTTTAAAGCGAGTGTAAAGTCCGCTCAACTTGCACCCATTCCCTTGTCTCGGGTAGCTACGAGCTACCTGGGTGCTTGGGTAGCTTGGCGCTGCAGCTTCTAGGGATGAGCAAAGGACTCCGCCCAATCACAATAACAGCAGGGCTGCTGTGATTGGCTGATGAGACTGTTGCCCAACTATGCTTAAAGTGGACCAACACCCATGATTTTGACTATCCTGGGTTTTGGTCCACTTTGTGTGAAACCCCCCAGAAACCCCAAAAAACTCACCTCTCCCCGCTCCCACGTGACCGCGCCGTCTAATCCCCGCCGACGGACAAGCGGGTGACAGCGACCGACAAGAGAGCCCGTTCACCGCCGCCTCCCGCGCGTCACTCTTACAGGGTGAGCGCCCGCGCCGGCCATTCACAAACGATCACCGATGGGTGTTGGTCCACTTTAACATTAGCAGACACTAAATATAGTCCAGCTGCTGCTTTTTTAATCAGGCAGGGATGGGAAAGGACCTCCAGTCAAAATTAACTGTCGGTCTTCTAACCATATCACCATGAGCGCATCCTCTTTCAAATGCCTGGTTACCCCCAGTCTCTGGGAAGACTGGTAACCATTACTTACCTCTTCTGTGTTCTCCAGCGTGGCAGGCTTACACATAACTCTGCCCGCTGGCCTGGCAAACCCGATTTGGCTTCTTGTGGTCACATGGACGATTGTTTTGGCCTAGATTTGGGAAGTGAAAAGTATCCGCTGCCTGAGCTACCTGGGAGTGTTCAGTAGAGCATACAAATCAGACTGTCACAGGTAGAGGTCCTCTTTAAATGTAAAGTGGCGGGGAAATGTTGCCTCTGAAACTAAGAGCGTATGAGCTATGCACCATCAGAGATGGGGAGCCTCCTGTCTCTGTGTTTGCATCTGGATGTTGGCTTTAATTCAAGAAGGACTTTTCCTCAGACCTGAAGATCAGGACGTACCAGTGGGTACGAGACTCCCCACTCACCTGCCACCCGCTGCCGCGCCACTGTTCGCTCACCCACAGTGCCGGGAGGACAAGCAAATGCGGCGGTTGGGCGTAGACCCAGTACAAAGCCTCCATACACCATGCCCACCAATGGCGCCTGCTTCTCATAGTGGTGACGTAGGTGGCAGGTAAGTGGGAAGTCTCTGACCACTGGCACGTCCCGAACTTGAGATCTGAGTGAAAGCATATGAACGTGCCTAACGCCTCTATACCTGAGAGCATCCTGATTGTTGTGCCTATTCTGGTAAATCGCAATAGGAAGCCTTAAATCGGGCAGAATGAATTACCCAGTCCACTGTCTGACTGTATTGGTCGATGCTGGAGTGTCTGATTTTTGGCTTCCGTTGCTATTTACCTAGATTGGCATCCCAATTCGACATGGCTCTGTGAGTCGCTCACTTACAGTCTGCTTTAAATTGACCCTCCAGCTAAATAAGATCAGGGGAATCAATGGACCAAAACCGAGCACGATCAGCCTGGGAATCTATAAGATTCACACAGCTGGGCATCCCAATTTTGGATTCCCCGAGGGGAGGGAGACTCCCCAGGTCGCCCCGTTCATTTACCTTGCTTCCTGGTCCAGCGGTGCATGCACGAGCCGCATCCCGCTATCCCTCCAGCAGGTTTCGTGCCCGTGCCAGCCTTTTGTGAATGGCCAGAGCGTGCACGCTCCCTGTTAGAGGGAAGCGGGGGATGCGGCCGTCAGCGCACTCGGAGACGCTGACCTTAGACACCGTCTTAGATGGCGTGACGTCAGCGGCTCTGAGTGCACTGATTGGTCGACCTGCCGTGCATGCAGCGTAAGACTGTGAAGGGGTGAGTTTGTTTGGGCAATCTGGGGGGGTTCACACAGCAGGGTTGAGGGACCAAAACCCTGGATAGTCAAAATTCTGGGTTTTGGTCCACTTTAACAAGGCAGCAGGCTTGCATCCTGATAAGGATTCCCCCTTTCCATACCAGCACTGTAAGGCTGATCCCCTGGCCCTAGTACTTTGCATTCTCTCATGCATGTGACTGCTGGCATGACCCCATCCATGCCCACCCTACAACCCTCACTCATAGCTGGCAATCGCGTGGCTGTGAACCTGCAGAGGACATGGTGTAGGTGAGTAACAGGGCCATGGAGTGGGCTTTTGTCGCTGGTATAGAGGGTTCCTCTACTAGTTTAGGGACCCTCTGATCTTTTATGACTTTTGGTCAAAGTGTTAGTCAAGCTTTGGAGCCCATCAGCTTGGCTTCTGCATTTCCCTATATATATAACTATAACTGGAAACTGACTTGACGTGCCAAAGTGACGCAATGCAAATGTACTGTGAAGTCTGTTTACATTGCCAAGAGCTGTTCCCTGACCATGAAGAGCATGAATCTGCGCCAGGCCCCTGCTGGCTGAGCGGTGGCCCTTATGTCGAGGGGTAGTTGCCCATTATATCAAAAATGTGCTTGGGGATCTGTAAGTACTTGTCACCCTCCTCACCCTCAGTCCTCCCCGGGGGCACCCATGCCCAGATAGGGAACAAAACAGACATTCTGACCTTTTTAAAGGTGCTCCTGGTTTTCCACTCCTGAAGAGGCCCTCCATTCATTTTCTCAATGGGATCTCTAGTGTGGACGGTTGTGCTTAGATAGAGCTCACCTCACCCAAATCATCATTTGGATAGAATGCTTAGGTGGTGGGGTTCTCCAAGGGAGCTGCCAAAGTTTTCCAGTGCATTGATATTTCATGATACTAACTTACCCCCCCCCCCCCCCCCCCCCATCCCCTATGCTGATAGGTGCTGTGATTGATTGTTATGCCTGCTTCTGCATGCTTCAGATGTTATCAGGTGACCTGAACAAAGCCATGAACACAGGAGCCACCAATAGTGCCGACTCCAGTCACCAAAACTGGTTTGGCGGAAAACCTGACACCCCTGTGTTGACAATGTGAGGGGGGGGGGGGCTGGCCTAGTTTGAGTTCTCACAGGATCATTGGGTCCATTTATAGCTAATGACCCTGTGAGAACCAATAGAGGACATGAGTTCTGAATATAATATCTTATCAATTAAGTAGAAGGCCAAGGGTACAAATCTTAGTAAATATTAGTAAATCAGGTTATGTTTGCACACCATAATAAAACATCGATTTGAGCAAAAAAAGTGGAACAGGATACAAGGTATAGCTATATCTGCCTGCTCAAAGCACAAGTGACCATATATTGATTTTAAAGAGTGCTATAACTGATGAACACCCAACACAATATATGCAACAAACTAGCTGATTTAATATTAGTGATAATATACAGTGATCCAGAGAATAATGATTAATACTACTAAAGGAGCTGGTACCTGTAATGATCAAGAAATGATAAAAGATACAGATGTGCATATGGACAAAGAAGCATTAGTAAACAGGATTGATTCACACATCATAGTAATAACAGTGTACAAAGCATCACATGACACACAGGCCCATAGCAAATACTAACCAGGCACCAATGCATAAATGTAAGCATATAATGAGAGGTAAAGACTAATAGAAATAGCAAGATGCAGTGTACCTAGAGTGGATGACAGCCTGGACCCTAAATGTTTCCTTAAAGGAGGGAGAGCTGTCACCTCCTGAAGAAGGTGCGTTGGCGTCTGGTTTGTATTTGCTATGGGCTTTTGCATGTGAATAGCCTTTTGGCAATATTGCTGATAGCTAAATCAAGCAAATAATAATAATAATAATAATAATATTATAGGTAGCAGGGTTTTTTGTCATATTTTACACAGTTGTGGCTAATCCCTGGGCATACACATGATTTATTTAGAATATATATATATATATATATATATATATATATATATATATATATATATATATTCTATTATAATTTTTTTCTTCCTTTATATAAATATTGGTGTTATTTATGGTAATTTGTTGCCGAGTTGATCTTTGATAGATTGTTGAAGCTTTGTGTGATCCTCTGGATCTGATCTGTTGATTGCCCAGAATTTTGAAGCGATAACTCTGTTAGCGATTTGATCTGTTACCCATTGTTGTAGCTCAGTGGATTACACACACATCTCTAACAATCTTTAACAGATCAGATCCAGGAAAGAAGATTACACAGCCCGACCACAATCTGCAACAGATCAGTGAAAGATAAAGCTTGGTGCGATCAATTTGTTTCCAATCTGATCTTAACACTTTTCAGTGTCCTATTTTTTTTTTTGCGATGAGTTTCCAAATTCACTGCCATCTGGTCCTCGGCTACAGTAAGGAATTTGTCTTGTGTATGTGTTTCCATGGTGACCTGCTCACAGTTGATAGGGAGAGTATCCAGTTGCCATAGAGACAGAGTTCTCGGTGAAGCAGTTGGAGACACGCTCGGGGCTCGTGTTGCGATTTGCTGTTGAGGGCGATTGTTGACCCTGATTTGGGGGGGGGGGGGGGGGGGAGGGGTTTCACATTTTTAATTATATTTTTTAGGCATTTACTACATAATCAGGTTCTATTATGGAGCCACTCCGGCCTGATTCTCAGATGGTCTCCTCGGTTTTGCTGGAGCCACTAAAGCAAGTAAAGGACCTCTCCGCTGCTTGGGCTTTGTGGTTGTAGAGGGTCTTAAGCGCTCTGGTCTGGCTTAGCCTGCAGGTGCTTTCCCTGCTTTTATTATAATAATCTGCCCCCGGTTTAGATCTAACCATACAATCTCTGATTGTTCAGTCCTTGCACAGCATTACCTTAAAGCAGAATAAAACCCACCAGCAGCCGCCCTGGGCTCTATGAGATTTCAGGGTCAGCCGATGGCGGGTTTCCTCCGCTGGGTGAAACCCCCCAGGGCGCCTGTAAAAACTCACCATTTGCCTTTTGGGAGCAATGCACTGCCGCATCCTCATCGGCAGGCGCATGTTCCTGCCCCAGCCATTCAGATATGCTGGTGCGGGAGTACGCACCATGCCTCTGTGCCACCCAGAACCACCGAGCAGCCATGATGCTCCCCATTATAGGTAGTAACGGGGAGATTACCCAGCATGCCTCTGTGCCACCCAGAACCACCGAGCAGCCATGATGCTCCCCATTATAGGTAGTAACGGGGAGATTACCCAGCATGCCTCTGTGCCACCCAGAAGCTCTCTGAATGATGTGCGGAGCGAAGCCGGGTCATCTGAGACTATTATTTGATCAGATCTACTAGCGGGTGACCAGCTGGTGCTGCTGAATACAATTCACTCCCCCCCCCTTATTGGTGGTATTGGATGGGAGCACCCCAGGACAGGATATTTTTAGATGGCTGGTGGGCACCGTCCTACGCCGGATCACTTTCCAAACACGAATGTTAACATTTGAGGCCCAGGCAAAGTCACCTACTCTTCTATCTGCCTGCACTCTGCGGCATTGTGGGTAATGGGTCCCCCCGTGTCTTACTGCGAAGAGGAATTTATATGTAGTAATAATTCAAGGCAACTGTTTTTTGTGACTCCTTCAGCCAGATTTATCTGGGACTGGGGAAAGGTGTGTTAGACTGGGTGACCTGGGGGTTTCACACAGCTGGGCATCCCAGATCGGGGTGGCCCCTGGGGGCAAAACCTAAGATAGTCTAAATCCTTTGGTCCTCTTTAAATGTCATCAACCTTGCCCTTTTTGTATTTTTTTTTCTTCCCCTCTTCTTTCTTCCCTTTATTGTTACTTGTTTTGGATGACTAATAACCCTTATTATTATGAGGTCATGTCTTGTATGCATGTGAAGTGCAGCTGTTGCATCCTTTATTACGTGGACATAATTTATCACCCCAATTATACATTTGTATCACTTTTACTGTATTGTTTATATACCAGATTTTGTTTTATTTTTTAAAATTAAAAATAAATAATAATAATAATAATAATAATAATGCTAGGAAAGAACCCAAATATCTGCCACCCCAGGAAGTATAATAATGGGAATCGCACTATGACATCATGCTGGCAATAATCTATTAGTATAATCTTGAATGAAATGTTTTGGGGCAATCCTGAAGGAAGATTGTTCCACATTATTACAATCCTGTAGAACTCTCCATGGTTGTGATGTCATAGGCACACGGGCATCTCAAAGTGCATATTGACCTCGTATGCTTTTTTTTTTTTTTTGTATTGAGGTTAAAGTGGACCAACACCCAGTGGACCAACACCCTGGCCGTTTGTGAATGGCCGGCGCAGGCGCGCTCCCTGTTAGAGGGAAGCGCGAGACGCGGCCTCCAGCGCTGAGCGCTGTGATTGGCTGGCGCGGTCACGTGGGAGCGTGGTGAGGTGAGTATTTCTGGGCTTTCTGGGGGGTTTCAGACAGCGGGGCACCCCCGATCGGGGTGCCCCACCGAAGTGGACCAAAACCCAGGATAGTCAAAATCCTGGGTGTTGGTCCACTTTAAAGGAGCACTATTGCAAAATTGTATAATGTTAAAAACCCCATATAAACATGTTGGCTAATGAGTAGGGGGTCACTTTTACACCCGAAGTCAATAAAAGTCACGCCAAGCTTGTGGTTTATTCTCTCATGGTGGGAATAAAATCCAGGGGTGACCGCTTTAGTGTGTCAGGAGAGTGTGAACCTGTCAATTCTGATTTCCTCTTCCTTCTATTAAAAAAAAAAAGAAATAAGCCTGGCTGGATATTTCTTGATAAGTGACCCCTCCTTCCGCCATCCAGCGTATTTATTTTTTTTCTATCATTGGGCCATTTTTTTTTTTCCCTTTTTAATGAGCAGTCAGGCGGCGGATGGGTCCCCTCTCCTCATTCTGTTGATGGGCTCGCGTTGAACTGCTGACAGTGGCGTCAATATGGAGGCTTACACTATTTGTAACCGTTTATCTTCCTTGAGGAGCGCTTTGTGCTCGCTTAGATGATCTGCCTCCATATTGATCCCCATGTCCCTTTTCTGGAAATCGCAATGTAGCTATATATCGAATATGGAAGACTTGCCTTGATCACTGGAACGCGGGGGCCTGGGAAAGACTATGGATGTTGGATCACAGAGGATGGGTTAAACCGGACCAAAACTCTGCCCAAAGCCTGTGCCAACACTTTCTTCTTAGGGTGCAGAACTAGAAATGGATATTTTCGCTTCGAATTGTCCTGGAACACTGAGTTTTTTTGCTGTCCCTCCGTGTGAGACGGCAGGTGATCAGTCATTGCCTAGGTGTGGCAATATGAATGGAGGAGGCAGAGCTTTACAGCTGAAACATTATCTGGGATTAGAGTGAATCAGGAGCAGTGACAATAGCCAAAAAGTGCTCTTCCTGGGCGCATCAATTCAGAGGATCTAGTTAAAAAAGTGGGTTTTGGTCCGCTTTAACCACCACCCTTTCCTTTCTGTGCAGCATGGAAGGTGGGCCATCTAAACTTAAGGGATATTCTAGACAAAGTGTTAAATTGGCCTATTTTCTGGCTGTCGGGGATGCATCTGTCATTCACCAGCACTTTGCCCTCCCCGATAAACCCTATAGAACTTGCTCCCTTCTGCTGACTCATTTCTTAGGGTCCTCAAAATTAATTGACTTCTAAGGGGAACCTCACATTGAAACATGCAAGGATGAGTCATGCTCTGCTGCTGAGGAGGCCCTGCAGAAGGAATGGTTATTAAGAAATATAATGCAGGCTGAATGAAACTGAAATTAAAGTTTTATAGTCCATCGATCACTTGCTCTCATGTAGTGAAAGGAGGGTAAGAAATGGAGAGGTTAGTAAGGCTACGTTTTCATCTGTCCGGATGTATTTGCGTTTCTGTGTTTTGCAGATCTACTAAGTAATAGTAATGTAATGTATACTATGGCCCACTTCATGCCTCTCGATTTGATACAGTGCGGTTGGAACATAGCCAAAAAGGTCCTGCTTGCTACGTTCCAACAGGACTGAAAATTGAGATCTATACTGTGTCTATTGTATGGAACTGCAACTGCAAAACGCAGCTGAACTGCGGAGATTGGAAGGGATGAGCTTGCAAGTGATAAGAGAGGATAGAGAGCGTTTAGTAACGGGACAGGAGGGATGAGAGTGCAAGTGATAGAAGAGGGTAGAGGAAGGAGGGAAAGTAATAAAGAGCTGAGTAAAGGGGTCAGGAGGTATAAGAGTGCAAGTAATAGGAGAGAGGATCTAAAGGAGGGAAAGGAGAGCTGAGTAAAGGGACAGGAGGGATGAGAGTGCAAGTGATAAAAGAGGGTAGAGAAAGGAGGGAAAGTAATAAAGAGCTGAGTAAAGGGGTCAGGAGGGATGAGAGTGCAAGTAATAGGAGAGAGGGTCTAAAGGAGGGAAGAGAGCTGAGTAAAGGGACAGGAGGGATGAGAGTACAAGTGATAAAAGAGGGTAGAGGAAGGAGGGAAAGTAATAAAGAGCTGCGTAAAGGGGTCAGGAGGGATAAGAGTGCAAGTAATAGGAGAGAGGAGGGAAAGGAGAGCTGAGTAAAGGAGGGATGAGAGTGCAAGCGATAAGAGGGTAGAGAATGAAGGGAAAGTAATGGAGGGCTGAGTAAAGGGCAGGATGGATGAGACTAAGTGATAGGGGAGGGTAGAGAAAGGAGGGAAAGGAATGGATAGCTGAGTAAAGGGACAGGAGGGATAGGAGTGCAAGTGATAGGAGAGGGCAGCAAAAGGAGGGAAAGTAATGGAGGGCTGAGTAAAGGGCAGGATGGATGAGATTGTAAGTGATAGGGGATGGCAGAGACAGGAGGGAAAGTAATGGAGAGCTGATTAAGGGACAGGAGGGATGAGAGTGCAAGTGATAAGGGAGGGTAGAGAAAGGAATGGAGAGCTGAGTAAAGGGACAGGAGGGATGAGACTGTAAGTGATAAGGGAGGGTAGAGAAAGGAGGGAAAGTAATGGAGGGCTGAGTAAAGGGCAGGATGGATGAGACTGTAAGTGATAGGGGATGGCAGAGACAGGAGGGAAAGTAATGGAGAGCTGAGTAAAGGGACAGGAGGGATAGGAGTGCAAGTGATAGGAGATAGATTGAAAGGAGGGAAAGTAATGGAGAGCTGCTTGAGGTATAAGAGTAGAGAGATGAGAGATCAAGGGACAGGAGAGAAGATCGAGAGTGGGAAAAAGGACGAGATAGATACAAGAGATTAGGGATGAATAGGGGACTGAACTAGAAAGATAAGGAGCATAACAAGAGGCTGTGATAAATAGCTCCAGACACTTCATATTGTGGCCATTCCATATTATTTATAATGTTTCTCAGTGGCACTACAATCCCCAGCGTGGGATTACGTTAATGGTGTCGGCGGGCACTCTGATGGGGTGGGGGTGTCCTGCAGGGGATGATACGTTGTTGCAGATTATCTTCCAATTCATCTTCAGTCACTTGTTGCCTAGGCGACGCGTGTAATCCCACTTCCTCCTGCAACTGGATTGGCGCTGCCGGGCGGTAGCGCAGTTTGCGGGGCGGCACGCCAACTGTCATGAGCTGGGAATTAATTGGCACAAAGAGCTGTAAACCTCTATTGATTTCTTTTGCGGACTCCCCAGAGCTGGAGGTTGCGTCGGCTGAGCGTGTCATATGGCGAATACGGTATTCCTCGGCGTTCCTTCTGTAGTATTGGCACAGATTCGGGGGTAGTGATTAAGGACTGCTCCCTTCATTCCCTGTGTTCGCCATGCTTGTACTTTGTTTCTGGCTGTTATAAAAGCAACTGATAAACCTGCAATGCTCAAAGCCTCACTGTTTTTAGCATGTACGCATTTCCACATTGTGTATATGATCAGGAATATCTTCCTTTTTGTTCTGATCTGAGTTGATTTTTCAACCTCACTTTGTGGAGGCACAGAGGGGAGTGAGTACTATTGCCAGGTTTCTAAACGGCTGGTTGATCAAACTTTATTTAAATCGCCCTTTTGGCTATAGGGCAAGCTCCCTCCCAAAAATGTTAAAATCTAGGCGGACGTCACATTCTGTTTCTGGTGCCAGTGACGCCCCTCTGATCCTGGTGGCACCTAAAGTCCAGTCTGAGTTGTTCATGGGAGCGGCCATGATGGGATTACCTGCAGTGGCCACCCCACTGTCTTCGATTGAGATGTATGAGACAAAGCACCCCCCCCCCCTTTATTTCTAATAAGTCAATGGGGTGGCAGCTGCCAAATTCCCATCATGGCTACTCCCATGAACCACAAGAGTTTAGACTGGACTGTCCCTTTTTAAAGTAGACCAAAAGAGGGAGCAGCCATGATGGGGATTACCTGCAGCGGCCAACCCACTGTCTTCGATTGAGATGTATGAGACAAAGCACCCCCCCTCACTTTACCTCTCATAAATCAATAGGGCGGCAGCTACCATATTCAGCATGGCTGCGCCCATGAACCACAAGAGTTTAGACTGGACTGTCCCTTTAAAGTGGACCAAAAGTGTCCAGGGCTGGCTGATTACCTCCGTTGGGGCATCCCAAACTGGAATGCCTCGCTCTGTGAGCCCCAGCCATTCGCCTGCAGACCTTACCTTTCCGACTAGCCATAAACCTCACTTTGTGAAGGCACAGAGGGGGGTAAGTACTATTTGCGTTGTGGACGACTGGGATTCCATTCGGCTTCTCCAGCTAGTCATTAATGTGCTCGGATTGGATGAGCAGCCTCACATGCACTGTTGGACCGAGGACAGGTTTCACACAGCGGGACACTCCAAACCGTCACTGGGGGACAGACCAAAACCCAGGAAAGTAAAAATTTGATTCCACCCTCTAGTCTTCTATTGAGATGGACCAAGCCCTTTCCCTCTGAGAAGTCAGTGGGGCAGCAGCTGCAGTAATCCCATCAGGGCTGCTTCATGAACCACAAGAGTTTTTTTTAGGGATTTCTTTAAAAGGACTTTTAGGGGTATGTGTCACCATTGCATGCTTACGCACACATAGGAATTTTCCCCCTGCATTTAACCCATCCATGCTGTGAGTATACACATGCCCAGAGCTGTGGGCTGCCATAATTGCAGCGGAAGGGGGGCAGTTGGGGTGTTAGGTGCCGTGTTTAAGAGCACTTTAGTCATGGCCAAGAATTGAACCTGCAACCCTCCGAAGGCCGCTCCCTTCCTTACCTCTAGGCCAATGAGGTCACAAATTGGTTCTAATCCCCTCCTCGGTCTGTCTGGGCCGGCAGGTTAACAAGCAGCCCCCTGTCGGTATATTTGGACTCTGTTTATCACAATGACTTCTGCCCCCAGGGTCACCTGAGCGTGTGTCGCTCACTAATCAATACTGCAATGGCAGCCCTCCCCTCTGCTGTCGCCTCCTGCACACGCTCTTATTTACATTCGTGTCGGCCTTCTCTCACTAGTGTCCACCTTCATGTGGTCCTCTGAATGCACTCCAGGAAACACAAATGCAAAGGGGGTCTAGAGAGCTCCCCCCTACCTGGCCGGGAGGATGTGACGGACTGAGCAGATGTAAAATTTTTCAGAAAAATTCTTCTCTGCAAATCTTCTGGGAACCCCATTATTTTTTGGGGGTTGAGGTGAACCACTATGAACAAAAAAAACTAAGTTGGTCCCACTGTAGGCCATCTGTGGAATATACTCGGCTTGAGGCTCCCTGAAACCTCCTTAGATGCTTTAAGAATGTTTCCCTGGCGGCTCTCATTGGACAAGATCTCGCGCATGCACAGTTGGGGAGTGGCAAGGTGAGCTTTTTGGGGGTGTCACACAGCGGGCATCCCGAATCGGGAGAAATTGAGAAAAACCAGCGGCCAGCCTGAAATCTTTTAGATTCCAGGCCAGCCATTGGTGGATTTTGTTCCACTTTTCAGGATGCTTGGAGGAGTATTTTTACTCGTTCACACCTCTCTGTTGTGGAAGGAAAATGTGGCCACATAAAGCCCTGTCTGCCTCGTCCAGGATGCAGGCACACCGAGCCCAGACGCTGCCCCGTGGAGTATGTTCTGCAACGCAAACACATATAAAAATGCAGATTTTACATAAATTTTTGCATCTGTGTTTTGCATTTTTTATTAAAAAAAAATTGAAGCCCCCCCCTCCAAACCCTATCAGCCTGCACCCCAGGCATAGGGACTAGGATTCCTATTGGTCAGAGACTGCACAGCAGGTCTCCGCCCATGACAGGATCCCAACTCGGGGTGAACACGGAAGGGTACAAGGCTCTTCCATACCCCCCTGACCTCACAAATGCCTGCAGGGTCACCTGTTAGAGGGAAGCGGAGGATGTGGCTGTCAGAGCCGCTGCTCTTAGATGCGCCGTGGGACCGGGAAGAGGTGAGGTGGGCTTGGCGTCCTGGGGGGTTTCACACAGCGGGGCACGGGATAGTCCCCTGGACCCCTTACTAGTTCAAGATAGTGAAAATGGGGCAAAAAACCATAACATTACCTCCGCCATCTTTATCCAGCATCTGGGGGTCCCTTGTCGCCTGGTCTTCAGACCAGGCCTTTAGAGAGATGGGTAATGAGGCATGGGGCGAACGGCAAGTAACATGCTGCCCCCATGTGTGCCAAAACCCAGCTCGATCTATAAGATTTCCGGGCCAATCAATTTTCCTCCCAAAATCAGGTTGCCCCACTGTGTGAGATCCCCCAGTCACCCCATTCACTCACCTCATTTCCCGGTCCCATGGCACGCCTGAGATCCGCACCCACTTCCCGCTATTCCTCTAGCAGGGCACGTGCTGGCGCCAGGCATTTGTGAATGGCCGGAGAGGGCATGCTCCCTGTTAGAGGGAAGTGGAGGATGGCGGAGGTAATGATTGTGTAATGTTTAGAACAATTAAATGATTTTGTGATCTTTTTTCCCAATTATGCTGCCCCCTACCCTTTAAAGTGGACCAAAACTCGGCTTGATCGGCCCGGGAATCTGTAAGATTAGGATAGTCAAAATCCTGGGTTTTGGTCCACTTTAAACTAGTATAGGGGTCCCCAGTGAAGTGGAAAAGAAAAAGATCACAAAATCATTTAATTATTCTAAACATTACACTATCCTTACCTCCGCCATCTTTCTCCAGCATCTGAGGGTCCCTTGTCTTCAGCTGGCAGAGGTGACCACTTGGTTGGTCTGGAAGGAAGTAAAGAAGAGGGCTCCCTTTCCTTCCTTGCTGGCCCTCTGCTGGGAGAATTACTTATACCCCCTGGGCGGTCAGGTGACCTGCTGACCATCAGAGTCAATAATCCCCCCCCCCCCTTTGCACCTCCTATAAATGGCCACTTTTACCCATGACCACAACAAGGTGACTCCCCTTATATCACAACATGCCCGACTCCCTTCATGAGCTGCCAACATGGATGGCTGGAAGCGATGGGACTGTGTTTGTTTTCTAATGTGCTGTGCTGGTCATATGACACCATCACAGAGCGTCCTGGTCATGCTGGGACTTGTAGTCCGCTAGGATTGTGCGTTGCTCCCAGCAATCTGAAAATAACTAGAAGATGAGTCTTGCAGCTAGGTGGACGCGGCTGAATGTGAGGAGGCCTCCGCTCTCACACGCCGGCCACTCAATCGCCTCTGCAGACTTGAAAGTCATTTATCTGGCGCTTAACTCGAGTGGCGAGTCCGACGGCGGTTATTGTTTGGTCTCCGCGGCTGCTGGAAATAAAGTGGCCCATTCCCGGCTGGAGAGCCACTTCACCTCCACCCCCCCCCCTCCCCCCCAGTACAAATACTCCCAAGAGATAAGGGCCTGCTAATGCTATAACCCCAGTAGGGGTGGCAACAATGTAACAACACACTGTGCCCCCCCCCCCCCCCCCCCTTATCGACTCACTCCAGAGGAGAGTCTGGCTGCTCTCCTGTATCTGACCTCCTCTGCTTTCTTATAATGTTGTCATATTACTGGAGGAGAGCAAACCCAGTAACAATCCAGACACAGCCAGAGCTTTCTCCTGCATCTGATCGCCTTTGCGATGTTACAGTGTATGTGATACAATGTCATTATGTTACTGTGTCTGGATTGTTACATTGTATGTTCTCATCCAGAGGGTTGTAGCACATACATTGTGTGCGGAGGAGATCAGACGCAAGAGAAAGCTCTGGCTGTTTCTGTATTGTTACATTGTATGCTCTCATCCAGCCAGAGCTTTCTCCTGCATCTGATCTCCTTTGTACTGTTACAATGTAAATGCTACAATATCATTGTTACTCTGGAGGAAAGTGTACACAATGTAACAATCCAGACAGCCAGAGCTTTCTCCTGCATCTGATCTCCTCTGCACTGTTACAATGTATGTCATACAATATAACAATCCAGACACAGCCAGAACTTTCCCCTACATCTGATCTCCTTTGTACTGTTACAATGTAAATGATACAATATCATTGTTACTCTAAAGGAGAGTGTACAATGTAAAAATCCAGACATGGACAGAGCTTTCTCCTGCATCTGATCTCCTCTGCACTGTTACAATTTATGTGATACAATGTAACAATCCAGACACAGTCAGAGCTTTCCCCTACATCTGATCTCTGTGTTACAATGTATGTGATACAATATCATTATGTTACTCTGGAGGAGAGCGTACAATGTAACAATCCAGACACAGCCAGAGCTTTCCCCTACATCTGATCTCCGTGTTACAATGTATGTGATACAATATCATTATGTTACTCTGGAGGAGAGCGTACAATGTAACAATCCAGACACAGCCAGCGCTTCCCCCACATCTGATCTCCTTTAATACTGTTACAATATATGTGATACAATATAACGATCCAGACACAGCCAGAATGTTCCCTACATTTGATCTCCTCTGTGTTACAATGTATGTGATACAATATCATGTTACTCTGGAGGAGAGAGTACAATGTAACAATCCCGACACAGCCAGAGCTTTCCCCTGTCTCTGATCTCTTCTCCTCTGTCCCTGAGCTTCTCTGCTGTGTTACGATGTACTGTATGTGATAAACTGTCATCATAGTATTTAGGAGGAGGAGTGTACAATGTAACAACCCAGACACAGCCAGAGCTTTCTCCTATGTCTGACCTCCTTTCCATCACAATGGCCTCGATTCAATAAGAGCTGAAAAAAATTCTTGTGGTAGTAAAAAAAATTTACATGATGATAAAAAAGCTTGAGAAGCCTGTTGCTGAATCACTAGCTAGAAAGACTATGAAAGTCAATGCCACTTTTGGCTACAGTTTAAAAAGGAGTAAAAACGCGTTCTACTTTTCTTATGAGTGAGAAAGTACCATTGACTTTCATTGTCTTCCTAGCTGGTGATTCAGCAACGGTGAACGGCCTTTTTTTCTCATAATGTGAATTTTTACTACCATGAGAATTTTGATTGAATCGAGGACAAAGTATGTGATGCAATCAGGCAGATTCAGCAGCATGAGAATTTTGTTTTCTCACAATTTTTGGGGAGAGAATGTTTATACATTTTTTTTTTCCTTAGAGCATTTTCAGATCCATATTTAGCTGTGAAAATTAGTTAAAATTGTTAACACCTGCAAATATAAAAAATTAGTGCTGAATTACGCTAACCAAAAAACATTTAAAAAAAAATGTAACCTAGTGTGAGAAAAAAATTCTTCCGGTGCTGAATCAGTGTTGTCATGTTATAGAGGAGTGCGTACAATTTAACAATCCAGACACAACAGAGCTTTCTACTAAATCTGACATCATCTGTTGTGTTACAATGTATGTGATACAATATGGTTGATTCGGTGCTTTTTTTTTTTTTTATGGAGAAAACGTTTTTTCTCAGTTTTTTCTTGGTGCAATTCAGCACCGCGTTTATCTGTGCAAAAAAATACTAAATTGTTAAGAGGAAAATCACGAGGGAAAAGGTGTTTCCTCTCCAAAAACTGTGTAAGATATGGTGCTGAATCAACCGTAATGTAATTCATGTTACTCCTGCATCTGTCGTCCTCTTTACTGTGTTACAATGTATGTGACACAATAGGGTTGATTCAGCACTGTGTTTGTTTTTTACTCACTGTTTTTTGAGAGAAAAAAATCATGAAAGTGTTTTCTTTTTTTAAAAAAAACTGAACGGTGCTGAATCAACCCTAATGCCATTCTGTTACTTTAGAGGGGTTCGATGTAACACTCCAGACACAGACAGAGCTTTCCCCTGCATCTGAGCTCCTCCTGTGTTACAATGTATGTGATACAATATTATCCTGCTACTCTGGAGGAGAGAGTACAATGTAACAATCCAGACACAGCCAGAGCTTTCTCCTGCATCTGATCTCCTCTGTCGTGTTACAATGATAAACAATATCATTGTTACTCTGGAGTAGAGCGTACAGTGTAACAATCCAGACACAGCCAGAGCTTTCCCCTGCATCTGATCGCCTCCTGTGTTACAATGTATGTGATGCAATATTATCCTGCTACTCTGGAGAACATGCAATGTAACAATCCAGACACAGCCAGAGCTTTTTCCTGCATCTCTCCTTTGTACTGTTGCAATGTAAATAATACAATATCATGCTGTTACTCTGGAGGAGAGCGTACAATGTAACAATCCAAACACAGCCAGAGCTCCCCCCCATCTGATCTCCATGTTACAATGTATGTGGTACAATATTATCTGGTTACTCTGGAAGAGAGCGTACAATGTAACAATCCAGACACAGCCAGAGCTTTCTCCCGCATCTGATCTCCTCTGTCGTGTTACAATGTATGTGATAAACAATATCATTCTGTTACTCTGGAGTAGAGCGTACAATGTAACAATCCAGATACAGAGCTTTCCCCCACATCTGATCTCCTTCATGTTACAATATATGTGATACAATATCATCCTGTTACTCTGGAGGAGAGCTTACAATGTAACAATGCAGACACAGCCGGAGCTTTACCCTGCATCTGATCTCATCCTTTTATTCTGGAGCGGAGGAGTACAATGTAACAATCCAGACAGTCAGAGCTTTCTCATGCATCTGATCTCCTCAGTGTTATAATGTATGTGATACAATGTCATCCTGTTGCAGTGAAGGAGAGCATACAATGTAATAATCCAGACACAGCCAGAGCTTTCCCCTGCATCTGATCTCCTCTGTGTTACAATGTATGTGATAAACAATATCATTCTGTTACTCTGGAGGAGAGCGTACAATGTAACAATCCAAACACAGCCAGAGCTCCCCCCCATCTGATCTCATCCTGTTATTCTAGAGCGGAGGAGTACAATGTAACAATCCAGACACAGTCAGAGCTTTCCCCCGCATCTGATCTCCTCTGTGTTACAATGTATGTGATAAACAATATCATTCTGTTACTCTGGAGGAGAGCGTACAATGTAACAATCCCGACACAGCCAGAGCTTTCTCCTGCCTCTGCCTAAGTTTCTGTAACAGGACAGGGAGTGAAGCAGTGGCGACCAAATGTTGGCTGTAAAGCTGGAGACCACCATGCTTCTACACTTGCTTTTAATTCTATAAAGCGCTCACCAAACATAGAGCTGTAAAAAGCTCGGGGGCTCCTGTGGGGTCAGCCGGGGTGAGGCGAGTCGGGTGGGAGTTGTATCCAATACAATGTAGATTCCAGTTGCTTCTGACTTTTAATGTCTGGTGTTTCTATTTTGGCAGAGTATCGGCAAGGGCTCCTTGTGGTGTATAGACCCAGAATACCGGCAGAACCTCATCCAAGCCTTGAAGAAGACCCCCTACCACCCCTACTCCCACGTCTTCAACACGCCTCCCACCTCCCCTCAGACCTATGAAAGGTAAGTCTCACCTTCACCGTGCTGCTCGCCTCTCGCTCTGCTGCCTCCTGGATGGAGGTGGGAGCTTTCCCTGGGAGATTTGTGTGTGTCGGTTTCCATGGGGGCGACCAGTCACAGGCCGGTGTTGGACGTGTTTCGTTGTGGTTACGCTGCCTTTGTTGGGTTCTCTGCTGTGTCAATCTTACACACACCTTGGTCTCAGCCCCTCAATCAGCTGCTGTGCTTAGAAGCTTACAATCTATTTAGAAAGTGTCAAATTTGTTTGATTTATTTATTTTTGCTGGTTTGGTAATGTTGTGCCAGCTTGTGATCAGGGTTGGTTGAAGCAAAACACAACCCTGGAATTGGTTTTGTTCCATCACTTTAAAGAGTATTAAACCCCTTGTAGCCGGCTCAGAGACTGGGGCTGTCCTAGGGGCATCCCGGGTTTTTTTTTTTTTTTCTCCCTCTGTATAATCATCTTGCTCCTCAGTCCCACAAAGCATGTGCTGGCGTCTGGCAGCATCCATGCTCTGCACACTAGCCATTCTTGGCACACTTAAACTGGACCTTCACCCTGAATAAGAGCCTATCTTATATGTTTCCCCCACCCTGTACATACAGATTGCTCACATTAATCCAGCCCTTCACCCTGAATAAGAGCCTATCTTATATGTTTCCCCCACCCTGTACATACAGATTGCTCACATTAATCCAGCCCTTCACCCTGAATAAGAGTCTATCTTATATGTTTCCCACACCCTGTACATACAGATTGCTCACATTAATCCGGACCTTCACCCTGAATAAGAGCCTATCTTATATGTTTCCCCCACCCTGTACATACAGATTGCTCACATTAATCCAGCCCTTCACCCTGAATAAGAGTCTATCTTTTATGTTTCCCCCACCCTGTACATACAGATTGCTCACATTAAATATCAACCTACCTGCATCTACTGCATTTTCTGAGCCTTTAAACATTCAGGATGGGGCCCATGGAGTTTCAGGCTGCCTGCAAACAGTCATGTTACAGCTATAACCCCCTCCCCCCCCTGCACTTTACCCTGGTCTCCTCAGTATGTGATGCTTCTGAGTCAAGATGGCGGCGCCCGTAACCTAGAGTCCTGAGTTGCAGCTCAGTGGGGGAAAGAATAATAAGTGACTAAAAACTTAAAATATATTAATTTTAGATTCTGGGGAATAGTTTTTTAAAAGTGGACCAACACCCAGGGGGGATCTATAAGATTCCCGGGCCGATCAGATCCTTCCCCGGGGGGCATCCGAAATCGGGATGTCCCGTGGGGTGAAACCCCCCAGGAAGCCCAGAAACCTTACCTTAACCCCGTTCCAACGGCGCATGCGCGGGCTGTGTCTCGCGCTTCCCTCTAGAGCAGGGCGCGCACCCGCGCTGGCCGTTTGTGAATGGCCGGCGCGCTCCGTGTAAGATGGAAGAGCGAGACGCGGCTCTGAGCGCTCTGATTGGACGAGCGCCCACGTAGGAACGTGGTGAGGTGAGTGTTTCCGAACGTTCTGGGAGGTTTCACACAGCGGGGCACCACCGATCGGGGTGCCCCGCCGAAGTGGACCAAAACCCAGGATAGTCAAAATCCTGGGTGTTGGTCCAAAGTCCGATCGGGGGTGCCCCGCTGTGTGAAACCCGAAAAACTCACCTCTCCTCGCTCCCACGTGACCGCCGCTGCCAATCCCCGCCGACGGACAAGCGGGAGGCAGCGACGGACAAGAGAGTGCGCCCGCCGCCGCCTCCCACGCGTTTGGGGTGCCCCGCAGTCGGGTCTGATCGGTCCGGGAATCTTATAGATTCCCGGGCCGATCTTGGGAGGGTGTTGGTCCACTTTAAGGGTTTGGGCTTTTTATTAAATGATGCTGAAGGTCTGGTTTAAACCTTATCTATCCCCTCCCTGTATGATGGGAGAGTGGGGGACAGAATACGGCAGCACACTGCAGTGCACACCTTCTATTGAAAGTGAAGCTGTTTCTTGTCCCCGAATCAGATGGATTTCTGCAGTGAAAAATTCAGTATCTCTCTTGACAAAGCTTGAGAATTGTTCCGTGTCCCCAGGGAGTCTCGAAATGGGATGCCCTGCTGTGTGAAACGCCCCCTAGTTCACCCAGTAAAGCCTGCCTCTTCTTGGTCCGACGGTGCATGCGCGGGCTCTTGTCCAATCAGAGGCCTTTGCTGTGTTCACGTCCTTTGGCAAAGAGCTCTGATTGGACTCAATGGGGAGTTTGTGCTGCCACATCCCCTGTATCCCCAGTGGCATGCGCGCTCCCGACCCAGCCCAAGCAACCCCTGGCGCCCGCATGTGCCCCCATCCACAACAGAAAGGCTAATGGCTCCAATTGGATGAGAGCCTGCTCATGCTCCATTGGACGGGGAAAGGTAGTTATTACTGGCGCACTGGTTGTTTCACACAGTGGGGCATCCCGATTTAGGATACCCCGGGGGCACGGAGCAAAACTCAAAAGTCAAATTCTTGGGTTTTGTTCCGCTTTTAAGAGAGATACTGAACTTTTCACAGCAGAAATGCCTCTGATGCGGGGCTTCCCCTGCAATGGAATCTTTTAGATTCCAGACTGGCCGCTGTTGGGTTTTGTTCCACTTTAAAATGGACCAACACCCAGGGGGGATCGGCCCGGAAATCTATAAGATTCCCGGACCGATCAGATCCCTCCCCGCGTGGCATCCGAAATCGGGATGTCCCGCGGGGAGGAACCCCCCCCCAGGAGGCCCACAATCCTTACCTTACCGGCGATCCAACGGCGCATGCGCGAGACGCGGCCGCGTCTGTCGCTTCCCTCTTGCAACGCGCGCTCCCGCGCCGGCCGTTTTGTGAATGGCCGGCGCAGGCGCGCTCCCTGTTAGAGGGAAGCGAGAGACGCAGACAATGACAGCGCTCTGGTATGCGCGTCCAAGCGGCTTTGGACGCGCATACCAGAGCTGCTCTGAGAGCTGTCATTGGCCGGACGAGGTCACGTGGGAGCGGGGAGAGGTGAGTTTTTGCGGCGATCGGGGGGGTTTCACACAGCGGGGTGCCCCACCTAAGTGGACCAACACCCAGGATAGTCAAAATCCTGGGTGTTGGTCCACTTTAAGCATTTCTCACTAATGACGTGAGGGGTTGTGGGTGCTTTTTGCTTTTCCAGGTCAGATGGAGCTCTACTAGCAAAAAGTCTGTATCTCCCTAATGAAGGGTTCATTAATATTGTGAGGGAGCGATAGGGTTCATTTCCTGTCCCCCCGTGAAGAGAACTCTGCTAGGAAAAGGTGAGTAACTCTAATCAAGGGCTCATTGATGGTGTGAGAGAGGTAGGCGAGCTGAGTTTAGTGTCCCTGTGTACCAGAACTTGCCCTACCCTCCGTTGCTAGGAAGGGTTTAGGTCTGCTTTAAAGTGGACCAAACCCCAGGATTTTGGCTATCCTGGGTTTTCGTCCTGTGTGAAACCCGTCAGATTGCCGAGCACAACTCGCCTCTTCCCGGTCCTATGGCGCATGCGCGGCCGCTCGTCCAATTAGCGCGCTGACGTCACCGCGTCTAAGGCCAGTGGCTCAGAGTGAGCTGGCGTCCGCATCCCCCGCTCCCCTCTAACAGGGAGCGTGCCTGCGCTGGCCATTCACAAATGGCGCACGCGGGATGGAGCTCGCGCATGCGCCGTTGGACCGGGAAACATGGTAAGTGCATGGGGCGACTTGGGGGGTTTCAAACAGCAGGGCATCCCGATTTTTAAGGCCACGTAGCGAATCGATCGGGATGGGAATCTTATTGATTCCTGGGCCGATCGCGCTGGGTTTTGGTCCACTTTAAATGGTCCAGAGCTTTCTTAGGCTGATTTGATCTTTTTAACCAGCAATCACATGATCGCATTTCCCAGAAGACACTTGAGAAATGGTGGTAGTGACCCGACTCCCGATCAGATTGGCGTATGTGTGGTCGGCGTCTGTCCCTGTAATGCGATCAGCGCGCAGACTCCCTGTCTTGCCTAGTTGCGAGCGTGGCAATCCGGGAGACGGTGGCGCGCAGCACAATTCCTTCCCCCCTCCTCCCTCTTCCTCCTCTTCTCCCTGAGAACATTTAATGAAGTTTCTCGCCATCTCCGGCTCGGAGCATTCCATCACATGCCCGGCAATCAATCGGCGCCGAGCCGAGGGGAGGAACAGCTGGCTTTCGTGGGGAAGACTGCCGTAATTCTGCCCTCGCAATGCGATTAGCGTGTTGGGCGCCATGGCAACTGGGGCGTCGCCATAGCAACCCCTAGCCGAGACAGGTGCGCTTGCATCACACGGCAGTTAGTTGCCTGGCAAAAGGACAGACTATTAGCACGTATAACTACACCGTTACCATGGTGACTGATAACCCCCGCGTAGCGCCTCCCGCCGGCTGGCAGCCGCTTCCTCCGGCGCCGGAGATGTATACCTGATTTCACCCTTTTTTTTTTTTTTTTTGGGGTGCAAATTCTCGGCGCCGTGAATGATGAGAGATGACAGTGCCGGGTCAGATCGCTTCAGGAGGAAACGTCGAATTGAGAATGATTACAAAAGCCCGGACAAAGAGCTCGCCGGGGGCGAAGCGCGCTGGTTAAAAATAGATACACCATGAATGGTGTTACCAAAGAGCTTACAATCAGATTTGATTCTTTGTACAGTCTTAATAAGTGTAAAGCTGGTCATTTGAGGGGAATCAATCAGACCTGAGGGGGTCATTAGTGGGATTCCCCAGATACAAGGGGGCTTTAATAATCCCTCAGCCAATGAGCAGATTCCAGAGCAGTGACCAGCATTCAGTGTGTTGGAGGATCTACCTATTACGCCAATATCTTATCCATGTACATGTCCATCATTCCTTTGCTTTTTCCATTCTTAATCCATCCTGCCATCCATTTATCATTTCTTCATTCGCTCATCTATCCATCCATTTTTCTGGACTTGCATTTATCCTCTTCCTTCCTTTAGCCATCTATCCCTCCTTTTTCCTCTTTCATCCATCCATCCACTGTCCATCATTTATTCATTATAAACCCAGAGCAAAAGGGCCGATTGAGTCCTTACTCCTGGGGCATCCAAAATTGGGATGCCTCGCTGTGTGAAACCCCCCAAGTCGCACTTACCTTGCTTCCCGGCCGTGGGCGCGTGCCTGCGCCAGGCATTCGTGAATGGCTGGCGTGGGCACGCTCCCTGTTAGAGGGATAGCGTAGGATGCGGCTGCCAGCACGCTCGAAGCTGCTGGCCTCAAGTGCTGGTTTAGATGGTGTGGCGCCAGCGGCTCCAAGTGCGCTGATTTGACGAACGGCCGTGCATGTGATGTAGGCCCGGGAAGAGGTGAGTTGCGCTTGGCGATCTGGGGGTTTCACACAGCGGGGCATCCCGTTCTCTGGCACCTTTTGAAGAAGTGAGCTTGTCTTACGGAACGCGTGGGGGATCAGAACGCCAGTTACGAGCAGGGACACCTCTTAACTTCTGATTTGGTGATATCTTATGCACTTTTTTTTTATTACTTCTATCCCAGTTTGGGGCAATTTGATTGGTTATTTGTTCTCTCTTTTTATATGGGATTATATAGGTTTTTGAATGTTATATTATAGCACTTAGCACTTTTCAGCATTTAGCACCTTTATATTGCACTAGTCACTTTATTCATATTGTATCATATATTGTGAGATAGGGATGTATATATTTTTCACAAGGAGGAAGAGGAATGATTATCTATGTCCCTGCTATTAGTATCTTGTTTTTAATATATTTGTGATGATACTTTTGTAATCCTTAATAAATATTGAAGATTCATGATCTATTTTTGATTTAGTAATTCATTTGGTGGTGCCTGGGGATTTCCCTGGTGGTAGCTGGGGCCACCCATATTGTATATGTGTATTTGGATATATTCCCTTTTCTTTGGGGATTCCTTTAAGGCACACCTAAATTCATATATCATTAAGAAATAATTAGTGGTGCATTTGGAAAAAATCCTTTTTTTGGGGCATCCCGTGATTGGCGTGCCCTGGGGGGAAAGGACCAAAGCCCAGGATAGTCAAAATCCTGGGTTATGGTCCACTTTAATCTGTCCTTTGGTTCTTCTCTGCATGTTTCTATTCATGATTCCCCTATGCATCCATCCATTTATTTATTTATTTATTTATTCAACCATCTATTTGCCCCTCACTTAGTTTCTACTTCCTTCCATTCATCAACTATCCATCATTCATCCATTTTTTTTCTTTTTATTACCACTTTTTCCTCCTTTCTGCAAACCGTCCGTCCGTCCGTCTTTTGCCCTCATGGCTGCGTAGATGTCCTACCTACCTCAATAACTGAATAACTGGTGGTGGCAGCCATCTTGGTGCTTCCTTGTCTTACTTTTCCTACTTCCTGTTGGACACAGCAAGTTTTCTGGCAGTCTCAGTCCCAGTGGGGGGTGGCTGTTGGGAAATACGCAGTACCCCCTCCCCCCCCCCATATTATCTTTATTCTTTCTATGATTTGTATTAGACGGGCAATGCGTTGTGAATTCTGTCTTTGCCTTTCTCTTCCTGCGTTGTGTATGGCGTGAAACATTCTACGCCGGCACAGCAGCGCGCAGTGCCGCTTCCCTGGCACCAATTAGCGCTGTGATTACAGAAAGCCGATTGCGGTTTCAGGCCTTAAACGGTGAGCAACAGGCGAAAGGATTTGAAATGAGATTATGGAATTAGAGAGCTCCTTGCTTTTGTTCCACAGAGAGAGCGTTGCCATTGCCCAACTCACTGAAACAATCCTGTTAGGAGTCTGAAGTGGCGGATCGATGTCCTGCAGGCCAGCGTTTATCCACTGAAGCGCCCGGCAACCAGGAAACTATGTGAATGAGCCGTATAGAATGAATTTGTAGATGAGCAGACAGACCTTGACTCGATTTTGATCCTGTTACATAAATCAAAGCCACCATTATTGCTTATGTCCCCGATCGATAGGAAGCGTTCTCAGTGATGTCACTGGTCTCTAGTGAATGGATAGGCAGCATTCTCAGTGATGTCACTGGTCTCTAGTGAATGGATAGGCGGCATTCTCAGTGATGTCACTGGTCTCTAGTGATTGGATAGGCAGCATTCTCAGTGATGTCACTGGTCTCTAGTGAATGGATAGGCAGCATTCCCAGTGATGTCACTGATCTCTAGTGAATGGATAGGCAGCTTCTCAGTGATGTCACTGGTCTCTAGTGAATGGATAGGCAGCATTCTCAGTGATGTCACTGGTCTCTAGTGAATGGATAGGCAGCATTCCCAGTGATGTCACTGATCTCTAGTGAATGGATAGGCAGCTTCTCAGTGATGTCACTGGTCTCTAGTGAATGGATAGGCAGCGTTCTCAGTGATGTCGCTGGTCTCTAGTGAATGGATAGGCAGCGTTCTCAGTGATGTCACTGGTCTCTAGTGAATGGATAGGCAGCATTCTCAGTGATGTCACTGATCTCTAGTGAATGGATAGGCAGCGTTCTCAGTGATGTCGCTGGTCTCTAGTGAATGGATAGGCAGCGTTCTCAGTGATGTCACTGGTCTCTAGTGAATGGATAGGCAGCATTCTCAGTGATGTCACTGGTCTCTAGTGAATGGATAGGTGGCATTCTCAGTGATGTCACTGGTCTCTAGTGAATGGATAGGCAGCTTCTCAGTGATGTCACTGGTCTCTAGTGAATGGATAGGCAGCATTCTCAGTGATGTCACTGGTCTCTAGTGAATGGATAGGCAGCATTCCCAGTGATGTCACTGATCTCTAGTGAATGGATAGGCGGCATTCTCAGTCATGTCACTGGTCTCTAGTGATTGGATAGGCGGCATTCTCAGTGATGTCACTGATCTCTAGTGAATGGATAGGCGGCATTCTCAGTGATGTCACTGGTCTCTAGTGAATGGATGGGCAGCATTCTCAGTGATGTCACTGGTCTCTAGTGAATGGATAGGTGGCATTCTCAGTGATGTCACTGGTCTCTAGTGAATGGATAGGCAGCTTCTCAGTGATGTCACTGGTCTCTAGTGAATGGATAGGCAGCTTCTCAGTGATGTCACTGGTCTCTAGTGAATGGATAGGCAGCATTCTCAGTGATGTCACTGATCTCTAGTGAATGGATAGGCAGCATTCCCAGTGATGTCACTGATCTCTAGTGAATGGATAGGCAGCATTCCCAGTGATGTCACTGATCTCTAGTGAATGGATAGGTGGCATTCTCAGTGATGTCACTGATCTCTAGTGAATGGATAGGCAGCATTCCCAGTGATGTCACTGATCTCTAGTGAATGGATAGGCAGCATTCTCAGTGATGTCACTGGTCTCTAGTGAATGGATAGGCGGCATTCTCAGTGATGTCACTGGTCTATAGTGAATGGATAGGCAGCATTCTCAGTGATGTCACTGATCTCTAGTGAATGGATAGGCAGCATTCTCAGTGATGTCACTGGTCTCTAGTGATTGGATAGGCGGCATTCTCAGTCATGTCACTGGTCTCTAGTGATTGGATAGGCGGCATTCTCAGTCATGTCACTGGTCTCTAGTGAATGGATAGGCGGCATTCTCAGTCATGTCACTGGTCTCTAGTGAATGGATAGGCGGTATTCTCAGTCATGTCACTGGTCTCTAGTGAATGGATAGGCGGCATTCTCAGTCATGTCACTGGTCTCTAGTGAATGGATAGGCGGCATTCTCAGTGATGTCACTGGTCTATAGTGAATGGATAGGCAGCATTCTCAGTGATGTCACTGATCTCTAGTGAATGGATAGGCAGCGTTCTCAGTGATGTCGCTGGTCTCTAGTGAATGGATAGGCAGCGTTCTCAGTGATGTCACTGGTCTCTAGTGAATGGATAGGCAGCATTCTCAGTGATGTCACTGGTCTCTAGTGAATGGATAGGTGGCATTCTCAGTGATGTCACTGGTCTCTAGTGAATGGATAGGCAGCTTCTCAGTGATGTCACTGGTCTCTAGTGAATGGATAGGCAGCATTCTCAGTGATGTCACTGGTCTCTAGTGAATGGATAGGCAGCATTCCCAGTGATGTCACTGATCTCTAGTGAATGGATAGGCGGCATTCTCAGTCATGTCACTGGTCTCTAGTGATTGGATAGGCGGCATTCTCAGTGATGTCACTGATCTCTAGTGAATGGATAGGCGGCATTCTCAGTGATGTCACTGGTCTCTAGTGAATGGATGGGCAGCATTCTCAGTGATGTCACTGGTCTCTAGTGAATGGATAGGTGGCATTCTCAGTGATGTCACTGGTCTCTAGTGAATGGATAGGCAGCTTCTCAGTGATGTCACTGGTCTCTAGTGAATGGATAGGCAGCTTCTCAGTGATGTCACTGGTCTCTAGTGAATGGATAGGCAGCATTCTCAGTGATGTCACTGATCTCTAGTGAATGGATAGGCAGCATTCCCAGTGATGTCACTGATCTCTAGTGAATGGATAGGCAGCATTCCCAGTGATGTCACTGATCTCTAGTGAATGGATAGGTGGCATTCTCAGTGATGTCACTGATCTCTAGTGAATGGATAGGCAGCATTCCCAGTGATGTCACTGATCTCTAGTGAATGGATAGGCAGCATTCTCAGTGATGTCACTGGTCTCTAGTGAATGGATAGGCGGCATTCTCAGTGATGTCACTGGTCTATAGTGAATGGATAGGCAGCATTCTCAGTGATGTCACTGATCTCTAGTGAATGGATAGGCAGCATTCTCAGTGATGTCACTGGTCTCTAGTGATTGGATAGGCGGCATTCTCAGTCATGTCACTGGTCTCTAGTGATTGGATAGGCGGCATTCTCAGTCATGTCACTGGTCTCTAGTGAATGGATAGGCGGCATTCTCAGTCATGTCACTGGTCTCTAGTGAATGGATAGGCGGTATTCTCAGTCATGTCACTGGTCTCTAGTGAATGGATAGGCGGCATTCTCAGTCATGTCACTGGTCTCTAGTGAATGGATAGGCGGCATTCTCAGTGATGTCACTGGTCTATAGTGAATGGATAGGCAGCATTCTCAGTGATGTCACTGATCTCTAGTGAATGGATAGGCAGCATTCTCAGTGATGTCACTGGTCTCTAGTGATTGGATAGGCAGCATTCTCAGTGATGTCACTGGTCTCTAGTGATTGGATAGGCGGCATTCTCAGTCATGTCACTGGTCTCTAGTGATTGGATAGGCGGCATTCTCAGTCATGTCACTGGTCTCTAGTGAATGGATAGGCGGCATTCTCAGTCATGTCACTGGTCTCTAGTGATTGGATAGGCGGCATTCTCAGTCATGTCACTGGTCTCTAGTGAATGGATAGGCGGTATTCTCAGTCATGTCACTGGTCTCTAGTGAATGGATAGGCAGCATTCTCAGTCATGTCACTGGTCTCTAGTGAATGGATAGGCGGCATTCTCAGTCATGTCACTGGTCTCTAGTGATTGGATAGGCGGCATTCTCAGTCATGTCACTGGTCTCTAGTGATTGGATAGGCGGCATTCTCAGTGATGTCACTGGTCTCTAGTGAATGGATAGGAGGCATTCTCAGTCATGTCACTGGTCTCTAGTGAATGGATAGGCGGCATTCTCAGTCATGTCACTGGTCTCTAGTGAATGGATAGGCGGTATTCTCAGTCATGTCACTGGTCTCTAGTGATTGGATAGGCAGCGTTCTCAGTGATGTCACTGGTCTCTAGTGAATGGATAGGCGTCATTCTCAGTGATGTCACTGGTCTCTAGTGAATGGATAGGCGGCATTCTCAGTCATGTCACTGGTCTCTAGTGAATGGATAGGCGGCATTCTCAGTGATGTCACTGGTCTCTAGTGAATGGATAGGCGGCATTCTCAGTGATGTCACTGATCTCTAGTGAATGGATAGGAGGCATTCTCAGTCATGTCACTGGTCTCTAGTGAATGGATAGGCGGCATTCTCAGTCATGTCACTGGTCTCTAGTGAATGGATAGGCAGCATTCTCAGTGATGTCACTGGTCTCTAGTGAATGGATAGGCGGCATTCTCAGTGATGTCACTGGTCTCTAGTGAATGGATAGGAGGTATTTTCTGTGATGTCACTGGCCTCTAGTGAATGGATAGGCAGCATTCTCAGTGATGTCACTGATCTCTAGGGAATGGATAGGAGGTATTTTCTGTGATGTCACTGGTCTCTAGTGAATGGATAGGCAGCATTCTCAGTGATGTCACTGGTCTCTAGTGAATGGATAGGCAGCGTTCTCAGTGATGTCACTGGTCTCTAGTGAATGGATAGGCGGCATTCTCAGTGATGTCACTGGTCTCTAGTGAATGGATAGGCGGCATTCTCAGTGATGTCACTGGTCTCTAGTGAATGGATAGGAGGCATTCTCAGTGATGTCACTGGTCTCTAGTGAATGGATAGGCGGCATTCTCAGTGATGTCACTGATCTCTAGTGAATGGATAGGCAGCATTCTCAGTGATGTCACTGGTCTCTAGTGAATGGATAGGCGGTATTCTCAGTCATGTCACTGGTCTCTAGTGATTGGATAGGCAGCGTTCTCAGTGATGTCACTGGTCTCTAGTGAATGGATAGGCGTCATTCTCAGTCATGTCACTGGTCTCTAGTGAATGTATAGGCAGCATTCTCAGTGATGTCACTGGTCTCTAGTGAATGGATAGGCGGCATTCTCAGTCATGTCACTGGTCTCTAGTGAATGGATAGGCGGCATTCTCAGTGATGTCACTGGTCTCTAGTGAATGGATAGGCGGCATTCTCAGTGATGTCACTGATCTCTAGTGAATGGATAGGCAGCATTCTCAGTGATGTCACTGGTCTCTAGTGAATGGATAGGCGGCATTCTCAGTGATGTCACTGGTCTCTAGTGAATGGATAGGAGGTATTTTCTGTGATGTCACTGGCCTCTAGTGAATGGATAGGCAGCATTCTCAGTGATGTCACTGATCTCTAGGGAATGGATAGGAGGTATTTTCTGTGATGTCACTGGTCTCTAGTGAATGGATAGGCAGCATTCTCAGTGATGTCACTGGTCTCTAGTGAATGGATAGGCAGCGTTCTCAGTGATGTCACTGGTCTCTAGTGAATGGATAGGCGGCATTCTCAGTGATGTCACTGGTCTCTAGTGAATGGATAGGCGGCATTCTCAGTGATGTCACTGGTCTCTAGTGAATGGATAGGAGGCATTCTCAGTGATGTCACTGGTCTCTAGTGAATGGATAGGAGGCATTCTCAGTGATGTCACTGGTCTCTAGTGATTGGATAGGCGGCATTCTCAGTGATGTCACTGATCTCTAGTGAATGGATAGGCAGCATTCTCAGTGATGTCACTGGTCTCTAGTGAATGGATAGGCGGCATTCTCAGTGATGTCACTGGTCTCTAGTGAATGGATAGGCAGCATTCTCAGTGATGTCACTGGTCTCTAGTGATTGGATAGGCAGCATTCTCAGTGATGTCACTGATCTCTAGTGAATGGATAGGTGGCATTCCCAGTGATGTCACTGGTCTCTAGTGAATGGATAGGTGGCATTCCCAGTGATGTCACTGATCTCTAGTGAATGGATAGGCAGCATTCTCAGTGATGTCACTGGTCTCTAGTGAATGGATAGGTGGCATTCCCAGTGATGTCACTGATCTCTAGTGAACGGATAGGCAGCATTCTCAGTGATGTCACTGGTCTCTAGTGAATGGATAGGAGGCATTCTCAGTGATGTCACTGGCCTCTAGTGAATGGATAGGCGGCATTCTCAGTGATGTCATTGGTCTCTAGTGAATGGATAGGCCGCATTCTCAGTGATGTCACTGGTCTCTAGTGAATGGATAGTCTGCATTCTCAGTGATGTCACTGGTCTCTAGTGAATGGATAGGCAGCGTTCTCAGTGATGTCACTGGTCTCTAGTGAATGGATAGTCGGCATTCTCAGTGATGTCACTGGTCTCTAGTGAATGGATAGTCGGCGTTCTCAGTGATGTCACTGGTCTCTAGTGAATGGATAGTCGGCGTTCTCAGTGATGTCACCGGTCTCTAGTGAATGGATAGTCGGCATTCTCAATGATGTCACTGGTCTCTAGTGAATGGATAGGCAGCGTTCTCAGTGATGTCACTGGTCTCTAGTGAATGGATAGGCAGCGTTCTCAGTGATGTCACTGGTCTCTAGTGAATGGATAGTCGGCATTCTCAGTGATGTCACTGGTCTCGAGTGAATGTATAGGCGGCATTCTCAGTGATGTCACTGGTCTCTAGTGAATGGATAGTCGGCATTCTCAGTGATGTCACTGGTCTCTAGTGAATGGATAGGAGGTATTTTCTGTGATGTCACTGGCCTCTAGTGAATGGATAGGCAGCATTCTCAGTGATGTCACTGATCTCTAGGGAATGGATAGGAGGTATTTTCTGTGATGTCACTGGTCTCTAGTGAATGGATAGGCAGCATTCTCAGTGATGTCACTGGTCTCTAGTGAATGGATAGGTGGCATTCTCAGTCATGTCACTGGTCTCTAGTGATTGGATAGGCGGCATTCTCAGTGATGTCACTGATCTCTAGTGAATGGATAGGCAGCGTTCTCAGTGATGTCACTGGTCTATAGTGAATGTACAGGCAGCATTCTCAGTGATGTCACTGGTCTCTAGTGAATGGATAGGCAGCATTCTCAGTGATGTCACTGGTCTCTAGTGATTGGATAGGCGGCATTCTCAGTGATGTCACTGATCTCTAGTGAATGGATAGGCGGCATTCTCAGTGATGTCACTGGTCTCTAGTGAATGTACAGGCAGCATTCTCAGTGATGTCACTGGCCTCTAGTGAATGGATAGGCGGCATTCTCAGTGATGTCACTGGTCTCTAGTGAATGGATATGCAGCATTCTCAGTGATGTCACTGGTCTCTAGTGATTGGATAGGCGGCATTCTCAGTGATGTCACTGATCTCTAGTGAATGGATAGGCAGCATTCTCAGTGATGTCACTGGTCTCTAGTGAATGGATATGCAGCATTCTCAGTGATGTCACTGGTCTCTAGTGAATGGATAGGCAGCATTCTCAGTGATGTCACTGGCCTCTAGGGAATGGATAGGCAGCATTCTCAGTGATGTCACTGGTCTTTAGTGTACGGATAGGAGGCATTCTCAGTGATGTCACTGGTCTCTAGTGAATGGATATGCAGCATTCTCAGTGATGTCACTGGTCTCTAGTGAATGGATAGGCAGCATTCTCAGTGATGTCACTGGTCTCTAGTGAATGGATAGGCCGCATTCTCAGTGATGTCACTGGTCTCTAGTGAATGGATAGGCAGCATTCTCAGTGATGTCACTGGTCTCTAGTGAATGGATAGGCAGCGTTATTAGTGATGTCATGGTCTCTAGTGAATGGATAGGCAGCGTTATTAGTGATGTCATGGTCTCTAGTGAATAAATAGGTGTCATTCTCAGTGATGTTACGGTCTCTAATGAATAAATAGGCGTCATTCTCGGTACCGTTTGTGAATTTCGTGTCAGTAGCGGGTATAATAAATCCTTTTTTACAGGCTGGCAGTGTGCAGCCATTGGTGTGACGTCAGTGTGGCAGTGAAGGGGTTAAGGTCGCTGAGGAACGCGCTGGCCTCCATTTTTGGGCTGCTGTGTCTGCGGAGGTAGCCGGGGATGGGGGCGTGCAGCTCTGTCCCCTCGTATTTCAGTTTCCAGTCTCCATAGAGATGCATACCAGCATTGTAAGATAATATGGAACATGTGTGTGAGCTGCGTAAACAGAGCGCCGTCGACCAATCGCAGCCGGCCACTGCGGCAGAGACCCCTGGGGGAGACCACTTATTCTAGACAATGGGGGGGGGGTAGTTATTAAAGTTACCCCAGGGCTATGGTGATAATTACACTGTCCTGGAATCTGCATGCTGCCATATTGGCCCAGGACTCCTGGCAGCCGCAATAAGTCCAATGTAGCTACTGATTGATTTGAAATCGATCAGCCGATCGGATAACTTTTTGTTGCATTAATTCTGAGCGTTTCTTTTGTATGAATTGTTTTTCATGCTATTAAAACATGCATGTGCCCTGACCCCATCTTCTTAATTTTTTTCATTTTTTTTTTTTTTTTTTTATCCTGTCGCCTTCTACACTAGTAATTGTATCCTTTTTTTGTTTTTTTTTTTTTTTTTTTTTTTTAATTCGCATTTCGTTTAGACTTCCAAAAGATGACTGAGTATAGTCCTATGTTTTCTAATAAACTGCTGAGTTCACCTTCATGCAGCATCTGATGGTTTGTCCCTGATGGATCAGACCCGTGGGTAAGGTTAGAACCTGCAGTGACGTGGGGGCGGGGAGGTTCTGATCAGATATGATGGTGTATTAGCAGAACTTCCCTTCGGGGCCTCGGCTCCGGCGTCTCTGCATAAAATGGTTCTGCAGGTAGCGGCTTACAGTTGTGTGTTTCAGGACGGAGGAGGGGGGAGATCAGCTGAATTTTCCCCCCTCGACGATCTATTTATAAATCCTAAAAATAGCGGTGCGCTCTCCCGCGAGCTGCAGTGGCTCTGTGGCGATTTGTTCGCCTCTGTACTGGTGACGCACGGCCAACTTTCACCTTGAAACAGAATCTCTTGCCGGGACACCCATTGCCCGCAGCACTGCCGAGGCTCGTCCGCCCGTGGGATTGTTGGTTGTCGCCTAGCAACACTACAACTGTCAGGCACAACTTGCGCCCAGTGCCTGAGTGTGCGTCCGCCTTGCGCCCAGTGCCTGAGTATGGGTCCGCCTTGCGCCCAGGGCCTGAGTGTGGGTCCGCCTTGCGCCCAGGGCCTGAGTGTGGGTCCGCCTTGCGCCCAGGGCCTGAGTGTGGGTCCGCCTTGCGCCCAGGGCCTGAGTGTGCGTCCGCCTTGCGCCCAGTGCCTGAGTATGGGTCCGCCTTGCGCCCAGGGCCTGAGTGTGGGTCCGCCTTGCGCCCAGGGCCTGAGTGTGGGTCCGCCTTGCGCCCAGGGCCTGAGTGTGGGTCCGCCTTGCGCCCAGGGCCTGAGTGTGGGTCCGCCTTGCGCCCAGGGCCTGAGTGTGGGTCCGCCTTGCGCCCAGGGCCTGAGTGTGGGTCCGCCTTGCGCCCAGGGCCTGAGTGTGGGTCCGCCTTGCGCCCAGGGCCTGAGTGTGGGTCCGCCTTGCGCCCAGGGCCTGAGTGTGGGTCCGCCTTGCGCCCAGGGCCTGAGTGTGGGTCCGCCTTGCGCCCAGGGCCTGAGTGTGGGTCCGCCTTGCGCCCAGGGCCTGAGTGTGGGTCCGCCTTGCGCCCAGGGCCTGAGTGTGGGTCCGCCTTGCGCCCAGGGCCTGAGTGTGGGTCCGCCTTGCGCCCAGGGCCTGAGTGTGGGTCCGCCTTGCGCCCAGGGCCTGAGTGTGGGTCCGCCTTGCGCCCAGGGCCTGAGTGTGGGTCCGCCTTGCGCCCAGGGCCTGAGTGTGGGTCCGCCTTGCGCCCAGGGCCTGAGTGTGGGTCCGCCTTGCGCCCAGGGCCTGAGTGTGGGTCCGCCTTGCGCCCAGGGCCTGAGTGTGGGTCCGCCTTGCGCCCAGGGCCTGAGTGTGGGTCCGCCTTGCGCCCAGGGCCCGAGTGTGGGTCCGCCTTGCGCCCAGGGCCCGAGTGTGGGTCCGCCTTGCGCCCAGGGCCCGAGTGTGGGTCCGCCTTGCGCCCAGGGCCCGGGCAGTTAGCCAGCAATTACAATGGGGAATCTTTGTGATAAAGTGCATAACATCCCTCCAGTCTTTTGCTCCTCTTTCCATTCTGTTCACTCCCCCTTCCATGCCTGGAGGTGGTTACATGGCGTGTGGATAGGCACCCTGCAGTCTGCAATGAATGCATCTAATGAGCATCCCTCCCACCAGCGTTGCCCATCCATTGTGCATCCTGGCACCTCCTCCACCCCCGTACACAAACTTTTGTCAGTGCGGCGCCGGTCTCTAGTAATGAGCCAGCCTCTTTAATCACCTCTTTCTGTTAAGCGGCCTTATTAGTGAAAATTAAATTTCCAGGTGTCTATAAACACCAAGCGCAAGCCTGACCTGTAACTTTTTTCCTGTGTCTGGAAGAGCTAGAGCCACTGTGGTGTATTCATCGCTCCCTATGGGGAGATCTCACCTTGCTCATTTATCAGAAAGTTTCTTCTGTGATTGAAACGCAATCTGCAAGCGTACTGTGGCCCCTATCTGGTGGTTGTGGTAGGTGGCCATTAAAAAACTACACGAAACCTTTTGTAACTATGAGCTTCTCCCAACCGGGGCCCCTTTATATTGCGCCAGGGTATACGGACCCTGCGGCCACCCTGCCCTCCATAGCCGGACCCTGCGGCCACCCTGCCCTCCATAGCCGGACCCTGCGGCCACCCTGCCCTCCATAGCCGGACCCTGCCTGTGTATCTATTGGGCAGAAGCTGAGCAATCGCATAGTGCCTGTCAGCAGGGCTGGCTCCAGGTTTTGGTCTCAGCTTGCCCTTTGCACTGTGTCATAACAACGAACTGCTGTAAAGTTGCATGCATGGTGGATATTTCCAAACCTTTTACCTACGTATAGAGATAGGAGATGGATGGATAGATAGATATGTTATGAATGGATAGATATGTTATGAATGGATGGATAGATAAATATGGGGTAGGTGGATATGGGATGAATGGATAGTTGGGTATGGGATGAATGGATAGATAGATGGATGGATATGGGATGAATGGATAGTTGGGTATGGGATGAATGGATAGATAGATGGATGGATGGATATGGGATGAATGGATAGTTGGGTATGGGATGAATGGATAGATAGATGGATGGATATGGGATGAATGGATAGATAGATGGATGGATGGATATGGGATGAATGGATAGTTGGGTATGGGATGAATGGATAGATAGATGGATGGATATGGGATGAATGGATAGATAGATAGATGGATGAATGGATAGTTGGGTATGGGATGAATGGATAGTTGGGTATGGGATGAATGGATAGTTGGGTATGGGATGAATGGATAGATAGATGGATGGATATGGGATGAATGGATAGATAGATAGATAGATGGATGGATATGGGATGAATGGATAGTTGGGTATGGGATGAATGGATAGATAGATGGATGGATATGGGATGAATGGATAGATAGATAGATAGATAGATGGATGGATATGGGATGAATGGATAGTTGGGTATGGGATGAATGGATAGATAGATGGATGGATATGGGATGAATGGATGGATAGATAGATAGATGGATGGATATGGGATGAATGGATAGTTGGGTATGGGATGAATGGATAGATAGATGGATGGATATGGGATGAATGGATAGATAGATGGATGGATGGATATGGGATGGATGGATAGTTGGGTATGGGATGAATGGATAGATAGATGGATGGATATGGGATGGATGGATAGTTGGGTATGGGATGAATGGATAGATAGATGGATGGATGGATATGGGATGGATGGATAGTTGGGTATGGGATGAATGGATAGATAGATGGATGGATATGGGATGGATGGATAGTTGGGTATGGGATGAATGGATAGATAGATGGATGGATATGGGATGAATGGATAGTTGGGTATGGGATGAATGGATAGATAGATGGATGGATATGGGATGGATGGATAGTTGGGTATGGGATGAATGGATAGATAGATGGATGGATATGGGATGAATGGATGGATATTGTATGGCTAGATGGATAGGGTATGGATGGATAGATACATGGATGCATATTGTAGGAATGGATGGATGGATATGGGATGGATGGATGCCTTTAAAAAAAATAAATAAATAAAAAATAAAAAAAATCTGAGGTGCTCTGGTGATGCCAATTAAAGACCCTCCCAAAGGTGCACGGGCTTCCAGCACCTACCCTGGAAAGCCCAGTGCTGATGTCATCATTTCTCAGCAGCACATCATCCCCTGCGAGACATGTTAGATTTCATTTTTCTGGCTGTTTTGTCTTTGATCGTTTGAAGAATGACAGATCAGATCCTTTGCTTCACGTTGGCTGCAAAGCTCAATGGGAATTGCCCCGTTTTTGTACAGGTTCTAAGCATTATGCTTTCTTTGCGGGCCTTACACTGCAAAGGTTTAGTAAGATGGTATGATGATTGTACATATCTCATTGAAAGCTGTATTATTATTGTTTGTTTATATAGCGCTATCATCTTCCGTAGCGCTTTACAAAGTAGTAGTTACAGACAGGGTAGAAACATACGGTACATATAATATATCAAGTGCAGTTTTACAGAGTTGACAATGGATATTCTGAGTACAAGATACAATAGGAAAGAGAGCGCGGCCCTTGCGAGCTTACAGTCTAAAGGATGAGGGGTGAAGATGAGGGGGAAAGATCACAAACGGTCAATGGTCAGCATTTGCTTTTTAAAGCAGATCTAAACTCTCCTTAGTACTCTGGAGCATCGGGAAGCTGAACAGCCCCCTCCGGCTGCAGCACTGCTCCTTCACCCCCTTGAAGTGTGACCGGCCTCCATTGTGTCCCCTCATTTACAGCTGCAGCGAGGTCAGCACTCTCGTAAAGACTCTTTACAGCAGCCCGTCACAATACAGGGGCCACGCGGCCCCACGCGCTTCACTAAATCATCAGGAGTGGCTAATAGAGCTGGTAAACTGCAGTCATTGCTCACCTCTGTCACCGTTATTACCACTGGACAGCCAGGGTGGCGATTATATACAGAGGCTTTAAAAACTTTGCACGCCCCTGTTACAATGTCAGGGTTTCGTCATGTAAAATAAATCAGACCCTGAAGGACGATTTCCATAGTTTTTCCAGAAACCGGGATACCATGCCAGAGAGGCACAAAACCCCAAAAAGTCAAATTCTTGGGTGGTGCTCGAGCCTTGGCCTGGAGTCTAAAAGATGCCAGATGCCCCCCACTCACTAATGGCCCCCCACTCACTAATCCTTTGGTGGCTCCCACGCCGCTATCGCAAGCCGCAGACGCAACCCTGCACTTAGGGAGCTCTGGCACCCAGTTATTCAGCAGGGTCAGCAGCACCAAATCCTGGTGATAGGTCCACTTTAAGAGATTTTCTTGGGAGCATCCTGATTTAGAAGCTCCTGCAGTGTGAAATCCCCCTGGTTTCCCCGCAAATGTATTGCACCTTGATCCTCGGTCACACGCCGCGACACCCAACAGCATCCTCACTCACAAAAAGGACCATTGGTTCACTCAGGGCTGGCATTTACAGCTAAGAAAGCACACTCAGGCTGCTAGCTGCAACACAAAGGTGAATTTATTTATTAAATATGACACATGAATTTATCAAAAAAACCCCATCCCTCAATTTAAAAAGCTAGCATAGCTCAAATAAATGCGGGGGCCCCCCACACACATACAAATGCCACACCTCCTCCTACTCACACATACCACCACACATCCATAAGGTTAAGGCCGGCCAGCCACTGAAAGATATAATAGAGAGCAGCTGCAAGTAGTAAAGATTCTACCGTCATTTGTATTAGACAGCAATGATTTGCTGCGGAAGCTAAGGCGGGTCCACATGAATGATGATTGGCTACTGGCTAGCATTGACGTGGAAAGCCTGTATACGTCCATTCCCCATGCGGTGGGCCTCGAGGCGGTGAGACAGACACTTGAGGAAGTGGGACCGTGTGATGCCCACTATAATGAATTTGTGGTTGAGCTATTAGAATTTGTTTTAACAAATAATTACTTTCAGTTTAATCAGAGGTTCTTCCACCAGATCCGTGGGACAGCCATGGGAGCGGCCTGCGCCCCGTCGTACGCCTGCCTTCACCTGGGGCGGTGGGAGAGCCTTGAGGTGTATGGGCGGGCGGACTTCGGGGCGGGGGTCGCTCTCTGGCTGCGATATCTTGGTGGTCTGGAAGGGAACCGCGAAGGATTTTGAGAGATTTGTAGATAGTCTCAACCACAATGATCGTAACATTCGACTTACTTACAAATGGGATCCTGAAAAGGTGGAATTCTTAGATCTTCTAATAAGTAAACAAGCGGGGAGACTAATTACAACGACATATGAGGATGTGTATTAGAGTATATTTTGGTTTTAGGGCGACCATAACATTGTAGGGCAGTTCATTACGTATATGCACACATGGTCTCCCTGTGGTCTTAATAAATTGTATAGCATCCTCACTCACTCCGGCCTAGGTGGCCTTACCAGCAGGCATTCAATTCTGCTGGGGCACAGCAAGCACACAAAGCAGGGATGCACCGAAGGCAGGAGGCCTGGTCATGGGCCATGGGATCGAGGATCAGGTTCATTGTGGGGTATCCCAGAAAGACAACCTTTTTAAGCCCTGTCTGGTACCACTTACGTTTGGGCACCATAGATTCATGAGACGGGCAGACAGGGTGTAGGACTCGGATGCAGGCACAAACACAAACAAAATGCGAGAAAAGCGCAAACACAGAATGGAATTCCTACCGCAAACAATGCCGAAAAAAACGATGTCCCAAACGGCATCCATTTTGCAGCGTTGTTTTTTTTTTCCCCACATGTATACATTCAAGTTTGCACCTGCGTTATACAAAATCCCTGTTTCCAGGTCCTACGCCCAGTATTCCTGTCTACTGAATCCCAATAAAATCTATGGTACAGCAAAATGCTTGCGGTAGTATATGAAAAAAAGGCACTTGCCTTTGTGGCCCCAAAGACTTTAATGGGGTGCTGGACGCAGCAGGCAGGACTTTTCGGTACCTTACGCCTGCCGCAAATGCCGAAACACATGCCATACCTAATAGATGTGACAGGGCACAGTTCTGCGTCTGTGGCAGATGTTGCGGTGCCACAAAAAAAAGACAATGGCTCCCTCTATGGCCACCTTCAGAGCTCTCTGGTGTGGCAGGTCATAAAAAGGTGGCCTGCTGCGTCAGGGCAGCAAACCCATTGAAGACTGTGGGGCCAAAAACACAAATACGTTTTTTGTATGCGGTACCACATGCGTTTTGTGCTTGCAGCACCATAGATTCTAATGGGATTCAATAGACAGGAAGACAGGACATAGGACCCGGAAGCGGGGATTTTGTAAAACGCAAACAATGCCGCAAGTGCAACCGGACAAATGTGAAGGTATCCTATGTACATCCTATCCTACGTACATACACTGCTACCTCAATATAATGGGACTAATTAAGGGGACTGTGTTATATTGAACACAGGCATCATAGAGTGATAATAAATGCATTGTATTTCTAATATTATATTGGACCACATTATATTTGGGTAGCAGTGTAGATATATATAGATATCTCTATAGGGGTGTGTGTGTATCCCTCCCTCTCTCTATCTATCTATCTGTGTGTGTGTAATATATATATATATATATATATATATATATATATATATATATATATATATATATATATATATATATATATATTACACATTTTATGTGGCCACATTTCAGAGACCCTGTCACAATGAGAACTGACCTCTCCCATGATGCCTCTCATGTGCTGATGGCAGCCCATGGCCCAGACCCTGCATGGAGGCCTCGTCCTGGCCCTCACTCCCATTTAGTTCATGGAGGAGAAACCTGCAGCCAGCACTTCATATTCATCTTCTTTCAAGCTTGCTTACTCCAAAGCCATGTCTCCAGGTTTAGCGGTGGCTGCTGTAGGTAAGCCACTGGGATAGGGAATCCATGTATGTGTGTAGAGCACATTGGAGGTGTCACTGGAAAGCTCTGGGGAGGACAGTAATAAATGATCTGTCAGAAGGGATGTCTCTATGTGCCCGTTGCTAATGGATTCTCTGTTTGTCCGCAGCACGTCGGTCCCACCCCTTTGGCCAGAAAGTGGATTTTTCAAGAAGAACGGAGCACTTCTACAAGGTAAGTGACCGGTAGCTCCGCCGCTCTGTCTGTCTGTCCCCAAGCTGGACAGGATCCAAATTCTCACTCACAGGTGTGTGTGTGTGTGTGTCGCCTCTTCTGATCCTAGTTTCTGCGCTGTATACATTGGCGAATCCCACCCAGGGGCGCCCGTGTCCGCTACCCCCCCCACCCTAAGAAGGATCCCCTCTCCTCCCCACCCCAGCATGGAAATGTTCTCCCCTCCCCCAACCAGACAATGCCCACACACCCAGGCAGTCCTGAAATTACCGCCACCCTGATAGTAGCGGTGGTGGGTTCAATTGCTGGGCGATGTCCGTTTTGGAGAATATATGGTTAGAATGCTGGAAGATTACAGGTTTTTGAAGTGGGCCTAAACCCAGGATTTTTGAACATTCCGGGTTTGATGCCCCACTTTGTAAACTTCACCCAGTCACTGACAAAACTCAACCTTTCTATTGATGCCACGGCACATGTGCTGACTCCTTCCTTATTAAAGGGGACCAAAACCCAGCATGCCTAATTCTTTTCCCCCTGGGCACCCCTCTCTGCCCTTCACCCTTTTCTGAATATGTGGGGAATGGCTGGGTGAGCCCGCACCCTGTTAGAGGCTAGTGGGGATGTGATCGCCGGCGCACTTGGCTGCGCTCAGCTTTTTCCGGCTACAAGCCGAGTGTGCAGATTGTATGAGAGCCTGCACATGCACCGTAGCCCCGGGGACAGTTGAGCTTTACTGGGCGAACTGGGGAGTTTCAATGGGGTGTCCTAAATCGGGGGTGATGGTCAAAATCATAAGCTTGGTCCACTTTAATTCACGACATAAGGATTTTGAGAGCAGCCGCATCCCACTCCGCCGGTCATGCATGTTCCCCTGCCAGCTGATCTGAATGGCTGGATGCTGGAGCACAAATCTGCTGCGAGATGCTGGGGTTGTGGCTGCAGGCTCGCACATGTGCTGTGGGATTGCTGGCAGCGTGAGTACAGCAGTGACCCGGGGGGGGGTCATAAAGCGGGACATCCCAAATCGGAATCCCAATCATTGAATGGAGCTCTGATACACTACATAAGGATTTGGAGAGCAGCCACATCCCACTCCACCGGTCATGTATGTTCCCCCGCCAGCTGATCTGAACGGCTGGATGCTGGAGCACAAATCTGCTGCGAGATGCTGGGGTTGTGGCTGCAGGCTCGCACATGTGCTGTGGGATCGCTGGTGGCGCGAGTACAGCAGCGATCCCGGGGCGGGGGGGTTCATAAAGCGGGGCATCCCATATTGGAATCCGTGGTGTTAGGGAATCAATGCCGGGCTGGCATTACAGGGTTTTGGTCCACTTTAAAGCGGAACAAAACACCAGCGGCCGGTCTGGAATCTAAAAGATTCAAGGGTCATCTGCTGACTTTTCCCTGGGGCATTCCGAATCGCTGTGTTAAGCGTCCGTAAAAAAAACTCACCTTTCCATGCTCCAACGGTGCATGCGCGGGCTTTCGTCTTTTAGCAAACTGCTCTAAGTTTTTTAAATGCTGAGGCTCCCCATTGATTTCAGTCCAGAAGGAAGTAAACACAGCAAAGGGCTCTGTTTGGGCGCGCATGCACCAATGAAGCAAGGAGAGGTGATTTTTACTGGGCTTTCTTGGGGGTTTCACACAGCGAGGCATCCCAATTCTATCAACCGATCGATCCATGTATGGTCCTCTCTCTTAGCTTCTCTCTGAGCTCGTGGAAGGCTTGGCTGCTGCGTTTTACCAATGATGGTGAGTGAACAGATTCCACCCCCCCCTCCTCTTTTGTTACACTGGCAGGAAAGGGAAGTGATGCAATCACCCGCTGGCACCCTTCATGGGAAATTCTGTGCAAACTATCAACCGGCACAGGGGTACTCCTGTCCTGACTCATCCCCGGGTCACAGAGGTTGACACTCCTGGGTTTTGGTCCATACCCCCGGGGCACCCGATTTCTGTGTGAAACCCTACAGATCGTCCAAACTCACTCACCTCTCTTCCCAGTTCTATGGCGCATGTGCGGCCGTTCGTCCAATCAGCATGCTCACATCCCCCCTTCCCTCTAACACGCTGGCCATTCACAAATTGCTGGCTCAGGCACGCGCCCTGCTAGAGGGATGGGGGGGGATGCGTCGTTGGACCGGGAAGCAAGGTACTTGAACAGGGCGACCTGTCGGCAAGGGAGCGCCAGGAAGAGGTGAGTGCTGCGGCGCCCCTGGGGGGGTTTCGCACAGATTGGGACTCCCTGTGGGAAGTCCAGCGGCTAGTCCTGGAATATTTTTTATTTCAAGGGCAGCTCAGCTGTGTTTTGTTCCGCTTTAATGGCCTCTAGGCCTAACAGCTGCTGATGGCCTTGTTTTTCACATGTTTAATTGGGTCTGATACACATTCTATAAACAATCCTACCTGAGCTGACCAGTTGGGGACATATCGGGGAATCTCCTGGGTGTCCTAGGGAGGGGTCTCGGCTTTTAATATAACAGCTGTAATGGTGTAGAGAAGTGAATGAAAGTTGCCTCTGACTGACAGGTGCCATATTAGAAAGTTTGTTTGGAGGCAGAGAAGCCCTCCTCCCACTGAGCCCCCTCAGAACGCCGGGCAGGTCGACGATTTCAGCGCATGCACAAAGAAGGACGAATCAGAGCGCCCGGCGCTTTTGTTGTTCAGACCCGGGATAAAAGTTTTCCACACAAAGCCTCCCTCACCCACCTGCTAACCAAACAGGCTGCAGTCAAGTGTTGCAGTTAGGTTCCCGTGGCAACGGCGAGGTGTGTCCTGGAACGAGTAGGTGAAAACACACTGCTGTGTAAATGTTAGGTGTGTACCGGAGTCATTATCTGCAATCTGATGCCGCCGCCGATATCGGGGTGATTAACCCCGCACCCTCCGCAGCCTATACACATAACAAAGCGACGCCGAGTCTACCGTGCGAGAGAGGCGGGGCCAGTGTGCCACAATGGATGTTAGTTATGGGTTAGTTATGTATTGGCTACAATGAAATAGATGGATGGACGTGGCTTTACCCAAAGGATTCCAGGGCCGGCCGCTAGCTTTTCTGCAGGGCATCCCAAATCAGTGTGTGAACACCCCAGTCTGCCCATAAAAACGAGTCTTTCCACGCTCCAATGGCGCATGTTCGGGCTCTCGTCCAATGAGAGTCGCCTGCTGTGACCACACCATTTGCCAGATGGTTGTCATTGTCCTGAAATTTTTGGTCTAGGGGCCCGCATTGTCTTTTTGTTTCACCTCTAGGTGAAAAGCAGCGGAAACTGTGTATTGCAGGAAAGCTGTAGATGTAAAAAATTTCATATGCTTTTATGTATATGCAGATGTGGCCAGATGTGGACATAAGGGAAGTAAGCATTTTTTATAGCACAATTGTCTTCCATGGGAGATGCAGCAGAACAAAAAGGCAGGGCATGCTGGGAATTGTAGTCCATGACAGCTGGGTGCGGTTGTCAAATTGGGAAAGGGAAGCCTAAATGATTATAGGCAAAGCCTCGTACAGATGCGTTATAAAACCGTGTGGCTTGAGCTGCCTTATTATGGCCTCATTACAAAGCACACACGGGGCTGTTGGCCTCGGCCATGACCCATGCATCCCCGCCCCACGGCGGGAGTAGAAAATGAAAATGATTAAAGTGAAGCAACATTTTTCAGTGGGTTTTGGTTCGTCCCCCGAGGCACCCGGTTTGCTATGCCCCCCCAGATCGCCTATTCTACTCACCTTTCTTCCATTCCCATGGCGCCATTGTTTTGAACGGCACACACGCACAGGCTGGGTGTACGTCGCTCCCTATCTGAAAGGCTGGGCACGGGAGTGCACATAAGCTGCAGGGATGCGGTGGCGGCTGGCAATCGTGGCGAGGAGGCCGGACAAGGTAAGGGGGCTTGTGGCCAATCTAGGGGGGCTCAGGGGGAATTAGTGGACCAGGCATGGCTTCTTTTGGACTCCAGGGCCGGCGTGGTTGGTGATAGGTCTACTTTAAAGGAGTCCTGTAAAGAAAAACAAAGCTTAAAGGAGCACTACCGTGAAAAATAGCTTAATGATAAAAATCCAAAATAATATGCTGTATGGAGGGAGGAGGGGGTCACGTATACAACTGGCATCAAAAAATATCCACCCAGGCTTGTTTTTTTCATTTTGATGGAAGGAAAAGGACCTCCGGGGGAGCAGGCTCTGTTACCCCTGATAGACTAAAGCGGTTACCCCCTGGATTTATTTCTACAATGAGAGAATAAATCACAAGCTTGGCGGGAGTATTATTTAGTTCAAGTGTATAAGTGACCCCCACTCTCATTAGCTGACGTGTTTTTTTTTTTTTTTTTTTTTTTTTTATTTTTAATAATACAAAATTTTGCAATATTACTCCTTTAAAGTGGACCAAAACCCAGGACTTTGACTAAACTGGGTTTTGGTCCGTGGCCCGATGTGTGAAACCCCTCAGATTGCTGAAGCCAACTCGCCTCTCCCCAGTCCTACGGCGCATGCACGGCTGCTTGTCCAATCGGCGCATTCAGACGAAGGCTTAGACGACCTGACGTCAGCGGCTCCAAGTCCAGCGGCTCAGAGCGCGCTGGCGGCCACATCCCCCATTTCCCTCTAACAGGGAGAGTGCCATTCACAAATGCTGCGGCTCGCGCATGTGCCGCTGGACCGGGAAACAAGGTAAGTGTATGGGGCGACCTGGGGGGTTTCACACACCCGGGCATCCCGATTTTGGATACCCCAGGAATCGATCGGTCTGGGAATCTTATAGGTTCTTGGGATGATCGTGGTGGGTTTTGGTCCACTTTAAAGGAGTCCTGTAAAGAAAAACAAAGCTTAAAGGAGCACTATCGTGAAAAATAGCTCAATGATCAAATCCATATAAATATGCTGGATGGCGGGAGGAGAGGTCACCCAGCATCAAGAAATATCCAGCCAGGCTTGTTTCCTTCTTATAATGGAAGAAAGAGGACATTCGGGGTGACAGGTTCAGTCACCGCTGATAGACTAACTGTCACCCCCTGGATTTATTTCTACAATGAGACAATAAATCACAAGCTTGGAGGGAGTTTTATTCAGTTTTTTTGTATAAGTGACCCCTCCTCTCATTAGCCGACGTGTTTATATGTATATTTAATATTACACAATTTCACGATAGTGCTTCTTTAATCCGGACCTTCACCTGGAATAAAAATCTATCGTATATGTTTCCCACACCCTGTAAATACGGATTGCTCACATTAAAAATGATCCTACCTGCATCTACTGCATGTTATGAGCCTTTAAACATCCAAGATGGCGGCCCATGGAGTGTCAGGCTGCCTGCAAACAGGAAGTGTCTTCTGCCTGTGCCGCTCTGCATTCTGGGGTTGCTGACCTTTTCCTGACCCCAGCTCTACTTTGTCTGTGCAAAGCACAGCTATAACCCCACCACCTGCACTTTTGACCCCTCTCCTCCGTATGTGATGGTACTGAGCCAAGATGGCGGCACCCGTATCCTAGAGTGCTGAACAGAGTTTCAGGCCAGTGGGGTAAAGAATAAAAAGTAAGTGACTAAAAACGTTCGATATATTCATTTTAGATGCTGGGGAATAATTTTTAAGGGTTTGGGCTTTTCATTAAATGGAGCTGAAGGTCCGCTTTAAGGAAATTCCCGATATCCTGTTTTTCTCTTTCTGGAAAGCTCCGGATAGTCGACGGCTATTTTTTTTTTTTTTTTTTTCGTGGGATAGGAGGGATCAGTGCGGCCAATCACTGGGGACTAATTAAATAAGTGCTGTGCTCTGAATAGGGGAATCCCGGGACGCCAGGCGCGCGTGGCTTCTTATTGATTTGGGGGTCAGGGTACGGCTGAGCCGTTTGTGTTACCATCACTGGGCGGGTGGGGTAGCCAGCAAACAGAGCCAGATTCCGGCGCGGCGGGTGCGCAGGCCGATGAAAAGCGCAGCCGCTGTTTGCTTAAAGACAAGAGAAGTGGGGGGGGGAGGGCAAAAAACAAAAAGCTCAGCGGCTGGCAGAGGGGCCGTGCCGTGCCAGGGAATCGCAAGCTCTATTTTCCCTCTCCTGAAATGTTTGAAGCAGAGCCAAATTCCTCGCCAGCCGCCGCCGCTTGCCGTAACCGTCCCGCTTGTGTCTTTTTAATTTACTTATTTTAAAATAATGATCACGCAGCTGTTTGGCCGACACCACTGCCCGCTATCTCCCCGGCGCAACCCTGCAGGAGAGCAAATCGCATTCCTGGAGAGTGGCACAGGATGGCAAATGGGCTTTGCTGGCCACACGGCTGACAATCGGATTGTACCGCGTCAGTCCAATCATGGTAGTGTGAGACCTCGAGAGGAGTATAAAAGTCCCGGGTGGTGTTGCTCTTTAAAGAAGGAATAATTTAGTGCTGGTGGTCTCCCTCTTTGTAGGGCATCCCAATTTGGGAAACCCCCAAAATCTCCTTGTAAATTCGCAGCATCCCTATATATGAGGTGCTGACCCACGGCAGACAGATCCCACAGCCGCGCCAGAGGAGAACACCACCCAGGAGATCAAAAATTCTGTGTGGTGTTCCTCTTTAAAGGAGGAGCAACCACTGGCCCAGAGTCTATAAGGCTCTAGGGCTGGTGGTCTCCCTCTTTGTAGGGCATCCCAATTTGGCAAACCCCTAAAATCTCCTTGTAAATTCGCAGCATCCCTAATATATGAGGTACTGACCCACGGCAGACAGATCCCACAGCCGCGCCAGAGGAGAACACCACCCAGGAGATCAAAAATTCTGTGTGGTGTTCCTCTTTAAAGGAGGAGCAACCACTGGCCCGGAGTCTATAAGGCTCTAGGGCTGGTGGTCTCCTTCTTTGTAGGGCATCCCAATTTGGGAAACCCCCAAAATCTCCTTTTAAATTCGCAGCATCCCTATATATGAGGTGCTGACCCACGGCAGACAGATCCCACAGCCGCGCCAGAGGAGAACACCACCCAGGAGATCAAAAATTCTGTGTGGTTTTCCTCTTTAAAGGAGGAGCAACCACTGGCCCAGAGTCTATAAGGCTCTAGGGCTGGTGGTCTCCTTCTTTGTAGGGCATCCCAATTTGGGAAACCCCCAAAATCTCCTTTTAAATTCGCAGCATCCCTAATATATGAGGTGCTGACCCACGGCAGACAGATCCCACAGCCGCGCCAGAGGAGAACACCACCCAGGAGATCAAAAATTCTGTGTGGTGTTCCTCTTTAAAGGAGGAGCAACCACTGGCCCAGAGTCTATAAGACTCTAGGGCTGGTGGTCTCCCTCTTTGTAGGGCATCCCAATTTGGGAAACCCCTTACCCACGGCAGACAGATGCCGCACCAGAGAGGACGAACACCCGGGAGAGTGGTGGTCCTCTTTAACCCTGTATTTGCGCTCCCAGGTGTTTTCTAGTTGCTTGGGATTGCAAAGAGACATAAAAGATGATTTACAGGTCTCCTCCACCTTGCTGAGATTCAAGGGTAATCTGGTTATGCTTGGGTCTGGTCTGTGAGCCATGTGAATACTTTAAAGTAGACCAAAACCCAGGATTTTGACTCTCCTGGGTTTTGGTCCTTTCCCCGGGCGCACCTAAACCCAGCTCACCTCTTCCCGGTCCCACAGCACGTCTAAGAGCAGCGGCTCCGACAGCCGCATCCTCCGCTTCCCTCTAACAGGGAGCGTGCCTGCACTAGGCATTTGTTAATGGCCGCCGCGGGCACGCTCCCTGTTAGACGCGCCTTGGGACTGGGAAGAGGTGAGCTGGGCTTGGCGTCCTGGGGGGGCTTCACACAGCGGGGCACCCACGATCGGGGTGCCCCCGGGGGAAGGACCAAAACCCAGCATAGTCAAAACTATTGACTATCCTGTGTTTTGGTCCACTTTAAAGAAAGCGCTTGTTAACCTTACACCCTGAATGGATTGACCACCCTTATACCAAAAGGGCGCTTTCACCTTTTGTCCCCCGTAGCTGGTCGCTCTGATTTAGCTGGTCAGCAACTCATTGCTGAATCACATCCCGTGCTGCCAGGGGGCTGTGTCCAGCTCATGCCGCCCTTTTGTTGGTCACAGCAATGCAATTACGCCTTCTACATTCACCACAATGGAGGGTGTGTGTCAGGGCTCAGCACACCCCCATACATTGCAATGAATGGAGAGGGCGTGGTGTTGCGCCTGTGACTGGTGGCAAGGGTGTGATTCAGACATGGGACTCATTGGCCAGTCGGGGCCAAGGGATGGGGATCAGTGATCCGTTTAGTTTCTAACCCAGAGGTCAGCAACTATCAGCTGCAGAGACAAAAGGTGAGTACCCTTTTGTTTTATGGGTGAAAGCGCTTCTCATAGTAACCTATGGGCCCTTTCACAAATCTGTGGGATGATCACAATTGCCACACAAATGTACTTCATTTGGCAATTTTGTAGTGATAGCGCCCTGCAATCACATTAGTGTTAAAGTGGAACAAAACCTGGGATTTTCACTATCCTAGCTTTTAGTTCTTTTCCCCCGGGTATCCCGAATCGGATGTCTGAAACCTCACAGGTCACCCAGGAAACTCACCTCTTTATGTTCCTACGGCACATGCACGGGCTCTCCTCCAATCAACTCGCTCTTCAATATCGGCTAAGACTCCGCTAAGGGCTGAGGCCACCTGAAGGGAGCCAAGCGTCCACATCAAGCTAAAGGTATAGCGGATGGCGCCATTGGATTTTTGTAGGTTTTACTGGGGACTTGGGAGGGGGGTGCACACAGCAAGGTATCCTGATTCTGGATACCCCAGGGATAGGGAATCGGGCAGCCCTTGAGACTTTTGGTCCACTTTAAAGTGGTTCAAAACCCACACCGATCGGCCCAGGAATCAAAATCTCCCCTGGGGGCATCCAAAATCGGGATGCCCTGCTGTGTGAAACCCCCACAAGTCGCCCCATTCATTTACCTTGTTTCCCAGTCCCACAGCGTGTCTAGGAGCAGCTTACGCATCCCGCTGTCCCTCTAGCAGGGTGCGTGCTCGCGTCAGGCATTTGTGAATGGCTGGAGCGGGCACGCTCCCTGTTAGAGGGAAGTGGGAGGATACGGCCGATACAGGCTCTTAGACGCGCCGTGGGTCCGGGAAGAGGTGAGCTGGTCTCGGCGTCCTGGGGGGGTTTCACGCAGCGGGGGTGCCCCGCTGTGTAATACCCCCCAGATTGCCAAGCGCAACTCAACTCTTCCCAGTCCTACTGTGCATGCGCGGCCGCTCGTCCAATCAGCGCACTCGGAGCCACTGACGTCACGCCGTCTAAGGCCAACGCCTCAGGGCACGCTGAGCGTGCCTGCGCCGGCCATTCACAAATGCCTGTCGCTGGCACGCGCCCTGCTTAGAGTGATAGCGGGGATGCGGCTCGCACATGTGCCGTTGGACCGGGAAACAAGGTAAGTGTATGGGGCAACCTGAGGAGTTTCACATAGCTGGGCATCCCTATTTTGGATGCCCCGAGGGGGGAGGGGGGAATTGATTATATTATAGATTTCTGGACAATTCGCTCTGGGTTTTGGTCCACTTTAAACTAGTCTAAGGATATTTTTTTTGGGGGGGGGGTTGTTCGGTCACTATGGGGCTGATTGATTCAGCACCCTGAATTTTTTTTCCCTCATGTTTTTTTTTTTTTTGAGAGAAAAAAATTGGAACTATATTTTTTACCTTAGTGGCTTCACTTTTAGCCGTGTAAAAGTTTCAATAATTGCCACAGCTAAAAATTGTTCTGCATTGCACTAAGGAAAAAATCATTATACATTTTGCTTCTTTCAAGAACCAAGAAAAACAATTCTCACTGTGCTGAATCGGCCCTTATTATTGGGCCTAACATGTTTTATTTCCTATGGTATTAACCCCATGATGACTGTGCTGGGGGCATTAGAGTGTGAGCTCCTCTGCTGTGCCAGGGAAATGGTCATTCAGGTGCTGCACATCTCCGTCCTCTGTGGCATTTGTTTTGTCCGTCCTGTGAGGTGGGACGATGGGTTTGGGAGCGGACGTCCTCCATCACGCTCTGACCTGCTTTGTGGTTGGGGGGTTGGTCATGTGGTTGGTCATTCAGGTGCTGCACATCTCCGTCCTCTGTGGCATTTGTTTTGCCCGTCCTGTGAGGTGGGACGATGGGTTTGGGAGCGGACGTCCTCCATCACGCTCTGACCTGCTTTGTGGTTGGGGGGGGGGGGGGGGGTGGAGAATTCCGGCATTCCCAGGTTTCAGCGTGTCGTGCTGCGACACGTCGGAGGACAGACCGGTTTTCTATTTCCTCCTGGAGCCGCTGTTTTCTCGCCAGCCGCTTGTCGTGGAACGCTTGCGTAATCTTCTCGCTCCTCACAGGCAGTAAATGGTGGCCAGCAGCATCCTTGCAGCATGGCCAGTGCCATGAAAGATGATGACGCTATATAAATAAACAATAATAAAAATGGCCGGTGGCTTGAGAGGAGCCAGGCCCGTGATGTATAACTGACACACACAGGAGAGCCGCAGCCCACTGGTGGGAATATTGTGTGAGATACAACCACGGCCCCTGCTAGGAGATTGTGACACACACAATGATGAAATGTCACCAACATAACACATTAGTGTAACACATCCTGGCAGTGATACAGTGTAATGGTGACATTTGTTGTGGTCAGTGTGTTAATGCTGACCTAAACCTTCTCTGCCAACTGCAACAAGCCGTATCTAGGTCTGCAAGGCATTTAATCTACCTCCCCCTGCTGTCTGTAAATGCTACGTTACCTCATGCAGGATGTATGATGGGGATCCGAAAGCAGCTGCACACGGCAGTGAAGCATGGTTCATGCAGGGGTGAGGTGAGGGGAGTTTTTTTATCCTTTTCAGATGGAGCCCTGCTTAGTATAAGATGAGTAGCTCTCTACTGCAAGGCTCACTGTGTAAATGAGTAAGTAAGGCTGATTCATTGTTCCCGTGTATCTGGAGACGTCCTGGCCCAGTGATGTATGGGACGGTTTGGTCCACTTTAATTTAGGAATAGTGATAGTGGCGCAGAATATGGCCGTAACACAATGTATCAGTGGTTGCTGAATGATACAATGCAGTGCTGTGTGATGAGGCCGTAACACAATGTATCAGTGGTTGCTGAATGATACAATGCAATGCTGTGTGATGAGGCCGTAGCACAATGTATCAGTGGTTGCTGAATGATACAATGCAATGCTGTGTGATGAGGCTGTAACACAATGTATCAGTGGTTGCTGAATGATACAATGCAGTGCTGTGTGATGAGGCCGTAACACAATGTATCAGTGGTTGCTGAATGATACAATGCAGTGCTGTGTGATGAGGCCGTAATACAATGTATCAGTGGTTGCTGAATGATACAATGCAGTGCTGTGTGATGAGGCCGTAACACAATGTATCAGTGGTTGCTGAATGATACAATGCAATGCTGTGTGATGAGGCCGTAGCACAATGTATCAGTGGTTGCTGAATGATACAATGCAATGCTGTGTGATGAGGCTGTAACACAATGTATCAGTGGTTGCTGAATGATACAATGCAATGCTGTGTGATGAGGCCGTAACACAATGTATCAGTGGTTGCTGAATGATACAATGCAATGCTGTGTGATGAGGCCGTAACACAATGTATCAGTGGTTGCTGAATGATACAATGCAATGCTGTGTGATGAGGCCGTAACACAATGTATCAGTGGTTGCTGAATGATACAATGCAGTGCTGTGTGATGAGGCCGTAGCACAATGTATCAGTGGTTGCTGAATGATACAATGCAGTGCTGTGTGATGAGGCCGTAACACAATGTATCAGTGGTTGCTGAATGATACAATGCAGTGCTGTGTGATGAGGCTGTAACACAATGTATCAGTGGTTGCTGAATGATACAATGCAGTGCTGTGTGATGAGGCCGTAACACAATGTATCAGTGGTTGCTGAATGATACAATGCAGTGCTGTGTGATGAGGCCGTAACACAATGTATCAGTGGTTGCTGAATGATACAATGCAGTGCTGTGTGATGAGGCCGTAGCACAATGTATCAGTGGTTGCTGAATGATACAATGCAGTGCTGTGTGATGAGGCCGTAACACAATGTATCAGTGGTTGCTGAATGATACAATGCAGTGCTGTGTGATGAGGCCGTAACACAATGTATCAGTGGTTGCTGAATGATACAATGCAGTGCTGTGTGATGAGGCCGTAACACAATGTATCAGTGGTTGCTGAATGATACAATGCAGTGCTGTGTGATGAGGCCGTAACACAATGTATCAGTGGTTGCTGAATGATACAATGCAATGCTGTGTGATGAGGCCGTAGCACAATGTATCAGTGGTTGCTGAATGATACAATGCAGTGCTGTGTGATGAGGCCGTAGCACAATGTATCAGTGGTTGCTGAATGATACAATGCAGTGCTGTGTGATGAGGCCGTAGCACAATGTATCAGTGGTTGCTGAATGATACAATGCAGTGCTGTGTGATGAGGCCGTAGCACAATGTATCAGTGGTTGCTGAATGATACAATGCAGTGCTGTGTGATGAGGCCGTAACACAATGTATCACAGTCCTGCACTGTGGTTACTGGGTGATACAATGCAACGCTGTATGATGCGGTGGTCAAATAATGTATCAGTATTCAGCAATGTGGTTAGAGTGTGATACAATGCAACGCCTTGTGATGAGGTGGTCAAATAATGTATCTGTGTTCGGCACGGTGGTTTGGAAGTGATACAATGCAACTCTGTGCGATGAGACTGTATCGCAATGTATCAGCGTTCAGCACTGTGGTTAGGGAGTGGTAGAATGCAACGCTGTGTGAGCAGGTGGTAGCACAATGTATCAGTGTTCTGCACTATGGTTAGAAAGTGATACAATGCAACGCTGTGTGATGAGGCTGTATCACAATGTATCAGTGTGCAGCACTGTGGTTAGGGAGTGATACACTGTAATACCACGATACAGTGTATTGATATGCAGTGTTGGGGAGTGGTAGAGAGTGGTCCAGTGATGATGCAGTGATGCAATGTATCAATGTTATGCACTGTGGTTGCGTTTTGCAGCATGGATAGAAAGTGGTGAGGCAGTGATACAAGGTATCTGTGTAGCACTGATACCTCCTATTATACAGTGGTAATACCTCCCGTTATGCAGTGGTGAGGATCACTGTAGGCGCAAGGTGAGGACGGGGTCAATAACATGGTGGAGGTCAGCCTGGAATATGCCTCCAATTTCATCCACTCAGCAGGAAGGATTCTCAGGAGGCCGCCGCTCGTCTCTTCCAATTTCTCTATTCTCCTGTAGTTATGGCTCTAGAGGTGATGCATATCACCCTATAGGCTTATAATCTAAAGCTGGCTGTAGAGGGGAATGGATATCACCCTATAGGCTTATAATCTAAAGCTGGCTGTAGAGGGGAATGGATAGCAACCTATAGGCTTATAATCTAAAACTGGCTGTAGAGGGGAATGGATATCACCCTATAGGCTTATAATCTAAAGCTGGCTGTAGAGGGGAATGGATATCACCCTATAGGCTTATAATCTAAAGATGGCTGTAGAGGGGAATGGATATCACCCTATAGGCTTATAATCTAAAGCTGGCTGTAGAGGGGAATGGATATCACCCTATAGGCTTATAATCTAAAGCTGGCTGTAGAGGGGAATGGATATCACCCTATAGGCTTATAATCTAAAGCTGGCTGTAGAGGGGAATGGATATCACCCTATAGGCTTATAATCTAAAGCTGGCTGTAGAGGGGAATGGATATCACCCTATAGACTTATAATCTAAAGCTGGCTGTAGAGGTGATGCATATCACCCTATAGGCTTATAATCTAAAGCTGGCTGTAGAGGTGATGCATATCACCCTATAGACTTATAATCTAAAGCTGGCTGTAGAGGGGAATGGATATCACCCTATAGGCTTATAATCTAAAGCTGGCTGTAGAGGGGAATGGATATCACCCTATAGGCTTATAATCTAAAGCTGGCTGTAGAGGGGAATGGATATCACCCTATAGACTTATAATCTAAAGCTGGCTGTAGAGGGGAATGCATATCACCCTATAGGCTTATAATCTAAAGCTGGCTGTAGAGGGGAATGCATATCACCCTATAGGCTTATAATCTAAAGCTGGCTGTAGAGGGGAATGGATATCACCCTATAGGCTTATAATCTAAAGCTGGCTGTAGAGGGGAATGGATATCACCCTATAGGCTTATAATCTAAAGCTGGCTGTAGAGGGGAATGGATATCACCCTATAGGCTTATAATCTAAAGCTGGCTGTAGAGGGGAATGCATATCACCCTATAGGCTTATAATCTAAAGCTGGCTGTAGAGGGGAATGGATATCACCCTATAGACTTATAATCTAAAGCTGGCTGTAGAGGGGAATGGATATCACCCTATAGGCTTATAATCTAAAGCTGGCTGTAGAGGGGAATGGATATCACCCTATAGGCTTATAATCTAAAGCTGGCTGTAGAGGGGAATGGATATCACCCTATAGACTTATAATCTAAAGCTGGCTGTAGAGGTGATGCATATCACCCTATAGGCTTATAATCTAAAGCTGGCTGTAGAGGTGATGCATATCACCCTATAGACTTATAATCTAAAGCTGGCTGTAGAGGGGAATGGATATCACCCTATAGGCTTATAATCTAAAGCTGGCTGTAGAGGGGAATGGATATCACCCTATAGGCTTATAATCTAAAGCTGGCTGTAGAGGGGAATGGATATCACCCTATAGACTTATAATCTAAAGCTGGCTGTAGAGGGGAATGCATATCACCCTATAGGCTTATAATCTAAAGCTGGCTGTAGAGGGGAATGCATATCACCCTATAGGCTTATAATCTAAAGCTGGCTGTAGAGGGGAATGGATATCACCCTATAGGCTTATAATCTAAAGCTGGCTGTAGAGGGGAATGGATATCACCCTATAGGCTTATAATCTAAAGCTGGCTGTAGAGGGGAATGGATATCACCCTATAGGCTTATAATCTAAAGCTGGCTGTAAAGGGGAATGGATATCACCCTATAGGCTTATAATCTAAAGCTGGCTGTAGAGGGGAATGGATATCACCCTATAGGCTTATAATCTAAAGCTGGCTATAGAGGGGAATGGATATCACCCTATAGGCTTATAATCTAAAGCTGGCTGTAGAGGGGAATGGATATCACCCTATAGGCTTATAATCTAAAGCTGGCTGTAGAGGGGAATGGATAGCAACCTATAGGCTTATAATCTAAAGCTGGCTGTAGAGGGGAATGGATAGCAACCTATAGGCTTATAATCTAAAACTGGCTGTAGAGGGGAATGGATAGCAACCTATAGACTTATAATCTAAAGCTGGCTGTAGAGGGGAATGGATATCACCCTATAGGCTTATAATCTAAAGCTGGCTGTAAAGGGGAATGGATATCGCCCTATAGGCTTATAATCTAAAGCTGGCTGTAGAGGGGAATGGATATCACCCTATAGGCTTATAATCTAAAGCTGGCTGTAGAGGGGAATGGATATCACCCTATAGGCTTATGATCTAAAGCTGGCTGTAGAGGGGAATGGATATCACCCTATAGGCTTATAATCTAAAGCTGGCTGTAGAGGGGAATGGATATCACCCTATAGGCTTATAATCTAAAGCTGGCTGTAGAGGGGAATGGATAGCAACCTATAGGCTTATAATCTAAAGCTGGCTGTAGAGGGGAATGGATAGCAACCTATAGGCTTATAATCTAAAGCTGGCTGTAGAGGGGATTGGATATCACCCTATAAGCTTATAATCTAAAGCTGGCTGTAGAGGGGAATGGATATCACCCTATAGGCTTATAATCTAAAGCTGGCTGTAGAGGGGAATGCATATCACCCTATAGGCTTATAATCTAAAGCTGGCTGTAGAGGGGAATGGATATCACCCTATAGGCTTATGATCTAAAGCTGGCTGTAGAGGGGAATGGATATCACCCTATAGGCTTATGATCTAAAGCTGGCTGTAGAGGGGAATGGATAGCAACCTATAGGCTTATGATCTAAAGCTGGCTGTAGAGGGGAATGGATAGCAACCTATAGGCTTATGATCTAAAGCTGGCTGTAGAGGGGAATGGATATCACCCTATAGGCTTATGATCTAAAGCTGGCTGTAGAGGGGAATGGATATCACCCTATAGGCTTATGATCTAAAGCTGGCTGTAGAGGGGAATGGATATCACTCTATATGCTTATAATCTAAAGCTGGGTGTACATGTGAATGGATTTTACCCTATTAGAATGCAGTCTATAGCTGGTTGTAGAGGGGAATGGATAGCACCCTATAAGCTTACAATATAAAGATGCCCCCCTTATGTGTATATGCATTAGAGTGTAAGCTCCTCTGCAGCAAGGGCTGATGGGAAGGCTTTGTTGAAATATTACCAGAGCTTAGTATTCAATGGATTATCCTGGCTGGAGAGTACCCCCTTAAAGCATCCGTTCTCTGTGCTTTGCCAGTAAATTATTTTCTCTCCTGCTGTTTTATCCAATGAGATCCGCAGCTTTGACCTTGACAATTCCGCTATTTATAGGCGGTGTGTTTGCTGGGATTTCTCCTGGAGGTTACTGCAGACGGTCCGGGGCGAAATCCCATCGGGCAGCGCTCTATTGGTTAATCTGTATATATAGGTTTCAGAACGCTGAAATAACGCCTAGTCTCCACCAATCGGCCAATCGGATTGTATATGGAAGCGAGATTGCTTTTTCAGGACACTTTTCTGGTGTGTCTTGTTGCTGATGCTTCAGTATCTAGCAACACATGCCATAGCGTTGTACAAAATAAACTGTAACCATAATATCAGAAGATTGGAAAGCGCCCTTACAATCTAAAACTGGCTGTAGAAGGGAATGGATAGCACCCTATAAACTTGCAACCTAAAACTGGCTGTAGAGGTGTCTGGATAAGTACCCTAAAAGCTTGCAATCTAAAGCTGGCTATAGAGGGGAATGGATAGCACCCTATAATCTTGCAATCTAAAGCTGCCTGTAGAGGGGAATGGATAGCACCCTATAAGCTTGCAATCTAAAGCTGGCTATAGAGGGGAATGGATAGCACCCTATAAGCTTGCAATCTAAAGCTGGCTATAGAGGGGAATGGATAGCACCCTATAAGCTTGCAATCTAAAGCTGGGTGTAGAGGTGGCAGGATAGCACACTATAAGCTTGCAATTTAAAGGCATCTGTACAGGTGACTGGAGAGTGCCCTATAAGCTTACAATCTACATCTGGCTGTAGAGGTGTCTGGATAGCACCCTATAAGCTTGCAATCTAAAGCTGGCTATAGAGGGGAATGGATAGCACCCTATAAGCTTGCAATCTAAAGCTGGCTATAGAGGGGAATGGATAGCACCCTATAAGCTTGCAATCTAAAGCTGGCTATAGAGGGGAATGGATAGCACCCTATAAGCTTGCAATCTAAAGCTGGCTATAGAGGGGAATGGATAGCACCCTATAAGCTTGCAATCTAAAGCTGGCTATAGAGGGGAATGGATAGCACCCTATAAGCTTGCAATCTAAAGCTGGCTATAGAGGGGAATGGATAGCACCCTATAAGCTTGCAATCTAAAGCTGGCTATAGAGGGGAATGGATAGCACCCTATAAGCTTGCAATCTAAAGCTGGGTGTAGAGGTGGCAGGATAGCACACTATAAGCTTGCAATTTAAAGGCATCTGTACAGGTGACTGGAGAGTGCCCTATAAGCTTACAATCTACATCTGGCTGTAGAGGTGTCTGGATAGCACCCTATAAGCTTGCAATCTACAGCTGGCTGTAGAGGTGTCTGGATAGCACCCTATAAGCTTACAATCTACAGCTGGGTGTAGGGGTGCCTGGATAGCACCTTATAAGCTTACAGTTTAAAGCTAGCTGTAGAGGTGACAGAATAGCATGGATTGTAGGTGTCTGCATAGCATGGTCTGTAGCAACATTACCTATAGGTTAGGATGGGGCAGGGTTAGGACCCCACAGCCGACAATAAACTCCTCTGCCAGGCTAGGTACCCATCTGGAGGGCATCCCAGAGAAAGGTGCAGGTCCATGTTAACAAGCGGCCCGACTATGAATCTCTGTGACTTTTAGAGTATAGCTGCGATCAATCGTGTGACCAATCTTTGCAATGGCATTTATCAGCCGTTTGTTGCCCTTTGGTGGGTTGGCCTGTGGTCAGCATAAGTCTGGGTTCTCTTCTGTGTCTGATGACCACCGGTGCCCGTTTATTTGATCGGACCCAATAACCAGGGACGTTTCCTCCCGGTAACCTCTTTCCCCTCCTGTGAACAGCAGGATCACAGGCCTGTCTGGTCATAGATAAAAGTCTGTTGGCCAAAAATAGGGGAGGACCGAATTTTGGCCAAATGTACCTGTGGCGGTCAGAACAGATCTACCTTCTGTGGCCATTATATACAATACTGTGGCTGGTGATCACTCTGGGGGTGCTGCTACATAGGCAGGATGCTCGCAGGTGGAATATTGATCCTCTTCTTGCAGATTGTTCGTTATGTTTAGGGCCAGCATGTTTTTCCTATAGGATTTGACCAATAGAAATCTTTGTGTGTGTGGCCAGATTAGTTGGAGTATGATGGTGGTTGGCTGCCACCCCACTCACAGACAATACGGGTGGGTCGCAGTGGCCCTGGGTGATGTCTAGCTGGATAAGTGGTACCAGGCCATTGTCCCTGCGCAGCACTAAAGCGCATTCCATTAGCGGCACGAACAGAAGCTGCACATTGGTGGCTTTTTTTTTCTTGGCGGCCGACAATGAAAAGTGCCAATGGGACAGTGTCCGGCTTTCAGACGCCCTCCGTGTACAATGGCCGCCTGTCACAAGGCATCAGAGTCGCCCGGATTATAGCGAGTGGAAGAGCCGGGCTTGCTCTTGTTAAGCAATTGTTGCGGGCCTGGCTGAGCAGAATGTGAAAGTGCCCGTCGCTCGCAGCACCCCCCTCCCCTTCCTGTGCTGGCCCCACTCTCACCTATTGTGTGTGTGTGTGATCACTGACCCGGCTGGACTTAATGCAGCAACGACAATAACACGCTGCTTCCTTTTCAGCCTCCTTTTCCTCGCTATTGTCGGGTACAAGTGGGGCGATCAATATGAGTCCGATTCGCAGGTTGTACAATTCCTCCTCGGGTCTTCACTCTGACCAAAAAATGTGACTGAATTCAGGCTGAAGAAAATGGAAACCTAAATGGGAACTGAGCCACTTTCTCAATATAACTTCTGACTTCTTCCTATTCTTTCCAAAGATGTGTCTGTGTGTAACCTTATTTTGTTCCATTCAGCAGCTCTGCCCCCCCCCCCCCCCCCCATCTTCTCTGAAGCAGTAACAGGATATTTTATTAAATTGGACCAAAACCCAGGATTTTGACTATCCTGGGTTTTGGTCCTTTCCCAGGGGGCACCCTGATCGGGGGTGCCCCGCTGTGTGAAACCTCCAAGATCGCCAAAGCCAACTCACCTCTTCCTGGTCCTATGGCGCCTCTAAGAGCAGCGGCTCTGACGGCGGCATCCTCTGCTTCCCTCTAAAAGTGAGCGTGCCCGTGCCGGCCATTCACAAATGCCTGGCGCGGGCACGTGCCCTGCTGGAGGGATAGCGGGGATGCGGCTGCTGCTCTTAGATGCAACGTGGGACCGGGAAACGAGGTAAGTGAACCTGGGGGGTTTCACAGAGCGGCCAATCGATCGGCCTGGGAACCTTTAGATAATAGTTAATACAGCTTCACAATGCAGAAGCCCTGGAAGTGCAAGGTGGCTAGGAATACAGAACACTTCAGGGTTGCTTGGCATTGTGGTGCTCTTCAGGTCGGGGTTCTGTTAGAGAACGTTCACCACCCCTAAAATTTAGATGTAGTTAAGTCAAAAGTTTTGACTATCCTGGTTTTGTTCCTTTCCCTGGGGGCACCCCTTATCCCAGTCCCACGGCACTTCTAAGAGCAGCGGCTCTGACGGCCACATACTCCTCCGCCTCCCTCTAACAGGGAGCGTGCCCGCGCCGGTCATTCACAAATACCTGACACGGGCTTGGGCACTACTACAGGGAAGCGGAGGATGCAGCTGTCAGAGGCGCTGCTCTTAGACGTGCAGAGGGACTGGGATAAGGTAAGTTGGCTGCATCGATCGAGAGGGGGGGTCACACAGCAGGGTGCCCCCCGGGGAAACTACCGAAACCCAGGATAGTCAAAATCCTGGGTTTTGGTCCACTTTAACCCTTCTTCCTCAGCACCAGGGCCAAGAGGGGCATCCCAAAGAGGTTATGGCGTCTCTTTAAAGTGTCTCATTCAATTACTGTATTTTCGGGGGGGAAATGTCAGTGCGTGTAAAAAAAAAAAAAAAAAAAAAAAAGGAAAAAGATATACGGTACTTGCATTAGCCTCGCGCCACGGCCCCCAGGATGCCAGCCGGTGAAAGAGCAGCGGGCAGGGTAACTGAACCCCGTCCGCTGTCCCCAGCTCTGGTCGCTCCAAGCACCGCCACTGCTTCTCGGGCCGGAGCGCACACACCTGGTCCATGCTGCCAGTGGGCATCCCGGCTGCATGGATGTGTGTGTGCTCCGGCCCGAGAAGCAGCAGTGGTCTCGGCAACGGCCAGAACAGGGACAGTGGGCAGGGTTCAGTTACCCTGCCCTCTCCCTGCTCGCTGCTCTTTCATCGGTGAGATAAGTATCTTTTTCTTTTCTTTTTTTTTTTCTCTCCAGCATGTGGGGGATTTAGCCACACTGCCTATGGGAATGGGATGGGGAATGCCGCACTGCCTATGGGAATGGGGAATGCCACACTGCCTATGGGAATGGGATGCAGGGAATGCCGCACTGCCTATGGGAATGGGATGGGGAATGCCGCACTGCCTATGGGAATGGGGAATGCCACACTGCCTATGGGAATGGGATGCAGGGAATGCCGCACTGCCTATGGGAATGGGGAATGCCACCCTGCCTATGGGAATGGGATGAGGGGAATGCCACACTGCCTATGGGAATGGGATGGGGGAATGCCACACTGCCTATGGGAATGGGATGGGGGAATGCCGCACTGCCTATGGGAATGGGGAATGCCACCCTGCCTATGGGAATGGGATGAGGGAAATGCCACACTGCCTATGGGAATGGGATGGGGGAATGCCACACTGCCTATGGGAATGGGATGGGGGAATGCCACACTGCCTATGGGAATGGGATGGGGGAATGCCACACTGCCTATGGGAATGGGATGGGGGAATGCCACACTGCCTATGGGGAATGAGATGGGGGAATGCCGCACTGCCTATGGGAATGGGATGGGGGAATGCCACACTGCCTATGGGAATGGGGAATGCCACACTGCCTATGGGAATGGGGAATGCCACACTGCCTATGGGAATGGGATGGGGAATGCCACACTGCCTATGGGAATGGGGAATGCCACACTGCCTATGGGAATGGGATGGGGAATGCCGCACTGCCTATGGGAATGGGGAATGCCACCCTGCCTATGGGAATGGGATGAGGGAAATGCCACACTGCCTATGGGAATGGGATGGGGGAATGCCACACTGCCTATGGGAATGGGATGGGGGAATGCCACACTGCCTATGGGAATGGGGAATGCCACACTGCCTATGGGAATGGGGAATGCCACACTGCCTATGGGAATGGGATGGGGAATGTCACACTGCCTATGGGAATGGGATGGGGAATGCCGCACTGCCTATGGGAATGGGGAATGCCACCCTGCCTATGGGAATGGGATGAGGGAAATGCCACACTGCCTATGGGAATGGGATGGGGGAATGCCACACTGCCTATGGGAATGGGATGGGGGAATGCCACACTGCCTATGGGAATGGGGAATGCCACACTGCCTATGGGAATGGGGAATGCCACACTGCCTATGGGAATGGGATGGGGAATGTCACACTGCCTATGGGAATGGGGAATGCCACACTGCCTATGGGAATGGGATGGGGAATGACACACTGGCTATGGGAATGGGATGCAGGAATGCCACACTGCCTATGGGAATGGGATGCGGGGAATGCCACACTGCCTATGGGAATGGGATGCAGGGATGCCACACTGCCTATGGGAATGGGATGCAGGAATGCCACACTGCCTATGGGAATGGGATGCGGGGAATGCCACACTGCCTATGGGAATGGGATGCAGGGAATGCCACACTGCCTATGGGAATGGGATGGGGGATGCCACACTGCCTATGGGAATGGGATGGGGGAATGCCACACTGCCTATAGGGACTGGGAGGGGAGAATGCCACACTGCCTATGGGAATGGGATGCGGGGAATGCCACACTGCCTATGGGAATGGGATGCGGGGAATGCCACACTGCCTATGGGAATGGGATGCGGGGAATGCCACACTGCCTATAGGGACTGGGAGGGGAGAATGCCACACTGCCTATGGGAATGGGATGAGGAAATGACACACTGCCTATGGGAATGGGATGAGGAAATGACACACTGCCTATGGGAATGGGATGAGGAAATGCCACACTGCCTATGGGAACGAGATGGGTTAATGCCACACTGCCTATGGGAATGGGATGGGGAAATGACACACTGCCTATGGGAATGGGATGGGGAAATGACACACTGCCTATGGGAATGGGATGAGGAAATGCCACACTGCCTATGGGAACGAGATGGGTTAATGCCACACTGCCTATGGGAATGGGATGGGTTAATGCCACACTGCCTATGGGAATGGGATGGGTTAATGCCACACTGCCTATGGGAACGAGATGGGTTAATGCCACACTGCCTATGGGAACGGGATGGGGAAATGCCACACTGCCTATGGGAATAGGATGGGTTAATGCCACACTGCCTATGGGAATGGGATGGGGAAATGCCACACTGCCTATGGGAATGGGATGGGTTAATGCCACACTGCCTATGGGAACGAGATGGGTTAATGCCACACTGCCTATGGGAATGGGATGGGAAATGCCACACTGCCTATGGGATGGGGAATGCCACACTGCCTATGGGCCGGTGCGTCCTATAGAGCAAAATATGTTAGGTCATGGTATATTTTGTAGGAGTAAATCAAGGCGACTGGACACGCCGTTTTATTTTCCAGAAGACAGCCAGGCTATGTTATAGGAAAAAGCGATTCTCCTTCCCCCTTTAATAACAGACATTTGTGGCCAGACTTGCTGTATCTAGCAGCAGCCCCACACTGTATTGCGGTGCTCCAGAGGGAGACGGATGATTCGCCTTTACTTTCAGTTTAAGTGACGAGCACGACTCCAGGAATGGCGCCTAACCGGTCTGCTCAGTTACGCTGCGTTGTTGTGGCAACAAAGGGGAGAGTCGCCTGTTGCCATGGTGATAAATGCGTACCATTGTCCTGACTTGCAGGAGAGTGGGGAGTAACCGGATGGCGTGTGGGAAGCGTCCTGCCTGTGTCAGCGCTCCCTCTGGGTCCTGACTTTCAATTGTGGCTCTGGGGTGGGGAATAAAGGTGAACCTAACCCACCTGTCATGGTGTCAGTGAGCCCTGCATTAGAGGTATACTTACCATTTCCTAGAAGAGCTCTGTCTAACAGGGGATAGAAAACTAACTTCACATTATGCTATCGTGAGCCCTGCATTAGAGAGATACTCACCTTTTCCTAGCAGAGCGCCATCCAACATTGGGACAGGAAACTAACTTCTCTTACCCTCACACATTACCTATGAGCCCTGCATTAGAGAGATACTCACCTTTTCCTAGCAGAGCACCATCCAATGGGGTGACAGGAAACTAACTTCTCTTACCCCTACAGTGAGCCCTGCATTAGAGAGATACTCACCTTTTCCTAGCAGAGCACCATCCAATGGGGTGACAGGAAACTAACTTCTCTTACCCCTACAGTGAGCCCTACATTTGAGAGATACTCACCTTTTTCTTGCTTTGCCCCTGTCCTACAGGGGCTAGTAAAGTAACCTCGCCTACCACCTTACGCCATCAGTGAGCCCTGCATTACAGAGATACTCACTTATTACTAGCAGAGCTCCATCCCACAAGGGGACAGGAAACTTGCATCACCCGCCTCCTCCTTGTGGCTATAGAGGGATGCAGTGTAGCGCCGACTTTAGATTGTTAGCTCTGCAAACCCAACACAAAATCGCACAGGCAGGTTAAAGCTGACCAAAACCCAACGGCGCATACGCGGGCTGCGGCCGCATCCCCACTATCCCACTAGCGGGGCGCGTGCCCGCGCCAGCCATTTGTGAATGGCCAGCGTGAGAACGCTCCCTGTTAGAGGGAAGTGGGGGAAGCGGCTGTCGGCGTGCTCTGGGCCACCGACCTTAGACTCCATCTAAGATGGTGTGACGTCAGCGGCTCCAAACGCGCTGACTGGACGAGCGAGCGTGCATGTGCCATAGGACCGAGAAGAGGTGAGTTTCTTCGGGCGATCTGGGGGGTTTCACATAGCGGAGCACCCCCGATCAGGTGCATCGGGGGAAAGGACCAAAACCCAGGATAGTCAAAATCCTGGGTTTTTGTCCACTTCAAGCTTGTTTGTCTGCCAGCACTGTGCTGATGATAACTCTAACTCTGAAGAAACCGCTACATTTGCTGGTGAGAGCGAGAAGCCAGCTGTGGAATGAAGGCTCAGATAGAAGAGAAGATGATACATGTCGGTGCCAGGGCAGAATGGACCCCCTCCCGAGCAGATTGCAGGTGAAAGCTTATATTGCTCGTGCGACATCCGGTAGCTTTAAACTCTGATTAGGTTGTGTTATGTTGTATAGTTGTGTTGTGTGGTTATGGAGAGATCCAGTGTGGCTCAGGTAAGGCCTGTGGGTTGTGGGTCCAGATCACACGGGCAGATTTATTTGTGTGTCGCTGCTGTGCACTGGATTAGGGTTTTGATACAGTAGCCTGCTCTGTGGTTATAGAGTGATGCAATGGAAGGAAATTAGATGGGAAGCTCCTCTGGGACAGGAGCTGGCATCCTGTGCTGTGTCATGTCTTACCGTAATAAACAATATAAGACGATGATTAGTGACTGGAGTGGGTGCGCTAGATTGTGAGCTCCTATGGTCCGGGTAGAAGTGCATGACCTACTTCATTGTGTCCGTTACATAGTTAATATGGTTTGAAAGATCAACCAAGGGTATTGGGGTAGGGGAAGTTTTTTTATTTTATTTTTTTGGTAACCGCTTCTAAATAAGCATTGAATCCTTTTTTGAAACTGTCAGCGGTTGATGCTGTAACAAGCTTCTGTGGGAGGCTATTCCATAGATTTATTGTTCTTATGGTAAAGAACGATTGTCGCTTCCGGAGACTTAATTTCTTTTTCTCCAGTCGAAGGGAGCGCGCCCTTGTCTTTTAACCGCAGGTGTCAGCCATGAGGGATCTAATTTTAGCCGCTTATATTTGTTACCCATAGGAATACATTTTGCAGCGTTGGTACTCACTTCTGATTTAAAGCGCTGTCCGTTTGTTTCAGCTTCTGGAGTTTTATAAACTAGAGTAAATGATTGCGGCCGCTCAGGGGTTCTATGGTGCTGTACAGTGCCGTGGAATATGTCAGCCCTATATAAATATCTCCATTGCAGCGCATGGAGCTGAGAGGCGGCAGTTTGTCCTCGTGTCCTCTGAGCTACAGTCAGGTGATTATAGTGTTATTATAGTGCCGATTATTTGCTGTAGTGTCGTCAAGGCAACAAAGTAAACGGATATAAAGTGCGTCTGATGTTCAGCTTCCTGGTGAGCGTCGCCACGGTCCTCCCTCCTGCCATAGAAGCATCTGTGGTCAGAGATGGCCGCCCTCACTCCCAAACTCTCAAAGCAGAACAAAACCCCTGAATTTGACTTTCCCGGGGTTTGCCCAGTAAAACTCACCTCTTCTCGGTCCAGCAGGGCATGCACGGTTTCTCGTCTAATCCCACCCTATCTGAATGGCTGGGCGTGAGCATGTGCACGCCGAAAGGCAAAGGGCTCTGACTGGATGAGAGCCGTTGGACCATGGAAAGGGGAATTATTACTGACACCCTGGGGGGGCATCCCCATTCGGCATGTCCCAGGGAAAAGCCAGCGTCCGGCTCTGGTACCTCCAGGACAACTGCTGGTGGGTTTTGTTCTGCTTTAAAGGTAATGCAATGGTCCTGACAATTTCACCAATCTCTAATCTTTTAATAAGTCTTTCTAAAGTGGACCAAACCCTTCCTTACAACCAGGGCTGTGGAGTCGGAGTCGGAGTAAATTTTGGGTACCTGGAGTCGGCAAACAATGCACCGACTCCGACTCCTACTAAATTTTGATTTAGCAAGTTTAAATGTCCCAATTCACAAAAAGTTATAATGAATGACTTCTCTATTGTAAGAATAAAGAGCAATGCATGCAGTGCCTCACGTAACCGCAGAACGAACACGTTAAGTGACCGTGAAGAAGCGTGCTTTCCATGTGCTTCACTATAGGGCACGCAACGCACAATTAGAAGCGGCAATACTTATACTTTGTATAGTGTGTTCTGCTGTTACAGGGAACCCCGGGGTAACCGAGCCTCTCACTGATAAGGGATTAAGTAAATATGTGTTTTGCAGGACTAGAGACACTTGTATAAGTGAAGGGAATGGAGGATCAATAGTTCAAGACTGAAGCTGTACCATTGGAAAAACTGCTGTCATTCAGCAAAAGACTATAAAAACGTGTAAACTTCGATTGTTAGCTTAAACTTTAAAGATGACTATGGGATTCTACTCGGGAAATCATGTTTTCTAATAAAGGCCCCTTTCTGGATCCTCCCACTGCCCTATCTTCAGCAGAAGATCAGCACACAGAAAGGAGAAGGCAGCTTCTGCCCAACTACCTCTCTCTGCTAGAAGCCTTTCTTTCCTTCAAGGAATGTATAAAATACATTCACATATTAATACAGTCGGAGTCAGAAGTACAAAAAACTGAGGAGTCGGAACATTTATCTACCGACTCCACAGCCCTGCTCACCTACCCTCTCACGCCATCACTGAGCCGTGCATTAGACTCGCCTTGTCCCCCATCTGATAAAGCTCTGATTGGAAAACTAACTTGCCTCTGCTTTAGGGGGATGCTAACCTTTTCCTAGCAGAGCTCCAGTCGAAGGGGAAAATAAGCAAGTTCACACAGGGGCCATGCTTTCCTGCATTGTAAAGCCATTGATTTTCCCCTGTCATACCGAGCGCCATGAGGAAAAGTGAGTGGAAAAGAGCGGTTCTATGTAAGTTATTGTACTTGTGGAGCTGGACCCTATCTGGCACAGAGGAGTTGAGGAGGGTTTAGATCCTTTTTATTATCAATCAAAACCCCATCCTGCCCAGGCTTGTTGAAAAATAGCCATTGCTAATGGTCTGATGCTGACAGTGCAGCTGCTGTCCCCTGCTGGCAAGTTAGGAAACTGATTGCGGAGCCACTACTTTACCTGCAGCATTCGTCCCACAGCTTAAATGGGGATTCCACTTTCAAAGAAATTTTTGAAAGTTTTATTTTTTTGTGCCAAACGGATGTCCTCTGGGTGCTGAGCTTATCTAGTATTTTTAATTTTTTTTTTTTCCTATCATAGTAAATGTGTTTTTCTAATATAAGAAAAAATGTAAAAAAAATACTACCTAAGCTCAGCACCTAGAGGACATCATTTTGGCACACACAAACTTGGGAGGGGTGTGTTCTGGTATAACCTGTTAGGGGCGTGTTTTAGTGTATCAGGTTATAGAAAAACGCGCCCCTCACAGGTTATACCGAGCCCCTTACCCCTTATACAAGAACCCACCCTTCACAGGTTATACCAGAACACGTATTTGTGATGTGTTCTGGTATAATGGGTTAGGGACTCATTACAACAACCTGTGGGGCAGCATGTTCTGGTATAAGGGGCCAGGGGCCCGGTATAACCTGTGGGGGGAATGTTTTGGTATAAAGGGTCATGGGGCCCGGTATAACCTGTGAGGGCATGTTTTGGTATAAGGGGTCAGGGGCCTGGTATAACTTGTGAGGGGTATGTTCTTGTATAAGGTTTCAGGGGCCTAGTATAACCTGTGAAGGGTGTGTTCTTGTATAAGGGGCTCGGTATACCCTGTGAGAGGCATGTTCTGGGATAACTGGTCAGGGGCCTGGTATAACCTGTGAGGGGTGTATTCTGGTATAAGGGGTTGAGTAAAATCTGTGAAGGTCGTGTTCTGGTATAAAGGGTCAGGGGTCTGGTATAACCTGTGAGGGGTGTGTTCTGGTATAAGGGGTTGGGTATAATCTGTGAGGGTCGTGTTCTGATATAACCTGTGAGGGGTGTGCTCTGGTATAAGGGGTTGGGTATAATCTGTGATGGTCGTGTTCTGATATAACCTGTGAGGGGTGTGTTCTGGTATAAAGGGTTGGGTATAATCTGTGAGGGTCGTGTTCTGATATAACCTGTGAGGGGTGTGTTCTGGTATAAGGGGTTGGGTATAATCTGTGAGGGTCGTGTTCTGATATAACCTGTGAGGGGTGTGTTCTGGTATAAGGGGTTGGGTATAATCTGTGAGGGTCGTGTTCTGATATAACCTGTGAGGGCCGTGTTCTGGTATAAGGGGTTGGGTATAATCTGTGAGGGTCGTGTTCTGGTATAAGGGGTTGGGTATAATCTGTGAGGGTCGTGTTCTGGTATAACCTGTGAGGGCCGTGTTCTGGTATAAAGGGTCAGGGATCTGGTATAACCTGTGAGGGGTGTGTTCTGGTATAAGGGGTTGGGTATAATCTGTGAGGGTCGTGTTGTGATATAACCTGTGAGGGGTGTGTTCTGGTATAAGGGGTTGGGTATAATCTGTGAGGGTCGTGTTCTGATATAACCTGTGAGGGGTGTGTTCTGGTATAAAGGGTTGGGTATAATCTGTGAGGGTCGTGTTCTGATATAACCTGTGAGGGGTGTGTTCTGGTATAAGGGGTTGAGTAAAATCTGTGAAGGTCGTGTTCTGGTATAAAGGGTCAGGGGTCTGGTATAACCTGTGAGGGGTGTGTTCTGGTATAAGGGGTTGGGTATAATCTGTGAGGGTCGTGTTGTGATATAACCTGTGAGGGGTGTGTTCTGGTATAAGGGGTTGGGTATAATCTGTGAGGGTCGTGTTCTGATATAACCTGTGAGGGGTGTGTTCTGGTATAAAGGGTTGGGTATAATCTGTGAGGGTCGTGTTCTGATATAACCTGTGAGGGGTGTGTTCTGGTATAAGGGGTTGAGTAAAATCTGTGAAGGTCGTGTTCTGGTATAAAGGGTCAGGGGTCTGGTATAACCTGTGAGGGGTGTGTTCTGGTATAAGGGGTTGGGTATAATCTGTGAGGGTCGTGTTGTGATATAACCTGTGAGGGGTGTGTTCTGGTATAAGGGGTTGGGTATAATCTGTGAGGGTCGTGTTCTGATATAACCTGTGAGGGGTGTGTTCTGGTATAAAGGGTTGGGTATAATCTGTGAGGGTCGTGTTCTGATATAACCTGTGAGGGGTGTGTTCTGGTATAAGGGGTTGAGTAAAATCTGTGAAGGTCGTGTTCTGGTATAAAGGGTCAGGGGTCTGGTATAACCTGTGAGGGGTGTGTTCTGGTATAAGGGGTTGGGTATAATCTGTGAGGGTCGTGTTCTGATATAACCTGTGAGGGGTGTGTTCTGGTATAAGGGGTTGGGTATAATCTGTGAGGGTCGTGTTCTGATATAACCTGTGAGGGTCGTGTTCTGATATAACCTGTGAGGGTCGTGTTCTGATATAACCTGTGAGGGTCGTGTTCTGATATAACCTGTGAGGGCCGTGTTCTGGTATAAGGGGTTGGGTATAATCTGTGAGGGTCGTGTTCTGGTATAAGGGGTTGGGTATAATCTGTGAGGGTCGTGTTCTGGTATAAGGGGTTGGGTATAATCTGTGAGGGTCGTGTTCTGATATAACCTGTGAGGGGTGTGTTCTGGTATAAGGGGTTGGGTATAATCTGTGAGGGTCGTGTTCTGATATAACCTGTGAGGGGTGTGTTCTGGTATAAGGGGTTGGGTATAATCTGTGAGGGTCGTGTTCTGATATAACCTGTGAGGGGTGTGTTCTGGTATAAGGGGTTGGGTATAATCTGTGAGGGTTGTGTTCTGATATAACCTGTGAGGGCCGTGTTCTGGTATAAAGGGTCAGGGATCTGGTATAACCTGTGAGGGGTGTGTTCTGGTATAAGGGGTTGGGTATAATCTGTGAGGGTCGTGTTGTGATATAACCTGTGAGGGGTGTGTTCTGGTATAAGGGGTTGGGTATAATCTGTGAGGGTCGTGTTCTGATATAACCTGTGAGGGGTGTGTTCTGGTATAAAGGGTTGGGTATAATCTGTGAGGGTCGTGTTCTGGTATAACCTGTGAGGGGTGTGTTCTGGTATAAAGGGTTGGGTATAATCTGTGAGGGTCGTGTTCTGATATAACCTGTGAGGGGTGTGTTCTGGTATAAGGGGTTGAGTAAAATCTGTGAAGGTCGTGTTCTGGTATAAAGGGTCAGGGGTCTGGTATAACCTGTGAGGGGTGTGTTCTGGTATAAGGGGTTGGGTATAATCTGTGAGGGTCGTGTTGTGATATAACCTGTGAGGGGTGTGTTCTGGTATAAGGGGTTGGGTATAATCTGTGAGGGTCGTGTTCTGATATAACCTGTGAGGGGTGTGTTCTGGTATAAAGGGTTGGGTATAATCTGTGAGGGTCGTGTTCTGATATAACCTGTGAGGGGTGTGTTCTGGTATAAGGGGTTGAGTAAAATCTGTGAAGGTCGTGTTCTGGTATAAAGGGTCAGGGGTCTGGTATAACCTGTGAGGGGTGTGTTCTGGTATAAGGGGTTGGGTATAATCTGTGAGGGTCGTGTTCTGATATAACCTGTGAGGGGTGTGTTCTGGTATAAGGGGTTGGGTATAATCTGTGAGGGTCGTGTTCTGATATAACCTGTGAGGGTCGTGTTCTGATATAACCTGTGAGGGTCGTGTTCTGATATAACCTGTGAGGGCCGTGTTCTGGTATAAGGGGTTGGGTATAATCTGTGAGGGTCGTGTTCTGGTATAAGGGGTTGGGTATAATCTGTGAGGGTCGTGTTCTGGTATAAGGGGTTGGGTATAATCTGTGAGGGTCGTGTTCTGATATAACCTGTGAGGGGTGTGTTCTGGTATAAGGGGTTGGGTATAATCTGTGAGGGTCGTGTTCTGATATAACCTGTGAGGGGTGTGTTCTGGTATAAGGGGTTGGGTATAATCTGTGAGGGTCGTGTTCTGATATAACCTGTGAGGGGTGTGTTCTGGTATAAGGGGTTGGGTATAATCTGTGAGGGTTGTGTTCTGATATAACCTGTGAGGGCCGTGTTCTGGTATAAAGGGTCAGGGATCTGGTATAACCTGTGAGGGGTGTGTTCTGGTATAAGGGGTTGGGTATAATCTGTGAGGGTCGTGTTGTGATATAACCTGTGAGGGGTGTGTTCTGGTATAAGGGGTTGGGTATAATCTGTGAGGGTCGTGTTCTGATATAACCTGTGAGGGGTGTGTTCTGGTATAAAGGGTTGGGTATAATCTGTGAGGGTCGTGTTCTGATATAACCTGTGAGGGGTGTGTTCTGGTATAAGGGGTTGAGTAAAATCTGTGAAGGTCGTGTTCTGGTATAAAGGGTCAGGGGTCTGGTATAACCTGTGAGGGGTGTGTTCTGGTATAAGGGGTTGGGTATAATCTGTGAGGGTCGTGTTGTGATATAACCTGTGAGGGGTGTGTTCTGGTATAAGGGGTTGGGTATAATCTGTGAGGGTCGTGTTCTGATATAACCTGTGAGGGGTGTGTTCTGGTATAAAGGGTTGGGTATAATCTGTGAGGGTCGTGTTCTGATATAACCTGTGAGGGGTGTGTTCTGGTATAAGGGGTTGAGTAAAATCTGTGAAGGTCGTGTTCTGGTATAAAGGGTCAGGGGTCTGGTATAACCTGTGAGGGGTGTGTTCTGGTATAAGGGGTTGGGTATAATCTGTGAGGGTCGTGTTGTGATATAACCTGTGAGGGGTGTGTTCTGGTATAAGGGGTTGGGTATAATCTGTGAGGGTCGTGTTCTGATATAACCTGTGAGGGGTGTGTTCTGGTATAAAGGGTTGGGTATAATCTGTGAGGGTCGTGTTCTGATATAACCTGTGAGGGGTGTGTTCTGGTATAAAGGGTTGGGTATAATCTGTGAGGGTCGTGTTCTGGTATAACCTGTGAGGGGTGTGTTCTGGTATAAGGGGTTGGGTATAATCTGTGAGGGTCATATTCTGGTATAACGGGTCGGGGGTCTGGTATAACCCGTGAGGGGCGTGTCTGCATAGTGGTGGTTGTCGATGAGATCTGCACCGGTTGCTACGGCTTTGATCTCCCCGTCTGGTAGGTGGAGGAGCTTTTGGCAGCACATTTACCTGGCGTGTAATTTGGTGTAGTGAGTGACAAGTGAGCGCACACGTGGCATCGCAGGGGGTGATGCTCAGCCATCCATGTCAGTTTGGGGGGTTATCTCAGATGTTCTTTATTTTTATTTCTCTATTTCTGGTTGGCCCTGGATGTTTACTGTTGTCACGGCGACGGCAGTTACCATGGCAGCTTGTCTGCTTGCTTCGGTGTTGCGAGGGTGGTGATGGCGGCGGGGGGTATAATCCGCAGAAGCCATAATATTTTCCTGCGTCGCTGCAGCTGCCATCTGTCAGGCGCCCGAGACGCAAACACACACTGCCAGGAACGGCGGGTCTGGCATCGCCTCGTGCCAATGCTGGGGGGGGGGTACATCTGCCACCTCTGTTACTTAAAGGGGCGTAACACCCCAATGATGCCATACTTTAATAGATTTTTTTGTTCTCCGACTTTTCCTCAATTTGAATAGAGCCACAGCGTCCAATCACAACGCAACATTATAAAATTACAACCAATCCTGTCATTGCTGCATCTGGGGGGCACCTTTTTTTATGCGTCTGATGATGTCATAATGGGAATGTCTGGGTATCCTAGTGATGTCATAAATATTTAGCGAAGTCAGACCTCTGTGTAGCCATTTGTAAGTGTTTCTAGTTAGAAAAATAGTTTCTTTTTGTACTTTTCCTTGAAATATCACTAGTGTGCGAGTCACACTTTTTTAGCCAATGTGATCTCCCCTTGAGGAAATGACATCACCGTTTCCAGCGGAATGCAATAGGCTGTGTCATTGGGTGACGGATTCTCTCTCTCCAGTTGGTGGTGTCCTGTCCTCCTGTCTGTCTGACACTTCTCTGTCCGACCCTCCTGCCCGCGTGCGCGGTGATGGGCGGCGGTGGCGGGATCCTCTTCCGTGTCATAGAGATAAGTGTACTGTGAGCCGCCCAGCTCCACTCTGAGTAACGTGTCTGTTGGTTGATTTTTCCAGATCCGGACGTTGCCGCCGCCAGCGCCATGATGCTATTGAATTCTTCACATGATTTACACGCAGGTTGTGAGTAGACCCCTCTCGGTACACACACACTTATCCGCCACAGTATATGGAGGTGACATGATACCCAGGCATCACTCCTGACAGGCCAGCCTTCAGCTCCTACAGATACTATTTGTGAGGAAGATTTAGCTCCACTTTAAAGTGGACCAAAACCCAGGATTTTGACTATCCTGGGTTTTGGTCCTTTCCCCCTTTCTATCCTGGGTTTTGGTCCTTTCCCCCGGGGCACCCCGAACAAAACGCTTTACTCCAAGGGTGTCATGAAGAGGCAAAGGCAGTGGCCTGCACAAAATATGGAGTATTAAAGTGGCTCTAACCCTCACCGTATCCAAGGCTGGAGTTGAACTAGAACTTAAAGGGGTCCTCTGGTCAAATTTCTGCAAAACACTTCAGTGATTGCTCTTAAGAGTCGCCTGCACCACAAGCCTGCTTCGGTACCCATGTGACTACCAGCATCCAATAGGGTTTGGCCACCTACCAGAGATGAGCAGGAGGGTGAGCTTCAGGCCAGATATTCACAGGTTTCCAGGGGTTTGGTGCAGGTGGTCAGCTGAAATCCAGATACCCTGGTGTTGGGGGCTTTGGTAAAGCATAATTCTGGGTAAAAGTGGGAGGGGTCAGACCTTCTGTCTGTGGAGGTCAGAATATATAATCTGTAATAATAAATAAAACCACATGGACTTGCTGTGCTTCTGGCTAGCAAAAAGTCTTCAAGAAGACTATACAGCAATTTATTTTTCTATGACTTTTTTACTGTTACCACTATTTGGATGGCTAGTGACACACCTTCAACAAAAGTATAGCAAGTCCAGTTGCATCGGCTTATTACTACAAATGGGTTAGACCTCCTGTTTTTTCTGCCCGTGACCCTTGGGGAGGTTCCCATTCGATTTTTAAGCCATTTTTAATGACGCCCATGAATTTACTGTAAGCTGAGTTTCCTAAAATCAGCTGGAGCAGCTACTAAAGGTTAAAGCCAAAGCAGTGGGTGAGGAGATGCTGCAACTCTTGGCTTCCGTGTCTGGCAGGTCCTTGGACTTCTGCTTCCTGTTGGCTGCATTTGTCAGGGTGCTCCCCTCAGAGGACTATGGGGCAACTTCATAATCTGCAGAACATTCGAAGCTGAAGTGTGGGTGGTGCAGCCTGGAATATGTTCCCCCAGCCAAATGTAACCTGCCTTGTAGGTGGGGTTAGTACCTATGGCCCACCTGTTGTGTAACACATCCTGGAGTTGCCCTTTAAGGTGAGTTCTCTCCCTTTATATCTTTATGCTTTAAATGCAGCAGAAAGGGTGAGATGATGATGATGATGTGTCGGGGCCTCACATGGGGCCATCATAGTGAGGGAATGTGTCAGTTTAAAGAGGAGTAACCACTGGCCTAGCGTCTATAAATCTCTAGGGCTGGCGGTCTCCCTCTTTGTTGGGCATCCCGATTTAGTGTGAAACCTCCATTGGTGGTTGGGCGTGCATCTGGGGTGATCTGGGGTGATGCACACATCGTAACATCCCAAATCAGGATACCCCAGGCAGGTGGAACAAAACCTACATAGTGGTTCCTCTTTAAAGTGGACCAACACCCAGGGGGGATCGGCCCGGGAATCTATAAGATTCCCGGACCGATCAGATCCCTCCCCGCGGGGCATCCGAAATCGGGATGTCCCGCGGGGAGGAACCCCCCAGGAGGCCCACAATCCTTACCTTACCGGCGATCCAACGGCGCATGCGCGAGACGCGGCCGCGTCTCTCGCTTCCCTCTAGCAGGGCGCGCTCCCCCGCCGGCGCGCGTGAATGGCCGGCGCAGGCGCGCTCCCTGTTAGAGGGAAGCGAGAGACGCAGCCAATGACAGCGCTCTGGTATGCGCGTCCAAGCGGCTTTGGACGCGCATACCAGAGCGGCTCTGAGCGCTGTCATTGGCCGGACGAGGTCACGTGGGAGCGGGGAGAGGTGAGTTTTTGCGGCGATCGGGGGGGTTTCACACAGCGGGGCACCCCCGATCGGGGTGCCCCACCTAAGTGGACCAACACCCAGGATAGTCAAAATCCTGGGTGTTGGTCCACTTTAAAGTGATGGGATCCTCCTTAAAGTGGACCAAAAGCTTATAGACTCCTGGGCTGCCTGATCCCCGCTTTGTGAAACCCCTCCCAGGTGGCCAATATGCTTACCTCATGAATGATCCCCTGGCACATGCACAGCATAAAATTATTAGTGGAAAACTGGTGTGGCTGTGCACAGCCATGTGCCGATAGTTTGTGCAACTAGGATCCATTCACCATTCCCAAGCCGCACGTAATTAAGCTGACTGCATGCGAGCCTTCCATGGTTAGTGAAAATCCCGAGGGTTAGAGCCATTTAATGTTCATTCAATGGTCTTTGATACCGTTTAGGGGATGTCCCTTTACGTCCTGTTTGGCAGGTCCATGTCTCCCCAATAAGGGTGCAGATTTTTAAAAGGGGATCCAAGAGTAAAAATAAACAACTTAATGTCTCTTTTAACACACGCTACCCTGGAGCATCTCAGATGCCTCTACAGATCCTTCAGAATCAAAACCGACTCTTTGTGACAGGGGGATGGGAAGTAGCTGTGCACTTTAGTGAAGCATGTCTCTTATTGTTATGAATCCATTGTCCAGCACTCACTTTCTATATAAAATCACTGGTTTATTCCATTAAAACATACACAAAGGTAGCACAAAATGATATACATGTTCCACATCACATCATTACGCGTTTCGGACCATGTAGAAAGCCCTTAGTCATATATCACAAAATAACAATCGCTCACATTTATATAAAACATTAGTAATTAACTCGCCTGATTCTGCATGGCGTCCAAACCTTGTGTGTGTCGTCCCCCCGTCAGTAGGAAACACCCCCCTCCAACCAGAGAGGAGAGTTCTAAGATCAACGGGAGTCCCTTCCCATGATAAACAATTTTTATCAATTCGAGGTATAGAGAAGGTCAAACTAGGCCCTCAAAAGGGGGGAGGGCCTGAAAAATTTACTCCTCATAAAGGAATCCAAATGGATTTTTCTTTTAGAAACAAGAATCCATATAGGGTTAAATTCCCGCTTTGATGTTCGTTTTTGTGCAGGACTATAAGTCTTTTTAATGGAAGAAATAAACCAGTGATTTTATATAGTACTGTGCTGGACAATGGATTCATAACTTGTGCACCTTGCAGGTTTGTCCTAAGCCTCTGTAGCTTTTTTCATTCCCATACAAAAGGATTGAGCTGGCCATAAAAGACTGATGTCTCCTACTGGATGAGCTGTGGATTCCACACGTGTGCAGCTATTAGTTGTTCAGCGGGCAATGAACAAAACAAAGGTTACTCTCCTTTTGTCCTGCACAGCTGATCTGAGCCATGCACTTACCTGATCGCTGGAACGAGCTACAGCTCGCAGTCCCGCGACGTCCAGGGCTGCAGACTTCATTCACCAGCACTTCAGTCGTCAGTCACAGGGTGCATGACCACGGCCTCTCCATTCACTTGTAATGCAGGGGTCTGTCAGGTCTACTACCTACATTGCAATGAATGAAGAATGGCGAGTCACAATCCCTGCACACCATCAAACTCGTCTACATGTTCGGGCCTATAGTAGAAAAAGAGGACCTGGTGCTGGATCAAGGAATGCGGGGAGTGATTTCCTTCCAATCCTTCTGGCAAAAGAGAATACAGTTTTTGCCTAGAATTATGTGTCCTCTTGAAGATTCAGACGTGTGCAGTTGTTCTGCAAAACAAAATGGGAATGGTGCTGTTGTGCGGGGGGTGGAGCTGAGACCTGCCTTGTGACCTTGAGGCCCCACCCACTGACGGGGAAGAGCAGCGTGAACTGGCTTTCCCACTGTAACCAGTTGCCCCCACATTAGGCACCAGTGACCCATCCGTCATTCTCCTATTCCTATTATTTTGTCTCTACAAATATTTTTATCCAACTTCTGCCCATACGTCCATCTCTATATACTCAAAACACCTTGTTCCCCCTCACCCACCCCTCTTCTCCATTTCATCTATCATGCTATTCTTACATTTATACATCCATTTTTTGGTTTCATTATCTACCCATAGATCAGGTTTTCATCCTACTAATAACTTCTTACATTGCTTTTTCTTACATCATTTTTTGTTCAATTTTCTTTTCATATAGAATTCCCTCTCTTAATAGGCCCATCCATTTCTTCATCCAGCTAATCTCTGGATATCCACTGTCCTCCCTCTATCACTAAATCTCTTCTTCCAGCTATCCACTATCCATCCTCAATGCATCTCTTTTTCCTGTTATCTCCATCCTCTACCAATAAATCTCCCCTGTCCTTTATTAATAAATTTCTTCCAGCTATCCACTATTCATCCTCTATTAATACATTTCTTCGTCCAGTTATTCTCTACCCATCCTTCATCAATATATCTCTCCTTCTAGCTATCCACTATCTATCAATAAAAACTTCTCATCCAGCTATTATCTATCAATCAATAAATCTCTTCATTTAGCTTTCCATTATCCATCCACTATTAATAAATCTTTTTCCAGCTATCCACTGTCCAACCCCTATAAATAAACCTTTTCCTCCCAGCTTTCTTCTGTCCATCTATCAATAAATCTCTTCCTTCAGCTTTCCTCTATCCATCATTTATCAATAAATCTCTTCCTTCAGCTTTCCTCTATCCATCATTTATCAATAGATCTCTTCTTTCGGCTGCCCTCTATCCATCATTCATCAATAAATCTTCTTTCAGCTTTCCTCTACCCATCATCTATCAATAAATCTCTTCTTCCATTTATCCTCTATCCATCATTTATCAATAAATCTCTTCTTTCGGCTGCCCTCTATTAATCATCTATCAATAAATCTCTTCTTCCGCATATTCTCTATCCATCATCCTTGAATAAATCTCTTCTTCCAGTTTTGCTCTATCCATCCCCTATAAATATATTGTTCCAGCTATCCTTTATCCATCATTTATCAATAAATCTTCTTCCATCTTTTCTCTATCAATACATCTTTTCTTCTATCCATATTCTCGTCCTCTGTACTCCTTTTCTTCTATCCATCCATTACTACATCATTCCTTTATTATTCCTTCTTTTCTTCAATCCTTCTATCTTTTATCTTCCATGCATCTGTTCTCCTCCCATCCCTCCCCAGTAACAGAGCTTGGCGGGCAGGGGTTGCTAATGGCGGTGGAATCTTTCGGGGAATCCCCCCCTCTCCCCCGGTGCGCTCGCGAAACACTTCCCCCTCCCAGCTGTCACCGCCAGGAAGATTGTCAGAATCCGCTTCAATATTATGATCAGCAGAACGTATTTGGGGAAAACACGGCAGCCTGACTCACGTCTGTGACGCGCTTGGTGTCGGCTCGCTGATCTGCGCTGGGGAGCCGCCAGGAGCGGAGGCGTCTCTGCTCAAAGTTGATGATATGTCGCCGCATTTCATCGCACTGACAGCGACGATACACTGCAGCAATTGTGATATGGGCACCTGGGTAATGAAATAAAAAATCGATTGTGTGCGTGTCTGGTATTGTGGGGCAACAAAGTGACTACATGGCTTTCGGAGTAACCCTTTGGAAGTGATGTTGATGACCTAATACAATGTTGCAGTGCCATGATGGGTCATGGTGTTACACGACGGTAGATTGGTGCTTTCCCGTGTCTGGTTATCATCTGCTCACCCAGACTGCTAAGGTTATGGTGGTGGGAGCCTGTTGGTGCCCTCAGAGGTGCCCCCCCCCCCCCCCCCCGCAGAGGGGAGCACTGTTGTCATAACGGGGTGCATGTAAGTGCCCCACTTGTTGTGTTGCTACTCCACTCTAGGTATCTGTCTATATAGGTGGTGCACCTTCAACAGTAATCGTTGCAACCAGATAAGTGGATTTATTTACAGAATGCTTCTGGTAGGCTGAACATTGTTGCAGCACATCACAGCTTGACCCTGTTGCCCGGATGACAGGGCCTCTTTAAAGTGCCTACACTATACTATACTGAGGGTTTGTTGGGGGATCTCCTGAGTCCTGGGTGCCACAGCATATTTAAAAAGGGAGTCCAAACCTTTTGTAACACCCCACCAACCCCCTCCCTCCCCCTGTGCAGAACTAATTTGGTCAATAACATCCAAAAGAACTCAGTGGGGATGAAGAATCTACCCAGAAGCTGAAGCTGGGACCTTGATTGACAGGTCAGTTACCCAATCCATGCAGCTGTGTGACTGTACTGGTCTGTCACTCAGGTCCAGGCGTGCAGAGCCCTGTCCCTCTACCGGAATCAGGTGAGTTGTTTTATTCATTTAACTGCTACATCAGGGTTAGAGCAGGGGTGAGAGGGGTTGCTGGGGAGCTACAGAAAGCTTGGACTCCTGGCTGGTAGTACTGCAGCTTCTGGTCCCCAGCATAGACCGTGCAGTGCTGGTGGGTAAGCCAAGCGGGAGCTTATTCCTACTCTGCCCTGACCTGCTTTTGGCAGAGAAATGGCATGTGATGTGAAGACTACCTGGACATACAGAGCGCTCCTGGATTGCTGGGGTTTGTGGTTCTTTTGGTCAGCGCTGTTGGTGGAGCCATGTTTTTATACTTGTGACAGGTTCGCTTTAAATCCTATTTTGGCGCTTTTATTGTTTTCTGATAAGGATAGATTAGGGTTAAAATCCCGATAGACATTTAGGAAATGCTGTGGTGATTAATACTCCAGTGTGACATCTGTATATAAAGCCTTTTTTTTTTATAACAGTATAACCAAAATATCAATTCCCCTTTAAAAGAGGTTTTGTGTCTGCAGAAATTTGTCCCCTTTCCTTTGCCTCAGAAAGTCTGTCCACCAATGTAACAACATGCTGCTAGACATTCTATCCTCTATCCCCCTACTTTCTGCTCAATTTCATATGCCCCTGCTGGTCAGAATCATAGTGCCAGGAAGAGGCAGCCATCACAGGGTTTGTGGCTCTCTTGGTCAGCGCTGTCGACTGAGCCCTGTTTTTATACTTGTGACAGGTTCGCTTTAAATCCTATTTGGCACCTTTATTGTTCTGGTTTCTGATAAGAAGGGATTGGGGTTAAATAATGTTCTGGTAGCTGCCGGTGACCCCCTTGCTCTGAGCTCACTTCCTGAGTGTGAGGCCGGTACTCCAAAAGTTTCTTTTGGTCCTTCTTGCTACAAATTTCCTGTTCAGTGAGTTTCTATCCCTGCCCCACCTCATATATGAACCTATCTATATATAAAAAGCTGTTTCTCTATGTAAGCTGTAGATGTTGGAAGGGTTGGTTGCTTCTTGTCTGACATCTGTGTACAAATGGTCTTTTTTTTTCCTGTCTTTTCCTGCATACAGTTCTCTGTTTTTGCTCACCCAGTTTTTCCACAGTAACTTAGAGAACCTTGTTCTGTGTCTTGCAGTTTCCCCCGGAGTGATCCAGAATGGAGCCCGTGTGCTGAACCGAGGGATCTTCCAAGGAGTTCGACCTCTACCCATCAATCCCATCGGGAGCATGGCGGCGGCAGTCAGGTGAGCTACTTGCCACCGTCCATTAATGGGGGAAATTTAATATCAGGGTGACAAAACTACTAGTGTGGCAGGAATAGCACTTCTGTTGGTTTAGCTTTATTTGATCAACAATTTGAAATTCAGGACCTCCCTGATAAATAGACTCTGATAAGGATTTGGGTCCTTATTAGAGTCTATGGAGAAAAACACTTGTGATGTGTTTTTTGTCTCTGGAATGCTACTAAAGCTGCCAAACATCTGAGAAATGCTGTGGTGATTAATACTCTAGTGTGACATCTGTATATAAAGCCTTTTATAATGGTACAAAAATAGCGATTCCCCTTTAAAAAAAGGTTTTCTGGCTGCAGAAAGTCTGTCCACCAATGTAACAATATGCTGCTAGACATTCTGAGTCCTCTATCCCCCTCCTTTTTGCTCATTTTCATATGCTGGTCTCAGAGCGGAGTCATAGTGCCAGGAAGATGTAGCCGTTTCAGCTAGTTAATAAATTCGCCCATATAGTAAAATTCCATGTAAAAAATCCATATTTTCTTATTACCATATTTATTAATTATATGTGAAATAAAGTTTTCATCAAGAGTATTGAGTTCAGATATTTATGCTGATACTGTATATATGTACATTTTGTATGTGAAGATTTGTAATTTTTTTTAAAGTGGACCAAAAACCAGGATTTTGACTATCCGCCCCCCGGACTTGCCCCCGGCTCCCCTATTGGGTGTGCCCCACTGTGTGAAACCCCCAGGTCACCCAAACAAACTCACCTCTTCACTGTCCTAGGACGCATGCGCGGCTACTTGTCCAATCAGCGAAATCGGATCCACTCAAGCCCCTTCGTCCAGGAGCACATCTAATACGAGTGGATCTTGGCATTCTAGTGGCCGCATCCCCCGCCATTCACAAATGCCTGGTGCAGACACGCACCCTGCTAGAGGGATAGTGGGGATGTGGCCGCGGCTTGCGCATGCCCCGTTAGATTGGGAAAGATGGTGAGTTTATAGGTGACCTGGGGGGTTTCACTCAGCAGGGCATCCCAATGCTGGATTCCCCAAGGGAAGGGTATCAATCTCTGTGGGTTTTGGTGCACTTTAACCTTTCAGTAATTTTCACTATAGTTTATCCCTGGCTGACGTGAGTTACAGGATGTATATAGAATTGGGGTATAGATACATTTCCAAGGTCAGGTGAGATAGAAGGAGCTCTCTGCTTTAAGAGGAACTTTGGAGGCCCTGGAGTCTAAAAGAATCCCACTTCTTGGGACATCCTGAACTGAAACCCCCCCATTCCACTCACCTTCTCCCGGAGCCCTTGCCACTGCTGCATCCTTGCTCACCTCTAGCCACACCAGATCTTTCTGTGGCGCAGGCCCGCCACTGCTAGAAGCCGAGTGGGGGAAGTGGCCAGTGGCACATTTGGCTCTGCTTGGCTGCTTATTCATTCAGAGTCAAAGGGAGCCGAGCAAAATCGAGCACGCTGATTGGCTAAGTGGGCCGCTAAGCCAGACTGCGCGCTCTGTTTCGGTTGAGCCTGAGTCTTGGGATCAACAGGAAGGTGAGCGAATCGGGCGACCTAAGGGGGATACACACACCAATTCGGGATGCCCCTCCTCCTCCCCCCATGAGGAACACCACACAGGAAAGTATAAATTATATGTGGTGGTCCAATTTAATACACCCTCTGGCACTGAAAGGGTTACGCAAAGTTTTTATAAGCTGTGCTGTTGCTGGTATGATAGGGAAACATATATGTTAGTACTATTGTCCTCAGTATGCTGTAAGTTTCCTCAGCTTTGGCTCGGTTTCTTGACCTGCCTGGAATATTACTTTAATGACCTGGTCTAATTTAGTTACACGTTCATGAGCTTGGCTCCATGTTAAAGATCTTGGCTTTTAGTTTCACGCAGCGGGGCACCCCCGATTGGGGAAATCGTACCAAAACCCAGGATTTTCACTATCCTGGGTTCTGATCCTTAACCCCCCCGCTGTGTGAAACTCCCAGAACGCCTAGCTCACTCACCTCTGCTTCAGCACAGGCGCTCATCCAATAAGCTTCTCCGACCGTGCATATTAATGTGCGGCTGTAGAAAGTGAATGGAATCCTAGCACAGCATCACTCTGCTCCCTTCGGCTGTGCTCTGCCACGCACAGCCATTCAGTTGCAGCAGACGGGGCCGAGAAGGCAGTCAATGGATGCCAGATTTGCATGTGGGCTCAGAGGGAAGATTAGTTGATTAGGTGACCTAGGGGTTTTCACACTGCGGGGCATCCCAGTTCGGGATGGAGGGAAGGGAAGAAACCTGCCCTGGAGTGTCATAGCCTCCAAGGTGGGTTTTTGTCCACTTTAAGGTGAGGTTTTTGCTTACAGTTGTTCTTAAAGGACCTGTCAAGGTCAATCTACTTCCGTTTCTTCAGCACAGCAGCTGCTTTGGTGTCTGGATCTTCAGTACCCTTATTGGAGCTAATTCAGTGAAACAAAACTGCTGTGGGGAAGAAAAGATGAGTATTCTTTTTTTTGTTTTAGCAAACACAGGTCTTTTTATGTTATGTTTATTTTTTCCCCAGGAACGGGATTGTAAATTGCCGAATGAGGACAGAGAGTGACCCACCCTGTGGCTCCCCGGTAGTGAGCAGTGACCCCAAAGAGGACCACAACTACAGCAGTGCCAAATCGGGCAACAAGCGAGGCTCGTCCTCGGCCAGCGACTCTGTCTCCTCATCTTCCGCAGACGACCACTACGAGCTAGCGGTGAAAGTGTGCCGTGACGGTAGCGACGTCAGCTTCCAGAGCCACGAAAGCTTCAGCGAGACCGAGGAGGACGACGACAAGAAACCCATCAAGAAAGAAGCCAAGGACGACGATAGCGGCGGCTACACCTCGCAACACAAGAAAAAGCAGCACCTGCTGAAGGTGCGGCGGATCCCCAGCGACGCCCTTCCTTTGAAAAAGAGACGCACAGAAAAGCCGCCGGAGAGCGACGACGAGGAGATGAAAGAGGCGGCCGGCTCGCTGCTGCACTTGGCGGGAATCCGCTCGTGTTTGAATAACATCACCAATCGGACGGCTAAAGGGCAGAAGGACAAAGAAACCACAAAAAACTAACGCAAATCTCGCATTTGTTTGGACTCGGAGCAGTGTCTTTACGCGCGTCAGGTGAACTCAAAAATGATTTTGTGGCAATATCAACCATTTTTTTTTTTCTTTTTGTTTTTCCCTTAATTTTATTTTTTTATTTCTTTGGGGGTGGGGGGACCCTTTAAAGTGTTTATTTTATAAAGGATATTGAAGCCATAGAACTCTGCCAACTTGCAAAATGCTTTTTTTTAATTTTACACAATTTAAAGGAAAAAAAAATAATTCAGAAGCAAAACTTGCTGTTGCGCCAATTCAGGGGGAAATGTTCGAGTGTCGGATGGATGGGACAACGGCGCCATCTGTCTGCAAAAAGTTACACTGCGCCCAGTTTTCTTCACTTGAGGTTTGTGCAATCGGCAACTCTTTGGGTTGCAAGTGTTACAAGTTAACCTGAAGAGTTGCTAAGGATAAGTTTGTGCCATAAGCCTCACCCGGCCTTCAGCGGGTGTCACGGTATAAAAAAAAAAAAATTAACCTTAACGCCAAGTGTGAAGACTATTAACCCTCCAACGCGGTGCAGGAGTTCCGGAATGCTGCTCATTTCAGTTGCCGTTTCAAAGCGAATCTATTGGCCAATCACTCCGATGTTATACAAGCACGGATCGCCTCACTCTATGGTGACTACAGGCCCGAGGTGCTGGGGTTCTTTTCAAAGGATTTTTTTTTTTAATCACAATCATCCGTTTCTCGTAAGATAAAAAAAAAAAACAATGTATTTAGCATGGAGCATGAATTATTTTCATATGACTGTAAAAAAAGAAAAAAAAAAAAGCAACACCTCGAATCGGAAGGCCTAGGGCCCGAACTCCATTCCCCCATTTTTTTATTTTATTTTTTTTTCTTTTCTCTTACTTTTTTTTTTTTTTTTCCTTTTTGGAAGCAGGTTTTTAAGGTCTAACCTTCTTCAGGGACAAACATGTGACTGTTGGGAAACTTTTTTCTCTTTCGCTCTGCAATATTCTGATGATTACAATGGTCATTCTCTGGTAGGGCTCGGATGGTGGGAGTCCGCACATTCAGCCCCCTCCCGTACCTTTACTGTGCTTCTCTGTTAATATACGAAAACAAGAAAAAAAAAATCGAGTTTGTCTTTCTCCTCACTGTCTACTCGGCTAACATGAGGCAATAATTTTGTTGGTGATTGGAGTAATGGCCGTGGATTACGGGCGTCGCAAGCTGCTCGAGCTGATAGTGTTTGCGGTCCTGGTTATAGCGCGGTTGGTGGGTCCCGCCTTTAGGGATTGTGTTTACACTCGCCCCCTCCCCCCCCCCACCACCACCACACTGCCTTCTATTTTGTGGTGCCTATCATTTTGTTTGTATTTATTTTCATTTTTTCTTGTTTTTTGTTACGTTGCCTACTTTAGTTGGATAAAAACTTCATTGATAATGACCCAAACTTTTTTAAATCCTGGACGGGCGCCATGCATCGGTGCTTGATCATAAAGCATGGCCCCTGTTTCTTTGGTGATTTTTACGCTTAACAGATCTGATTTACTTGGGGGTTCCTGGATTGGCAATTTGGGGAAAGGGGTTCTCTGGACCACTTCTTCTCGTATTGAGGCGGTCTGAGCTCTGCTCGGCACCAGGCGGATTCCTCTGTTAGGGGGTTAAGTGCCATTTGATCATAGTCTTTCTCTTATTGGCCCCTTAATAATAAGTGGAAGGTCAGTGTATTTTACTGCCGGGGTGATAGGACTTGCCAGAACTTTGAGGTGTTAAAGCTGATCGTCTGGCCCAAACCTGAAAGCAACAAGCCAGGGGGCAAATGCTCCTCTAGCCTGAGCCCATAATCTACTGCCAGTCTCTGATGTCTAGAATCTAGTCAAACTGCTAAAGGTGGCGAGCACCCTTTGGCAAGGTTACAAAGGGAGGTTCATACAAAGAAGATATATAATATAATAATAATATATATATTATAATCTGTGTATTTTGGAAAATATTTACATATTTTATATAGTAAGGTCACACCCCTCAATAACTATACTGCCAAGTACCAAGTGTCTGGTCACCCTTTCGAGCATCTCAAAACCCATCCGGGCCTGCCACTAGCCTGCCCCCCAGGGATACTCTTTGAAACCCCTGGGGTCGCCAGTAAACTCCCTTTTACTGGCGCAATGATGCGTTTGTCGGCAGCTGCATCCCCTGATTCCCTGCAGCTGTGCATGCTTACACATCCAGCCATTTGGATAGACCGGGCATGCGGAAGTGTGCACTCCACAGGGAAACCTGGAATGCCGCCATCATCCGGCAGCCTTTAGATCAGCCAATCAGTGGTTTCAAAACCTTTTTTTTTTTTATCTGCTTTAATACCAAGCATGTCCCTTCCTCTACCTACGGAACAGCATATCCCAATGTCCCTTACCGGGTATAAAAGTTACTGATACTGCCATACTTTTCACTGCCCATTGTGGCACTGCCAACAGAAGCTCTTCTCTATAGTGATACATTGTTACAGATGAGGAGCAGCTCTCTGGGTTCTCTTTAATAAATGTGGAAAAGCCACTGCTGCCATTGTGCCTCCCCAGGCATTAAAGTCTTCCTGGTGCCCTTCTTAGGGTCGGGCCCTCTGCACTCACCCCTGTCTCTCTGGCAGCTGCAGGGAATTTGGACCTGGTTAGTAGTGACTTTACTATAGCAGGTTTAGCTATCCAGTAAGGAGGGATGTTCCAGGCAAACTCCTCTCCCTTACCTAGTTAAATGGAAAAGTCCACTTTTGTGGTCTAGATCAGGGGTTCCCAACCTTTTTTCCGAACCGCTTTACATTTTCTAATTTTATCAAGCACCACCTGAGTGTCGTAAGCTGCCCAAAACCATGGTAAAAGCTCCATTTGAAACAGTGTTGTACTTATGGGGCAAATCAAGCTTGATGAAAGTGGACCAAAACCCAGGATTTTGACTATCCTGGATTTTGGTCCTTTCCCCCGGGGCACGTCGATCAGGGGTGCCCCACTGTCTGAAACTCGCCAGATTGCTGAGCGGAACTCACCCCTTCCCTGTCCTATGGTGCATGCATGGCCGCTTGTCCAATCAGCGCACTCTGAGCTGTTGACGTCATGGCTTCCCTCTAACAGGGAGCGTGCCCGCGCCAGCCATTCACAAATGCCTGGTGCCCGCATGCGCCCTGCTAGAGGGATAGCGGGGGTGTGGCTTGCACATGTGCTGTTGGACCGTAAAGCAAGGTAAGTGAATGGGGCGACCTGGGGAGTTTCACACAGCGAGGCATCCTGATTTTGGATGCCCCGGGTGAGGGAATCTATCGGCCCCGGAATATTATAGATTCCCGGGACGATCGCGCTGGGTTTTGGTCCACTTTAAGATGGCAGCAGATCAGGTTGGGGTACAGATCAGTCTGCGGTCTTGTCAAGTACCCCCTCAAAGGAGCTTGAGTACCACCAGTGGTACTGGTTGGGAACCCCTGGTGTAGGCGATCCTTACTCCCCCTTTCCAAACCACCAATGAATCTCCCGCAGCCACTGTCTGCTGAAATACCTGGGGCACCTCCATTGTTTTCAATAGGGCTGCCACTGCCCGGCCTGAGAGTCCCCCCCCCCCCCCCCCCATATGCGGATATTTTATTAACAGCGTTTTTAGAGTAATGCCCTTAACTTTTTTAATCTGTCGATTTTAATTTTTACACTTTTGTATATTTTATGGAGCAACTTCCTCCCAGCGTTGCCCCTGTGCTACCTCGGTGCAGCTGCCAGTCTTCATCCAAACTGCCAAGCCAAGGAAAAGTGCCATTGGGGTGTTTTCTCTGCACAGCATGTTCCCAGCCCGGGAGGGCAGATTCGTGTTTATTTAAAAAAAAAAAACCAAAAAAAAAAACCTTTTGATCACTGCCACTTGCGGTGCTAGAGAGCATTGTGAGCTGAAATTAAAGGATAAGCGCACTCCCTACAACAAAATGTCACCATCCAGCTCCGTTACACCTTTTTTCCTTCGGGGAAACGCCATTAATAGGGCGACTACACATCAAACTCATCTGCCCTGGTGAAGCGATTTAGCTGCAAGGGGCGTGTCCCTGCTCAGCCGGCCCCCTAATTCTTTATAGGCTATAGAACATTAGCCCCACCCTCCAGTGCCAATATCTTTAGAAGAAATAGTTAAATAAGCTGTAAGCTCTATGTATTTGGAGTTTGCTGAGGTGGTGGGTGATGCACTAACACCAGTTGGCCGCATCCCTAGGCCATTCAGATAGGCTGTGCGGGGGGGGGGGGGGGGTAAGCTGTTCCAGTAAAAGTGAGTATACCGGTGATTCCAGGGGTTTCATGCAGCGGGGCTATAGGATGCCCCAGAGGTAGGCTAGCTTTCAGATTTCAGGGACGAACCACATGGGTTTCGATCAGCTTTAAGCTCAGATAAATTCATCATTAATTAGTTCTAATCATGCCGATCCTCCTTTCCCCACCCCCACTGAGGAACTGCAAGCACTAGCATGCCCTGATGGCAGCTGAGAAGACTACTCGATCTTCCCAGCATGGTAGAGTCTTTCACAGAAGCCTCTCTCTGCCTATATATACCCAATATAGTTATACCAGAGGCAGAGCATGCTGGGGCTTGTAGTCCATGTCAGCAGGGTCCAGAAAGATCTGCATGATCATAGATCTTGAGAAGCCTCCTAGAAATGTGGAAATGCTGGCATGCCGTTAAAATATGGGGCATTGGGTGCTGCCGTCACTCTCTCCCCAAGCTCCTCCCATGGCTCATTTAGCCCCGCCCTCACGACTGGGATTTCAGGCTACATTAGGAATTGGTAACGTTGAGCCATTGTAGCTTTTCAAGGAATTATTCCAGAATAATTAAACTGGACCTCCAGCATCATTTAATGCAAAGCTGAAACCCTTAAAAAAAATATTCCCCAGCATCTAAATTTAGGTTTTAAGTCACTTTTTATTCTTTCCCCCACTGGGCTCCAACTTTGTTCCGGACTCTAGGATACAGGCGATGCCATCTTGCCTCTGAAGCATCACATACTGAGGGGCAAAAGTGCAGGGGGCGGGGTTATAGCTGGGGTCAGGAAAAGGACATCAATCCCAGAATGCAGAGCAGCACAGTCAGAAGACACTTCCTGTCTGCAGGCATCCTGAGACTCCATGCGCCTCCATCTTGGCTATTTCAAGGTTCATAACATGCAGTAGATGCAGGTAGGATGATTTTTAATGTGAGCAATCTGTATGTACAGGGTGTGGGAAACATATAAGATAGGCTCTTATTCTGGGTGAAGGTCCGGTTTAAGGGTTGTGATGATCTGAGATCTTTTTATTTATTTTTTTAAATCGTGTGCATGAAGTGTTTTAGGTGCGCTTATCCTTTAAAGCGAAATCAAACCCAGCTGGGCTGGCACTGGGATCTAAAAGATTCGGGGTACCCCGCTGTGTGAACCCCCCAGGGGCTCTGCACTTACCTCTTCCTGGTGCTGCCTTACTGATGTAAACAAAGGAGGCCTCTATCACTCCCAATGCCAGGCTCTGGTGTAAACAGAGCACGTTTGCCAAGCAATTAATATGCACGGCGAATGGCTCTGATTGGACAAGAGCCCACACATGTCCCATTGGACCAGGTAGAGGTGAGGAACAAAACCTGGGAAAGTCAAAATCCCCGGTTTTGTTCCGCTTTAAGTCAGCTCTGATTTTTGGTTAAGCCTTTTAGGTAAAGCAACCGAAAAGCCCCGAACCTCAGCAACCGCCTATCCGCTCGATGGCTCCGCCTGCGCCAGCCCGCCAGCCACGCCCATTGCTCCGCATCGTTCTGATATAAATTGTTTGTGAATAATAATGTGTGTCTTTGTAGATTTTTTTTTTTTTTATTATTTTATGGATTCTGTAACATTTCTAAGAAGAAAAAAAAATAAATATATATTTTATTTTGTTAAGTGATAATAATAAAAAAAAAAAAAATGCTTGCGTTAACCCGTTTACCGGCAGAGCCCTGCAGCAAACCCCTCCCCTTTCGCCCACCTTGTCGCCTCCCAGTGGAGGGTCGAGGTGGCACACGCCATTGCCGTTTTGTTTTGGGGCTCCTCCTAAGCAGTGAAGGGGTTAAGATTAAAAAAAAGAAAAAACACTCGCACACAAAAAAAAAAACCTAGCGGAGAAATAAAAAATAAAATCTAAAGTTCGGCGGGAAGGAAATGCAATATCTCTATTTTCTGTACATTGTGTGAAGCTGCCAATAACTGTGACTGAGGATTGGGGGGGTCGCCCAGGTGCGCGCATTCCCTGCCCACTTACACCAGGGGGTGCTTGCGGACTATGATGATGGTTTTACCGCATACTTTTTCTGCATTTCACACATGTAATCATGTTGCCAAAGAAACAGCGTAATTTGATTTATTGTAAATATGCCCCTCCCCCCGCCGCCGCCGCCCCTCCCCCCATACAGCCAGTTTCTGTGATGTTTTGTCTTCCAGTTGCAATAAAAACTTACTGAGTTGCATCAACTTTCTGTCTCTTTATGAAAATACAAAAACTTTTTATGTATTTCCTGCTAATCTGTTCATTAACTCCCACAGTAAAGTGACCCGATGGGCAAGACGAGGTCAGCGCCGGAGTACGATGGAGGCAACAGGTAAAAAATCTAGAGGAACAATTACCAGGATACAGAGCCTTGGGGCCAATGTTCCCTCTAAGCCGGAGCAGCTACTGTGCGAAGTAGTGAGGGAGCTGGGCAATGCCCCATAAAAGGTGGGCACTCGGAAAAAGATAAAAACACTGGTACAAACTACTCTACTAAAAAAAAAAAAGCAATACAGCATACACTTACCTTGTTTCCCGGACCAACGGCCCATGCGTGAGCCGCGTCCACATCCTGCGTCCACAGGGCATGTGCCCGCCTCAGGCATTTGTGAATGGCCGGCGTGGGCACGCTCCCGGTTAGAGGTTACGCGGCTGTCAGCACGCTCAGAGCCGCTGCCCTTAGACGAGGGCTTAGACGGCGTGACGCCAATTGGATGTGCGGCCGCACATGCGCCATAGGACCGGGAGGAGGGAAGTTGGCTTCAGCGATCTGGAGGGTTTCACGCACCCGTTCTGGGGGAGAGGACCAAAACTAAGAATAGTCAGAATCCTGGGTTTTGGTCCATTTTTATTTTGATTTTGGAAAAATTGGACCCCTGTTATGCTCTGGAGACATAACACAGTAAACAGAAGTTATCAAAAGATTGTAAAGGGAAAAATAAGAGGGACTTGTGGCATTGAGATCTTTAAAGTGGAACAAAGCCCAGTGCAGCCAACCACTGGCTTTTCCCCGTGGCATCCCAAATCGCAACTCCCCTGTAAAACTTACCTGCTCCTCAATCTCCTCCTTCCCTCACAGAGAAATGGCAGGATCACTCCCTTAAATAAGCAGGGCGACGTCACGTCATCCTGCACTTAGGATGCCCATCCTGGTTTGCACTGTACACTTGCTAACCACTAGGGGGAGACCAGCAGGCGTGGTTTCATGGGAAGCGACTAGAGACGCCCCGCCAAAAATGGACGGTGGCAGCGGCGAACTGGCTCAGCATTTTTTTAATTTTTTTTTTACATATTCTAAGTGGGCCATACACTCCACTTCGATCTTCATGACATGTGGGTAATCTCCAGTAGAGGGCGAACTTGTGCAGAGATAAATATGCAAAAAAAGAAAGCCCCTCCCAGTCCATATATACCTGAGACCTCCCACCAATTTCCCAGTTCCTTCTCTGCAGGGAAGGCGACAAGAAAGAAGAAGACTTCTTTTACTTGCAGGTAAGCCGCGCCCCCGGCCATTTATTGTTCCTATTGCTGCCAGGACCCTTTCTAAATTGTCCCTATCTGAGCCTGGTGCGGAAGGAGCATTGCTCCACCGTGAGACCTCATTAAGGGGTAGGCGGTTACCCAGGTTTTGGTGATCCTGGTGTGGGATGCCCCGTCCCTACATGCCTGTTGCCCTATTCAGGCCGGGCCCCCCCCCCCCTTCCGGGCCGTCATCCTTGGCCTCTCCCTTTTTACATATATATATATAGTATGTGTGTTGGTGTTACCACTGTAAGTTGTGTGTGTGTGTGTGAGTTGGTGTGGATCATCTGGAAGTTATTCCTTGATGAATTGGTGCTGTTGCTTGGCCTAGCCTGCTGTGGTTTCTCCTGTCAGCCTGGGGAGCTTCTCTCCCTCAGGCTGTGTTTAGATAAGGGGGTAGCCCCGCCCCGAGTTTGGTACGCAGACGTTGTAAGGCTGGCCGTAGATCAGTACCGGCTTCCCATGTTGCCGGATCTGTTATCTCGGGGTCTACTACTTTACCCCAATTTACAAATTCTGGCTTTGACGGCTTGGCTGCTGAAACCTTCATGCTGAAGGAGGAAGGTTTGTCTGCGGCCGTTGTTCAGACCTTGATTAGAGCTAGGAAGCGGTCCTCTTCTGGCATTTACTATAGGACTTGGAGGTCCTATATTGATTGGTGTGAGGCTAGGGCCTTGCCTTGCAGGGTGTTTTCGATTCCTAGGATTTTGGAGTTTCTTCAGCATAATCTGGACCTGGGGTTCCAGCTTAGTACTTTGAAAGACAGGTTTCTGCTCTGTCGGTTTTCTTCCAGAGGTCCTTTGCCGTACACCCGCTGGTTAAGACCTTTTCCAAGGGGTCACGCATGTGCGGCCCCCTCGGAAGGCTGTAGTTCCTGTTTGGGACTTGAATTTGGTTCTTTCGGCTCTGCAGGGTCCGCCTTTTGAGCCGCTACATGATAATGCTCTTTCGGTTCTCACTCAGAAGGTTGCTTTCTTGGTGGCTATTACCTCTGTTCGGCGTCTCTGAGTTGGCGGCTCTGTCGATTCAGGCCCCATACTTTGAGAGACACCAGGATAAGGTGGTTTTTCGCTTTAAGCCGGATTTCCTTCCTAAGGTGGTTTCTGCTTTCCACCTCAGTCAGGACATTGTTCTCCCTTCCTTGTGTCCTAAGCCTAACAATGACAAGGAGAGGGTTCTGCACAATTTGGATGTTGTTCGCTGTGTGAAGTTCTATTTGGTGATTACTTCTTCCTTCCGCAGGACGGATGCTTTTTTCGTGGTGCCCTGCGGGCCCAGGAAAGGTTTGACACCTGCTAAGTCTACGATTAGCAAATGGATTCGTCAGGCCATTGTTGGGGCCTATTCTGCTAAGGGGAGGACTCCCCCTTTTAGGGTCACTGCGCACTCTACTCGTGCTGTTGGTGCGTCCTGGGCTTTTCAGCACCAGGCTTCTGTTGAACAAGTTTGTTAGGCTGCTACTTGGTCTTCTGTTCATACTTTTTCCAAGTTTTACAAGGTTGATGTGCGGGCTTCAGCGGATGCTGTTTTTGGCCGCAAGGTTCTGCAAGCTGCAGTGGTTTGAGTTGGTACATTCTTTACTGTTTCTGGTTCCCACCCATGACGGACACTGCTATTGGATGTCCCAACTGTCATGAAGATCGAAGTGGAGTGTATGGCACACTTAGAATAATACCGTTTTGTGAGTACTCGCCTGTAAAACGGGTATTATGAGTGTGCCATACACTCCACTTCGCCCCACCCCTTTTTTTCAGGTATTCTGGAGCTTTTATATGGTGAACCATTGGTTTTGATTGTTAGGTTATAATTGGTTCTTCCTGGTCCCACTACTGCTTTTTTACACTGGGTAATTGGTGGGAGGTCCCAGGTATATATGGACCGGGAGGGGCTTTCTTTTTTTTGCATATTCATCTTTGCACAAGTTCGCCCTCTACTGGAGATTACCCACATGTCATGAAGATCGAAGTGGAGTGTATGGCGCACTCATAATACCCGTTTTACAGGTGAGTACTCACAAAACGTTATTTTTTGTACTCTGACGGCAACGCGCAGACGGCAGACAGGGCTGCGAGGCAGACACGGGTGCGCTCCTTACAGGGAACGCTGCTTGGGGCATCCCAAATTGTGATGCACCCCCAATGTAATACCCAGATTCCCCCCCGGGGGCTTATTAAAAACTCACCTGCTTCCTGCCTCCCTCTGCAACAAAATATTGGCGGGCACATCCCCAGCATATCTGGGCTGTGGTGCATTCCCGCCCCCCCCCACATATTCAGTAGTTCACCTGCCTCTGAGGATGCGGCCGCTCTCACTCCTGATGGCCGTGCACAGAGCCGTATGCCAGGCATTAATATGCGCAGTGATTTGATGAGATCTCACACATGCGCCATAGGATCAGGGAAAGGTGAGTTTTTATGTACGCTCTGGGGAGTTACATACAGTGGGGCAGGCAACAAAATCGGGGATAGTCAAAATCTCTGGTTCTGTTGCCCCCCTTTAAAATTGACCAAAACCCAATTTGTTTACTATTCCAGCTTTTGGTTCTTGCCCCTGGGGCATCCCAAGACACTGGTTAATAGGGCCTATTCTATGTATCTAGCACCCTCAGCGTTTCACTAATCAGTATTCCTTTTCTATTATTATCTCTTAGCCTCCTCCATCTAAAAATGAGAGAGAAAAAAAGATAAAGACCCTCCCAAGCCCAAGTTGGACATTAAAACTGTCTAAATTGATCCTGGCAGATTCCTGGAATAGATCTTTCTGTTAGGCTTAGTACACAAGATGGAAAATGAAGCAGCCACTTACTTTATATGGATGATGGGCAATAAACAGACCAACATGGTCTGTAGTTCTCTGATCAGGGCTGGTGCTTCTTCCTCCAGGGACACTACTACTGCTCAGTCCCAGGGGATAACTAGTCGTGTTCCCACAGACCAAATGCAGGTTTCCTTATACCTAGTCCCTCTCCTCTATTTGTAACCACTGAGTCGGTGGATAGTGAGGGATTCGTTTCCTTGATGAAGTTGAAGATTCCCTTAAACCGGACCTTCAGCATGATTTAATGAAAAGCCCAAACCCTTAAAAAACTTCCCAGCATCTAAAATTAATATATTTTAAGTTTTTAGTCACTTATTATTCTTTCCCCCACCAGGCTGCAACTCTGTTCAGGACTATAGGATACGGGTGCCGCCATCTTGACTCAGAGACATCACACATACTGAGAAGAGGAGAGTGGGATAAAGTGCAGGGGGCAGGTTATAGCTGTGCTTTGCACAGGCAGAGCAGAGCTGGGGGGTCAGGGAAAGGACAGCAATCCCAGCATGCAGAGTGACACTCTGCAGAAGACACTTCCTGTTTGCAGGCTGCCTGATGGCCCATGAGCTGCCATCTTGGATATTTAAAGGCTCATAACATGCAGTAGATGCAGGTAGGATGGTTTTTAATGTGGGCAATCTGTATGTACAGGGTGTGGGGAACATATAAGATAGACTCTTATTCAGAGTAAAGGTCCACTTTAATATGAACTTTAGGGGAGGATCCAATGTCGAGACTGACTCGAGAGGTTCAAGCTGTAAGATTTCGGAAGAAACCTTGTTACTTCTGGAGGTAGTTTGAAACTATGCAGAGTCAATAAATAATAAGAATAAATTAAGTATCTAAGATGAAAAGCCTTTATCTGCCCAATATTCCTTATACCGTAAATTATTGATTAAGAAAAGTTAAGTCTTTCCGGTTCATTCTGCCCTCTGTGACGTTACGAAAAAGGATTTTTTTTCTGACTGGTTACTTGAAGAGGAAATTCCCCTTTAATGATGTAGGCCTTGATTCACAAAGAGTTGAAAAAAAATTCTCATGGTAGAAAAAAATTCAATTCATGAGAAAAAAGCCTGAGAATTTCACTGTTAGTGAATCACTAGATAAAAAGACAATGAAAGTCAATGGCACTTTTTACTACAGGTAAAAAAGGGGTAAAAAGTTCAATACTTTTTCCAGGAGTAAAAAAGTACCATTGACTTTCATTGTCTTCCTATCTGGTGATTCAGTAACAGTGACATTCTCAGGCTTTTTTCTCATGAATTGAATTTTTTACTACCATGAGTTTTTTTCAACCCTTTGTGAATCAAGGCCTTAGAGTCTAATGCTTGGACCAAGTGTCCTAAAGGTGTCATGATCCGCTGACCTCAGTTTTGAGGACTCTTATGAGATCTCATGGACCACCTCACAAGGGAATCCTTAGAAGATCATGGGATGCTGCAGCCTTTGCCTTTAAACCCATGATAGCTTCAGATTGCGTGGCTAGAAACCTTGGTTTTCTAACCTCAGGGGTTATAGAAAAAGCCACAGCCAAGCAGACTCTTCTTGACATGCTGACTTGTTTAGAGCCATTTCCTTTTTAGAGGAAGCCGAGCAGTTAGCGCTAAGGCCACTGGCCTTATCAACTGTGCCAGAAGAGCCATCTGGCTAAAAACCTGGCAAGGGGATTTGCCCTCCATAGCCAGGCTTTGTGGCATCCCATTCGAGGGGATCGGTCCGGAACTAGAAACTATTCTTTCTAGGTCTTCTGAAAGCACTAAAGCGTTTCCTTCGAGAAGCAAATGATTTTTAAACAAGGCCAAGGTCAATCCTAGATCCTCACCTCTCCCTTCTAGTAGGCAACCTAAGAAGAACTGAGGGAAGTGCAAGGGTGGTCGTAAACCCACCCCCCACACAATTCGTTAGATCTCGGTCCTGATGCTGAGATTACTGTGGAGGGTAGACTAATTTTTTTCACGAAGCCCGGCGATCTATTACCACAGAATCAGTTAATTCTGGACCTAGTTGGTACGGGTTAGCTTCTGGAATTTTCCCAAAGACCCCCAGAGAAATTTCTCCTTACCAGGCTTCCCCATGATACAGAAAGGAGGTTAGAATTCCTACTAGCTATCTCAGAACCTTGGCAGAAAAGAGTCATAGAACCAGTCCCACTACATTGTCAGGGAAGGGGATTCTATTCCCATCTTTTTAGTCTTAAAAAACAACCAGGTGATTCAAAATCTGAGGGATCTAAACTTGACCACAACTTACAAATTTCGGATGACGTCTATTTTCACGGTCAGGAACCTCCTGGTCCAGGACAATTGGATGATCAGTATAGATTTCCAAGATGCCTATTTACACATCCCAATTTGGCCAGGTCACTGCAGCTTCCTAAGGTTTGCGGTGTTACTAGGCATAGAGACTCTTTGCTTCCAGTACAGGACGCTGCCCTTTGGCATTTCTTCAGCACCCAGAATTTTTACAAAAATCTTGGCGAAAGTGATGTGTGTCCTATGATCTCAGAAGATTCCAGTCTTGTCATATCTGGACAATCTTATGGTGACAGCAAGATCAGTCGGAAATCTTACAAAACCTCAGCCGATGTCACTGGGTTGGATCATAAACCGGGACAAGTTGGTCCTGTTACCATCCAGAACCTGCAAATTCTTGGGGCATAGACTCTTCTCGGCAGATGGTTTTTCTTCCGACCAAAAAGCAGGAAAAACTGATCAGAGAAGTTCATATCTTCATTGGGGAGCATCAGGTCTCCTTCAGAAGGATCTTATTAATCTTAGGGTTCATGACCTCCACCATCCCGGCCATCACATGGGCACAGCTGCAGGATGGAACTTATAACCCCCCCATACATTAGGTCCTACTGTTCACCACCAATTAATACTTGTTTAATACTGAGGACAACTGGGGGAAGGGGTGAGGCATGTTCCAGTTGTGTTTGCTCTATAGGTGGATGAGCTCTTGCTCTATAGGTGGATGAGCTCTTTCTCTGTGGTTGTCCTGAAGGGCTCGTAGAAATACCATTACTGCTAAGAACGGGGATTTATTTTTTTTTCCTGTCTGTGATCTCATTGAGGGGCTTCAGCCACATGTCCTGTCTTCAGTGATCAGAAAAGTCCATTCAAGAGAAAAGATGTGGATGTCACCGGGACCTGAAGAGCAAAACTCATGCAGGAACCCCACTTGCTCTCTGTGGGTGTTTATCGTTGGTGACAATGGCATGGGAGCCATGTTCATCCAAAAGAAATGTCACGGGTGTCACTGGCACAGTCCTATATTAATCAAACAGTAATGGCATGGGTGTCACCAGAAGTGGGGCAGCACAGGCATAGGAGCCCCATATTAATCAAACAGAAATGCCATGGGTGGCACCAGGAGAAGTGGGGCAGCACAGACATAGGAGCCCCATATTAATCAAACAGAAATGCCATGGGTGGCACTGATATGGGGGCCCCATATTAATCCTACAGAAATGTATGGGTGTCCCTCGAAGCAGAGAGGTGGCACCAGCATGAGAGCCCCTTAGTAATTGAATGAATTGATCTAACAGAAATGCCATGGGTGGCACTGATATGAGCCCCCATATTAATCCTACAGAAATGTGTTGGTGTCCCTCCAAAGCAGAGATGTGGCACCAGAGCCCCTAAGTAATTAAATTCATTGATTTAACAGAAATGCCATGGGGGTCTTCCGCATGGAAGACAGGTAGAGAGACCTTTGAAACAAAATGCAGGTGATGAGGGGTGGAGCTTGGGTTTCCCAGTTGGTTGCGTGGTGGGGGATACCAAAGTACCATGTGGGAGGTCCTTCTTTAGAGAGGGGCGAGTGTGCCCTGCTAATAGGCCGGATGAAGCTCCGCATGGGAGGGCCAAAGATCCCTCAGGTCTTCAGTGTGGTTTTATTCAGACCCTGTACTTACAGTTCCTTTAGAGTCACCTGGGCTCAGGTAATGAGCTTTTTCTAATGAGTTAAAGTGGAGCAAAACCTTGTGTGCCTCCTTTAGACTCTGGGGGTGACCGGTTGCCTATTTCTGGGGCATCCGATTTTGGGAAGGAAAGAGATAAAGGACAAGTATTGTTTGCCAAGTGCTTTGGCACGGGTTGTATTTATTTGCATCAATGACACTTCTCTGCCTCTCCGCTGATAAATCCGTTACTTCTCCTACTGCAGGGAAAAGCTGTTACATTCAGATACATATGTATCAGACACTAGGCCAGTTGTACCTAAATGTAACCAGTTTCCCCTGCAGTAGGAGAAGTGTCACAGATGAAAATAAATACAATCTGTCCAGAGCAGCTGGCAGATGATACTTGTCCTTTAAAGTGGACCAAAACACTGTGTGGCCGTCTGTTAGACTCGAGAGCTGACCGATTGGCTTTTCCAGTGCATCCCGATTTAGGTTGCCTTTCTGAGTGAAATTTCCCATGGTTGCTGCTAGGGGTGTCAGAAAAAATCGATTCTGTCAAACATCGCGATATTTCATTCGACGTTACTAAAATCGCTTCTTTCTTTCTAGTATCGATTCTGACTTAATAACTGACTTAGTAAAAAAAAAAAAAAAAAAGTCAATAAAACACTCACTTGACCCCTCGTTCGATCCGTCCGGCGCTCCTCTTCTCCGGGGGGGATCTTTTCAATCCCCCCCCCCGAGCTCTTCAGTCTTCAAGAGAGAGCCCGACAGACCCTCTCCCCCTGCGGGCGTCATCCCGGCTGTCAGATGCGATGATCGCCATCCTGAGAAGGACAAGGAAGGAGATCCTGTGATCTCCTGCCCCCCCCTCCTCTGGTCGGCGATCACCGCATCTGTCATCGGATTGGTGAGGGACACAGAAGCTGATAATCGGAGGTGAGTAAAGAAAAAAAAAAGACTTTCTCTGTGTGGTGTTTTTTATTTTTACTGTTAATCCTTTGTGAAGTGGTAGTGGATCTATGTGACCCCTATCCCAGTTCACAAGGCTCTGGGTCTGGCAAGTCATCTGCGGCTAGCGGGTAACTTGCCATTAACCCCGAGCCCCCCCCCCCCATTACCTTCCTCCCCAAAGCTTGGGGGGGGGGGGGCAGAAGAGCATGTGCTCATTAGGCTATGCTGGCATTTAGCCTGCAGGGCGGGGGCCACCAAAGCTGGCCCCTGCACCCTGTTCTACACGCCCCCATAGCTGGTCCCGGGCTGGTTATGCTGGGTAAGGGGGACCTCACACCATTTTTTGGGGGAGTTTTTAACCCTTAAAATTCTCAAAAAATGGGGTCCACCCGGAGAAGGGGACCTTATGTAATTTTTTTAAATTACAAAAGTCTTAAAGGGGCCACAGCACTCAAACCAGTTAGCTTGCTGACCAACCTACAATCTGTCTCTAAACTAGGTTAAAAACAGGGGGCTCGGTCACACACATCTGCAGAAGTATGCTTAAGCTGCACCACCAGCGCCAAGGTGCCCCTGTGAGGTGCAGTCCTAACTCTAGTACTAATTCTAGTCTCTAAGAGCCCCATTTGGGACATACCTTTGTTTCTTTTGAATTTGTGCAAGCACATGGTGTGTGGGGTCTAGGCTGTATTGCAAGGTCTTTGACCCTTCCACCCCATGGCTTGCACTTGAGGTTTAGGGCAACCTCAGGTAAGCCTGCTCCCAATTTATCTATTGCATTGTATGTCCCAAATGGGGCTCTTAGAGACTAGAATTAGTACTAGAGTTAGGACTGCACCCCACAGAGGCACCTTGGCGCCGGTGGTGCAGCTTAAGCATACTTCTGCAGATGTGTGTGACCGAGCCTCTGTTTTTAACCAAGTTTAGAGACAGATTGTAGGTTGGTCAGCAAGCTAACTGGTTTGAGTGCTGTGGCCCCTTTAAGACTTTTGTATTCTAATTGCCCTGCTAATGTGCACCTCCCTGGTTAGTTATAAAATGGTCTGAGCGGCTGCCACCCCCCTTTGTAATTTTTTTAAATTAAAAATAAAATTTACTAAAATAAAATTGCAATATATCATCTTTAAGACAGAATGGGGATATATCGTATCGACAGATTCTAGCCAATTCACACCCCTAGTTGCTCTACATCTTGCTTTTCCTGCATTCCTGTGGGGAGGTATTATTGGACTAGAGCGCCACTTTAAGTCCGCCTCCATTGATCGCTTTGCTCTCATTCCTGGTTCGGTGGGATTGTGATGCTTTACTCGTAGCAGCTCAGAGGAACCATAAATCGCTGCTGAGGAGGACCATTCACCATGAAAGCCGCTGACAGCGCCAGCGAGACCCCCCCCCACTGCTATACAATCAGCCCAATAAATCCTCTGGCGATCAAACAGCGCGTGACGATCAGCTGAATCCTGACGGGGGGTAAAAAGCGCCATTCTATAGGCTGAAGCTGTGTGGCTGCCAATGGTTCTCATGTGGACACAGATGCCCTTAAAGTGCCGGTCCAGAAAGGAGGACCCTGAATACTGACAAAGGGCATTTAAAGTGGACCAACACCCAGGATTTTGACTATCCTGGGTTTTTAGTCTACTTCGGTGGGGCGCCCCGATCGCTGTGTGAAACCCCCCAGAAACCCCGAAAAACTCACCTCTCCTCGCTCCCACATGACCGCGCCGTCCAATCCCTGCCGCCGGACAAGCGGGAGGCAGTGACGGACAAGAGAGCGCACCCGCCGCCGCCTCCCGCGCGTCACTCTTACAGGGCGCGCGCCCGTGCCGGCCGTTTGTGCGTCCTGCTGGAGGGACGCCCGATCAGGATGCCCCGCAGTCAGGGGTCTGATCAGTCCAGGAATCTTATAGAATCCCGGGCCGGTCATGGGAGGGTGTTGGTCCACTATAAAGCAGAACAACAGTCAAATGTTTGCAGTGTTGCTCCCCCTCGTGACTTATGTCCCACTGTGCAGAGCAAGACCAAGACTGGTCAGACTTACCCAGAACTTACACCTTCCCTTACTGCCCCCCGCTGGTTTGCTGACACCCCGGATGTGGGGTCAGGCAGGGCAGATTCTAGTCTAAATAGGTGGAAAGACAGAGGAAAAGAAGGAAGAAGAAAGACAGAGAAAGGGAATGAAGAAAAGTGAATCAAGGGGGGAAGAAACGGTAGAAGAGGAAAAACCAAATGAAAAGACAGATGGAAGGAAAAGGCAGGAAAAAAATGAATGACAGAATGAAGAAAGATGAAAGGAATGATAAAGTAAGAAGGAAAAATAAAGGAACAGAAGATAAAGTAAAGGGAAGAAAAAAGGGAAAGAGGGAAGTAAGAAAAGTGAAGCAAGGTGGGGAAGAAACAGTAGAAGATGAAAAAATAAATATAAATAAATAAAAGAATGAAAGGCAGATGGAAGGAAAAATGAGTGTCAGAACGAAGGGAGGAAAGAAGAAAAGAAAGATGAAAGGAATGAAAAAGTAAGAAGGAAAAAATCAGAAGAAAATGAAAAAGCATGGGGAAGGCAGGAGGAAATGAAGGAAGGGTAAAAGAGTAAAGGGAAGAAAAAAAGGAATGAAGAATAAACGGAATAAACAGAGAAGGAAAGTGGGAAGGTAAGTAAAACAAAAAAAAAAGGAAAGGCACTAGAATGAAAAAAGGAAGGAAGAAGAAAGGAAGGGAAACAAAGCAGGGAAATTAGGAAAATAGAAGCAAGTTGGAAAGGAAATGAAAGAAGGGAAAGAATGAAAAAAGGGAAACAGAGACAGATGCAAGGAAAAGTAAGAAGGAAACAATAAATGAAGAGAAGAAAGTAAAGCAAGGGGAATTGAGGAAAAACAGGTAAACGAGTGAAAGGAAGGAATGAAGAAAAGGGAGAACATTAGGAAAGAAATGAGAAAGAAATAAAAAGAAAGAGAAGAAAGCGGTACTGAAAGAAACAAAACAAGGACAAAGGCACTAAAATAAAAAAAGCATGCAGGAAGAAAAGGAAAAGCAGACAAAATGTGAAAACAGAAAAGGTGAAGCAAGGTGGAAAGGAGGGAACGATTAAAGATGAAAAAGCAAATAATAAAATGAAAGCGATTGGAGGAAAACGTTAGAAGTAAAATATGAAGGAAAGAAAGAAGAAATGGGGTAAAGACAAGAAGAAAGGAAAGGAAGGGGAGAAAGAAAGATAATGGGAGGGAATGAACAAGTAAGAAAGAAAAAAAGAATAAATAGAAGAAAGTAGAGAGGGAAGAAGGAAAAGAAAGGAAGGATAAAGGAGAGGAAGGAAGGAATGGAAGAAAGAAGGGAGAAAATAAGGAAGGAAAGAGAAGGTAATGAAGGAAAGAAAGACAGTAAAAAGAACAAAGAAAGGAAGGCAGGAATTAATGAAGAATAAAAAAGAGAAGGAAAGCAGGAAGGAAAGAAATAAAAAAGAGGAAAGGAAGGAAATTAAAAAATAGAGAGAGGAGGTAGAGGCAGGGGGGAAGAATAAAAGGAAAAGGGGAGGAAGAAAAGAAAGAAATAAGTAAGAAGTAGGTAGAAAGGAAAGAGAAATAATGTGGGAAGGAAAGGTAGAAATAAGTAAGAAGTAGGTAGAAAGGAAAGAGAAATAATGTGGGAAGGAAAGGTAGAAATAAGTAAGAAGTAGGTAGGGAGGAAAGAGAAATAATGTGGGAAGGAAAGGTAGAAATAAGTAAGAAGTAGGTAGGAAGGAAAGAGACGTAATGTGGGAAGGAAAGGTAGAAATAAGTAAGAAGTAGGTAGGAAGGAAAGAGAAATAATGTGGGAAGGAAAGGTAGAAATAAGTAAGAAGTAGGTAGAAAGGAAAGAGAAATAATGTGGGAAGGAAAGGTAGAAATAAGTAAGAAGTAGGTAGAAAGGAAAGAGAAATAATGTGGGAAGGAAAGGTAGAAATAAGTAAGAAGTAGGTAGAAAGGAAAGAGAAATAATGTGGGAAGGAAAGGTAGAAATAAGTAAGAAGTAGGTAGAAAGGAAAGAGAAATAATGTGGGAAGGAAAGGTAGAAATAAGTAAGAAGTAGGTAGAAAGGAAAGAGAAATAATGTGGGAAGGAAAGGTAGAAATAAGTAAGAAGTAGGTAGAAAGGAAAGAGAAATAATGTGGGAAGGAAAGGTAGAAATAAGTAAGAAGTAGGTAGAAAGGAAAGAGAAATAATGTGGGAAGGAAAGGTAGAAATAAGTAAGAAGTAGGTAGAAAGGAAAGAGAAATAATGTGGGAAGGAAAGGTAGAAATAAGTAAGAAGTAGGTAGGAAGGAAAGAGAAATAATGTGGGAAGGAAAGGTAGAAATAAGTAAGAAGTAGGTAGGGAGGAAAGAGAAATAATGTGGGAAGGAAAGGTAGAAATAAGTAAGAAGTAGGTAGAAAGGAAAGAGAAATAATGTGGGAAGGAAGGAAAGAAAATGGAAAGGGGATGGAGAGAAAGGGTAGAGGAAAAGAAAGAAATAAGGGAAAAAAAAGAAAAGAAAGAAGGGCATACAGACAAAAAACAATGAGCCATACAACCATGAAGACCGACTGGTGAGCTTCTTCCCTGGTTGGCTGCTGCTTGTTCATGCTGCCAGTGTCTCCTCTGATGGGGGCGGCCATCTTGCTGTAGCCCCTGCTGCCCTCTCTGCTGCTTATGCATTTGCCAAGGCTTTGCTCCCCTGTGGGAACAGAGCTCAGCACTGAATCAGCCAGAAACGGCCTTGAGCAGAATATGTGTGTTTCCCACTGTTTATGCTTTACCCTGAAATAACTATGAAACTAGAATTTAGAGCTGCTCTGTATCCCAAATTGGGACGCCCTGCTGGAGAGGAACAACACTTGGGAGAGTAAAAGAGTGTTTCCTCTTTCGAGAAAATCCAAAATCTATCATTCCTTCCCTTCTTTTAAATTGGCTTTTGTGAGCCGTGCAGCCAATCAGCAGCCTTCATTTAATTCAGATGCTGCACTGACCTGAATGGAGCGAGTACCACCAACCGCATCCCCCGCTCCCCTCTAGCTGTGCCTGACATTCAGAGGTATTCTGGGGATGCGACAGAAGCAGTAAGGGTTCGGGGAAAAGGTGAGTAAATCAGCCAACTCGGGGATTCGGGATAAAGAGAGATCCCAGCAGCCCCATCAGTGAGTCACCATCCAATCCATAAGAGTAGATAGAGGCTGGCAAAGCACACAGAGCCCCCTGGGATTGCTGGTTACAGTAGTGCCTTCCTGGCTAGTCCAGCGGCGGCATCGCCATGGCGTCACATGCTAGCTGATTGGTTGGCTGAAATCCGCAGGCATTAGGGTGAACCTCCACCAATAACTGATATCTAACAACAAATAGTCAACACCGCGCTAATCTTCAGTATTAGAAGCTTCCAAGATTCCAATCACTCATATAGCCATATATCCATATGTCACATGAAAGAGAATGGAAAAAATAGTGCAATACGTTCCAAGATATCAAACAAGTATTTAATCAAAATGCACTCACAGAGTAAAAGATATAAAACAGCGTTGATAAGATACAGGGTAATCAGCAATTCTCACCGCCGCTTCCCCACTCCGATATTGCCAATCCTTATGTCCACCTGATAGTAACAGGGTAAAGATCAATCCAATCCGGTCCAATCCAGTGGGTAATAAACCAAGCGATCCAATTTCTTAATTTTAAACGGTGTTCCTGTGCACGTGTCATGAAAGATCTTAGTAACTCTCTCTTTCCCATTAGTTAAGCGACAGCCACAACATCTCCCACATTTATAGAAGCCTGTCGGGGGGGGCTTCCACTAGAGAGACAGGCTTGGGAGGGTCAATGAAACTGCGTACCAATTTGTCCCTCAAACTAGGGGCCCTCCTAAAAATACAGACAGGTTTAGGGGGGATTACCGAGCCCAAAACAGGGTCCTCTTTGAGTATATGCCAGTGCTTATCCAGCACATTTTTGACCTTACGGTATTGCACATTGAAACCAGAGATAAAAGCAAAGTCCATTTTTGTACTATTCTCCACCCTTCTCTCAGGTTTTCTAAAAAGTGCTTCCCGTGCCATCTCCCTTACTGATCCCAGTTGGTTATTAACCATATCAGTATCATAGCCTTTGTCAACAAATCTCTGTGTGAGGTCCACTGCCTGTTTTTCAAAGACTCTCACATCGCTACAATTACGCCTAAGGCGCATAAATTGCCCCCTGGGTATAGCCCGTATCCAATTAGGATGGTGACAGCTATCCCAGGGGACATAGCCATTCCTATCAGTGGCCTTAAAATAAGTGGCGGTTACCAGTTGTGAACCTTCAATTTTAATAGTAAGGTCCAAAAAATTAACCTCATAAGGGCCAATCTCAGGGGTGAATTCTAAATTACAATTATTGGTATTAACCCCTTTGAAAAAATGTTCTAATCTGATATCTGCTGTGTTTCAGGTGGGACGTTGGTGACACCTGGTGGCCAAAACTCAGCACTGCCGATGAGAAGGCGTCTGGGGCGACGTGTCACTTATCTATTAGAAAGGTATTTTATCAGACATTTTGACTGTCCTGGGTTTTGGTCCACTCCCCCAGGGCACCCCCCCAATCGAGGGCCCCCCCGCTATGTGAAACCCCCCAGATCGCTCTCATCAACTCACCTCACTGCGGTCCTACGGCACATGAGCGGCCGCTCATCCAATCAGCGCGCTCGGAGCCCTGAGCTATGCACGTCTGAGCGACGTCTTAGCTCGGAGCGCGCTGGCGGCTGCATCTCGCGCTTCTCTCTAACAGGGAGCGCGCCCGCGCCGGCCATTCCCAAATTCGCGGGGATGCGGCCGCGGCCCGCTCATGCGCCGTTGGACCGGGGTTAAGGTAAGTGTAGCGGGTGTCCTGGGGGGTTTCACACAGCCGGACATCTTGATTTTGGATGCCTTTGCGGAAAGGGAATGGATCCAGCTGGGTTTTGGTCTACTTTAAAGTGGACTAACACCCAGGGGTGATCGGGCCGGGAATCTATAAGATTCCCGGGCTGATCACCTCCCTCCCCGCGGGACATCCGAGATCGGGACGTCCCGCGGGGTGAAACCCCCCAAAAAACCTTACCTTATCGGCGCCTCCTGCGCGCCCCTCTAGACGTGCCCGCACCGGACGTTTGTGAATGGCCGGCGCGGGCGTGCGCCCTGTAAGAGTGATGTGCGGGAGGCGGCGGCGGCGGACGCGCTGTCTTGTCCGTCGCTGCTTCTCGCTTGTCCGTCGGCGGGGATTGGACGGCGCGGTCACGTGGGAGCGGGGAGAAGTGAGTTTTTGGGGCTTTCTGGGGGGTTTCACACAGCGGGGCACCCCCGAAGTGGACCAAAACCCAGGATAGCCAAAATCCTGGGTGTTGGTCCACTTTAAGGAACAGGGGCGTAACTATAGGAGTTACAGAGGTAGCGACTGCATCGGGGCCCATAAGATCACAGGGGCCCATCATTGTTGCTCCTCTACCTTATTTATCAGATTTGTGCTCTCCTGGAATTATACATAGAAACCAATCACCGTCTGTCTCTGCTGTTTTATTCTTACGTTGTCTAATTGTATGCAATCAGGAAAAACAACACTGTATGAGTCAAGACGGGGCCCCATTTACTGTTCCCATCAGGGCCCTGCCAAATTTACATACCTACCAACTTTTCAGGGTGGGGAAGAGGGACAACTGTTAAATTAGGACATGTCCCCTCATTGAGGGATGGATAGGAGATAGGGTGTAATGGTTAAATCAATATAAACACTTTAAATAGGCAAATGAAACATTTATTGATGCAGATCTGCATGTTACACCTCAAAGAGGGACAAATGAGAACAACGAGGGACAGGGGGACATGGATTCCAAATAGGGACAGTCCCTCCAAATCAGGGACACTTGGGAGGTATGCATTTATTTATGCCACTGGCTAGGGATCAAATCGGTGGGTGGAGTTATGCAAATAGACGCCACTTGCCAGGCCTGACTTCAGCAGCTTTACATGGGATAGGTTGGGGAGGTTAGATCCCCTCTATGGTATACCCCCAGCTTTGTATAATGCCTAATTGCCAATTCAGACTGGCCAAAGGTGTATTTGGGTCCCCTTTAGCCCACCAGTCCTGGAACAATTTAACAGGATGGTCCTGATTACACCCCGGCACTACATAAAGTAGATTAGGGGCCCTGGGAAGCACCATTTAGGGCTTTTCTGAGACCATCAACCAGGGCTGGCTCCAGGTTTATGGTGGCCCTTGGGTGGCATGGTCTCAGTGGGTCCCTTTGTGGTGAAGAGTTGCATCACATCACTGAGGGACGTCCCAAACCTGGATGCCCCCTAAGGATCATGCTATTTGGACCAAAACTCTAGTTTTGGTCTCCTTTGAAGCGCACCAAACCCCTTTGCACCTGACCTCGGAGTCTAAACGAATCTAGATCACCAGTTTGGGTTACTGGCCAAACCAGGGGGGTTCTTTCACAAACAGGGGCATCCCAAATTGAGATGTCCCTGTAAAGTGGACCAAAACCCAGGGTGGAATTGCTTGCATAGTGGGTATGCCAGTGATCCCAGGGGGTGTCACACAGGAGGGTATCACAGATTGGGATGCTCCAGGGATAGGAAAATGAAAAATAAACCATACCTCTACAGTGCTTTCCCTCCCGGCTCACACTCCCGGTCTTTTTGTTGCTGTCTGATCGCCCACAGACCGCCCACGCGCTTGTCACATGGTGTGGAGGTCCCTTCCTCTCTCCTCTTGCTGCATAGTGTTGTCCCTGCCCGGTGGGAAAAAGAAGTTGCACCACCACCCCGGTCATCGCTGGCGTGCCTCAAGGAGATGTGTGCACCAGCTGCCCTCCCAGTCCACCGCCGGTCAAGCACAGTTGCACACCCCAAAGGCCGGCCCTGTTAGTGGGCCCCTTGGAGGCCGGGGGGGCCCCGCAGCTGTCCTGCTTTGCCGGGTGCTTATGCCGGCCCTGACCGAAAACACCAGACTACCCTCCTGGAGCTGCAAATGAACTGGATAAGAGAACAAGGCCATTGGATCAGAGACATATCTGAGACTTCTGAGCAGCTTCTAGGAGTTCCTAAGTGGAGCTGAACTCAGTGGTACAAAAGGAGAACCCTCCAGGACACAACAAACTAAATCCAGGTTCCACATTTATGTCTGATTTCTTGGAACCACCCTAAGGATCCCATACTTCACAGGCCTGAGCTTTCCATTGGAAGAGCCAAGTGAGGGATAAGGATGAGCACAGGGGGGGGGGGGAGGGGCAGGTCCCAGTCTCCTATTCGGGCATTGAGGTGTTAGACCAGGCAAGATCTTTGCATTGACCAGCTGATTCTATGGACCTTGGCCTAGGCTGTCATCCCTGGGATGTGTCCCATCTCCAGGGTCACCTTGTATGGGACAGGGTTCCTTTTCTATTGGATTGTGTGAAGGTGAGTTTTTTAGGGCACCCTGGGGGGTTCACCCAGTGTCACATCCCACATTTTGGTTTGTCAGTTTTGTTTTGCTTTAAAGTGGAATAAAACCTGGGATTTTGGCCAATTATCAGAGGCTTCTTGATTTGGGATGCCCCCAGGGTGGGGAGAATAAAGGAAAGGAATGCAGAAAATAGAGAACAAAAAACAAGGACATGTGGAAAAGGGAATTTTGAGAGAAGGAGGGAATGGGAAGAAAGAGAGAGAGAGCGATAGAAGAACTGGGGAAAGAGAAAGTTCTTTCCTCTATCACACATTCCCCTTTTCTTGTTCTCTACATCACCCTTTCCTTTTTGTCTGCATTCCATTGCTTTATTTCCTCCTCCCTTTTTCCTGCCCCACATATTGCTGTGTCTCCCTCTATCCCCTGTTCCCCTGTGTCTCTCTCTGTTTCTACATTCCCTCATCTCTTTCCCATTGAGTGAATGTGTTTGGGGGGCCCATCCTGGAATCTTGCACAGGACTCCCTAAGGCCAGCCCAGAATATAAGGACAATATAGTGAACAAAACACTTTAGGTTCAAATTCACAGAGGATCTCCATGTATGTATCAATATTATATCAATATTATATTACCCAGCTAACACCTGGACCCGGCTAAGAAGCAGTGGCCGGCCCGTCACCCACTGCACCTGGTTAACACCTGGACCTGGCGCCCCCGTTACTGCATCTGGCTAACACTTGAACCTGACGCTCATCACCCACTGGACCCGCCTAACACATGGACCTGGCGCCCCTGTCACCCACTGCACCTGGCTAACACCTGGACTTGACGCCGCCATCACCCACTGCACCTAGGTAACATCTGGTCCTTGCACCCCGTCGCCCACTGCACCCGGCTAACACCTGCACCTGGTGTCCCGCCGCCCACTGCACCCGGCTAACACCTGCACCTGGTGTCCCGCCGCCCACTGCACCCGGCTAACACCTGCACCTGGTGTCCCGCCGCCCACTGCACCCGGCTAACACCTGCACCTGGTGTCCCGCCGCCCACTGCACCCGGCTAACACCTGCACCTGGTGTCCCGCCGCCCACTGCACCCGGCTAACACCTGCACCTGGTGTCCCGCCGCCCACTGCACCCGGCTAACACCTGCACCTGGTGTCCCGCCGCCCACTGCACCCGGCTAACACCTGCACCTGGTGTCCCATCGCCCACTGCACCCGGCTAACACCTGCACCTGGTGTCCCGTCGCCCACTGCACCCGGCTAACACCTGCACCTGGTGTCCCGTCGCCCACTGCACCCGGCTAACACCTGCACCTGTTGTCCGGCCGCCCACTGCACCTGGCTAACACCTGCACCTGGTGTCCCGTCGCCCACTGCACCCGGCTAACACCTGCACCTGGTGTCCCGTCGCCCACTGCACCCGGCTAACACCTGGACCTGGTGTCCCGTCGCCCACTGCACCCGGCTAACACCTGCACCTGGTGTCCCGTCGCCCACTGCACCCGGCTAACACCTGCACCTGGTGTCCCGTCGCCCACTGCACCCGGCTAACACCTGCACCTGGTGTCCCGTCGCCCACTGCACCCGGCTAACACCTGCACCTGGTGTCCCATCGCCCACTGCACCCGGCTAACACCTGCACCTGGTGTCCCATCGCCCACTGCACCCGGCTAACACCTGCACCTGGTGTCCCGCCGCCCACTGCACCCGGCTAACACCTGCACCTGGTGTCCCGTCGCCCACTGCACCCGGCTAACACCTGCACCTGGTGTCCCATCGCCCACTGCACCCGGCTAACACCTGCACCTGGTGTCCCGTCGCCCACTGCACCCGGCTAACACCTGCACCTGGTGTCCCGTCGCCCACTGCACCCGGCTAACACCTGCACCTGGTGTCCCATCGCCCACTGCACCCGGCTAACACCTGCACCTGTTGTCCGGCCGCCCACTGCACCTGGCTAACACCTGCACCTGGTGTCCCGTCGCCCACTGCACCCGGCTAACACCTGCACCTGGTGTCCCGTCGCCCACTGCACCCGGCTAACACCTGCACCTGGTGTCCCGTCGCCCACTGCACCCGGCTAACACCTGCACCTGGTGTCCCGTCGCCCACTGCACCCGGCTAACACCTGCACCTGGTGTCCCATCGCCCACTGCACCCGGCTAACACCTGCACCTGGTGTCCCGCCGCCCACTGCACCCGGCTAACACCTGCACCTGGTGTCCCGTCGCCCACTGCACCCGGCTAACACCTGCACCTGGTGTCCCGTCGCCCACTGCACCCGGCTAACACCTGCACCTGGTGTCCCGTCGCCCACTGCACCCGGCTAACACCTGCACCTGGTGTCCCATCGCCCACTGCACCCGGCTAACACCTGCACCTGGTGTCCCGCCGCCCACTGCACCCGGCTAACACCTGCACCTGGTGTCCCATCGCCCACTGCACCCGGCTAACACCTGCACCTGTTGTCCGGCCGCCCACTGCACCTGGCTAACACCTGCACCTGGTGTCCCGTCGCCCACTGCACCCGGCTAACACCTGCACCTGGTGTCCCATCGCCCACTGCACCCGGCTAACACCTGCACCTGGTGTCCCGTCGCCCACTGCACCCGGCTAACACCTGCACCTGGTGTCCCATCGCCCACTGCACCCGGCTAACACCTGCACCTGGTGTCCCGTCGCCCACTGCACCCGGCTAACACCTGCACCTGGTGTCCCGCCACCCACTGCACCCGGCTAACACCTGCACCTGGTGTCCCGTCGCCCACTGCACCCGGCTAACACCTGCACCTGGTGTCCCGTCGCCCACTGCACCCGGCTAACACCTGCACCTGGTGTCCCGTCGCCCACTGCACCCGGCTAACACCTGCACCTGGTGTCCCATCGCCCACTGCACCCGGCTAACACCTGCACCTGTTGTCCGGCCGCCCACTGCACCTGGCTAACACCTGCACCTGGTGTCCCGTCGCCCACTGCACCCGGCTAACACCTGCACCTGGTGTCCCGTCGCCCACTGCACCCGGCTAACACCTGCACCTGGTGTCCCGTCGCCCACTGCACCCGGCTAACACCTGCACCTGGTGTCCCGTCGCCCACTGCACCCGGCTAACACCTGCACCTGGTGTCCCATCGCCCACTGCACCCGGCTAACACCTGCACCTGGTGTCCCGCCGCCCACTGCACCCGGCTAACACCTGCACCTGGTGTCCCGTCGCCCACTGCACCCGGCTAACACCTGCACCTGGTGTCCCGTCGCCCACTGCACCCGGCTAACACCTGCACCTGGTGTCCCGTCGCCCACTGCACCCGGCTAACACCTGCACCTGGTGTCCCATCGCCCACTGCACCCGGCTAACACCTGCACCTGGTGTCCCGCCGCCCACTGCACCCGGCTAACACCTGCACCTGGTGTCCCATCGCCCACTGCACCCGGCTAACACCTGCACCTGTTGTCCGGCCGCCCACTGCACCTGGCTAACACCTGCACCTGGTGTCCCGTCGCCCACTGCACCCGGCTAACACCTGCACCTGGTGTCCCATCGCCCACTGCACCCGGCTAACACCTGCACCTGGTGTCCCGTCGCCCACTGCACCCGGCTAACACCTGCACCTGGTGTCCCATCGCCCACTGCACCCGGCTAACACCTGCACCTGGTGTCCCGTCGCCCACTGCACCCGGCTAACACCTGCACCTGGTGTCCCGCCACCCACTGCACCCGGCTAACACCTGCACCTGGTGTCCCGTCGCCCACTGCACCAGGCTAACACCTGCACCTGGTGTCCCGTCGCCCACTGCACCCGGCTAACACCTGCACCTGGTGTCCCGTCGCCCACTGCACCCGGCTAACACCTGGACCTGACACTCCTGTCGCCCACTGCACCCGGCTAACACCTGGACCTGACACTCCTGTCGCCCTCTGCACCCGGCTAAGAAGCCGTGGCAGACTGGGATTTTAACGGCACCCAGCCTGCCCATGTCCATCCTGTGGCATCTCTGCTGCTTGCTGGCCAGTCAACCAGTGTGCTCCAAGACTGAGGCTATATCATTCCAGGAGAACATGTGCTGGGGTTGCCTGGGTGAGAGGATAGAGTGGTGAAGCGGCTGGGATTGGATGGGAGTGTTGGTAAAGGTAGCATCCCAGACTGCCCCAAAGCAGTGCTTCCCACCGGGCATTTGCCCGGGTCTCCCTATGGCCAGTCTGCCCCTGGTTAGAAGCAAGAGAGCTAGTTATACCTAGAGAATACTGCAGGAGTCAATATACCAGCAGGGATGTAAATTGGCTTTAGCACCTGTGCTACACTAAACAACCATCGGGTGGCAGTATAACCTTAGAGGACATATATATGTGCTTGAAAGACTTAGGGGTTTATTCATGAAGCTGTAGCACCAAGTATTTCTTCGTAATGTCAGGCAGCGTCTGGTGAACGCTGGTCGCTGTACGCAATACCACATTTATGAAGGCGATTCTGGTGAGCGCCTCTAACAGCGTCATGTAGCATCCGATTCATCATTACAGCTGGCTTAGTGTATAGCGCCGGCGCTCTAGCTTCCAGAGCAACAGGTATTACCTGTCGCTACCTGTCGCTCTCCTATACATTTCAATGGACATTTCCTTTTCTTCTGTTTAAACAGGATTTTTTGTTTTTAATATTTTTTTTCTCTCAAATTGTCATTACAGGTCTGGCACTAAAGTGTTAATATTACAATGTAACAACAATGTCATTCCACGTGTTTTTACTTTGTTACTGGTGGATATGTGTTCAAAAACAGACTTTAATCACACAGCGTCTGGCGCTCTATGCTATAGCGCCCAGATCCAGAGCGCCGACGCTGTGTGTGTTTTATTGTTGAATATGGTGTTAGTCGCTGAGAGTCGGTCGCAATGAGCTGGCGCTACCTTTTGCTCCCTGCAACGCTGTACTGGTGTTAGAGCGCCCAAGATACATCACATTCATCAATGCGGGCCAGGCTACTACAGCTCTGTTAAAGCGCCTGATAGCCGAGCACAGTGTCTACTAGCGGTCGCTTTTAGCGCCTCTGTACAGACGCTCACCTGCCGATACCTGGCGCTAGTAATGAATCAGCCTGCCCAAATTGGAGCAAATGGCAAGATGCATGCAGAGATTAGTCTTAAAGAGTGATGGGTGTAGCAGGGGTGTTATTCCAAGGCTATTGGAGGAACATTACACCCCCCATGGAAATCGGTCATAAATAATTTATATTTTAACACTATTAAAATACATAATGCATAATGCTTACATAGTAATTCTGCCCCTCTGTGCCACAAACTCACTTTACTGCATATGACAGTAACTGACAATACAAAGAAACACAAGCCTCTAAATGCAGAGTGGATAAGCCGCGCTCCTCCGCTCCCGTTCACACGCCGCTCCCGTTCACACGCCGCTCCCGTTCACACGCCGCTCCCGTTCACACGCCGCTCCCGTTCACACGCCGCTCCCGTTCACACCCCGCTCCCGTTCACACCCCGCTCCCGTTCACACCCCGCTCCCGTTCACACCCCGCTCCCGCTCACACCCCGCTCCCGCTCACACGCCGCTCCCGTTCACACGCCGCTCCCGTTCACACGCCGCTCCCGTTCACACCCCGCTCCCGTTCACACCCCGCTCCCGCTCACACCCCGCTCCCGCTCACACCCCGCTCCCGCTCACACCCCGCTCCCGCTCACACCCCGCTCCCGTTCACACCCCGCTCCCGTTCACACCCCGCTCCCGTTCACACTCCGCTCCCGTTCACACTCCGCTCCTCCTCACACTCCGCTCCTCCTCACACTCCGCTCCCGTTCACACTCCGCTCCCGTTCACACTCTGCTCCTCCTCACACTCCGCTCCTCCTCACACTCCGCTCCTCCTCACACTCCGCTCCTCCTCACACTCCGCTCCTCCTCACACTCCGCTCCCGTTCACACTCCGCTCCCGTTCACACGCCGCTCCCGTTCACACCCCGCTCCCGTTCACACCCCGCTCCCGTTCACACCCCGCTCCCGCTCACACCCCGCTCCCGCTCACACCCCGCTCCCGCTCACACCCCGCTCCCGTTCACACCCCGCTCCCGTTCACACTCCGCTCCCGTTCACACTCCGCTCCTCCTCACACTCCGCTCCTCCTCACACTCCGCTCCTCCTCACACTCCGCTCCCGTTCACACTCCGCTCCTCCTCACACTCCGCTCCTCCTCACACTCCGCTCCTCCTCACACTCCGCTCCTCCTCACACTCCGCTCCTCCTCACACTCCGCTCCCGTTCACACTCCGCTCCCGTTCACACTCCGCTCCCGTTCACACTCCGCTCCCGTTCACACTCCGCTCCTCCTCACACTCCGCTCCTCCTCACACTCCGCTCCCGTTCACACTCCGCTCCTCCTCACACTCCGCTCCCGTTCACACTCCGCTCCTCCTCACACTCCGCTCCTCCTCACACTCCGCTCCCGTTCACACTCCGCTCCCGTTCACACTCCGCTCCTCCTCACACTCCGCTCCTCCTCACACTCCGCTCCTCCTCACACTCCGCTCCCGTTCACACTCCGCTCCCGTTCACACTCCGCTTCTGTTCACACTCCGCTTCTGTTCACACTCCGCTCCCGTTCACACTCCGCTCCCGTTCACACTCCGCTCCCGTTCACACTCCGCTCCCGTTCACACTCCGCTCCTCCTCACACTCCGCTCCCGTTCACACTCCGCTCCCGTTCACACTCCGCTCCCGTTCACACTCCGCTCCTCCTCACACTCCGCTCCCGTTCACACTCCGCTCCCGTTCACACTCCGCTCCTCCTCACACTCCGCTCCCGTTCACACTCCGCTCCTCCTCACACTCCGCTCCTCCTCACACTCCGCTCCTCCTCACACTCCGCTCCCGTTCACACTCCGCTCCTCCTCACACTCCGCTCCTCCTCACACTCCGCTCCTCCTCACACTCCGCTCCTCCTCACACTCCGCTCCTCCTCACACTCCGCTCCTCCTCACACTCCGCTCCTCCTCACACTCCGCTCCCGTTCACACTCCGCTCCCGTTCACACTCCGCTCCCGTTCACACTCCGCTCCCGTTCACACTCCGCTCCCGTTCACACTCCGCTTCTGTTCACACTCCGCTCCTCCTCACACTCCGCTCCTCCTCACACTCCGCTCCCGTTCACACTCCGCTCCCGTTCACACTCCGCTCCCGTTCACACTCCGCTCCTCCTCACACTCCGCTCCTCCTCACACTCCGCTCCTCCTCACACTCCGCTCCTCCTCACACTCCGCTCCCGTTCACACTCCGCTCCTCCTCACACTCCGCTCCTCCTCACACTCCGCTCCTCCTCACACTCCGCTCCTCCTCACACTCCGCTCCTCCTCACACTCCGCTCCTCCTCACACTCCGCTCCTCCTCACACTCCGCTCCTCCTCACACTCCGCTCCTCCTCACACTCCGCTCCTCCTCACACTCCGCTCCCGTTCACACTCCGCTTCTGTTCACACTCCGCTCCCGTTCACACTCCGCTCCCGTTCACACTCCGCTCCTCCTCACACTCCGCTCCCGTTCACACTCCGCTCCCGTTCACACTCCGCTCCCGTTCACACTCCGCTCCTCCTCACACTCCGCTCCTCCTCACACTCCGCTCCCGTTCACACTCCGCTCCCGTTCACACTCCGCTCCTCCTCACACTCCGCTCCCGTTCACACTCCGCTCCTCCTCACACTCCGCTCCTCCTCACACTCCGCTCCCGTTCACACTCCGCTCCCGTTCACACTCCGCTCCTCCTCACACTCCGCTCCTCCTCACACTCCGCTCCTCCTCACACTCCGCTCCTCCTCACACTCCGCTCCTCCTCACACTCCGCTCCTCCTCACACTCCGCTCCCGTTCACACTCCGCTCCTCCTCACACTCCGCTCCTCCTCACACTCCGCTCCTCCTCACACTCCGCTCCTCCTCACACTCCGCTCCCGTTCACACTCCGCTCCCGTTCACACTCCGCTCCTCCTCACACTCCGCTCCCGTTCACACTCCGCTCCTCCTCACACTCCGCTCCTCCTCACACTCCGCTCCCGTTCACACTCCGCTCCTCCTCACACTCCGCTCCTCCTCACACTCCGCTCCTCCTCACACTCCGCTCCTCCTCACACTCCGCTCCTCCTCACACTCCGCTCCCGTTCACACTCCGCTCCCGTTCACACTCCGCTCCCGTTCACACTCCGCTCCCGTTCACACTCCGCTCCCGTTCACACTCCGCTTCTGTTCACACTCCGCTCCTCCTCACACTCCGCTCCTCCTCACACTCCGCTCCCGTTCACACTCCGCTCCCGTTCACACTCCGCTCCCGTTCACACTCCGCTCCCGTTCACACTCCGCTCCCGTTCACACTCCGCTCCTCCTCACACTCCGCTCCTCCTCACACTCCGCTCCTCCTCACACTCCGCTCCCGTTCACACTCCGCTCCCGTTCACACTCCGCTCCCGTTCACACTCCGCTCCCGTTCACACTCCGCTCCCGTTCACACTCCGCTCCCGTTCACACTCCGCTCCCGTTCACGCTCCCGTTCACATTCAGCTTTTGTTCGTCAATAAATGGAGCTAGTGCACCGTAGTGTGCATCCCTGCTCGCCTCTAGCTAGGGGTGTGCCTTTTACAAAGGCCTGTCGTGGGTACGTGCCTAACAAAAAGGTGCAGCAGGGCCGCTGCCCACACATGAACAGTGTGATCGGAGGCTAGGCTAAGGCAGCAATCGCCTGGGTCTCACACAGCCAAGAATCCCAAATCAGAGGGAATCAGCCAAGATGGGTTTTGGTCCACTTTAAAAGCAGAAAACAAAAACAGTAATCTGCTGCAGGTTAATCTAAATAAGTGATCACCATTGTGGCTATGCTACTACATTTGGTGCCCCTGTCACCACTGCACCTGGTTAACACCTGGACCTGGCACCCGTCACCCACTGCACTCGGCTAACACGTGGACCTGGTGACCCTGTCACTCGCTGTGGCACCCACTGCACCTGGTCACCACTTGGACCTGGCATCCCTGTCACCCACTGCACCTGGCCACTTCCTGGACCTGGCACCCCTGTCAGCCACTGCACCCGGCTAACACCTGGACGTGACGTCGCAATCACCCACTGCACCTGGTTAACACCTGGACCTTGCACCCTGTCACCCACTTCACTTGGCTAACACCTGAATCTGGCGCCCGTCACCAACTGCACCCGGCTCCTGGACCTGACGCTGTCATCACCCACTGCACCTGGCTAACACCTGGACCTGGCACTTCTGTCACCCACTGTATCCGGCTAACACCTGGACCTTGCACTTCTGTCACCCACTGTATCTGGCTAACACCTGGACCTTGCACCCCTTTCACTCACTGCACCAGGCAAACCCCTTGACCTGGTGACCCTGTCACCTACTGCATCCGCCTAACACCTGGACCTGGCCCTCCTGTCGCCCTCTGCACCGAGCTAACACCTAGACCTGGCATCCCTGTCACTCGGCTGACAACTGGACCTGGCACTTTTGTCACCCACTGCATCGGAGTAATACCTAGACCTGGCACTCCTGTCACCCTCTGCACCGAGCTAACACCTAGACCTGGCACGCCTGTCACCCGCCTAACAACTGGACTTGGCACTTCTGTCACTCACTGCACACGGCTAACACCTGGATATCTCACCCCTGTTCCTAACTGCACGTGTCTAACACCTGGACCTGGTGACCCTGTCACCCACTGCACCCAGCTAACCCCCTAGACCTGGCACCCCATCACGCGACTAACAACTGCATGCACCGTGGGATCACTGGAAAGGTGAGCTGTGATGGTGACCCGAAGGTGAGCACTCCAAATCAGGATGCACCAGAGAAATAGACCTAATCCCAGGTTTTGGTCCACTTCAAGTCACTGTAAGAAATAGAGAATTTACATAAAAATACCATTTTGTGAATGCTCACCTTGTAAAATGGATATTATGAGTATGTCACACACCCCGCTTCAAGATATTCATTACCTGTGGGTAGTATGGTCCTGTAGAGGGCTTCTGCAGAGATGATTGGAGGAAAGAAAGCCCCTCCCAGTCCATAAGTACCTGGGACCTCCCACTCACTACCCAGTATAAAGAAAGCAGTAAGGTAAAGGACCAGGAAGAGCCAAATATCAGTCATAACAACGCAAAGTTCACCATATGAAGGATGCAGAATCCAAACGACGGGTTGAAGCGGGGTGTGTGACATACTCATAATACCCATTTTACAAGGTGAGCATTCACAAAATGGTATTATTCTAAGTATGTCACACACCCCGCTTCAAGATATTCATTACCTGTGGGACATCCAATAGCAGTGTCCATAAAGGGTGGGGATCCAAAAACAAGGTATAAAGCACAACTCTCTCAAACTACTGCAGCCTGCAGAACTTTGCGGCCAAAAACAGCATCCGCTGAGGCCCGCACATCAACCTTGTAAAACTTTGAAAAAGTGTGAACAGAAGACCAGGTAGCGGCCTTGCAAACTTGCTCAACAGAGGCCTGGTGCTGAAAAGCCCAGGAGGCCCCAACCACACGAGTAGAATGAGCTGTAACACGAAAGGGAGGATCTCTCCCCTTAGCAGAATAGGCCCCGACAATGGCCTGACGGATCCATCTGCTGATGGTAGACTTTGTGGGTGCTAGACCCTTCTTGGGCCCAAAAGGCACCACGAAGAATGCATCAGTCTTGCGAAAGGCAGACGTTACCACCAAATAATACTTCACAACACGAACCACATCCAAAGAATGCAGGACCCTCTCCTTGTCATTGCTGGGGTTAGGACAGAGAGAGGGCAGAACAATATCCTGATTTAAATGAAAGGACGAAACCACCTTAGGAAGAAAGTCCGTCTTAAAACGGAAAACCACTTTATCCTGATGTCTTTCAAAATATGGAGCTTGAATAGACAGAGCCGCCAACTCAGAAACACGTCTAACTGAAGTGATAGCTACCAAAAATGCCACCTTCTGCGTAAGGGAAGACAAAGGAATATCATGCAAGGGCTCAAACGGGGGACCCTGTAGCGCAGAAAGAACCAAATTGAAATCCCAAACCGGAATCAAAGGCTTCCTAGGAGGCCGCACATGCGTAACCCCCTGGAAAAAGGTCTTAACCAAAGGATGTAGTGCAAAAGACTTTTGGAAAAATACCGCCAGGGCAGACACCTGTCCCTTCAGAGTACTGAGTTGGAGCCCTAAGTCCAGACCATGTTGCAAGAACTCCAAAATTCTAGAAACAGAGAATTCCCTACAAGGGAAGGCCCTAGACTCACACCAATCAATATAAGACCTCCAAGTCCTATAGTACACGGATGAAGAAGACTTCTTTCTAGCACGAATGAGAGTCTGAATAACAGCGTCAGAAAGACCTTCCTCCTTCAAGATGGAGGTTTCAGCAGCCACGCCGTCAAAGCCAGCGTTGGTAAATTGGGGTAACGAAGATGACCCTGTGTGAGCAGATCTGGCAGCAGGGGCAGAACGAACTGATCTTCTGCCAACTTTACCATGTCTGCGAACCAGACCTGTCTTGGCCACCTTGGAGCTACCAGAATTGCTGTTGCTCTCTCCAGAGCAAGCTTGCGTACTACTCTGGCCACCATGGGAAACGGAGGGAACAGGTACAGAAACCCCAGATCCCTCCAGTTCAGGGACATGGCGTCCGTCGCGAGAGCCAGTGGGTCCTTCGCCACAGACACAAAAGCCGGAAGTTTGTGATTGTGACGGGAGGCAAATAGGTCCACCGCCGGTGACCCCCACCTGAGACAAATTGAGTGAAAGACCCTGGGATTGAGAGACCATTCCCCCTTGCGGGCTGACATCCTGCTCAGAGAGTCCGCCTCCGTGTTCTCCACACCTGGGATGTAAACTGCTGAGATACACGGGACATGTCTCTCTGCCCAGTCCAGGATCAGAGACACTTCCTTGAGGGCATTCCTGCTGCGGGTTCCTCCCTGGTGATTGATGTAGGCCACCGCCGTGCGATTGTCCGACCTGACCTGGACCGGCAAGTCTCGCAGTTGATGAGTCAAATGACAAAGAACCAACCTGATGGCCCTCAATTCCAGAACATTGATAGACTCGTGAGCTTCCAGGGGACTCCACAAACCCTGAACTTGCAGATCCTTCCAAAAGCCCCCCCATCCTGAGAGGCTGGCATCCGTAGTGACTATCTCCCACTGAGGAGTCCGAAAGGATCTGCCCCTCAGTAGGTTGGTTGAGTTCAGCCACCACCGAAGCGAGCGGCGAACCCGGGGAGACATCTGAAAAAGATGATCCAGCGACTGAGGAGACCTGTTCCAGACCGATAACAGATGGAGCTGAAGTGTCCTTGTGTGAAACTGAGCAAAGGGAACCGCCTCGAATGAGGCCACCATCAAACCCACCAGTCTCATCCCTAGACGGATGGACGGTCGAGGCATGGACATGAGCGACCGAACCAACTCCTGAATCAGAAGAACCTTGGACTGAGGAAGGAAAACTCTGGCCAGATCTGTATCCAGAGACATTCCCAGAAAGGATACTGTCCTGGACGGGTGTAGGGAGGACTTGGGGTAGTTGATCACCCAGCCGAACCTTTACAGAGTGGATATTACCGTCCTGGTGTCCAATTCTGCCTGGCTGAATGACGGTGCCATGATGAGGAGATCGTCCAGATATGGCACAATGCGAATCCCCTGCGCTCTGAGGAGAGCCATCACCCCAGCAAGCACCTTGGTGAAAACTCTTGGAGCTGTGGTGAGACCGAAGGGAAGAGCTACAAACTGAAAGTGCCGATCCTCCACCGCGAACCTCAGAAACCTCTGGTGTGCGGAAAAAATGGGAACATGGAGGTAAGCGTCCTGAATGTCTATGGACGTCATGAAGTCCCCCTGACGAAGAGAATGAATAGCCGAGCGCAACGTTTCCATGCGAAACCTTCGCAGTCTGACGAACTTGTTGAGAATCTTTAGGTCCAGTATGGGCCGGACGGAGCCATCCTTTTTGGGGACCGTGAACAGATTTGAGTAAAAACCCCGACCCCGGTCTAATGAGGGAACTGGGCAAATGACTGCCATTTCCAGAAGACCCGATACTGCCGCCCGGAGCTGCTGCGCAGCCAGTGCCTCCGGGGACACCCGAGACCTGAGGAAACGCGGGGGAGGGTAGGACTCGAACTCCAGCTTGTAGCCGGAAGACACCACTTCCCGGATCCACCTGTCCGAGACCTCTCGGTTCCAGACCTGGGAGAAGTGCTGTAGCCGTCCCCCCACCCGCACGGGTGAGGGCGCCCCCTCATTGTTGAGCGGGCTTGGCCACGGGTTTGGGTTTTGAGCCCCAATTGTATCCTGAACGGGCATGTCCTCTGCCCCTATTCCAGGAATTTCCCCTTGTAGAAGGGAAGGCGAAACCTCTTCCTGCTCTAGATCCCCGAAAGGAAGGAGTGAAGGAAGACGCTCCTCGAAAGGGGCGACGTTGCTTCTTGCGTTGAGGTAGTTTGCCCCCCTTGGCCACGGCATCCAGCTTGTCTCCAAAGAGCCGTAACCCAACGAAGGGAAGAGCTGTTAGTGACTTTTTTGACCCAAAGTCAGCCGCCCACTGGCGTAACCAAATTGAACGCCTGATAGTAACCATTAGAGCAGAGGCTCTACTACTCATCATCAAGGAATCATCCAAAGCGGCCACCATGAAGGACAAAAACACCTCACATTGTTTTAGTTCACGAAATTCCTCACTGTCCGGATTCAAACCGGAGGAGGATAACAAGTGCCTGACCACCTTTCTAGTAGCCACCGCCAACAGCGATGAGGCACAAACAGGCCTTATTGCTGCCCCAATACTGGCAAAACCATGACAAGCCATCTGGTCAATGCGTTTATCCTCACCATCCTTAAGAGAGGAACAATCAGGGTTGTTCAATACGGCTGAGTTGGATAACCCCAAAATAGGGGCGTCCACCTCGGGGGGAGACGCCCAGTGCTTAACCGTATCCAATGGAAAAGGATACCTCTTATCCCAACTTTGGGGAATGCCTGGGAGCCGGGCAGGCCTTTCCCATTCCTTAGAAATAATATTATCAAAATGCTTTTGATTAGGGAATTCCAACCGCGGCTTGGATTCGTCATAAAACTCCCCTTGCTGTTGAGGAACCTCCGCCGGAGGCGAGATAGCAAGCACCTCAAACATCTGAGTCAGAACATTAGGAGTATCCAAGGAAGTCCCTGAGCTCCGATCGGAATCAGCACCAACAAATTGCTGATCATCAGAAATATCTGAATCCTCAAATAATTCCCCTTCTTCTAGAGGGGAATAATCTGACCAATCCAGGCCGTCCTCGTCATCATCATATTCAAAATGATTAACCGGTGATAAATGCTTCCTCTTAGCCGGTGCTTTCTTGGCAACCGTGGAGGAAATGAATTTTTCAATACGGGCCAACCTGGCACACACATCAGATTGCGACTGCCCCCCCGTGGCAATCTCACACGGGGCACGGGTCAAAGTGGGAGGGGGAGAGGATGAAGCCGGCTGCGCTGACCCAGATGCCTGGGGACCGGACTGCCATGTAATAGTCTGCTGTGCACATGATATACATAGGAAAAAATCATCCCCTGTTAGGGATACCCCACAACCCATACACTTCTGGGATTGTCCCGAGGGGAGCCCGGAATCTTGGGATGCCTCCATAAGGTGAACTTGAATAGTCGCTATGAGTGAGGGAATTACGCTATTAAGCAACCCGGGATGCCCTTATATTGTCCAAGTGGGAGGTTTTGTAATAAATAGCAAAAGTACCCAGGTACTCTAGGACCAGGAGAAACCTAAAAAAAAAAAAAATTCCTGGCAGTTCAGCCTGAAAAACATAGAAAAAGACAGTAAGAGGTCCTCCCTATATAAACCTATATCTATTATACCTATATATATACATATATATATGCAAATATGTACAGATAAGCAACGGCCGCAGGGCCACTCACTGAGTCTTTGGGCGCCAATACACTGTGTCCTCTGCCTGAGGTAACACAGATCAGAGCGGGAGACGCAGCAGGGGGGCGTGGCCAGCGTGGATCGCGCGCTGCAAGGCTCCGCCCAGCAGCTCCAAACTCCTAAAGGGCGCGGGCTGCGGCCTCATACCGAAGGCCCGGCCCCGCCCCCTCACTGAAGAGCGTGAGGGGAGAAATCCTCCCCTCAGCTCTGAGGTAAAAATCCAGCACCTGTCTCAGCTCTGAGGTAAAAACCCAGCACAGTGTCTGTCAGACGTGAGGGGAAGCTCCCCTCCATTAACACTCGCGCACCGGTGCTGCAGGCAGCCGCGGCACCGGGCGCATAATAGAGCCGGTAGCAGCCCGCATAACAAGAGGAGCTGCTCCCCGCTCGGTCACGCTACCAGCTCCAAACTCCTAAAGGGCGCGGGCTGCGGCCTCATACCGAAGGCCCGGCCCCGCCCCCTCACTGAAGAGCGTGAGGGGAGAAATCCTCCTCTCAGCTCTGAGGTAAAAATCCAGCAAAAAAGATTGCAACAAGTTTACATTATAACTATTCATACCAGAAAAGTAAACATTTTAAACAAACATTTCAAATAAATCTATTTTCCAGGCGCCCCCATAGAAAAACACCAGAAGCTGAATAAGAGGCCTCCACACAACTAAAAAAGGGGCCATTTAAGGGGAAAATTAAACTCTTGGACAGGGCATCCCAAACCGGAGTCACCAACCCGGTATAACCGCCTACCCTCTTTATAGGGTCTCGCGGTGGAGCATAGCTCCTGAGCACCTGAGGTGCTGTTATACCCTCGCTCGGACAGCAGTCAAGACTGGGAGGCATTTAAATAGCTATATATTAATAAAGGGAATAAAGAGTCCGAACGGAAATAAAAATATATATAGGCCGGGAGTAGACCCGGCTACCTTAAAGTCCCCCTGTGCAAGGAGGAGATATCATCTGCTGCTTGCTCGCCGTCTGCAGAGATGAAGACTGGGTAATGAGTGGGAGGTCCCAGGTACTTATGGACTGGGAGGGGCTTTCTTTCCTCCAATCATCTCTGCAGAAGCCCTCTACAGGACCATACTACCCACAGGTAATGAATATCTTGAAGCGGGGTGTGTGACATACTTAGAATATATAAAATATATATATAAAATATTAGAGATATACGTTTAAAATATCTAAACTAGGAGGCTGATTCATTACTAACGCCAGGTATTGGCAGATGAGCGCCTGTAGAGCGGCACTTAGAGCAACCGCTAGTATAAGCTGTAAGCAGGTATCGGCTGCTGTAACAGAGTGTCTCGGTAGCTGTAGTAACCTGGCCCGCATTGATGAATGTGATGTATGTTGGGCGCTCTAACAACAGTACAACGCTGCAGGGAGTGAGAGGTAGTGCCAGCTCAGTGCGACCGACTCTCAGCGTTCCACACCATACTTATCAAAAAAGGACACACACACAGCGTCAGCGCTCTAAATCTGGTCGCTATAGCATAGAGTGCCAGACGCTGTGTGATTAAAGTCTGTTTTTGAACACACATCCACCAGTAACAAAGCGAAAACACATGGAATGACATTGTTGTAACATTGTGACATTAAGTCAAAAAAGTTTGTAAAAGTGTTTGCAGCCAGGAGAGGTCACACAATGATTGGAGCAAAAAAAAACAAAAAAAGACGTCAAACAAGCTGTTTAAACACAAGCAAATGAATGGCCATTGAAATGTATGGGAGAGCGACAGTGAGCGAAAGGTAATACCTGGCGCTCTGGAAGCTACAGCGCCGGCGCTCTACGCTGAGCCGCCTGTAATAATACATTGGACGCTACATGGCGCTGTTAGAGACGCTCATCAGATTTGCTTTCATAAATGTGGTTTTGCCTACAGCGCCCGGCGTTCACCAGACGCTGCCTGCCGCTACGAGGCGCTACCTGGCACTATCCCTTCATGAATAACCCCCTAGGTCTCCAAGTAGCTTCCCTAGCTAGGAGAGTAATTGAGCCTCTTAGATGCTATGTTCACCAGACGCTGTCTGCCGCTACGTGGCGCTATCCCTTCATGAATAACCCCCTAGGTCTCCAAGTAGCTTCCCTAGCTAGGAGAGTAATTGATCCTCTTAGATGCTAATTTGGTATCGACAGAGACCCAGACATCCTGGCCGATGTTGGGTGGACACAATAGATTTGGGTGTATAAGTTATTCTTAATTATGTCATGTAAATGAAGTCAATGCCTGGCCATGAAATCCTTTTGTGAGTAGATGGGCTGGCCAAAGGGAGGGGCTAGTCCTTCCCAACAGGAAGTGAGGTGTCCTAGAAAGATTTGGGGGAAATATTTGGGCAGTTGGTAGAGGACCAAAGAGGAGAAAGGACGCATGTGCATGACAGCACGAGGGACATGTATTGCTAATTAAGAGCAAGTCATTTTAGCCCTATTTGGCAATATTAATAGTAATAGTACATTTTAGGAATTGTTTTATGTAATGGTTTAGTCCCTATGATACCTATACTGTCTAGGGGTTAATGTAACTGTTTGGGCCCTAATTATATATATATATTTTGTATTATTTTCACATATGTACTGCTGTCCTGTATCATAAGTTAGTGCACAATATACGGTAATCTTTTAATACACAATCATTGGTGTGATTCCTTTCGTCACCCACAACCTAGAACCTACAGTGAACAGTTATTGTTATATTTATCATTGGTATTTTTATTGATGTTTTTATAATAATAATTGTTCTCAGATTTGGTGAGCCAGCCAGGAGGTGTGGCTGGGAGTCATATAAGGGGGATATTCATGAAGGGATAGTGCCAGGTAGCGCCTCGTAGCGGCAGGCAGCGCCTGGTGAACGCCGGGCGCTGTAGGCAAAACCATATTTATGAAGGTGATTCTGGTGAGCGACTCTAACAGCGCCATGTAGCGTCACATGTATTATTACAGGCGGCTCAGCGTATAGCGCCGGCGCTCTAGCTTCCAGAGCGCCAGGTATTACCTTTCGCTCACTGTCGCTCTCCCATACATTTCAATGGCCGTTAATTTGCTTGTGTTTAAACAGCGTGTTTGACATTTCCTAATTTTTATTTTTTGCTGCAATCATTGTGTGACCTCTCCTGGCTGCAAACAAACACTTTTACAAACTTTTTAGACTTTTTATATTTTTATGCAGAATTGTCATTACGGGTCTGACACTAAAGTGTTATTGTCACAGTGTTATAACAATGTCATTCCATGTGTTTTCGCTTTGTTACAGGTGGATATGTGTTCAGAAACAGACTTTGATCACACAGCGTCTGGCGCTTTATGCTGTAGCGACCAGATTTAGAGCGCCAACGCTGTGTGTGATAGGTATGGTGTGGAGCGCTGAGAGTCGGACACACTGAGCTGGCGCTACCTCTCGCTCCCTGCAGCGTTATACTGTTGTTACAGTGCCCAACATACATCACACTCATCAATGCCGGCCAGGTTACTACAGCGACTGAGGCGCTCTGTTACGCGCCTGATACCTGCTTACAGCGTCTACTAGTGGTCACTCTAAGCGCTGCTATACAGACGCTCATCTGCCGATAACTGGTGTTAGTAGTGAATCAGCCTCTTAGTGTTGTGCATAGAGCTTGTGGTGTGGGTACAGTGGCAGGCTGATTCATTACTAGCGCCAGGTATAGGCAGATGAGCGTCTGTAAGAGCGACCGCTCGCATACGCTGTGATCGGCGCCTCATTCGCTGTATTAACCTGGCCGGCATTGATAAATGAGATGTATGTTGGGCGCTCTAACACCAGTACAGCACTGCAGGAAGCGAAAGGTGGCGCCAGCTCATTGCGACCAACTCTCAGCGACTCACACCATATTCAACAAAAAAACACACACACACACACAACGTCGGCGCTCTGGATCTGGTCGCTGTAGCATAGAGCGCCAGGCGCTGTGTGATTAAAGTTTGTTTTTGAACACATATCCACCAGTAACAAAAAACATAGAATGACATTGTTATAACATTGTGACATTAATACTTTAATGCCAGGCCTGTAATGACAATTCTGCATAAAAATATAAAAAAAAACAAAAAAGTTTTCAAAAATGACTCTTTCTAGGCCAGGAGAAGTGACACAATTATTTGAGAGAAAAAAAAAAATAAAAACAAAAAAACCCAGTTTAAACAGAAGAAAAGGAACATCCATTGAAATGTATGGGAGAGCGTCAGGTAGCGACAGGTAATACCCGGCGCTCTGAAAGCTAGAGCGACCGGCTCTATATGCTGAGCCACCTGTAATGATGAATCAGACGCTACATGGCGCTGCTAGAGTCGCTCACCAGATTTGCTTTCATAAATATGCTTTTGTGTACAGCGCCCGACGTTCACCAGACGCTGCCTGGCGCTACGAGGTGCTACCTGTCGCTAGACCTTGATGAATAAACCTCTATGCTGTTGTCGTACTAGCATAGCACAGGGACTAGTCAAATATATTTTTGAGTGCATTGGTTGCCAGTAGTTTTGCTACTGTTACTGTTTGATACTGTTTAGAGTAAAAGACCCTCTTGAGCGTGTCCCAGAAAAAATGGAGGATACTCCCAAGCCTTGGTCAGTAGCTAAGGAATATGTTGCATTGAAGCTTCGGATGGCGATTAGAGGCCGGTAAGATTTCCGGGGCTCGGCGTGCGCTTTCTTCCGATAAGAAGAGCGTGTTATAATTTGCCTTCATGCATTATAAATGCTAATGAATCCCTCCGAGAGGCAAATTACGGCTTAGACGCTTCCAAGGTTCTGTTGATCCTGCGAGGAGCTGAACGCCGTGTTACGCTTGTGTACACAATCATTCAGGCTAAATGGCTCCTCGGCCCTTCTATTCCCTTAATGGGCCGGCTGGGGGGTCATAGAGAGGATTTACGCACGCCCGCTTCGCTAATGAAGGCGCTGCTATTACTGCGCGTCTGGCCTAGAGAACAACTAGCGAGCCGGGGCCAGGCATGCTGGGAATTGTAGTCATGGCCGGCCTTACAGGTGTGAGGTCACACAGGGCGCCATTTTAACCTCTATGTAAGGGGGCGCCAGAAGCTCTCAACTGGATTTTTTTTTTCGAAATGCCCCTAATCTCTCTCTTCTACCTTTTTCCTCCTGCTTGTATTTCCCTTTCCTCATCTTTCTCTCGTATTTCATGATCCCCATTTCCTCTTGTCACCCTCCTCCCATCTCTCTATTTTAAGCTTCTTCATATCTCTTTTTTCTCTCTCTCTTTTCAGTATCTTGCTCTCTCTGTCTTCTCCCTCACACTGTTTCATCTTTTTCTCTGTTCCCTTCTCTTTTTTCTTTCTTTATGTATCTCTTTTTCTTTCTCTCTCTTTCTCCTTTTTTTCTAGCTTTCTTTCCTTTTCGTTTTCTCTCTCTTTCCCTTATCATTTTCTTTTTTCTTTCTTTTTCTTTCTTTCTGCTGCCGGCCTAAAAGATTCCAGCACCTGTCGCTTGTATTTTTCTCCAGGGCATCCCGATTCGGAATGTGTGAAATCCCCCAGGATGCCCATTAAAACTCACCTTTCCCCGCTGCATGCATGGGCTCTCATACAAAGAGAGATGTCTTTCTCTTTCTCCTTTTTTTTTCTAGCTTTCTTTCGTTTTCTCTCTCTTTCCCTTATCATTTTTTATTTGGAGGGACTGTCCCTCTTTTAAATCCATGTCCCCCTGTCCCTCGTTGTTCTCCTTTGTCCCTCTTTGAGGTGTAACATGCAGATCTGCAGCAATAAATGATTCATTTGCCTATTTAAAGTGTTTATATTGTTTTAAATGTTACAACCTATCTCCTATCCCCCCTCAATGAAGGGGCGTGGCCTAATTTAACAATTGTCCCTCTTTCTTACACTGAAAAGTTGGTAGGTATGCAGTTATGGACGATCGCCCTCGCTGCTCTTCTGATTTAGCTTCATTAAACCTCTGCTCTATACAATGTTGCCTGCAGTTTTCCCTCCAAAAAGCTCCCAACCAATCCCAGCCGTTTCCTGTTGTTCCCCAAATGTATCTTATGCCCCCTAAAGGGCAACGCCACCATTTTCACATTAATGAATACTTGAAGGGATGTAAATAGGAACATGCCAGTTAGTTAATAAGAAACAATGTACATAGAGTTGATAAGATATTAAACCCTTTTTTGGTTTCTAACCATTAAAGTGTATAGAGAGTGTAGTACCCATAATTAGACTCAAGAGCAGTGCCATAGGCAATCATTGGGCCAGAGACTCTTCTAGAAGGGAAGGTAGAGAGAGTTGTGATTGGTTGGAAAGTCTGAGGGAACAGCCTATCATATGTTTGACATGTGGACGAACATGTGATGGAAGGTTCTCTGAGGCAGCTAGAGGTTATATATGGGAGAGAGACTCTGGAACAGGGGGTTCTATACCACATGAATTGCTGAGGAGCAGAGTTATGATAATTTCCTGTCAGAGATCGTGAGGTAAAGCTCCAGCTCGACAGCAATGGCCACCCATAGGAATCTGGGGAATCCTTGTAGGGGGTAAGACCAGCTGGCTGACCCCAAGCTGTGGATGTGACAGGAAGGAACGTGACTGAATGGATGGATAAAGCTGGGCCATATGTTAATGTCTACCATTAGAGTCAATAGAGAGGAACCCTGTTATTCCAAGTATACAGCATGTCCTGCTCCAGAAGATATTCCTTACACTTGGGTTATACATCCAGTAGATGGCGCTGGACTGCAGAGACAGAAAAGTGGCTCCTCCCGGCCCCATATATACCAGGGACCTCCCACAAAGAAGATGTCTCTCTCTACTAGCAGGTGAGCGGGGCTTATTAGCCTGCGGCCCTGTAGGACTATTCCCACCCTTTCCTTTTACTGCCTCCCAGCTCAGGCTGCAGTGGTTCGGGTGAAGGTAGGTAGCACCGCTGTCAGGTGCTAAGGAGTGCTGCTCCAACCGCAGTCCCCCACCAAAGGGTAGGCGGTATAGGCCCATGGTGAGCCTTATGGGATGCCCCTCCCGGACTATATGCCCCTCGCCCCCCTGTCCCCGCAGTTGGCTCTCTTTAGGCTGGCCGTCGCTTCCCCTTCACTCTCCCTGGTAGATCTGGGGGGGGGGTGCATGTCTTGACTGTTGGGCTTATGTGATGATCCCTTTTGAATTGGTTGCACTGGTTTTCTCTTTGCCGCCGCCGCTGCATGCTTGTACTCCGCTCCACGGTTGGCGGCGCCATCATTGGCGGGCCTTGTCAGGTGGGCGCGTTTTCGGGGGGGAGGGCCTTGCAGCTGACGCGTCCTGCATCACTGTCTCCGCGGCCCGCCCCTCGAGGTATATGCGGGCACCATTTTGGTTCTCTTGCTGCGTGTGTCTGCCGTCTTCCTATCGCAGTCCGTAAGTGCCCCCGCGGGCTGGCTTATTTTGTATTTTATTGTACTGCTTTTTGCTTATGGGATCTTTTGCTTATGTCTTGCAGACGGGTCAAACTTAGTGGTTTCTCCCGGTCCTATCCCCTCTATTTAGTGTTATCTCTTATTGGAGGGCTAGTGTATTCCCTTACCTCCCACTTCCCTAGCGGGTTATTGGGGCATCCCGGGTTGCTTTTATTAGCGTCAATCCCTGTTGGCCTGTTGTCCCGTGATAATCACCATATGGAGGCTTCTTAGGATAATGTGCTCGGGGTTCCTTCGGGACAAGCCCGGCTGTGTATTGCGTGTGGGGTATCCCCTATAAGTGATGATGTTAGGGTGTGTGTACCCTGCGCCCAGCAGGTACTTGCGCTGCAGTCTGGTTACCTGCGGCTGGGCCTAGTGCTGCGCCCCCTCTGGCTTCACCTACCCCCCCACACTTACATCTGACTCCTAGTGAGGTGCATACCGGTGGGGAGTCTCAACCCGTTTTGGCTGCCCGGGTAGCCAGCATTGAAAGGCATATTGCTGGGTCTGGTCCGCGTAAGGCGGCATTTGGCACCCGGTATTACTCTTTTTCCTATGGAGGCTGAGGAGTTTTTTGATGTTACTGGGTATACCCCCCTGGAAGAGGGGGAATTATTTTCTGATTCAGAATCATCCGAGGAACAGCCTAGGGGTTATGCTGAGTCTGGTCTGACCCATGGGCTTCAGATGATACTGACAGACTTCTAGCTTACATTTTTGAAGTACTCTGTATCTCTCCTCCTGCCGTGGCCCCGCGGCAGCAGGGGGAGCTGTTTCATACTGTTAAACCACGCTTGGAGTTTCTTGAACAAACACATTTTAATAATCTGGTGTTCAAAGAGTGGGAACGGCCTAGCAGGCTGCCCGGGGTACCAAAGAGTTGGGATAAGAGGTATCCCTTTCCCGCTGAGGTGGTTAAACGTTAGTCATGTCCTCCCGAAGTGGATGCACCGGTTTTGGGCATGTCCAATACATCCGTCATGCATTCCCCTGACTCTACTACTCTGCGGGATGGGGAAGACAGGCGCATAGATCAGCTGTCTTGTCATGCTTTTGCCTGTGTGGGGACCACGCTGCATCCGGTCTGTGCCTCTGCTATTACAGTTGTTGCTCAGGAGTGTCTTGGATGGGGCCTCTGATGATGCAGGTAGTGAAGAGTATAGAGCTCTTCTGCTCTGCTCTGCTTCAAGGGGCTGCACCTCTTTGGTGAACGTCTGGACTTTGCTAAGGGAGGCAAGTTACCTCAGGGTAAAAGGCAGCCCTGGCCCTTTCGGGGTTCAGGTCTTTCTTCCTTCCGTGGCTCCAGAGTTGGATGGGGAGCTTCCTTTGCTGGGGCCCGCAGAGATTTTTGGGGCAGGGGCAGAGGACGTGGCCGCCCTGGCCCCTCCTGGGGTCCCAAGCCTAAGTCCTCTCCCAAGCCCCCTCAGGCATGATGGGGCGCCCTCACCCATCCGGGTGGGGGGACAGCTTCGGCTCTTTGCTCACGTCTGGAGGCGTCATGTCTCAGACCAGTGGATTCAGGAGGTAGTGTCCTCCGGTTACAAGATAGAGTTTGCAGCCTGGCCGCCCCCAAGATTCATCAGATCCCAGGTAGCTCAAAACCCCTTGTCAGCTCAGGGTCTCTCCTTAGCTGTCCAGAACCTTCTGGAATTGAAAGTCATCTGCCAAGTGCCCTAAAGTGGACCAACACCCAGGATTTTGACTATCCTGGGTGTTGGTCCACTTAGGTGGGGCACCCCGATCGGGGGTGCCCCGCTGTGTGAAACCCCCCCCGATCGCCGCAAAAACTCACCTCTCCCCGCTCCCACGTGACCTTGTCCGGCCAATGACAGCGCTCAGAGCCGCTCTGGTATGCGCGTCCAAAGCCGCTTGGACGCGCATACCAGAGCGCTGTCATTTGCTGCGTCTCTCGCTTCCCTCTAACAGGGAGCGCGCCTGCGCCGGCCATTCACAAAACGGCCGGCGCGGGAGCGCGCCCTGCTAGAGGGAAGCGAGAGACGCGGCCGCGTCTCGCGCATGCGCCGTTGGATCGCCGGTAAGGTAAGGATTGTGGGCCTCCTGGGGGGTGCCTCCCCGCGGGACATCCCGATTTCGGATGCCCCGCGGGGAGGGATCTGATCGGTCCGGGAATCTTATAGATTCCCGGGCCGATCCCCCCTGGGTGTTGGTCCACTTTAAGGGAAAGGGGCAAGGGCTATTATTCCAATCTTTTCACTGTTCCCAAAAAAGACATTCTCACCACTTCTCGGTCCTTCCAGCTGGTGGTGTCCACACTGGAGTCATTTGGCTGGGTGATCAACCACCCCAAATCTTCCCTGTCTCCTTCCAGGGTGAAGTCTTTTCTGGGCATGACTGGATACATCTCAGGTCAAGATCTTTCTTCCTCAGCAGAAGGTGGAGAGTCTTCAAGCGCAAGCTCAGCTCCTTCTGTCTTGTCCTCAACCGTCCATCAGGCAGGGAATGCAGCTGGTGGGCCTGATAGTGGCCTGCTTCGAGGCGGTTCCATTTGCTAAGTTTCACATGAGGCCTCTTCAGCTTCATCTCTTGTCAGTTTGGGATTGGGACCCTGTGTCCCTGGATCAGGTGTTTGTTCTGTCCCCTCTGGCTAGGCGGTCTCTAATGTGGTGGCTGGACTCAAGGAACCTGCTGGGGGCAGATCCTTTCTGGTCCCTTGCTGGGAGACTGTCACCATGGATGCCAGTCTGACCGGTTGGGGGGGGGGGCTTCTGGAAGTCCCTGCAATTCCAGGGTCAGTGGGGCCCTCAGGAGGCCCACACCCCTATCAACATTCTGGAGTTAAGGGCGATCAGGTTGGTTCTCGTCCACCTAACCCCACACCTTCGGGTCAGGCTGTTCAGGTCCCCTCGGACAACCAGACGGCGGTTGCCTACATCAATCATCAGGGAGGGCCCTCAGGGAAGTGTCCCTGATACTGTCCTGGGCGGAGGAGAATGTTCCCTGCATCTCAGCCGTGTACATTCCGGGGGTGGAGAATCTGGAGGTGGACTCTCTGAGCAGGGGCACCTCTCGCCTGGGAGAATGGTCCCTCAGCAACAGGGTGTTTCGCTCCCTGTGTCACTGTTGGGGTCAGCCAGATGGGGATCTGTTTGCGTCCCGTCACAATCACAAGCTTCCAGTCTTTGTCTCTCTGTCCCAGGATCCTCTGGCCTTAGCCATGGATGCCTTGGCAATGTCCTGGAAGAGCTTTCAACTCCTCCTCCTTTCAACTTCCCTGTCGCGTGTTTTTTTCCAGGATTCTGGAATTTCTGCAACATGGTTTGGATCTGGGTCTTCAACTCAGTACTCTTAAAGGTCATGTTTCTGCCTTGGCCACTTTCTTCCAAAGATCCTTTGCTCAGCATCCCCTGGTCAAGACCTTTTTCCAAGGGGTTACTCACGTGCATCCCCCACGTAAGCCTATGTTACCAGTCTGGGACTTGAACTTGGTCTTATCTGCCTTGCAGGGGTCTCCCTTTTGAACCCTTGTAGGAGGCCCCTTTGTCCATTCTTACGCTTAAGGTAGTCTTTTTGGTGGCTATCACTTCTGTTAAGTGTGTTTCTGAGTTGGCGGCGCTTTCTATCAAACCTCCTTACTTTGAGAGACACCAGACAAGGTGGTGTTTCGTTTTAAGCCAGATTTTCTGCCTAAGGTTGTGTCTGCATTTCATCTCAATCAGGACATTAGGCTCGATTCAGAGACACATTCGTCCAGGCTTCCATAGCTGTCTGTGAAAGTTTTGTTGGGTGTTAGTCATTTTTTTGCTTTTTTTCGTTCATTTTTCATTCGTACGAACGTTCGGGAATGCGTTTCGATGAACAGAAGCAAATCGGAACATTTCCGTTAGTTCGGATCATTTTCCAAGCAAAATCGGAAATTTTCCGTTCGTTCAGAAAACTTCCGTTGTTGGGATGGGTTTCTGTCTGATTCAGAGAGCTGATTTCCGACGGATCACCACCCTATAAATCCGTTTCATTTCCGTTCCACTTACGAGACCTTTGAGGGCTCGGATTGCTATTGTTGAACATGTTTTGCGGCTATGTGGAGGAGTCTGCGCGCCTTTAGCACCAAGGCATTGCATGTATCAGCATGGCCGAGGCCATAAATTGTATAGCAATGCATACCTGAATTAATACATTTCATGTATGCCTTATAGATGCATTTTAATGCTGACCTAAATTAGTCCTTAGCATGTAAACATTTATTTTCCCACACATCCATATAATTGCTATATTTTTTTAGACTTATGTCCTTTGTGAATTATATTTGGATTGTTGAACTTGAATCTTAATTTGTTGTAGGAGTTATTGTTTTAGTTGGTTACCTTTGCTTTGTGTAATTATTTTATATTTGGTTGCAGGAACCCCAAGATGTGCCACTCGCCCTTGCTCCTGATGCCCGTTCTTTGCCTGCAGAATGCGGGCCAGGGGTTCTCTAATCGGGCATTATGCAAAACCCGGGCCGTGGTGGCGAGGGCCCTCTGGCTTTTGAAGTCCAGACTTAGGTGTTTGGACCATACGGGGGGGGGGGGGGGGGGCACTGCAGTATGACCCCAACAAGGTTATACCAATATTTTAATTTACGCTTTTTAAAAGGGACCACACGTGCCAGAGTGGCACAACTGAGTGTCAGGGTCCTTCAGTTGGTGGGCGAGATGCAGGAGCTGCGCAACTCGTTGGGGACCACAGATGAAGAATAATGTTCTGTGGGCTGCCATTGCTATGTATTTAGTTTTTTATAGTTGTAAACATTTGAAATTTTTAAACATTTTATATTTTATGATGGATTAAAAAAAAAATGTTACATTGTCATTTTATTTACAAAATACATTAACACAAAACTAACGGGCCCAGAAATATTTATAGATGAATATTCACATGACCGAGATTTAGGGGGCTAAAATGGAAGAAGAACCTAACCGAGAAGTGGTTTGGGTGAGCTTTAAGGGTCCAAAAGGGAAGATGGAGGACAGTGCTAAGTGATTTAGCTAAACATTGTAGTAGAAGTGAGGGTGGCAAATATGTATGTGAGCACTTTAATGAGTTAAGTTTGTAGTGCGCAGGCGCAAGATCGTAAGGATTCCGTCTGGACGATTATTTATTGTAAAATGGAAACAGAATCTATTGGGAAACGTAAAGGATTCGTTGGAGGATACGATGGGAAAAGGGCAAAAACGAAAGCCTACGTTGTAACATGTGGAAATGAAACGGAAAAGTCTGGATGGAAAATGACATCCTCGTAATTCGTAATCTGCCGTACGAACGGACGGAAACTTTACACAAGGTTTTCAATGCATGCATAGAATCGCTCGTACGCTCATACGAGAACAGAGACATTTCACAAAAAAAACAGATCGGCACGAAAACAGAAGTTTTTTTGTGTCTCTCTGAATCGAGCCTATTGTTTTGCTTTCTCTGTGCCCTAATCCTAGTAACTCTAAGGAGAGGGTCTTACATTCTCTGGATGTGGTCAGGAACTTGAAGTTCTATTTGGTGGCTACTGATTCCTTCAGGAAGACTGATGCTCTTTTTGTGGTCCCTTCTGGACCTAAGAAGGGTCTGTCTCCAGCTAAGTCTACTATCAGCAAGTGGATCCGTCAGGCTGTAATACAGGCCCACTCTGCTAAGGGGAAGGAGCCTCCCTTCCGCCTTACTGCTCATTCCACTCGTGCTATTGGTGCCTCTTGGGCTTTTCAGCACCAGGCTTCTGTTAAACAAGTTTGCAAGGCCGCTTTTACGAGGTTGATGTTAGGGCCTCAGCTGATGCTGCTTTTGGTCGCAAAGTTCTGCAGGCGGCAGTGGTTTAAACTGCCCGCTGTTACTTTTGGGGATCCCACCCTACTTTACAGGCACTGCTATTGGATGTCCCATGTGTAAGGAATCTTCTAGAGCAGGACGTGCTGTATACTTTGAATAATACATTTCTGTGATTACTCACCTGTGGAATTGGTATTATATGTATACAGCACGTCCTTTTCCACCCCGCCCTTGTTATCATTATTCTTATTTACCTCTGTATGGTGATTGTTCAGCTGTTCATTGAATTAGGATTATTATAATTCTCCCGGCTTCATTTTAACTGCTTTTCAATACTGGGGAATTTGTGGGAGGTCCCTGGTATATAAGGGGCCGGGAGGGGCCACTTTTCTGTCTCTGCAGTCCAGCGCCATCTTGTGGATGTATAACCCATGTATAAATGTGTAAGGAATCTTCTGGAGAAGGACGTGCTGTATACTTATAATACCAATTCTACAGGTGAGTAATCACAGAATTGTATTTTTATATATTGGATTGTCGATCGTCTTTATGAACCTGCACAGTGAGTACTAACCTCCCCTGTGGTGAAGCCCCAGCACCCCACACAGACACACCTAGAGCACCCTGGGCCTAGAAGAACCCCAGCACCCCACCCACACAGACTCACCTAGAGCACCCTGGGCCTAGAAGAACCCCAGCACCCCACCCACACAGACAACAAGGGTGTATGCACCAAAGCCACCTTGTAAGCACCAAAACTGACAGCACAGAAGAATGTAAGCTGCCAATAGTGCTCCCCGCTTCCCTAGCATCTCAATAGCTGAAGAGAGGATGTGCACCTTGTGCCACTTAGGGCTAGTTATCAGTCCCCTTCTCAATGGCTGAGCTAATGGGCCCTGGTGTGCCAGTGTTTCATGTATTACTGCACCAATTACCAAACTCAACCCTAGTTGCCCTCCAAATGATCCCTGTCTCAGTTAAGTCTGCCCCAGTCCACACCGCCACTTATAGTGTTCTATACGTTGGTGGGGAATCTGTGTAAAAATGTGTTTCTGACCCATACCTGTCTGACCTCAAGTCCATCTCTTCCTTTTGGATACAGCAACCTCTGCCTTCCCGAACTCTGGCTTATACCTGAACCATTATATCACCTTCTAATTTAAAGCCTGTATGGACTAATCTCTCCCTAACAACCTTGATCATTCTCAATCTCACTTCTCACCGCTTTGTCCTGGTGGTACACCCGCCTTAGTGGCCACAGGTGCCATTTCTTACGTCCAAAACTCCCAAGAGGCAACCGAGTGCTGGGACGGTGTACAGTGCCTTCTAAAGCAAAACGGGGACCCTACTATAGGTAATCAAGGTAGACCAAGATTGGGACTTGTCACCTGTACAAAGGGCCAATGATCAGCCAGGGCATTACAGTGGCTATTCAATGGCATAGGAATGGCAGCCAGGGTATCCCATTCAGGTCACTGCAGTTCACCATTTAGTGTATGGACCAATCATAAGCAGCTGATTATTTTTGAGATGCATTTTTGCTCCACCACATTCAGTGATTTCACAAACTTAAATAGATGCCATCTCCTGACTCCACCCAAAAAAGATGAAGGACACAGAAATTGCCAATACTAAAATAATTTATTCCAGTGATAAATATACATATAATAGTCTCTTATACACAAACACTATATACAGACACATATATGGAAGTTTAATGTTGGGGGGGGGGGGGCAGCTAATAGCTTTCTGTCCTTCAGCGCTGGGAATCGGGTACACAAGGGCATCTCAACACCCAACAATGGAGCAGCTCACCACTAAAATGAACTGGGTCATAAGAGGGACATAACTGAACTTGAACTGGTTCAAAGGCTGGCAACTCAATTAATAAATGGAATGGGGGGGGGGGGGTGCTCCAATAACTATGTAGACTGCCCAAAGAAATTAAATAAAGGGAACACTTAGACACAATTAAACTCCAAGTCATCATTTCTGTGAAATGATTCTGTTCTGTTCTGAAGCAACAATGATTGTGAATCAATTTTCCTACTGTTGTGCAACTGGAACAGACGACAGGTAGAAATGATCAGCAATTAGCAAGACGACCCCGATAAAGGAGAGGTTCTGCAGGTGGTGGCCACCGACCATTTCTCCATTCTCATCATTTTTGGCTGTTTTGGTCACTTTTGTATTCTGTTATTGCTCTCACCCCTAGAGGTAGGATGAGATGGTGTCTACAAACCACAGAAGTTGCTCAGGTAGTGCAGCTCATCCAGGATGGCACATCAGTGTGAGCTGTGGCAAGAGGGTTAGCTGTATCTGTCACCACAGGGTCCAGAGTATGGAGCAGATACCAGGAGACAGGCCAGAGTCCAGAACATGGACCAGATACCAGGAGACAGGCCAGTGTCCAGAGCATGGATCAGATACCAGGAGGCAGGCCACTGCCCAGAGCATGGAGCAGATACCAGGAGACAGGCCAGTGCCCAGAGCATGGAGCAGATACCAGGAGACAGGCCAGTGTCCAGAGCATGGAGCAGATACCAGGAGGCAGGCCACTGCCCAGAGCATGGAGCAGATACCAGGAGACAGGCCAGTGCCCAGAGCATGGATCAGATACCAGGAGACAGGCCAGTGTCCAGAGTATAGAGCAGATACCAGGAGACAGGCCAGTGCCCAGAGCATGGAGCAGATACCAGGAGACAGGCCAGTGTCCAGAGCATGGATCAGATACCAGGAGGCAGGCCACTGCCCAGAGCATGGAGCAGATACCAGGAGACAGGCCAGTGCCCAGAGCATGGAGCAGATACCAGGAGACAGGCCAGTGTCCAGAGCATGGAGCAGATACCAGGAGGCAGGCCACTGCCCAGAGCATGGAGCAGATACCAGGAGACAGGCCAGTGCCCAGAGCATGGATCAGATACCAGGAGACAGGCCAGTGTCCAGAGTATAGAGCAGATACCAGGAGACAGGCCAGTGCCCAGAGCATGGAGCAGATACCAGGAGACAGGCCAGTGCCCAGAGCATGGAGCAGATACCAGGAGACAGGCCAGTGCCCAGAGCATGGAGCAGATACCAGGAGACAGGCCAGTGTCCAGAGCATGGATCAGATACCAGGAGGCCGGCCACTGCCCAGAGCATGGAGCAGATACCAGGAGACAGGCCAGTGTCCAGAGCATGGAGCAGATACCAGGAGACAGGCCAGTGTCCAGAGCATGGATCAGATACCAGGAGGCAGGCCACTGCCCAGAGCATGGAGCAGATACCAGGAGACAGGCCAGTGTCCAGAGCATGGAGCAGATACCAGGAGACAGGCCACTGCCCAGAGCATGGAGCAGATACCAGGAGACAGGCCAGTGTCCAGAGCATGGAGCAGATACCAGGAGACAGGCCAGTGTCCAGAGCATGGAGCAGATACCAGGAGGCAGGCCACTGCCCAGAGCATGGAGCAGATACCAGGAGACAGGCCAGTGTCCAGAGCATGGAGCAGATACCAGGAGACAGGCCACTGCCCAGAGCATGGAGCAGATACCAGGAGACAGGCCAGTGTCCAGAGCATGGAGCAGATACCAGGAGACAGGCCACTGCCCAGAGCATGGAGCAGATACCAGGAGACAGGCCAGTGTCCAGAGCATGGAGCAGATACCAGGAGACAGGCCAGTGCCCAGAGCATGGAGCAGATACCAGGAGACAGGCCAGTGTCCAGAGCATGGAGCAGATACCAGGAGGCAGGCCACTGCCCAGAGCATGGAGCAGATACCAGGAGACAGGCCAGTGCCCAGAGCATGGAGCAGATACCAGGAGACAGGCCAGTGCCCAGAGCATGGAGCAGATACCAGGAGACAGGCCAGTGCCCAGAGCATGGAGCAGATACCAGGAGACAGGCCAGTGTCCAGAGCATGGATCAGATACCAGGAGGCCGGCCACTGCCCAGAGCATGGAGCAGATACCAGGAGACAGGCCAGTGTCCAGAGCATGGAGCAGATACCAGGAGACAGGCCAGTGTCCAGAGCATGGATCAGATACCAGGAGGCAGGCCACTGCCCAGAGCATGGAGCAGATACCAGGAGACAGGCCAGTGTCCAGAGCATGGAGCAGATACCAGGAGACAGGCCACTGCCCAGAGCATGGAGCAGATACCAGGAGACAGGCCAGTGTCCAGAGCATGGAGCAGATACCAGGAGACAGGCCAGTGTCCAGAGCATGGATCAGATACCAGGAGGCAGGCCACTGCCCAGAGCATGGAGCAGATACCAGGAGACAGGCCAGTGTCCAGAGCATGGAGCAGATACCAGGAGACAGGCCACTGCCCAGAGCATGGAGCAGATACCAGGAGACAGGCCAGTGTCCAGAGCATGGAGCAGATACCAGGAGACAGGCCACTGCCCAGAGCATGGAGCAGATACCAGGAGACAGGCCAGTGTCCAGAGCATGGAGCAGATACCAGGAGACAGGCCACTGCCCAGAGCATGGAGCAGATACCAGGAGACAGGCCAGTGTCCAGAGCATGGAGCAGATACCAGGAGACAGGCCACTGCCCAGAGCATGGAGCAGATACCAGGAGACAGGCCAGTGTCCAGAGCATGGAGCAGATACCAGGAGACAGGCCACTGCCCAGAGCATGGAGCAGATACCAGGAGACAGGCCAGTGTCCAGAGCATGGAGCAGATACCAGGAGTCAGGCCAGTGCCCAGAGCATGGAGCAGATACCAGGAGACAGACCAGTGCTCAAAGCTTGGAGCAGATACCAGGAGTCAGGCCAGTGCCCAGAGCATGGAGCAGATACCAGGAGACAGACCAGTGCCCAGAGCATGGAGCAGATACCAGCAGACAGGCCAGTGCCCAGAGCATAGAGCAGATACCAGGAGACAGACCAGTGCCCAGAGCATGGATCAGATACCAGGAGACAGACCAGTGCCCAGAGCATGGAGCAGATACCAGGAGACAGACCAGTGCCCAGAGCATGGAGAAGATACCAGGAGACAGGCCAGTGTCCAGAGCATGGAGCAGATACCAGGAGACAGGCCAGTGTCCAGAGCATGGAGCAGATACCAGGAGACAGGCCAGTGTCCAGAGCATGGAGCAGATACCAGGAGACAGGCCAGTGTCCAGAGCATGGAGCAGATACCGGGAGACAGGCCAGTGTCCAGAGCATGGATCAGATGCCAGGAGACAGGCCAGTGCCCAGAGCATGGAGCAGATACCAGGAGACAGGCCAGTGCCCAGAGCATGGAGCAGATACCAGGAGACAGGCCAGTGCCCAGAGCATGGAGAAGATACCAGGAGACAGGCCAGTGTCCAGAGCATGGAGCAGATACCAGGAGACAGGCCAGTGTCCAGAGCATGGAGCAGATACCAGGAGACAGGCCAGTGTCCAGAGCATGGAGCAGATACCGGGAGACAGGCCAGCAGCCAGAGTATGGAGCAGATACCAGGAGACAGGCCAGTGTCCAGAACATGGAGCAGATACCAGGAGACAGGCCAGTGCCCAGAGCATGGAGCAGATACCAGGAGACAGGCCAGTGTCCAGAACATGGACCAGATACCAGGAGACAGGCCAGTGTCCAGAGCATGGAGCAGATACCAGGAGACAGGCCAGTGCACAGAGCATGGAGCAGATACCAGGAGACAGGCCAGTGACCAGAACATGGACCAGATACCAGGAGACAGGCCAGTGGTCAGAGCATGGACCAGATACCAGGAGGCAGGCCACTGCCCAGAGCATGGAGCAGATACCAGGAGACAGGCCAGTGCCCAGAGCATGGAGCAGATACCAGGAGACAGGCCAGCGGCCAGAGCATGGAGCAGATACCAGGAGACAGGCCAGTGACCAGAACATGGACCAGATACCAGGAGACAGGCCAGTGGTCAGAGCATGTACCAGATACCAGGAGACAGGCCAGTGTCCAGAACATGGACCAGATACCTGGAGACAGGCCAGTGTCCAGAACATGGACCAGATACCAGGAGACAGGCCAGTGCCCAGAGCATGGAGCAGATACCAGGAGACAGGCCAGTGTCCAGAACATGGACCAGATACCAGGAGACAGGCCAGTGTCCAGAGCATGGAGCAGATACCAGGAGACAGGCCAGTGCACAGAGCATGGAGCAGATACCAGGAGACAGGCCAGTGTCCAGAACATGGACCAGATACCAGGAGACAGGCCAGTGTCCAGAGCATGGAGCAGATACCAGGAGACAGGCCAGTGCACAGAGCATGGAGCAGATACCAGGAGACAGGCCAGTGTCCAGAACATGGACCAGATACCAGGAGACAGGCCAGTGCACAGAGCATGGAGCAGATACCAGGAGACAGGCCAGTGACCAGAACATGGACCAGATACCAGGAGACAGGCCAGTGGTCAGAGCATGGACCAGATACCAGGAGACAGGCCAGCGGCCAGAGCATGGAGCAGATAACAGGAGACAGGCCAGTGACCAGAACATGGACCAGATACCAGGAGACAGGCCAGTGGTCAGAGCATAGAGCAGATACCAGGAGACAGGCCAGCGTCCAGAGTATGGAGCAGATACCGGGAGACAGGCCAGCAGCCAGAGTATGGAGCAGATACCAGGAGACAGGCCAGTGTCCAGAACATGGACCATATACCAGGAGACAGGCCAGTGTCCAGAGCATGGAGCAGATACCAGGAGACAGGCCACTGCCCAGAGCATGGAGCAGATACCAGGAGACAGGCCAGTGTCCAGAGCATGGAGCAGATACCAGGAGACAGGCCACTGCCCAGAGCATGGAGCAGATACCAGGAGACAGGCCAGTGTCCAGAGCATGGAGCAGATACCAGGAGACAGGCCACTGCCCAGAGCATGGAGCAGATACCAGGAGACAGGCCAGTGTCCAGAGCATGGAGCAGATACCAGGAGTCAGGCCAGTGCCCAGAGCATGGAGCAGATACCAGGAGACAGACCAGTGCTCAAAGCTTGGAGCAGATACCAGGAGTCAGGCCAGTGCCCAGAGCATGGAGCAGATACCAGGAGACAGACCAGTGCCCAGAGCATGGAGCAGATACCAGGAGACAGGCCAGTGCCCAGAGCATAGAGCAGATACCAGGAGACAGACCAGTGCCCAGAGCATGGATCAGATACCAGGAGACAGACCAGTGCCCAGAGCATGGAGAAGATACCAGGAGACAGACCAGTGCCCAGAGCATGGAGAAGATACCAGGAGACAGGCCAGTGTCCAGAGCATGGAGCAGATACCAGGAGACAGGCCAGTGTCCAGAGCATGGAGCAGATACCAGGAGACAGGCCAGTGTCCAGAGCATGGAGCAGATACCAGGAGACAGGCCAGTGTCCAGAGCATGGAGCAGATACCGGGAGACAGGCCAGTGTCCAGAGCATGGAGCAGATACCAGGAGACAGGCCAGTGCCCAGAGCATGGAGCAGATACCAGGAGACAGGCCAGTGCCCAGAGCATGGAGCAGATACCAGGAGACAGGCCAGTGCCCAGAGCATGGAGAAGATACCAGGAGACAGGCCAGTGTCCAGAGCATGGAGCAAATACCAGGAGACAGGCCAGTGTCCAGAGCATGGAGCAGATACCAGGAGACAGGCCAGTGTCCAGAGCATGGAGCAGATACCGGGAGACAGGCCAGCAGCCAGAGTATGGAGCAGATACCAGGAGACAGGCCAGTGTCCAGAACATGGAGCAGATACCAGGAGACAGGCCAGTGCCCAGAGCATGGAGCAGATACCAGGAGACAGGCCAGTGTCCAGAACATGGACCAGATACCAGGAGACAGGCCAGTGTCCAGAGCATGGAGCAGATACCAGGAGACAGGCCAGTGCACAGAGCATGGAGCAGATACCAGGAGACAGGCCAGTGACCAGAACATGGACAAGATACCAGGAGACAGGCCAGTGGTCAGAGCATGGACCAGATACCAGGAGGCAGGCCACTGCCCAGAGCATGGAGCAGATACCAGGAGACAGGCCAGTGCCCAGAGCATGGAGCAGATACCAGGAGACAGGCCAGCGGCCAGAGCATGGAGCAGATACCAGGAGACAGGCCAGTGACCAGAACATGGACCAGATACCAGGAGACAGGCCAGTGGTCAGAGCATGGACCAGATACCAGGAGACAGGCCAGTGTCCAGAACATGGACCAGATACCTGGAGACAGGCCAGTGTCCAGAACATGGACCAGATACCAGGAGACAGGCCAGTGCCCAGAGCATGGAGCAGATACCAGGAGACAGGCCAGTGTCCAAAACATGGACCAAATACCAGGAGACAGGCCAGTGTCCAGAGCATGGAGCAGATACCAGGAGACAGGCCAGTGCACAGAGCATGGAGCAGATACCAGGAGACAGGCCAGTGTCCAGAACATGGACCAGATACCAGGAGACAGGCCAGTGTCCAGAGCATGGAGCAGATACCAGGAGACAGGCCAGTGCACAGAGCATGGAGCAGATACCAGGAGACAGGCCAGTGTCCAGAACATGGACCAGATACCAGGAGACAGGCCAGTGCACAGAGCATGGAGCAGATACCAGGAGACAGGCCAGTGACCAGAACATGGACCAGATACCAGGAGACAGGCCAGTGGTCAGAGCATGGACCAGATACCAGGAGACAGGCCAGCGGCCAGAGCATGGAGCAGATACCAGGAGACAGGCCAGTGACCAGAACATGGACCAGATACCAGGAGACAGGCCAGTGGTCAGAGCATAGAGCAGATACCAGGAGACAGGCCAGCGTCCAGAGTATGGAGCAGATACCGGGAGACAGGCCAGCAGCCAGAGTATGGAGCAGATACCAGGAGACAGGCCAGTGTCCAGAACATGGACCATATACCAGGAGACAGGCCAGTGCCCAGAGCATGGAGCAGATACCAGGAGACAGGCCAGTGTCCAGAACATGGACCAGATACCAGGAGACAGGCCAGTGTCCAGAGCATGGAGCAGATACCAGGAGACAGGCCAGTGCACAGAGCATGGAGCAGATACCAGGAGACAGGCCAGTGTCCAGAACATGGACCAGATACCAGGAGACAGGCCAGTGTCCAGAGCATGGAGCAGATACCAGGAGACAGGCCAGTGCACAGAGCATGGAGCAGATACCAGGAGACAGGCCAGTGTCCAGAACATGGACCAGATACCAGGAGACAGGCCAGTGCCCAGAGTATGGATCAGATACCAGGAGGCAGGCCACTGCCCAGAGCATGGAGCAGATACCAGGAGACAGGCCAGTGCCCAGAGCATGGAGCAGATACCAGGAGACAGGCCAGCGGCCAGAGCATGGAGCAGATACCAGGAGACAGGCCAGCGGCCAGAGCATGGAGCAGATACCAGGAGACAGGCCAGTGACCAGAACATGGACCAGATACCAGGAGACAGGCCAGTGGTCAGAGCATGGACCAGATACCAGGAGACAGGCCAGTGTCCAGAACATGGACCAGATACCTGGAGACAGGCCAGTGTCCAGAACATGGACCAGATACCAGGAGACAGGCCAGTGCCCAGAGCATGGACCAGATACCAGGAGACAGGCCAGTGTCCAGAGCATGGAGCAGATACCAGGAGACAGGCCAGTGTCCAGAGCATGGAGCAGATACCAGGAGACAGGCCAGTGCACAGAGCATGGAGCAGATACCAGGAGACAGGCCAGTGTCCAGAACATGGACCAGATACCAGGAGACAGGCCAGTGTCCAGAGCATGGACCAGATACCAGGAGACAGGCCAGTGCACAGAGCATGGAGCAGATACCAGGAGACAGGCCAGTGTCCAGAACATGGACCAGATACCAGGAGACAGGCCAGTGCCCAGAGTATGGATCAGATACCAGGAGGCAGGCCACTGCCCAGAGCATGGAGCAGATACCAGGAGACAGGCCAGTGCCCAGAGCATGGAGCAGATACCAGGAGACAGGCCAGCGGCCAGAGCATGGAGCAGATACCAGGAGACAGGCCAGTGACCAGAACATGGACCAGATACCGGGAGACAGGCCAGTGACCAGAACATGGACCAGATACCGGGAGACAGGCCAGTAGTCAGAGCATGGAGCAGATACCAGGAGACAGGCCAGTGTCCAGAGTATGGAGCAGATACCGGGAGACAGGCCAGCAGCCAGAGTATGGAGCAGATACCTGGAGACAGGCCAGTGTCCAGAACATGGACCAGATACCAGGAGACAGGCCAGTGCCCAGAGCATGGAGCAGATACCAGGAGACAGGCCAGTGTCCAGAACATGGACCAGATACCAGGAGACAGGCCAGTGTCCAGAGCATGGAGCAGATACCAGGAGACAGGCCAGTGCACAGAGCATGGAGCAGATACCAGGAGACAGGCCAGTGTCCAGAACATGGACCAGATACCAGGAGACAGGCCAGTGTCCAGAGCATGGAGCAGATACCAGGAGACAGGCCAGTGCACAGAGCATGGAGCAGATACCAGGAGACAGGCCAGTGTCCAGAACATGGACCAGATACCAGGAGACAGGCCAGTGCCCAGAGTATGGATCAGATACCAGGAGGCAGGCCACTGCCCAGAGCATGGAGCAGATACCAGGAGACAGGCCAGTGACCAGAACATGGACCAGATACCAGGAGACAGGCCAGCGGCCAGAGCATGGACCAGATACCAGGAGACAGGCCAGTGTCCAGAGCGTGGAGCAGATACCAGGAGACAGGCCAGTGACCAGAACATGGACCAGATACCAGGAGACAGGCCAGTGGTCAGAGCATGGACCAGATACCAGGAGACAGGCCAGCGGCCAGAGCATGGAGCAGATACCAGGAGACAGGCCAGTGACCAGAACATGGACCAGATACCAGGAGACAGGCCAGTGGTCAGAGCATGGACCAGATACCAGGAGACAGGCCAGTGTCCAGAGTATGGAGCAGATACCGGGAGACAGGCCAGTGCCCAGAGCATGGAGCAGATACCAGGAGACAGGCCAGTGCCCAGAGCATGGAGCAGATACCAGGAGACAGGCCAGTGTCCAGAACATGGACCAGATACCAGGAGACAGGCCAGTGCCCAGAGCATGGAGCAGATACCAGGAGACAGGCCAGTGCCCAGAGCATGGAGCAGATACCAGGAGACAGGCCAGTGTCCAGAACATGGACCAGATACCAGGAGACAGGCCAGTGCACAGAGCATGGAGCAGATACCAGGAGACAGGCCAGTGTCCAGAGCATGGACCAGATACCAGGAGACAGGCCAGTGTCCAGAGCATGGACCAGATACCAGGAGACAGGCCAGTGTCCAGAGCATGGAGCAGATACCAGGAGACAGGCCAGTGTCCAGAACATGGACCAGATACCAGGAGACAGGCCAGTGCCCAGAGTATGGAGCAGATACCAGGAGACAGGCCAGCGGCCAGAGCATAGAGCAGATACCAGGAGACAGGCCAGTGCCCAGAGTATGGAGCAGATACCAGGAGACAGGCCAGCGGCCAGAGCATGGAGCAGATACCAGGAGACAGGCCAGTGACCAGAACATGGACCAGATACCAGGAGACAGGCCAGTGGTCAGAGCATGGACCAGATACCAGGAGACAGGCCAGCGGCCAGAGCATGGAGCAGATACCAGGAGACAGGCCAGTGACCAGAACATGGACCAGATACCAGGAGACAGGCCAGTGGTCAGAGCATGGAGCAGATACCAGGAGACAGGCCAGTGTCCAGAGTATGGAGCAGATACCGGGAGACAGGCCAGCAGCCAGAGTATGGAGCAGATACCAGGAGACAGGCCAGTGTCCAGAACATGGACCAGATACCAGGAGACAGGCCAGTGCCCAGAGCATGGATCAGATACCAGGAGGCAGGCCAGTGCCCAGAGCATGGAGCAGATACCAGGAGACAGGCCAGTGCCCAGAGCATGGAGCAGATACCAGGAGACAGGCCAGTGCCCAGAGCATGGATCAGATACCAGGAGGCAGGCCACTGCCCAGAGCATGGAGCAGATACCAGGAGACAGGCCAGTGCCCAGAGCATGGATCAGATACCAGGAGACAGGCCAGTGCCCAGAGCATGGATCAGATACCAGGAGACAGGCCAGTGTCCAGAGTATAGAGCAGATACCAGGAGACAGGCCAGTGCCCAGAGCATGGAGCAGATACCAGGAGACAGGCCAGTGCCCAGAGCATGGAGCAGATACCAGGAGACAGGCCAGTGTCCAGAGCATGGAGCAGATACCAGGAGACAGGCCAGTGCACAGAGCATGGAGCAGATACCAGGAGGCAGGCCACTGCCCAGAGCATGGAGCAGATACCAGGAGACAGGCCAGTGTCCAGAGCATGGAGCAGATACCAGGAGACAGGCCAGTGTCCAGAGCATGGATCAGATACCAGGAGGCAGGCCACTGCTCAGAGCATGGAGCAGATACCAGGAGACAGACCAGTGCTCAGAGCTTGGAGCAGATACCAGGAGTCAGGCCAGTGCCCAGAGCATGGAGCAGATACCAGGAGACAGACCAGTGCCCAGAGCATGGAGCAGATACCAGGAGACAGGCCAGTGCCCAGAGCATAGAGCAGATACCAGGAGACAGACCAGTGCCCAGAGCATGGATCAGATACCAGGAGACAGACCAGTGCCCAGAGCATGGAGCAGATACCAGGAGACAGACTAGTGCCCAGAGCATGGAGAAGATACCAGGAGACAGGCCAGTGTCCAGAGCATGGAGCAGATACCAGGAGACAGGCCAGTGTCCAGAGCATGGAGCAGATACCAGGAGACAGGCCAGTGTCCAGAGCATGGAGAAGATACCGGGAGACAGGCCAGTGTCCAGAGCATGGAGCAGATACCAGGAGACAGGCCAGTGCCCAGAGCATGGAGCAGATACCAGGAGACAGGCCAGTGCCCAGAGCATGGAGCAGATACCAGGAGACAGGCCAGTGCCCAGAGCATGGAGAAGATACCAGGAGACAGGCCAGTGCCCAGAGCATGGAGAAGATACCAGGAGACAGGCCAGTGCCCAGAGCATGGAGCAGATACCAGGAGACAGGCCAGTGCACAGAGCATGGAGCAGATACCAGGAGACAGGCCAGTGCACAGAGCATGGAGCAGATACCAGGAGACAGGCCAGTGTCCAGAGCATGGAGCAGATACCAGGAGACAGGCCAGTGTCCAGAGCATGGAGCAGATACCGGGAGACAGGCCAGCAGCCAGAGTATGGAGCAGATACCAGGAGACAGGCCAGTGTCCAGAGCATGGAGCAGATACCAGGAGACAGGCCAGTGCACAGAGCATGGAGCAGATACCAGGAGACAGGCCAGTGACCAGAACATGGACCAGATACCAGGAGACAGGCCAGTGGTCAGAGCATGGACCAGATACCAGGAGACAGGCCAGCGGCCAGAGCATGGAGCAGATACCAGGAGACAGGCCAGTGACCAGAACATGGACCAGATACCAGGAGACAGGCCAGTGGTCAGAGCATGGAGCAGATACCAGGAGACAGGCCAGTGTCCAGAGTATGGAGCAGATACCGGGAGACAGGCCAGCAGCCAGAGTATGGAGCAGATACCTGGGGACAGGCCAGTGTCCAGAACATGGAGCAGATACCAGGAGACAGGCCAGTGTCCAGAGCATGGAGCAGATACCAGGAGACAGGCCAGTGCACAGAGCATGGAGCAGATACCAGGAGACAGGCCAGTGTCCAGAACATGGACCAGATACCAGGAGACAGGCCAGTGCCCAGAGTATGGATCAGATACCAGGAGGCAGGCCACTGCCCAGAGCATGGAGCAGATACCAGGAGACAGGCCAGTGCCCAGAGCATGGAGCAGATACCAGGAGACAGGCCAGCGGCCAGAGCATGGAGCAGATACCAGGAGACAGGCCAGTGACCAGAACATGGACCAGATACCGGGAGACAGGCCAGTGGTCAGAGCATGGAGCAGATACCAGGAGACAGGCCAGCAGCCAGAGTATGGAGCAGATACCAGGAGACAGGCCAGTGTCCAGAACATGGACCAGATACCAGGAGACAGGCCAGTGTCCAGAGCATGGAGCAGATACCAGGAGACAGGCCAGTGACCAGAACATGGACCAGATACCAGGAGACAGGCCAGTGGTCAGAGCATGGACCAGATACCAGGAGACAGGCCAGCGGCCAGAGCATGGAGCAGATACCAGGAGACAGGCCAGTGACCAGAACATGGACCAGATACCAGGAGACAGGCCAGTGTCCAGAGCATGGAGCAGATACCAGGAGACAGGCCAGTGTCCAGAGTATGGAGCAGATACCGGGAGACAGGCCAGTGCCCAGAGCATGGAGCAGATACCAGGAGACAGGCCAGTGCCCAGAGCATGGAGCAGATACCAGGAGACAGGCCAGTGTCCAGAACATGGACCAGATACCAGGAGACAGGCCAGTGCCCAGAGCATGGAGCAGATACCAGGAGACAGGCCAGTGCCCAGAGCATGGAGCAGATACCAGGAGACAGGCCAGCGTCCAGAACATGGAGCAGATACCAGGAGACAGGCCAGTGCACAGAGCATGGAGCAGATACCAGGAGACAGGCCAGTGTCCAGAGCATGGAGCAGATACCAGGAGACAGGCCAGTGTCCAGAACATGGACCAGATACCAGGAGACAGGCCAGTGTCCAGAGCATGGAGCAGATACCAGGAGACAGGCCAGTGTCCAGAACATGGACCAGATACCAGGAGACAGGCCAGTGCCCAGAGTATGGAGCAGATACCAGGAGACAGGCCAGCGGCCAGAGCATAGAGCAGATACCAGGAGACAGGCCAGTGCCCAGAGTATGGAGCAGATACCAGGAGACAGGCCAGCGGCCAGAGCATGGAGCAGATACCAGGAGACAGGCCAGTGACCAGAACATGGACCAGATACCAGGAGACAGGCCAGTGGTCAGAGCATGGACCAGATACCAGGAGACAGGCCAGCGGCCAGAGCATGGAGCAGATACCAGGAGACAGGCCAGTGACCAGAACATGGACCAGATACCAGGAGACAGGCCAGTGGTCAGAGCATGGAGCAGATACCAGGAGACAGGCCAGTGACCAGAACATGGACCAGATACCAGGAGACAGGCCAGTGGTCAGAGCATGGAGCAGATACCAGGAGACAGGCCAGTGTCCAGAGTATGGAGCAGATACCAGGAGACAGGCCAGTACACCAGGAGATATGGAGCAGATACCAGGAGACAGGCCAGCGGCCAGAGCATGGAGCAGATACCAGGAGACAGGCCAGTGACCAGAACATGGACCAGATACCAGGAGACAGGCCAGTGGTCAGAGCATAGAGCAGATACCAGGAGACAGGCCAGCGTCCAGAGTATGGAGCAGATACCGGGAGACAGGCCAGCAGCCAGAGTATGGAGCAGATACCAGGAGACAGGCCAGTGTCCAGAACATGGACCATATACCAGGAGACAGGCCAGTGCCCAGAGCATGGAGCAGATACCAGGAGACAGGCCAGTGTCCAGAACATGGACCAGATACCAGGAGACAGGCCAGTGCACAGAGCATGGAGCAGATACCAGGAGACAGGCCAGTGCACAGAGCATGGAGCAGATACCAGGAGACAGGCCAGTGTCCAGAGCATGGAGCAGATACCAGGAGACAGGCCAGTGCACAGAGCATGGAGCAGATACCAGGAGACAGGCCAGTGCCCAGAGCATGGAGCAGATACCAGGAGACAGGCCAGTGCCCAGAGCATGGAGCAGATACCAGGAGACAGGCCAGTGTCCAGAACATGGACCAGATACCAGGAGACAGGCCAGTGTCCAGAGCATGGAGCAGATACCAGGAGACAGGCCAGTGCACAGAGCATGGAGCAGATACCAGGAGACAGGCCAGTGTCCAGAACATGGACCAGATACCAGGAGACAGGCCAGTGTCCAGAGCATGGAGCAGATACCAGGAGACAGGCCAGTGCACAGAGCATGGAGCAGATACCAGGAGACAGGCCAGTGTCCAGAACATGGACCAGATACCAGGAGACAGGCCAGTGCACAGAGCATGGAGCAGATACCAGGAGACAGGCCAGTGTCCAGAGCATGGACCAGATACCAGGAGACAGGCCAGTGTCCAGAGCATGGACCAGATACCAGGAGACAGGCCAGTGTCCAGAGCATGGAGCAGATACCAGGAGACAGGCCAGTGTCCAGAACATGGACCAGATACCAGGAGACAGGCCAGTGCCCAGAGTATGGAGCAGATACCAGGAGACAGGCCAGCGGCCAGAGCATAGAGCAGATACCAGGAGACAGGCCAGTGCCCAGAGTATGGAGCAGATACCAGGAGACAGGCCAGCGGCCAGAGCATGGAGCAGATACCAGGAGACAGGCCAGTGACCAGAACATGGACCAGATACCAGGAGACAGGCCAGTGGTCAGAGCATGGACCAGATACCAGGAGACAGGCCAGCGGCCAGAGCATGGAGCAGATACCAGGAGACAGGCCAGTGACCAGAACATGGACCAGATACCAGGAGACAGGCCAGTGGTCAGAGCATGGAGCAGATACCAGGAGACAGGCCAGTGTCCAGAGTATGGAGCAGATACCGGGAGACAGGCCAGCAGCCAGAGTATGGAGCAGATACCAGGAGACAGGCCAGTGTCCAGAACATGGACCAGATACCAGGAGACAGGCCAGTGCCCAGAGCATGGATCAGATACCAGGAGGCAGGCCAGTGCCCAGAGCATGGAGCAGATACCAGGAGACAGGCCAGTGCCCAGAGCATGGAGCAGATACCAGGAGACAGGCCAGTGCCCAGAGCATGGATCAGATACCAGGAGGCAGGCCACTGCCCAGAGCATGGAGCAGATACCAGGAGACAGGCCAGTGCCCAGAGCATGGATCAGATACCAGGAGACAGGCCAGTGCCCAGAGCATGGATCAGATACCAGGAGACAGGCCAGTGTCCAGAGTATAGAGCAGATACCAGGAGACAGGCCAGTGCCCAGAGCATGGAGCAGATACCAGGAGACAGGCCAGTGCCCAGAGCATGGAGCAGATACCAGGAGACAGGCCAGTGTCCAGAGCATGGAGCAGATACCAGGAGACAGGCCAGTGCACAGAGCATGGAGCAGATACCAGGAGGCAGGCCACTGCCCAGAGCATGGAGCAGATACCAGGAGACAGGCCAGTGTCCAGAGCATGGAGCAGATACCAGGAGACAGGCCAGTGTCCAGAGCATGGATCAGATACCAGGAGGCAGGCCACTGCTCAGAGCATGGAGCAGATACCAGGAGACAGACCAGTGCCCAGAGCATGGAGCAGATACCAGGAGACAGACCAGTGCCCAGAGCATGGAGCAGATACCAGGAGACAGGCCAGTGCCCAGAGCATAGAGCAGATACCAGGAGACAGACCAGTGCCCAGAGCATGGATCAGATACCAGGAGACAGACCAGTGCCCAGAGCATGGAGCAGATACCAGGAGACAGACTAGTGCCCAGAGCATGGAGAAGATACCAGGAGACAGGCCAGTGTCCAGAGCATGGAGCAGATACCAGGAGACAGGCCAGTGTCCAGAGCATGGAGCAGATACCAGGAGACAGGCCAGTGTCCAGAGCATGGAGAAGATACCGGGAGACAGGCCAGTGTCCAGAGCATGGATCAGATACCAGGAGACAGGCCAGTGCCCAGAGCATGGAGCAGATACCAGGAGACAGGCCAGTGCCCAGAGCATGGAGCAGATACCAGGAGACAGGCCAGTGCCCAGAGCATGGAGAAGATACCAGGAGACAGGCCAGTGTCCAGAGCATGGAGCAGATACCAGGAGACAGGCCAGTGCCCAGAGCATGGAGCAGATACCAGGACACAGGCCAGTGCACAGAGCATGGAGCAGATACCAGGAGACAGGCCAGTGCACAGAGCATGGAGCAGATACCAGGAGACAGGCCAGTGCACAGAGCATGGAGCAGATACCAGGAGACAGGCCAGTGTCCAGAGCATGGAGCAGATACCAGGAGACAGGCCAGTGTCCAGAGCATGGAGCAGATACCAGGAGACAGGCCAGTGTCCAGAGCATGGAGCAGATACCGGGAGACAGGCCAGCAGCCAGAGTATGGAGCAGATACCAGGAGACAGGCCAGTGTCCAGAGCATGGAGCAGATACCAGGAGACAGGCCAGTGACCAGAACATGGACCAGATACCAGGAGACAGGCCAGTGGTCAGAGCATGGACCAGATACCAGGAGACAGGCCAGCGGCCAGAGCATGGAGCAGATACCAGGAGACAGGCCAGTGACCAGAACATGGACCAGATACCAGGAGACAGGCCAGTGGTCAGAGCATGGAGCAGATACCAGGAGACAGGCCAGTGTCCAGAGTATGGAGCAGATACCGGGAGACAGGCCAGCAGCCAGAGTATGGAGCAGATACCTGGGGACAGGCCAGTGTCCAGAACATGGAGCAGATACCAGGAGACAGGCCAGTGCCCAGAGCATGGAGCAGATACCAGGAGACAGGCCAGTGTCCAGAACATGGACCAGATACCAGGAGACAGGCCAGTGTCCAGAGCATGGAGCAGATACCAGGAGACAGGCCAGTGCACAGAGCATGGAGCAGATACCAGGAGACAGGCCAGTGTCCAGAACATGGACCAGATACCAGGAGACAGGCCAGTGTCCAGAGCATGGAGCAGATACCAGGAGACAGGCCAGTGCACAGAGCATGGAGCAGATACCAGGAGACAGGCCAGTGTCCAGAACATGGACCAGATACCAGGAGACAGGCCAGTGCCCAGAGTATGGATCAGATACCAGGAGGCAGGCCACTGCCCAGAGCATGGAGCAGATACCAGGAGACAGGCCAGTGCCCAGAGCATGGAGCAGATACCAGGAGACAGGCCAGCGGCCAGAGCATGGAGCAGATACCAGGAGACAGGCCAGTGACCAGAACATGGACCAGATACCGGGAGACAGGCCAGTGGTCAGAGCATGGAGCAGATACCAGGAGACAGGCCAGTGTCCAGAGTATGGAGCAGATACCGGGAGAAAGGCCAGCAGCCAGAGTATGGAGCAGATACCAGGAGACAGGCCAGTGTCCAGAACATGGACCAGATACCAGGAGACAGGCCAGTGTCCAGAGCATGGAGCAGATACCAGGAGACAGGCCAGTGACCAGAACATGGACCAGATACCAGGAGACAGGCCAGTGGTCAGAGCATGGACCAGATACCAGGAGACAGGCCAGCGGCCAGAGCATGGAGCAGATACCAGGAGACAGGCCAGTGACCAGAACATGGACCAGATACCAGGAGACAGGCCAGTGTCCAGAGCATGGAGCAGATACCAGGAGACAGGCCAGTGTCCAGAGTATGGAGCAGATACCGGGAGACAGGCCAGTGCCCAGAGCATGGAGCAGATACCAGGAGACAGGCCAGTGCCCAGAGCATGGAGCAGATACCAGGAGACAGGCCAGTGTCCAGAACATGGACCAGATACCAGGAGACAGGCCAGTGCCCAGAGCATGGAGCAGATACCAGGAGACAGGCCAGTGCCCAGAGCATGGAGCAGATACCAGGAGACAGGCCAGTGTCCAGAACATGGACCAGATACCAGGAGACAGGCCAGTGCACAGAGCATGGAGCAGATACCAGGAGACAGGCCAGTGTCCAGAGCATGGAGCAGATACCAGGAGACAGGCCAGTGTCCAGAGCATGGACCAGATACCAGGAGACAGGCCAGTGTCCAGAGCATGGAGCAGATACCAGGAGACAGGCCAGTGTCCAGAACATGGACCAGATACCAGGAGACAGGCCAGTGCCCAGAGAATGGAGCAGATACCAGGAGACAGGCCAGCGGCCAGAGCATAGAGCAGATACCAGGAGACAGGCCAGTGCCCAGAGTATGGAGCAGATACCAGGAGACAGGCCAGCGGCCAGAGCATGGAGCAGATACCAGGAGACAGGCCAGTGACCAGAACATGGACCAGATACCAGGAGACAGGCCAGTGGTCAGAGCATGGACCAGATACCAGGAGACAGGCCAGCGGCCAGAGCATGGAGCAGATACCAGGAGACAGGCCAGTGACCAGAACATGGACCAGATACCAGGAGACAGGCCAGTGGTCAGAGCATGGAGCAGATACCAGGAGACAGGCCAGTGACCAGAACATGGACCAGATACCAGGAGACAGGCCAGTGGTCAGAGCATGGAGCAGATACCAGGAGACAGGCCAGTGTCCAGAGTATGGAGCAGATACCAGGAGACAGGCCAGTGTCCAGAGTATGGAGCAGATACCAGGAGACAGGCCAGTACACCAGGAGATATGGAGCAGATACCAGGAGACAGGCCAGCGGCCAGAGCATGGAGCAGATACCAGGAGACAGGCCAGTGACCAGAACATGGACCAGATACCAGGAGACAGGCCAGTGCCCAGAGCATGGAGCAGATACCAGGAGACAGGCCAGTGTCCAGAACATGGACCAGATACCAGGAGACAGGCCAGTGTCCAGAGCATGGAGCAGATACCAGGAGACAGGCCAGTGCACAGAGCATGGAGCAGATACCAGGAGACAGGCCAGCGTCCAGAACATGGACCAGATACCAGGAGACAGGCCAGTGTCCAGAGCATGGAGCAGATACCAGGAGACAGGCCAGTGCACAGAGCATGGAGCAGATACCAGGAGACAGGCCAGTGCACAGAGCATGGAGCAGATACCAGGAGACAGGCCAGTGCCCAGAGTATGGATCAGATACCAGGAGGCAGGCCACTGCCCAGAGCATGGAGCAGATACCAGGAGACAAGCCAGTGCCCAGAGCATGGAGCAGATACCAGGAGACAGGCCAGCGGCCAGAGCATGGAGCAGATACCAGGAGACAGGCCAGCGGCCAGAGCATGGAGCAGATACCAGGAGACAGGCCAGTGACCAGAACATGGACCAGATACCAGGAGACAGGCCAGTGGTCAGAGCATGGACCAGATACCAGGAGACAGGCCAGTGTCCAGAACATGGACCAGATACCTGGAGACAGGCCAGTGTCCAGAACATGGACCAGATACCAGGAGACAGGCCAGTGCCCAGAGCATGGAGCAGATACCAGGAGACAGGCCAGTGTCCAGAACATGGACCAGATACCAGGAGACAGGCCAGTGTCCAGAGCATGGAGCAGATACCAGGAGACAGGCCAGTGCACAGAGCATGGAGCAGATACCAGGAGACAGGCCAGTGTCCAGAACATGGACCAGATACCAGGAGACAGGCCAGTGTCCAGAGCATGGAGCAGATACCAGGAGACAGGCCAGTGCACAGAGCATGGAGCAGATACCAGGAGACAGGCCAGTGTCCAGAACATGGACCAGATACCAGGAGACAGGCCAGTGCCCAGAGTATGGATCAGATACCAGGAGGCAGGCCACTGCCCAGAGCATGGAGCAGATACCAGGAGACAGGCCAGTGCCCAGAGCATGGAGCAGATACCAGGAGACAGGCCAGCGGCCAGAGCATGGAGCAGATACCAGGAGACAGGCCAGTGACCAGAACATGGACCAGATACCAGGAGACAGGCCAGTGGTCAGAGCATGGACCAGATACCAGGAGACAGGCCAGCGGCCAGAGCATGGAGCAGATACCAGGAGACAGGCCAGTGACCAGAACATGGACCAGATACCAGGAGACAGGCCAGTGGTCAGAGCATGGAGCAGATACCAGGAGACAGGCCAGTGTCCAGAGTATGGAGCAGATACCGGGAGACAGGCCAGTGCCCAGAGCATGGAGCAGATACCAGGAGACAGGCCAGTGCCCAGAGCATGGAGCAGATACCAGGAGACAGGCCAGTGTCCAGAACATGGACCAGATACCAGGAGACAGGCCAGTGCCCAGAGCATGGAGCAGATACCAGGAGACAGGCCAGTGCCCAGAGCATGGAGCAGATACCAGGAGACAGGCCAGTGTCCAGAACATGGACCAGATACCAGGAGACAGGCCAGTGCACAGAGCATGGAGCAGATACCAGGAGACAGGCCAGTGTCCAGAGCATGGACCAGATACCAGGAGACAGGCCAGTGTCCAGAGCATGGACCAGATACCAGGAGACAGGCCAGTGTCCAGAGCATGGAGCAGATACCAGGAGACAGGCCAGTGTCCAGAACATGGACCAGATACCAGGAGACAGGCCAGTGCCCAGAGTATGGAGCAGATACCAGGAGACAGGCCAGCGGCCAGAGCATAGAGCAGATACCAGGAGACAGGCCAGTGCCCAGAGTATGGAGCAGATACCAGGAGACAGGCCAGCGGCCAGAGCATGGAGCAGATACCAGGAGACAGGCCAGTGACCAGAACATGGACCAGATACCAGGAGACAGGCCAGTGGTCAGAGCATGGACCAGATACCAGGAGACAGGCCAGCGGCCAGAGCATGGAGCAGATACCAGGAGACAGGCCAGTGACCAGAACATGGACCAGATACCAGGAGACAGGCCAGTGGTCAGAGCATGGAGCAGATACCAGGAGACAGGCCAGTGTCCAGAGTATGGAGCAGATACCGGGAGACAGGCCAGCAGCCAGAGTATGGAGCAGATACCAGGAGACAGGCCAGTGTCCAGAACATGGACCAGATACCAGGAGACAGGCCAGTGCCCAGAGCATGGATCAGATACCAGGAGGCAGGCCAGTGCCCAGAGCATGGAGCAGATACCAGGAGACAGGCCAGTGCCCAGAGCATGGAGCAGATACCAGGAGACAGGCCAGTGCCCAGAGCATGGATCAGATACCAGGAGGCAGGCCACTGCCCAGAGCATGGAGCAGATACCAGGAGACAGGCCAGTGCCCAGAGCATGGATCAGATACCAGGAGACAGGCCAGTGCCCAGAGCATGGATCAGATACCAGGAGACAGGCCAGTGTCCAGAGTATAGAGCAGATACCAGGAGACAGGCCAGTGCCCAGAGCATGGATCAGATACCAGGAGACAGGCCAGTGCCCAGAGCATGGAGCAGATACCAGGAGACAGGCCAGTGCCCAGAGCATGGAGCAGATACCAGGAGACAGGCCAGTGTCCAGAGCATGGAGCAGATACCAGGAGACAGGCCAGTGCACAGAGCATGGAGCAGATACCAGGAGGCAGGCCACTGCCCAGAGCATGGAGCAGATACCAGGAGACAGGCCAGTGTCCAGAGCATGGAGCAGATACCAGGAGACAGGCCAGTGTCCAGAGCATGGATCAGATACCAGGAGGCAGGCCACTGCTCAGAGCATGGAGCAGATACCAGGAGACAGACCAGTGCTCAGAGCTTGGAGCAGATACCTGGAGTCAGGCCAGTGCCCAGAGCATGGAGCAGATACCAGGAGACAGACCAGTGCCCAGAGCATGGAGCAGATACCGGGAGACAGGCCAGTGCCCAGAGCATAGAGCAGATACCAGGAGACAGACCAGTGCCCAGAGCATGGATCAGATACCAGGAGACAGACCAGTGCCCAGAGCATGGAGCAGATACCAGGAGACAGACTAGTGCCCAGAGCATGGAGAAGATACCAGGAGACAGGCCAGTGTCCAGAGCATGGAGCAGATACCAGGAGACAGGCCAGTGTCCAGAGCATGGAGAAGATACCGGGAGACAGGCCAGTGTCCAGAGCATGGATCAGATACCAGGAGACAGGCCAGTGCCCAGAGCATGGAGCAGATACCAGGAGACAGGCCAGTGCCCAGAGCATGGAGCAGATACCAGGAGACAGGCCAGTGCCCAGAGCATGGAGAAGATACCAGGAGACAGGCCAGTGTCCAGAGCATGGAGCAGATACCAGGAGACAGGCCAGTGCCCAGAGCATGGAGCAGATACCAGGAGACAGGCCAGTGCACAGAGCATGGAGCAGATACCAGGAGACAGGCCAGTGCACAGAGCATGGAGCAGATACCAGGAGACAGGCCAGTGTCCAGAGCATGGAGCAGATACCAGGAGACAGGCCAGTGTCCAGAGCATGGAGCAGATACCAGGAGACAGGCCAGTGTCCAGAGCATGGAGCAGATACCGGGAGACAGGCCAGCAGCCAGAGTATGGAGCAGATACCAGGAGACAGGCCAGTGTCCAGAGCATGGAGCAGATACCAGGAGACAGGCCAGTGCACAGAGCATGGAGCAGATACCAGGAGACAGGCCAGTGACCAGAACATGGACCAGATACCAGGAGACAGGCCAGTGGTCAGAGCATGGACCAGATACCAGGAGAAAGGCCAGCGGCCAGAGCATGGAGCAGATACCAGGAGACAGGCCAGTGACCAGAACATGGACCAGATACCAGGAGACAGGCCAGTGGTCAGAGCATGGAGCAGATACCAGGAGACAGGCCAGTGTCCAGAGTATGGAGCAGATACCGGGAGACAGGCCAGCAGCCAGAGTATGGAGCAGATACCAGGAGACAGGCCAGTGTCCAGAACATGGACCAGATACCAGGAGACAGGCCAGTGTCCAGAGCATGGAGCAGATACCAGGAGACAGGCCAGTGCACAGAGCATGGAGCAGATACCAGGAGACAGGCCAGTGTCCAGAACATGGACCAGATACCAGGAGACAGGCCAGTGTCCAGAGCATGGAGCAGATACCAGGAGACAGGCCAGTGCACAGAGCATGGAGCAGATACCAGGAGACAGGCCAGTGCACAGAGCATGGAGCAGATACCAGGAGACAGGCCAGTGTCCAGAGCATGGAGCAGATACCAGGAGACAGGCCAGTGTCCAGAGCATGGAGCAGATACCAGGAGACAGGCCAGTGTCCAGAGCATGGAGCAGATACCGGGAGACAGGCCAGCAGCCAGAGTATGGAGCAGATACCAGGAGACAGGCCAGTGTCCAGAGCATGGAGCAGATACCAGGAGACAGGCCAGTGCACAGAGCATGGAGCAGATACCAGGAGACAGGCCAGTGACCAGAACATGGACCAGATACCAGGAGACAGGCCAGTGGTCAGAGCATGGACCAGATACCAGGAGACAGGCCAGCGGCCAGAGCATGGAGCAGATACCAGGAGACAGGCCAGTGACCAGAACATGGACCAGATACCAGGAGACAGGCCAGTGGTCAGAGCATGGAGCAGATACCAGGAGACAGGCCAGTGTCCAGAGTATGGAGCAGATACCGGGAGACAGGCCAGCAGCCAGAGTATGGAGCAGATACCTGGGGACAGGCCAGTGTCCAGAACATGGAGCAGATACCAGGAGACAGGCCAGTGCCCAGAGCATGGAGCAGATACCAGGAGACAGGCCAGTGTCCAGAACATGGACCAGATACCAGGAGACAGGCCAGTGTCCAGAGCATGGAGCAGATACCAGGAGACAGGCCAGTGCACAGAGCATGGAGCAGATACCAGGAGACAGGCCAGTGTCCAGAACATGGACCAGATACCAGGAGACAGGCCAGTGTCCAGAGCATGGAGCAGATACCAGGAGACAGGCCAGTGCACAGAGCATGGAGCAGATACCAGGAGACAGGCCAGTGTCCAGAACATGGACCAGATACCAGGAGACAGGCCAGTGCCCAGAGTATGGATCAGATACCAGGAGGCAGGCCACTGCCCAGAGCATGGAGCAGATACCAGGAGACAGGCCAGTGCCCAGAGCATGGAGCAGATACCAGGAGACAGGCCAGCGGCCAGAGCATGGAGCAGATACCAGGAGACAGGCCAGTGACCAGAACATGGACCAGATACCGGGAGACAGGCCAGTGGTCAGAGCATGGAGCAGATACCAGGAGACAGGCCAGTGTCCAGAGTATGGAGCAGATACCGGGAGAAAGGCCAGCAGCCAGAGTATGGAGCAGATACCAGGAGACAGGCCAGTGTCCAGAACATGGACCAGATACCAGGAGACAGGCCAGTGTCCAGAGCATGGAGCAGATACCAGGAGACAGGCCAGTGACCAGAACATGGACCAGATACCAGGAGACAGGCCAGTGGTCAGAGCATGGACCAGATACCAGGAGACAGGCCAGCGGCCAGAGCATGGAGCAGATACCAGGAGACAGGCCAGTGACCAGAACATGGACCAGATACCAGGAGACAGGCCAGTGTCCAGAGCATGGAGCAGATACCAGGAGACAGGCCAGTGTCCAGAGTATGGAGCAGATACCGGGAGACAGGCCAGTGCCCAGAGCATGGAGCAGATACCAGGAGACAGGCCAGTGCCCAGAGCATGGAGCAGATACCAGGAGACAGGCCAGTGTCCAGAACATGGACCAGATACCAGGAGACAGGCCAGTGCCCAGAGCATGGAGCAGATACCAGGAGACAGGCCAGTGCCCAGAGCATGGAGCAGATACCAGGAGACAGGCCAGTGTCCAGAACATGGACCAGATACCAGGAGACAGGCCAGTGCACAGAGCATGGAGCAGATACCAGGAGACAGGCCAGTGTCCAGAGCATGGAGCAGATACCAGGAGACAGGCCAGTGTCCAGAGCATGGACCAGATACCAGGAGACAGGCCAGTGTCCAGAGCATGGAGCAGATACCAGGAGACAGGCCAGTGTCCAGAACATGGACCAGATACCAGGAGACAGGCCAGTGCCCAGAGTATGGAGCAGATACCAGGAGACAGGCCAGCGGCCAGAGCATAGAGCAGATACCAGGAGACAGGCCAGTGCCCAGAGTATGGAGCAGATACCAGGAGACAGGCCAGCGGCCAGAGCATGGAGCAGATACCAGGAGACAGGCCAGTGACCAGAACATGGACCAGATACCAGGAGACAGGCCAGTGGTCAGAGCATGGACCAGATACCAGGAGACAGGCCAGCGGCCAGAGCATGGAGCAGATACCAGGAGACAGGCCAGTGACCAGAACATGGACCAGATACCAGGAGACAGGCCAGTGGTCAGAGCATGGAGCAGATACCAGGAGACAGGCCAGTGACCAGAACATGGACCAGATACCAGGAGACAGGCCAGTGGTCAGAGCATGGAGCAGATACCAGGAGACAGGCCAGTGTCCAGAGTATGGAGCAGATACCAGGAGACAGGCCAGTGTCCAGAGTATGGAGCAGATACCAGGAGACAGGCCAGTACACCAGGAGATATGGAGCAGATACCAGGAGACAGGCCAGCGGCCAGAGCATGGAGCAGATACCAGGAGACAGGCCAGTGACCAGAACATGGACCAGATACCAGGAGACAGGCCAGTGGTCAGAGCATAGAGCAGATACCAGGAGACAGGCCAGCGTCCAGAGTATGGAGCAGATACCGGGAGACAGGCCAGCAGCCAGAGTATGGAGCAGATACCAGGAGACAGGCCAGTGTCCAGAACATGGACCATATACCAGGAGACAGGCCAGTGCCCAGAGCATGGAGCAGATACCAGGAGACAGGCCAGTGTCCAGAACATGGACCAGATACCAGGAGACAGGCCAGTGTCCAGAGCATGGAGCAGATACCAGGAGACAGGCCAGTGCACAGAGCATGGAGCAGATACCAGGAGACAGGCCAGCGTCCAGAACATGGACCAGATACCAGGAGACAGGCCAGTGTCCAGAGCATGGAGCAGATACCAGGAGACAGGCCAGTGCACAGAGCATGGAGCAGATACCAGGAGACAGGCCAGTGCACAGAGCATGGAGCAGATACCAGGAGACAGGCCAGTGCCCAGAGTATGGATCAGATACCAGGAGGCAGGCCACTGCCCAGAGCATGGAGCAGATACCAGGAGACAAGCCAGTGCCCAGAGCATGGAGCAGATACCAGGAGACAGGCCAGCGGCCAGAGCATGGAGCAGATACCAGGAGACAGGCCAGCGGCCAGAGCATGGAGCAGATACCAGGAGACAGGCCAGTGACCAGAACATGGACCAGATACCAGGAGACAGGCCAGTGGTCAGAGCATGGACCAGATACCAGGAGACAGGCCAGTGTCCAGAACATGGACCAGATACCTGGAGACAGGCCAGTGTCCAGAACATGGACCAGATACCAGGAGACAGGCCAGTGCCCAGAGCATGGAGCAGATACCAGGAGACAGGCCAGTGTCCAGAACATGGACCAGATACCAGGAGACAGGCCAGTGTCCAGAGCATGGAGCAGATACCAGGAGACAGGCCAGTGCACAGAGCATGGAGCAGATACCAGGAGACAGGCCAGTGTCCAGAACATGGACCAGATACCAGGAGACAGGCCAGTGTCCAGAGCATGGAGCAGATACCAGGAGACAGGCCAGTGCACAGAGCATGGAGCAGATACCAGGAGACAGGCCAGTGTCCAGAACATGGACCAGATACCAGGAGACAGGCCAGTGCCCAGAGTATGGATCAGATACCAGGAGGCAGGCCACTGCCCAGAGCATGGAGCAGATACCAGGAGACAGGCCAGTGCCCAGAGCATGGAGCAGATACCAGGAGACAGGCCAGCGGCCAGAGCATGGAGCAGATACCAGGAGACAGGCCAGTGACCAGAACATGGACCAGATACCAGGAGACAGGCCAGTGGTCAGAGCATGGACCAGATACCAGGAGACAGGCCAGCGGCCAGAGCATGGAGCAGATACCAGGAGACAGGCCAGTGACCAGAACATGGACCAGATACCAGGAGACAGGCCAGTGGTCAGAGCATGGAGCAGATACCAGGAGACAGGCCAGTGTCCAGAGTATGGAGCAGATACCGGGAGACAGGCCAGTGCCCAGAGCATGGAGCAGATACCAGGAGACAGGCCAGTGCCCAGAGCATGGAGCAGATACCAGGAGACAGGCCAGTGTCCAGAACATGGACCAGATACCAGGAGACAGGCCAGTGCCCAGAGCATGGAGCAGATACCAGGAGACAGGCCAGTGCCCAGAGCATGGAGCAGATACCAGGAGACAGGCCAGTGTCCAGAACATGGACCAGATACCAGGAGACAGGCCAGTGCACAGAGCATGGAGCAGATACCAGGAGACAGGCCAGTGTCCAGAGCATGGACCAGATACCAGGAGACAGGCCAGTGTCCAGAGCATGGACCAGATACCAGGAGACAGGCCAGTGTCCAGAGCATGGAGCAGATACCAGGAGACAGGCCAGTGTCCAGAACATGGACCAGATACCAGGAGACAGGCCAGTGCCCAGAGTATGGAGCAGATACCAGGAGACAGGCCAGCGGCCAGAGCATAGAGCAGATACCAGGAGACAGGCCAGTGCCCAGAGTATGGAGCAGATACCAGGAGACAGGCCAGCGGCCAGAGCATGGAGCAGATACCAGGAGACAGGCCAGTGACCAGAACATGGACCAGATACCAGGAGACAGGCCAGTGGTCAGAGCATGGACCAGATACCAGGAGACAGGCCAGCGGCCAGAGCATGGAGCAGATACCAGGAGACAGGCCAGTGACCAGAACATGGACCAGATACCAGGAGACAGGCCAGTGGTCAGAGCATGGAGCAGATACCAGGAGACAGGCCAGTGTCCAGAGTATGGAGCAGATACCGGGAGACAGGCCAGCAGCCAGAGTATGGAGCAGATACCAGGAGACAGGCCAGTGTCCAGAACATGGACCAGATACCAGGAGACAGGCCAGTGCCCAGAGCATGGATCAGATACCAGGAGGCAGGCCAGTGCCCAGAGCATGGAGCAGATACCAGGAGACAGGCCAGTGCCCAGAGCATGGAGCAGATACCAGGAGACAGGCCAGTGCCCAGAGCATGGATCAGATACCAGGAGGCAGGCCACTGCCCAGAGCATGGAGCAGATACCAGGAGACAGGCCAGTGCCCAGAGCATGGATCAGATACCAGGAGACAGGCCAGTGCCCAGAGCATGGATCAGATACCAGGAGACAGGCCAGTGTCCAGAGTATAGAGCAGATACCAGGAGACAGGCCAGTGCCCAGAGCATGGATCAGATACCAGGAGACAGGCCAGTGCCCAGAGCATGGAGCAGATACCAGGAGACAGGCCAGTGCCCAGAGCATGGAGCAGATACCAGGAGACAGGCCAGTGTCCAGAGCATGGAGCAGATACCAGGAGACAGGCCAGTGCACAGAGCATGGAGCAGATACCAGGAGGCAGGCCACTGCCCAGAGCATGGAGCAGATACCAGGAGACAGGCCAGTGTCCAGAGCATGGAGCAGATACCAGGAGACAGGCCAGTGTCCAGAGCATGGATCAGATACCAGGAGGCAGGCCACTGCTCAGAGCATGGAGCAGATACCAGGAGACAGACCAGTGCTCAGAGCTTGGAGCAGATACCTGGAGTCAGGCCAGTGCCCAGAGCATGGAGCAGATACCAGGAGACAGACCAGTGCCCAGAGCATGGAGCAGATACCGGGAGACAGGCCAGTGCCCAGAGCATAGAGCAGATACCAGGAGACAGACCAGTGCCCAGAGCATGGATCAGATACCAGGAGACAGACCAGTGCCCAGAGCATGGAGCAGATACCAGGAGACAGACTAGTGCCCAGAGCATGGAGAAGATACCAGGAGACAGGCCAGTGTCCAGAGCATGGAGCAGATACCAGGAGACAGGCCAGTGTCCAGAGCATGGAGAAGATACCGGGAGACAGGCCAGTGTCCAGAGCATGGATCAGATACCAGGAGACAGGCCAGTGCCCAGAGCATGGAGCAGATACCAGGAGACAGGCCAGTGCCCAGAGCATGGAGCAGATACCAGGAGACAGGCCAGTGCCCAGAGCATGGAGAAGATACCAGGAGACAGGCCAGTGTCCAGAGCATGGAGCAGATACCAGGAGACAGGCCAGTGCCCAGAGCATGGAGCAGATACCAGGAGACAGGCCAGTGCACAGAGCATGGAGCAGATACCAGGAGACAGGCCAGTGCACAGAGCATGGAGCAGATACCAGGAGACAGGCCAGTGTCCAGAGCATGGAGCAGATACCAGGAGACAGGCCAGTGTCCAGAGCATGGAGCAGATACCAGGAGACAGGCCAGTGTCCAGAGCATGGAGCAGATACCGGGAGACAGGCCAGCAGCCAGAGTATGGAGCAGATACCAGGAGACAGGCCAGTGTCCAGAGCATGGAGCAGATACCAGGAGACAGGCCAGTGCACAGAGCATGGAGCAGATACCAGGAGACAGGCCAGTGACCAGAACATGGACCAGATACCAGGAGACAGGCCAGTGGTCAGAGCATGGACCAGATACCAGGAGAAAGGCCAGCGGCCAGAGCATGGAGCAGATACCAGGAGACAGGCCAGTGACCAGAACATGGACCAGATACCAGGAGACAGGCCAGTGGTCAGAGCATGGAGCAGATACCAGGAGACAGGCCAGTGTCCAGAGTATGGAGCAGATACCGGGAGACAGGCCAGCAGCCAGAGTATGGAGCAGATACCAGGAGACAGGCCAGTGTCCAGAACATGGACCAGATACCAGGAGACAGGCCAGTGTCCAGAGCATGGAGCAGATACCAGGAGACAGGCCAGTGCACAGAGCATGGAGCAGATACCAGGAGACAGGCCAGTGTCCAGAACATGGACCAGATACCAGGAGACAGGCCAGTGTCCAGAGCATGGAGCAGATACCAGGAGACAGGCCAGTGCACAGAGCATGGAGCAGATACCAGGAGACAGGCCAGTGTCCAGAACATGGACCAGATACCAGGAGACAGGCCAGTGCCCAGAGTATGGATCAGATACCAGGAGGCAGGCCACTGCCCAGAGCATGGAGCAGATAAGAGGAGACAGGCCAGTGCCCAGAGCATGGAGCAGATACCAGGAGACAGGCCAGCGGCCAGAGCATGGAGCAGATACCAGGAGACAGGCCAGTGACCAGAACATGGACCAGATACCGGGAGACAGGCCAGTGGTCAGAGCATGGAGCAGATACCAGGAGACAGGCCAGTGTCCAGAGTATGGAGCAGATACCGGGAGACAGGCCAGCAGCCAGAGTATGGAGCAGATACCAGGAGACAGGCCAGTGTCCAGAACATGGACCAGATACCAGGAGACAGGCCAGTGTCCAGAGCATGGAGCAGATACCAGGAGACAGGCCAGTGACCAGAACATGGACCAGATACCAGGAGACAGGCCAGTGGTCAGAGCATGGACCAGATACCAGGAGACAGGCCAGCGGCCAGAGCATGGAGCAGATACCAGGAGACAGGCCAGTGACCAGAACATGGACCAGATACCAGGAGACAGGCCAGTGTCCAGAGCATGGAGCAGATTCCAGGAGACAGGCCAGTGTCCAGAGTATGGAGCAGATACCGGGAGACAGGCCAGTGCCCAGAGCATGGAGCAGATACCAGGAGACAGGCCAGTGCCCAGAGCATGGAGCAGATACCAGGAGACAGGCCAGTGTCCAGAACATGGACCAGATACCAGGAGACAGGCCAGTGCCCAGAGCATGGAGCAGATACCAGGAGACAGGCCAGTGCCCAGAGCATGGAGCAGATACCAGGAGACAGGCCAGTGCCCAGAGTATGGACCAGATACCAGGAGACAGGCCAGTGCCCAGAGTATGGAGCAGATACCAGGAGACAGGCCAGTGCCCAGAGTATGGAGCAGATACCAGGAGACAGGCCAGTGCCCAGAGCATGGAGCAGATACTAGGAGACAGGCCAGTGCAGGAGATGTGGAAGGTGCTGTAGGAGGACAACAACCCAGCAGCAGGATCTCTTATATAGAGGCTCAACTAGTGGACTAAAGTACTATGTTACTATGTAATGCCGCCTTGGGGTGAGCAGCTTCTCAGGAAGAGTTTCAGCTGGAACCTTCTCTATAGGGACTGATTCTCCATAGTGGATTACATACAGTCGTTACATATCACACTTCTCCTATTCTAATCCTAAACAGCCTCAGTGTGGTTCCATCCGCATCAGCCACCTGCTCTACATCTACTTTTCTGCTATGGAAGCGGTCATAGTAGAATCAGAATTCAGGTGACTCAGATCATAGCAAAGTGCTGCCTCAACTTCTCGATGAGCTGCTGTGTCTCCACGTGATCCGGAAACGCTGCCTCTGATTTCTTGGCGGCCACATAGCTGCTCTGCAGGTCTCCGATCTGGAAGACAAAGTGTTATAAGGTAACCAGACCTCCTCCATTGCTGGATAGGGGGGCAATTGCAGAGACAAGGCTGGGCAATTGCAGAATGTGGTACTCACCTTCTCAGAAAGACACGCAAAGTTAAAGTGAGGCTCGTACATATGTGGGGCCATGGCAGCTGAGGTCTGCAGCAGAGCCCGGGCCTGCAAGGCATAAGGATTGAAAAATTACTTGTGATGATTCGGGTATACACATTTCTTAAAAGGAACATTACTACCAGAAAGGGTTTATAATTCTGAAAGTGAAAAAACTCAAAGTAACCCCTCCTATCACTCCCACTAACTCCCGTTTGGCATGGTAAAAAAAAAAAAAAGTGACTTACCTGTTCTGCTACTAAACTCAAGCCATGTATCACCTCTACAGCCTCAGTGCCACAAGGGGACTACTATAGCGATTAGGTGCCACCTCTTAAATCCCTGTGGTGCTAAAGTGCAGCTGCCAAGCATTCAAAGGTTGAAAACCACCAGGGGAAGCATTAAAACACACAGACCAGCACCTGGGAAATTCACTCTGCGGGGTATTGTTGCTCTCCCAAATCAGGATGCCCCACCTGAGAGCAACAATACCCCACAGAGTGAATTTCCCAGGTGGTGTTCCACTTTAGAAAAAAAATAAATAAACAAACATTACTTGATCTGTGTGTTTATCACCCCAGGTCACACTCACCTGCCTGCAGTCCGCTCAGCCAATCAGTGCGTGCAAATTAGTTCAGCTCCCATCGTCTAAGCAGCGAAGAAAGCTGAGCGGGGCCAAGTGTGGCTCCAGCCATCTCCCACTCAGTTTTCTAGCTGTAGGCATGCCCACACCACCCATTCGGAAAGGCCTGGCGTGGGTACGTGCACAGCTAGAGGTGAGCGGGGATGCTGTAGTGGAACCAAGATGTGGCGAGGGCTCCGGTAGCAGGTAAGTGAAACGGGGGTCTGGGGGGGTTCACAATCCCAATTTAGGATGCCCCAAGGAGTGGGACTCAGACGGCCATGGAGTCTTTTAGACTCCCGGACCTCCGTTGTTCGTCTTTAAGCAGTCCCCCGATTTAGGAGAGTGGATGCATCCCCAGCAGTGAGCGCGCTCCTGCCCCCAGGCTATCTGAAAGGCTGAGGACGGATGGGCACTCACAGGCCAAATATGTGGACGTCCAATGTTTACATCGATAAGGGAGCCAGGAAGCAGGTGAGTTTTGCGGCACCCTGGGCGAGTGTCACACAGCAGGACATCCCAGTTTGGGGGAGGGACCTGGCCCTGGAATCTTATAGATCCCTGGGCCGGCAACACTGAGTTTTGCTCTGCTTCACGCTTCATTGCTGGTCACTAGGATGTGCCTACATATCAGCTAGAGAGTCATGTGACCATATACAGAGCTACTTGGCATTGCTGGGTGCCCCTATGGCAGTGAGGCTGCACAGTTGGTGCTGTGAGAACAGGCTCAGGATGAGGAGCCCGTAATTCCCGACATGTGCTTTCTTTATTGCCACTTGTGTGTTTGATTCCATCCTCACAGACATTTTACTTCCTATGTACAGTATATGTACAAGACAGAAGCCATCTTGATACACCACCCTCTAACCCCTACAAATATGCCTCCTGCCATCTAAAAACATATGCTGGGAAATTTAACCCACCACAATGCATTGCAATGGAATACCTATGGCTATTCTTGCACCCTGCTAGGCCACTTACCTGCTCTACATGGTTTTTACGCATCTCCAGCACGGCCAGGTTGTTGTACGCTTCAGCGTGGTCGTTGTTATTTGCCAGAGTCAGCTTGAAGCACTGATAAGCCAAATTAAGGTCCCCAATCCCCTGCAAAGACAACGAGGTGGCAGCAGCGGTGGGTCAAACCAAGAGACGAGGCCGGAAACACAACATCAGACGTTATATAGAAATCAATACCTCAACCTGCTTCCAAGAAGGACGCGCTTCTGAGAGCTATTAAAGGGCCAGTCCAGTTTAGGGTGTTACACAAATGAAAAAAAAACACTTATCTGCCCCGGGACCCAGCGGCGATGGTCAGGAGATTGTGGCGTTGCTCTCCACCATCTTTGCTATATCCCTTAAACTCCTGACTCCTTAAAGTGAACCAAAACCCAGGATTTTGACTATCCTGGGTTATGGTCCTATCGGGGGTGCCCCACTGTGTGAAACCCCCTAAATTGCAGAGCACAACTCACCTCTTCCCGATCCTACCACACATGCAAGGCCTCTCGTCCAATCAGAGCACTCGGAGCCGCTGACATCACGTCATCTAAGCCTTCGTCTAAGGCTCGAGCACTCTAGCAGCAACATACACCGCTTCCCTCTGACAGGGAGCGTACCCGCGCCGGCCACAAAAGCCTGGCACCCTGCTAGAGGGATAGCGAGGATGCGGCCACGGCTTGCAAATGCACAGTTGGACCAGAAAGCAAAGGTAAGTCTATGGGGTGACCTGGGGGGTTTTCACACAGCTGGGCATCCCGATTTTGGATGCCCCGGGGGGAGGGGGAGGGAATCGATCGGCCTGGGAATCTTACAGATTTCCGGACAAATCGTGCTGGGTTTGGTTCACTTGATAGCAGAAATCCAAGATTTTTGTAGCTCCCCTAAACCCCTCCTGTCTCTTCCGGTGCTAAAAATAATAAAACTGACCTGTTTGCTGCAATTCTCCCCCTATCCTGTTGGGGGTTTGGATCTGCATGGCAGCCAGCAACCAGAGTGATAGGCCAATGCATGGATTGGGTAACTGATCTGCCAATTCAAGGTCCCCCTTTCTGTACAGAATGCCCCCCTCCCAGTGGGTTTTTTAGATTATTGACCGAGTTGGGCTTAGCACAGGGGGAGGGACAGGAAGGCGGGGTGTAACAAAATGCTTTGGCTTCCCATCTAAAGAGGGTGTAAACCACTGGTCTTCCCTCCTGTCTCCAAGCTCTAGGAAAACCACATTTCCCATGATTCTTCATAGAACCTATCATGTAGGCTGTCTGCTTAATAGAGTGGCGAATGCAGCATAGTGTAGGGAGCGAGGCCCTGCTTGTATATTCAGCATGTCCTTGGGTGGCGGGGGGTTCCTAGCAGAAGGTAATCCCAAATCGGGATGCTGGAGGGGACAGGTCCACTTTAGACACAGAGCCTTACATTTCTACACAGGGTGAACAAACTACAGACACTACAAACAACCAATGAAATAATAGTTAAGGTGCACTTGTTCCCTGCCCAGCCTGGCTATGACCAGTGACGTTCTGCTGCATCTGTATTAGAAGGCAATGCCGACAGATGCGTGTCATACCTACCACAGAAACATGACCCAAATTGTACCAAACTTCTGCCACCTCCTCGTCATTCTCAGCAAGCGAAAGTGCCCTCTCAAATGAGGTCAGGATCATGTCGTACTGCTGAGCATAGAAGCAACACAGGCCCAGATTGTTAAACAGCTGACAGTTATAAACTCCCATCTGAAGGAGGCGCCTGGACAACAGAGAGAAATACAAGAAAACGTTACGGGTGACATGAGAGTTATTATGTACCCACAGTGTGGTGGAGGCCCCAGATAGAGTAAAATAATAGTCCAGCCAAGTAACTGACTAGTTGTTGTCTGGCACCCGCCTGCTTACTAGAATGTCAGATCGAGTCCCTTCTTGTGCCACCCTTGTGCGGGTTCGGGAACTCCTACTTTGTCACTCTGGACACAGAAAAGTTCCCTACATTAAGCTGCCAACGGCTGTGCTTCGTGGCTTATGTGCAGTGAGCGGCTGCCGATTGACAGCTCTGCACCCATCACTGTAGTGTTGCTGATGGCGGCTTTGCTGCTCTAGACTCTCCGTCCTGACCTGTGGTGGCTTTGGCTGCAGGTTTGCAAAAAAAAAAAAAAAAGAGGCTTGCTCAGGCGCCCGGGGCTCCCCACTGCCTCCAATGGCTTTGTTATTGGTCCCGTGGCCTGTCAGACCAAAGACTAAAAAGCCTCCTAGACCATAACCCAAAGATTGGTGGAGGCCTCCATTGTAGGGTAAGTGGTGGAGGCCCTGGGGCATGTGCCCCTTATAATCCGGCCCTGTGTACCCAGCACCTTTTAGAGATCTTACCACTGGATCAATTAAAGTCATTCCCTGACCTGTAAAAACGCAGCGCAATCTCTGGCTGGTCGGTGTAAAAATGACTGCTTCCAATACAAGCAATGGCTTCCACGTGAGTGTTGTCCTGTTTGAGGACCTCTTTGTAGTACTCAGATGAGGAGGTCAAGTTATTCATTTCCTAAGAAAAAAAAAACAGAATAAGGTGGTGTCAATTGTGTTGTATACAGATGACGGGATTGTGGCTTCTATAACCAACTAACCACCCTCAGAGTTCACCCCTATTTTAAAGCATGGGAAGCTGACTTGAGACTCTAAACCCCTTAAAGTGGACCAGTCTAAAATATAATATAATATATTGACTTCCGCTGCATCTTTCCCCATTGACTCACACAGCAATGCTGCCGCCTGCTCATCACGCCGCCTGTCGTCGCAGCTCGTGGAGTAAGAAAAGACAGCCAAAGTCTGCACCCAGGAGGATTGTGGGATACATACTCCCAGGTGAAGCAAGATAGCAGTGTGGGAACGAGATGTCTGGGAGCCGGCGGGCAGGAAAGTTGAGTAAGTCATTAATAAAGCATGAAGTGGCTTGCATCCTTATTAATGACCTTTTTTGATTTATGTTTAAAAGTAAAAAAAACAAAAAAAAAAAAATACATATTCTTATCCGTTGACTCATTTTCCAGGAATCCCCCCAGGACAACACCTATGAGAGATGACCCTGCCCACTCAGACATAGGAAACACCAGACCCCCCCCCCATAAAAGAACTTGTTCCCGTAGTCCCTCAGTATTGAGACTTCCAAAGTACCTGAAAAATAGGATCATGCACTGCCAAAAGATATAAATCTAAAATATTTACTGGCTGTGTATGACTAAGAGCGTTTTAGGCTCGAAACGCGTCACACGTGCCTTGTGCTTTTGCTGTTTTTGGGTCGCTCTGTGTCATGTGTACTACATATGCTTCCGCCATGGACTGTGCAATTTTGATTGGATGCATTAAAAGTTATATATTCCAAGTATACAGCACGTCCTGTTCCAGAAGATTCCTTACACATGGGTAATACATCCACAAGATGGCGCTGGACTGCAGAAAACAGCTTGTGGCTCTTCCCGGCCCCATATAAGTCGGGGACCTCCCACAAATTCCCCAGTTTCTTTCTGCAGTCTGCGCTGAGAACATAGAAGATAGCTCTCTTGTGGTGCAGGTGAGCGGGGCTTATATGCCTGCGGCCCTGCAGGACTATTTCCACCCGTTCCGTACCATGTACTGCCTCCCAGCCTCGGCTGACAAGGTTCGGGTGAAGTTAGGTTAGTAGCACCAGTTAGAGGTGCTGAGGAGCTAGGCTTCTACCGCAGTCCCTGCTTTGACCGGGTAGGTGGTTTAGGTGGATGGTGAGCCTTTTGGGATGCCCCCACTGCTTCTTGGGTGTTGCCAGGTAATCCTGTGCAGTTACCCTAACCATAGGTGTCCCTTCCCCTCACTTCTCCCATATTCCCCTGAGCGTTATATCCCCCGGGGATCCTTTATGTTAATTCGGGGGGCGGGCCCTCTCTCGCTCTCCCTCCGGGAGTTCTTATACTGTAAAACACAGCCGCTGCGCGCTTGTACAGCACTCCGCATACGGCGGCGTCATTCTCCTTAGAGCTGCCGGGCCGCGATTGGCCTGCAGGATCACTTGGGCGCGTTTTCGCGCTCTTCGGGGGGGGCGGACTATGGGGATGTTTTTTACATCACATCTCATAGGAGGCCCGCCCCTCGAGGTCTGCGGACGCCATTTTGACTTCCCTTGCTGTGTGTGCTGCGGTCCGTGAGTAACCCCGGTGGGGTGGAATTTTTCTAATTCTTCTGCATTATCTCATGGGAATGTCTATTATGTATTTCAAGCGGGTTAAAACTTCGGCACTGTGGTTTCTCCCGGCCTTCTTCCCTTTACTCCCACTTCCTTAGCGGGTCATTGGGGCATCCCGGGTAGCTATTTTTAGCGTTAACCCTTACTGGCCTGTTGTGCAATGATAATCACCATATGGAGGCTTCTGGGGATGAGGTGCTTGGGGTTCCTTCGGGACAAGCCCAGCTATGTGTTGCATGTGGGGTATCCCCTATAAGTGATGATGTCAGGGTGTGTGTACCCTGCGCCCAGCAGGTGCTTGCGCTGCAGTCTGGATCGCCTGCTGCTGGGCCTAGTGCTGCGCCCCCTCTGGCTTCGCCTACCCCCCCACGCTTACATCTGACCCCCAGTCGGGGGCACGCCAGTGGGGAGTCTCAACCTGCTTTGGCAACACGGGTGGCTAGCATTGAAAAACATATTGCTGTTTCTGCCCTGCGTAAGGCTTCTGCTAAGAAGCGGCATTTATCACCCACGGGTTCCCTCTTCCCTGTTGTGGCTGAGGAATTTTTTGACATTACTGGTTATTCCCCCCTGGAGGATGGGGAGTCATTCTTTGATTCAGAGTCATCTGAGGAACAGCCTAGGCTTTATGGTGGTACCGGGTCTCCCTTTGGAGAAGACCCATGGGCCTCAGATGACACTGACAGGCTTTTGGCTCATATTGTTAAAGTGCTCTGTATCTCCCCTCCTGCCGTGGCTCCGCAGCAGCAGGGTGAGCTTTTTCATATGGTTAAACCACGTTTGGAGTTTCTTGAGCAGACTCAGTTTAATAATCTGGTGCTCAAAGAATGGGAACGGCCTAGCAGGCTCCCTGGGGTGCCCAAGAGCTGGGATAAGAGGTATCCCTTTTCTGTTGAGGTGATTAAGCATTGGTCATGTCCCCCCGAGTTGGACGCGGCCGTTCTGGGGCTGTCCAATACATCTGTCATGCATTCCCCTGACACTACTACCCTGAGGGATGGTGAGGACCGGCACATGGACCAGCTGGCTTGTCTTGCCTTTGCCTGTGTGGGGGCCGCGCTACACCCGGTTTGTGCTTCGGCCATTACAGCTATTGCTATTAAAGGGCTGCTTAAGAGCCTCTTAGATGGGGCAGCTGATGATGCGGGAGGGGAAGAGTATAGATCTCTTCTGCTTTGCTATGAATTTGTTGCATATGTTCGGTCTGCCATCGATGATGCCATTAGAATGTGTGGGAGGCCATCTGCCCTGTTGGTGGCTATACGCCGCTCTGTTTGGCTGCGTCAGTGGGTAGCTGATAATGTTGCTAAGAAGGCTCTCACTGGCTTTCCCTTTAAGGGGCTGCGCCCCTTTGGTGAATGCTTGGACTTGTTTGCCAGGGGCGGCAAGTTACCGCAACATAGGAGGCCGTCCCGGTCCTTTAGGGGGACAGGTTCCTTTCTCCCTTCCTTTCGTGGTTCCAGAATTGGTCGTGGAGTATCCCTTCCTGGGGCTCGCGGAGACTATTGGGGAAGGGGCAGAGGATGTGGCCACCCTGGCCCCTCCTGGGGTCCCAAGCCTAAGTCCTCCCTCAAGCCTCCTCAGTCATGAAGGGGCGCCCTCACCCATCCGGGTGGGGGGGCGGCTTCGGCTCTTTGCTCACGTCTGGAGGCTTCATGTCTCAGACCAGTGGATTCAGGAGGTAGTATCCTCCGTTACAAGATAGAGTTTGCAGCCTGGCCACCCCCAAGATTCGTCAAATCCCGGATGGCTCAAAACCCCTTGTCAGCACAGGGTTTGTGCCGTGCTGTCCAAAACCTTCTGGAGTTGGAAGGGAAAGGGGCAGAGGCTTCTATTCCAATTTTTTTGACTGTTCCCAAAAAGGACGGGTCCCTCAGGCCCATCCTGGATTTAAAACGTCTCAACAAGTTTGTCAGATTCAAGCATTTTCGCATGGAGACCCTGCGTTCTGCAGTCAATTCACTGCGCCCGGGCGACTTCATGACCTCTGTAGACATCAAGGAAACTTACCTTCATGTACCAACCTTTCCAGGTCATCAGAGATTCCTCAGGTTCGCTCTGGAGGATCAGCACTACCAATTTGTGGCCTTGCCTTTCGGTATCACCTCGGCTCCCAGGGTTTTCACCAAGGTGCTGGCAGACGTAATGGCTCTGCTGAGATCTCAGGGCATTCGCATCCTTCCTTACTTGGACGACATTCTCATCACGTCTCAGTCCTTCCAGCAGGCAGAGCTGGATACCCAGATGGTGCGGAGTCCTTTGGCTGGGTGATCAATCACCTCAAGTCTTCCCTGTTCCCATCATTGGTGAGGTCCTTTCTGGGCATGATTCTGGATACATCTCAGGTCAAGATTCTTCTCCCTCAGCAGAAGGTGGAGAATCCTTAAGCTCAAGCAAGGCTTCTTCTGTCCTGCCCCCGTCGCTCCATCCGGCAGGGGATGCAGCTGGTGGGTCTGATGGTGTCTTGCTGCGAGGCAGTTCCATACGCTCAGTTTCACATGAGACCTCTTCAACTTCACCTCTTGTCAGTATGGGGTCAGGACCCTGTGTCCCTGGATCAGGTGTTTGTTCTGTCCCCTCTGGCCAGGCGGTCTCTTTCATGGTGGCTGGACTCAAGGAATATGTTGATGGGCAAATCCTTTCTGACCCCTTGCTGGGAGACAGTCACCACAGATGCCAGTGTGACAGGTTGGGGGGGCTTCTGGAAATTCCTGAAGTTCCAGGGTCAGTGGGGCCCTCAGGAGGCCCATACCTGTATGAACATTCTGGATGTCCCCTGCATATCGGCTGTGCCGTCGCTGGGGGCAGCCGGATGTGGACCTGTTTGCGTCCCGTCATAATCACAAGCTTCCAGTCTTTGTCTCTCTGTCCCAGGACCCTCTGGCCTTGGCCATGGATGCGCTAGCAATGTCTTGGAAGAGCTTTCAGCTCCTTTATGTGTTTCCTCTGTTCCCTCTGCTGGGCAGGGTGCTGCGCAAGATCTCTCAGGAATGGGTGTCAACCATTCTGGTGGCCCCCCCCCGGACATCGTGCAGTTGGCAGTAGATCAGTATGCCCTGCCCAAGGTTCCAGATCTGCTCACTCAAGGACAGCTACGCCATCCCAATTTACAAACGCTGGCTTTAACGGCCTGGCTGCTGAAACCTCCATCTTGATGGAAAAGGGGCTGCCTGCCTCTGTTAGTACCATGATTCTGGCTAGGAAGAAGTCCTTGTCATCCATCTACTATAGGATATGCTATACTTACATTGACTGGTGTGAGTCTAGGTCGCTTCCCTGTCGGGTGTTTTCTATCCCTGATTCTGGAATTCCTGCAACATGGTTTGGATTTGGGTCTTTAACTTAGTACCCTCAAAGGTCATGTTTCAGCCTCGGCTATTTTCTTCCAAAGATCTTTTGCCAATCATCGTCTGGTTAAGACCCTTTTTCGGGGGGTTACTCACGTGCGTCCTCCTCGTAAGCCTATGTTACCAGTCTGGGATTTGAACTTGGTATTATCAGCCTTGCAGGGGTCTCCCTTTGAGCCCTTGCGTGCGGCCCCTTTGTCTATTTTGACGCTTAAGGTAGGCTTTTTGGTGGCTATCGCTTCTGTTAGGCGTGTTTCTGAGCTGGCGGCGCTTTCGATCAAACCTCCTTACTTTGAGAGACACCAGGACAAGGTGGTATTTTGTTTTAAGCCAGATTTTCTGCCTAAGGTTGTGTCTGCTTTTCATTTCAATAAGGATATTGTTTTGCCTTCTCTGTGCCCTAATCCTAGTAACTCTAAGGAGCGGGTTTTACACTCTCTGGATGTGGTTAGAACCCTGAAGTTCTATTTGGTGGCTACTGAACTTTTCAGGAATACTGATGCTCTTTTTGTTCTCCCTTCTGGGCCTAAGAAGGGTTTAGCTCCAGCTAAGTCCACCATCAGCAAGTGGATCCGTCAGGCTGTGATTCAAGCCTATTCTGCTAAGGGGAAGGAACCTCCCTTCCGCCTTACTGCTCATTCTACTCGTGCTATTGGTGCCTCTTGGGCTTTTCAGCAACAAGTTTGCAAGGACGCTACTTGGTCTTCTGTTCATACCTTTCCTAAGTTTTACAAGGTTGATGTTATGGCCTCAGCTGATGCTGCTTTTGGCCACAAAGTTCTGCAGGCGGCAGTGGTTAGGCCCGCTGTTACTTTTTGGGGATCCCACCCTACCTTACGGACACTGCTATTGGATGTCCCATGTGTAAGGAATCTTCTGGAACAGGACATGCTGTATACTTGGAATAATACAATTCTGTGATTACTCACCTGTAGAATTGGTATTATAAAGTATACAGCTCGTCCTGTTCCATCCCACCCTTGTTATTATTTTTCTTAGTTACCTCTGTATGGTGATTGTTCATTTGGGATTTTTGTTATTATTGTTCTCCTGGCTTCTTGTTACTGCTTGTAAATACTTGGGAATTCGTGGGAGGTCCCCGACTTATATGGGGCCAGGAGGAGCCACAAGCTGTTTTCTGCAGTCCAGCGCCATCTTGTGGATGAATAACCCATGTGTAAGGAATCTTCTGGAACAGGACGTGCTGTATACTTATAATACCAATTCTACAGGTGAGTAATCACAGAATTGTATTTTTAATCTGGAACGGCTGGACACTACACTGAATTCTATTTGCCATTATTGGAGAATTGCCTTGGATCTACAAGTCCGTGCCGAATTGGATGGTTGGTGAGCTGGCTTTTTCTTGTTTCCCCCCAAATATTTACTGTAAGAGCAGTGAGACTACGGAACTCTCTGCCAGAGGAGGTAGTCGTGAAAAGACTATGAGAGGTCAAAAGTGGCTGGGATGCCTTCCTTGCATGTAATGGCATCACCAGCTATGGCTGCTAGACCACTAATAAACATACTGAAATGAGTGGACTAAAGTCTTTTTTCAGCCTTACATACTATGTTACTATTAAAAAAAAAACTCACAATCCACAGCCACGTTAATATGGGAGGGTTGCTGCTGTCCCGTTGGATTGCTCGAAAATTAGTTAACAGGTTGCTATGCTGTGTTTAAAACCCAGCTGTACCTCTAAGCTGTACATAGACTAATGGGGGGACACATTAATTAGCCTGATCCCATGGCTACTTGGAGCGGACAATATAGGCCTATGTGGAAAACACAGGAGAGAGTCTGCAATACACAAACCCTTCTGGAAGATTTAAAAAACTACCAGCAATGCTTTAGGGTTAGGGGCATTCAAAGACATCTCAAAACTTCTTGGTTCTTCTAACCGTGTCAGGAAAACAAACGTCAGCAGATGATTAAATCTGTTACCTTTCCCTTGTTACAGTAAATGCTACAAAGCTAGGCCAAAAAGTAAAACCTATTGTGTAGGTGATGGTACCCGCTACACAACAACCTATGAGTGAATGAAGGCCCTACATGAATTTAGAATTATTAATTACGCATCGGCTACAAGAAGGGTCAAGTACGCCATATACTCTATACATTTCAAGGTCCATAGGGCAGATTTATCAAACCATAAGAAAAACTCTCTCAGATCTTGATACCCAGGACAACTACAAGCGGCCTAATTTATCACAATGAAAAAGGTAGTAGAGTGAACCACTGACTCTGACAGAGTTCTGATAATCTCCAGTGAAACGGGCTGCAGCCCATAGGCTTCACAGGCAGTCTTCTAGGCTGCTACTGGACAAGACTGAAGCCTTCTTGCTCTTCCAATTTAAAAACAAGATCATGATATTCTGAACATCTCATCTCATCTATTTTACAGAAACAACTGTTTGGCATGCCTAAGATCAAGCAGTGCATTTAGCCAAGTGTGGCAACACATTTTTTAGAATGGAGTTAAGAGGTAAAACCCAAACCCAAGGAAAACTGTTCTAAGATCCAGCTCAAGACCACTATGCAAGCATTCCTGGGAACCATACTGCAGGTCAGTCGAAAGAGTAATGCGGGAGCATCAAGCCACCAGGGGGAGCAAACACAAGCACCTCTCATCCCCTTCACAGATAGAGGGCTCTGCTGGCATATTTTTAGATCTAGAAGATCGATTAGAACTGAGGAGAAACTCTGCCAACAGGCCTGAGTCCACCTATACAAAACAACAAACGGGGATGATGCACCGTGTAGGATGGCAGGAAACACCATACTGAGGGACTACAGGAACAGAAAGTTATTTTATGGTGGGTGGGGTCATCTCTCGTAGGTGCTGTCCTGGGGGATGACTGGGGGATGACTGGGGAATATGTATATATATATTTTTTTTTTGACTGTTGGTCCACTTTAAGGCATTGTGTTCACGGTCTCCTCTGCTCTACAACATACACTCTATAGAAACAGTATATTAAGTCATGTTTAGATGGTACCTAGTCCCAATCCAAATTAATCATAGGATTCTGGGAGTTGTAGTAAGAAAGAGCTTTACTAAAAGTCAGGAAAGCCACTCCCACACAGAGAAATATAGGAAACTTGGAATCTGCATGCTAAAAAGTAAATCACAGGTCTGGGGTCACAGTTCTAACACACAGGATTGTTTTACTTCCTAGAAGAGGAAAACAAAATGGGAGCTTTCCTTTAATGCATTGTGAAGACTTGAACCGCCTATGTATGGTTCCACTCCAGGTCTTATGCTTTCCCTGTTACATACCTACTGCAGCGTATGTGTTGTATGTTTGGCGTTTCCTGTCCTCTCACAGGTGCCTGCGATTTCCTCCTCTGTCTTCTATATAAAGGTGTGTATACCCTTGCCTCCTTGTTGGATCATTGCATCACACTGGCTGATACGAAGGGCACATCCAGACTGTTGTGGGTTGTAGCTCCTAGGCCTTCTACTAGTTTCTGGTGATTACTGCAAGTCTGTCTATTGTAAAGTTGTGTCTTGTCTGTCTGACCACTGCTAAACTGCCTTTGTGCAATCTCCACCATCGGGAGCTCTGCTGAAGACCAATGTTCCCCCTAAGTCGCTTTAAAGTAAAGTCAGGATAAAAACTTTGCTTCTTATTTATAGTGGCTCCCAAATCAAAGATGCCCCACTGTGAAGTGCCTCCTGCTAATTATGGGCACTGGTTCTTGGCAAAGGGAAATTCACCTCTTCTGTGTTTCAGCAACCACATGACCGCCAACCAGCCAGTAGTTCAGCAATCAGCAGTATTAGGCTTGGCATCATGTTTGCAGGGTGACACTGTGCAGAGAGGCATCCCAATTCTATACATACTTTACTTCCTCTATAACTGGTGGCAAGATAAAAAGTCTATTGCTTGATAGGCACTGCTGTCAAGTAAAAACAGAAAGTGTGGATGCTTTGACACACATTCTGAGATAAAGTTTGGGACTGGACAAGTGGCAGAGCCCGGCAGCTAGCAATGTGAGATATTCTGGGACATACAGAAAGAGATAGAGGCCTCCAGAAGGGTTTATCTGCCTGCTGAAAAACGTGCAAGTCTGCCTGTAACCCCATGCCGCAGTCTCACAGACAATATCAGGCTCTATCCAACCCCCGGGGTTGGGGGTGTTTCATAGCTGCAGAGAGGGGCAGCTAATCAGGACGTCTGGGGAGGGAGTGGGGGGTGTTTCCGTTCTTGGCCCACTGAAGGTTGATTGAAGGACCATGTCAGTGGGGTGGAGACTGAAAGCTGAATGAGGAAGTGATTCCTCAATAAGTAGACAGACATAGCAGGAAGGAGAGCACTGGAGAGATTCAATGTGAGGTAAACTACTGATATTTATTTTTTAACTTTTGACTTGCCAATCACTTTAAAGGGACAAAAAGAAAAAAGGGAAAAGGGGCAAAGCCTGTCCTTACCTCATGGATTCTGGCTACTGCACACAGCAGAGTGACCTCCTTGGGAAAGTGATCCAAACCTTGTTTGTAAAGAGCCAGAGCAGTGAGAGGCTGGTCCATCCGCACATACACCTGAAAACAGACACACAGCCAACATGGGCCAGGAGGATAAAGCAGATCAACACCCACTGAACTTGTAAAATACATTTGGCCGAATCCCCTGCAGATACCTCCTTCTTAGGGTGTAGAACTAGAAATAGATATTTTCGCTTTTCGAATTTTGCTGGAACTCTGTAAGATGGAAGGTGATCAATCATTGCATAGGGGTGGCAATGACATCACTGGCACACACAGTGGCAATGAATGGAGGAGGCGGAGCTTTACAGCTAAAACAGGCGCCATTATCTGGGATTAGAGTGAAGCAGGAGCAGTGGAAATAGGCAAAAGGTACACATCGTGGGGGTGGGGGGGGGGGCAAGTCAGGGGATGCTAGTTAAAAATGTGGGTTTTAGTCCGCTTTAAAAGTATTCATAGTCCTACTTCTCAAACAATCCCACATTTCTAAATGTTACAGCCACAGGATTGTCCAGGCAAAACAAAAAAATGGCTATACTTTTTTTTTGTCCAGAGCAGCTCCACTGCCCATGTAAAAATTACAGAGGGCAGATAATAAGCACCCCATAGGCCCTCTCTGGTCCAAATTGGCTGCAGTAGTAGAGTCTAGTTTCCACCTCACAGCATTCTCGCTCCATTTACTGCAGTGGAGGGGGCAGTTCCATGTGGGTCCACCTAGGCAATAAATCTAGTGGGTGTGCTGTGGGGCGGAAACTACATTCAACCATGGCTGCCATCTTGAACTGGAAAAGACCAACGAGGTGCTTGTTCGCCACTCTTGGTAAGTTTTACATGAACGGGTCAGGATGGTGGAGCTGTGCTGGACAACAGGTGAGTATAGCTTTTTCTTTTTTTTGGGCTGGACAATTCCTTGATGGATTGAACAGGGCTCCATGAGGTGTTCAAAGCTCGGGCTATATTTTTATAACCTAACCCTGCAATACACTTCACCACACCAACTTTATTGCTGAGCTGTCTGGTGTGTTCCTTAGTTTTTATGATGCTGTTTGTTCACTAACTTTCTTTAACAAACCCCTGAGGCCTTCACAGATCAGCTATAGTTATAATGAAAATAATTTTACATACAGGTGGACTCTTTCGACAATTTAGATGACACCTGATAGTCACCATGCGTGCCACACTGTACAGTCCCCCCCCCTTTTTTCTCTTAATCCTTGTGCCCCTAAACCCAAACTGTCCCCTGTCAATACTGCCTCCATACTCACAGGTCATTCCCCTTGGTGATGGCAGGACCAGGTCTGCGCTGAGTGAGTTCTGATTACTCTTCAGCCAGGGTGCTGATCTGTGCTCACAGTGGCAGGCACATGCACTGTCCTGGCTCCAAGGCTTAAAGGGGGCCAAAACCCAGCGCAATCGGCCCGGGAATCTATGAGATTTCCTCCCCCACGGCATCCAAAATCGAGATGCCCCGCTGTGTGAACCCCCCCCCCCCAGGTCGTCCCATTCACTTACCTTGCTTCCCAGTGTAACGGCACATGCACGAGCCGCATCCCCGCTATCCCTCTAGCAGGGCGTGTGTCAATGCAAGGCATTTGTGAATGGCCGGTGCAGGCACGCTCCCTGTTAGAGGGAAGCAGGGGATGCGCTCGGAGATGCTGGCTTAGACGGTGTGATGTCAGCGGCTATGTGCACCATAGGCCCGGGAAGAGGTGAGTTGCACTTGGCCATCTGTGGGGTCTCACCCCATATCGGGGTGCCCCGGGGGAAAGTACCAAAACCCAGGATAGTCATAATCCTGGGGTTTGCTCCACTTTAATCTTGCTTATAAAACATAAAATTACCGCTAGACCTGAATCTAAATTTTACATTCAACCTCTAAAACTCAATCCTACCCCTAACACCTAATCTATTTATAGCGAATTCTCACAAACCGGTTTTAAAGCGGACCAAAACCCACTGAACTTGTGAAATACATTTGGGTGGGTTTTGGTCCGCTTTAAGTGGTGATACTTCTGCTCACAAAAGCTGCCAAAATGCTTTACTGAAGTTAAGTTTCCTTTAGTTTTTTTTTTCTAGCTGGGGGCATATAGGGGAAAAGTTATGCTGAAAGTGCATTTGCTGTCAGAAGTCAGGTCTCTTGTCTCTTTAAGTGCCAGCCTACCTGGAGTTTCTGTCACCCTTTGTTGCCAGACCATTTTGCACTATTTTGCGCTCCCCATGTTCAAATGTGATTTCAAATGTGAATTTCCAGGGATTTCCCAGAAAAATTATATATTGCTTTTTTCAGCTGAGTCTGGGCTTTAACATGAAATGTCTTGTTTGTCATTTTTTAGGTGTATTCTCAATATTTTTGGGTTAAATATGTGAAAAAAAAAAATTTTTACAAATTGTAGTGTTTTTTTTGTAATAAAAAATTTAAGTTTGTCAATAAAATCTTATTGCGTGTGAAATCCCAATTTCTCCCGGTTACAGCGGTACCACATATGTATAGGTAGACACCCTTTCCTGACCAGGAGACTCCCCCAAACTGAAACAGCGCTTTAGGGGGATTTTCAGATAAAATACAACTGCGATACGCGCTATGCGCACCTTGCAGTTTTTCCAGAAAAACAACCCTTTACATTTGAAATACCCCCCAACAAACTATATATTCTCTGGAAGTACACACCTCAAGCTTTCTAGGTGTACCAGGCTTGTTGATGTGGCCACAGTTTTCTGGAAGTAATCCCTCAATGTAATCTTTGGTTGCAAAGAGTTTCCCTAAAATAAGGATAAAAAAGCAGAATCAAAGCCACATTTTCCTAAAAATACTATAAACAAACAAGAAAAAACAAGTTTAATCTGAAAAAGCAACATCCCCCGAACAGAACGATACCCGACATGCATAGCTACTGTCAAGGGAAGAGTTGCCATAAATCCCAAAGTAAAGCATGAGCATAACGGCAATTTTACTTGAAAATTTCAGCTCTGCAGACAAAGTGCGCACCTTGCGACTTTTCAACCAAAACAAGCCTTTACATTTGGAATATCCCCCATAAACCATATATTCCCTGAAAGTACACATGTTAAGCTTTCTAAGCGTACCCAGCTTGTTGTAGTGGGCTCATCTTTCTGGAATTATTCCCTCAAAGAATTCTTTGGTTGTGCAGGGTTTCTCTAAAAAAAAATGTATAAAAAAAGCTTTTCCTAAAATATAAATATGCAAACAAGAAAAAACAAGCTAAGTCTGAAAGCGCAAGGTCCCCCGAACAGAACAATACCCAACATGCAGAGGTACTTTTAACCCTTTTAATTGCCAGCCTACTTGAGATCCTGTTGACAGGTCATTTTTCCCCAATTTTTCGCCATTTTTGCTGGAATTTTCAGGAAAATTATATATATATTTTTTTGCAGCAGAATTTAGGCTTTAACATGAAATGTCTTGTTTGTAAATTTTATTCTGTTTTTTTACAATATTATTATTAAGTAGAAAAATAAATAAATAAATATTTTTTTTAGAAAATTGTCTCCTTTATTTTAAATAAAAAATGTATTTTATTAAAGAAAACCATTTTGCATGTGAAAGCCCCATATTCTAAGTATGTCACACACCCCGCTTCAGAATATCCATAACATGTGGGGTAATACCGACCTGAAGGGGCGTTCCTGCAGAGATGATAGCAAAAAAGAAAGCCCCTCCCTGATCCATAAATACCTGGGACCTCCCACTCATCACCCAGTTTTCCATCTCTGCAGACGGCGAGCAAGTCAGAAGATGATGGCTCCTCCTTGCACAGGGGGATTTCAGGTAGCCGGGGTAACTCCCGGCCCGTTATTTATTTATTTCCGTTTGGACCTTTTTCCCCAGAAATCCATATGCCTCCCAGCCTCGGCTGAGGGTCCAGGCGAGGGTATTTCAGCACATTAGGTGCTCAGGAGCTATGCTCTACCGTGAGACCCTATATGAGAGGGTAGGCGGTATTACCGGGTTGGTGACCCCGGTTTGGGATGCCCTGTCCCTTACTTTCATACTTGTCCCTCCCAGGATCCCCTTCCATAGGTGGGGTGGGGGAGTGTATACATTCATTAGTTTATTAGTTCATTTATATGGACAGCTTACATAGTGTGTGTGTGTGCGTGTGTTTTCACTTTAATTGCAAAACGCTGCAGCCTTTGCGGTGCTGGCTGCCTTCTTCCCTCCTTTCTCCCTTCCTCTCTGTTAATGGCGGAGGTTTTCACCTCACGCCATGTTGCTGTGGGGGGGGGGGGGGGGGGGTTGGGGGCGGCGGGTGCCGTACCGTTGGTGGGGCCGGGACTTGTCCCTCTCGTTTTTTCCCATGGTGTGTGTGTGTTGTGTGGTGTTTTTACTTGGCCGGGCCGGCGACCGCTTCTTACTATTGCGGCGCCGGCCGGCTCTGAGCACATTTCTTCATGAGGTGATTTAGTTCACCTCACGCAGGCTGGGGAGGGGCGGGGCCGGAGTGACGACGCGTCACCGCTCCCCGCCTCCTGCCCTCGCTGGTGCCACTGCGGAGCGCTTGGAGGGGAGAGGGGGCCGCAGTCAGAGAGGGAGAAGGGGGCGTGGCCAGCGCGGGACGCGCGCGAGGCCGGGCCACGCCCCCTTCTCCCTCTCTGACTGCGGCCCTGCCTGTTGCTGTGGAGCGTCTGGATCTTCCCTCACGGTCGCCATTTTGGTCGCTGGTTCTGTAAGTGGCCTCTGGCCATTCTTTCTTCTTGTTTGATTGTTGTCTTTTTTTCATTAGACTTATCTAAAAACAGTCTTTCTGTTCTGTGTTTCAGATGGTGGTTCAGGAGGTTCGCCAGTAGCATTTAGGGGGTCCCTCCTGATCCTTATCTCTGGGTTAATTATTTGCCATAAATCCTCCCACTCGGGACATTAAAGGGGCATCCCGGGTTGTCTAACGGCGTAATTCCCTGGGTCTTAGCGACTTTTCCTAAACAAAGTTCACCTTATGGAGGCATCCCCGGATACTGGGCTCGGGGCCCCTTCGGGGCATCCCCGAAAGTGTATGTTATGTGGGGTATCCATTTCTGGGGACGATGTACTTCTGTGTATACCATGTGCACAGCAGGCCATCACGCGGCAGTCCGAACCACAGGCGTCTGGGTCAGCACCGCCGGTCGCTTCATCTCCACCTCCCGCTTTGACACGCGCCCCGTGCGATGTCGTCATGGGCAGGGAGCTGCAATCTGAGATGTGCGCCAGATTGGCTAACCTTGAAAAAAGCCCGTAAGGCTCCGACTAAGAGAAAGCATTTGTCGCCGGCTCCGCTGGCGGAGGACATGGAGGATGTTAATAATCTGGATTGGTCTGATTATTCCCAGCTAGAGGAAGGGGAAGTTTATGAGGATTCTGATTTTTCGGACGAGGAGCAGTCCTTTGGCACTGATGCCGAGCTGGGGGATTTGGGGAGATCCTCTGATACTCCCCACGCTCTGGCTCTGATGTTGGAGGTGTTGAATATATCCCCTCCTGAGGAGGTGTCACAGCAGAAGGGTGAATTGTTTGAGGAATCCAAGCCGCGCTTGGAATTCCCTACTCAAAGGCATTTTGACAAAATTATTGCCAAAGAATGGGACAGGCCGGCTCGGCTCCCTGGCATCCCTCAGGGATGGGATAGGAAATATCCCTTTCCTTCGGAGGCAGTTAAGCGCTGGGCATCTCCCCCCGAGGTGGATGCGCCGGTTTTGGGGATGTCCAATTCCTCGGTTTTAAATAGACCTGATTGTTCTATTCTCAAGGATGGAGAGGATAAACGTATTGACCAGATGGCTTGTCATGGTTTTGCTAGCGTTGGGTCAGCCATGCGGCCTGTTTGCGCATCGGCGCTGATGGTGTTGGCCGCTAGGTCCGTGGTTAGGGACCTGTTGACCTCTTCCGGGCTGCGTCCCGGTAGTGCTGAGTTCCTTAGCCTCAAACGGTGTGAGCTGTTTTTATCTTTTGTGTTGACAGCCTTGGATGACACTTTGATGATGTGTGGTAGAACGTCGGCGCTGCTGGTCACTCTTCGGCGCTCGGTGTGGCTGCGCCAGTGGGCGGCAGATTTTATGTCCAAAAAGTCAACGGCTCTACCCTTTGTTGGGTTACGGCTTTTTGGAGAGACATTGGACTCGGTCACCAAGGGTGGTAGGTTACCCCAACGCAAGAAACAACGTCGCCCCTTTCGAGGGGCGCCCTCCTTTACCCCCTCCTTTCGTGGGGCCAGATCTGGCAGGGGATTTGCATTCCCTTCTTCCAGAGGAGATTCCGGGAGCAGGGGCAGAGGTCGTGCCCGTCCAGGATTCAGTTGGGGCTCTAAGCCCAAGCCGGCTGCCAAGCCGGCTCAGCAATGAGGGGGCGCCCTCACCCTTGCGGGTGGGGGGACGGCTGCGACTCTTTTCCCAAGTTTGGGATCAAGAGGTCTCGGACCGATGGATCCGGGAAGTGGTGTCTTCCGGTTACAAGCTGGAGTTCGAGCTCCGCCCCCCTTCCAGATTTTTCAGGTCTCGGATGCCTTCAGAACCTCTGGCGGCGCAGGGGCTTCTGTTGGCAGTGCAGAACCTTCTGGACATGGCTGTCATTTGCCCAGTGCCCCCTTCGGATCAGGGCAGGGGTTTTTATTCCAATCTGTTCACGGTACCCAAGAAGGACGGATCGGTCCGACCCATCTTGGATCTGAAGTTTCTCAACAGGTTCATCCGGCCTCGGAAATTCTGCATGGAAACACTACGTTCGGCCATTCACTCTCTTCGTCAGGGAGACTTTCTGACGTCCATAGACATCAAGGATGCTTATCTACACGTTCCAATTTTTCCAGCACACCAGAGGTTTCTCGGGTTTGTGGTGGAGGATCGGCATTTTCAGTTTGTAGCACTCCCTTTCGGCCTCACCTCGGCCCCTCGGGTGTTCACCAAGGTGCTAGCAGGGGTGATGGCTCTGCTAAGGGTTCAGGGCATCCGCATTGTGCCCTATTTGGACGATCTTCTGATCATGGCCTCCTCATTCAACCAAGCGGAGTTGGATACCAGAATGGTGGTGTCCACCCTGGAGAGGTTTGGTTGGGTGGTCAACCACCCCAAGTCTTCTCTCACTCCGTCCAGGGTAGTGACCTTTCTGGGAATGTCTCTGGACACTTCGCAGGCCAGGGTGTTTCTGCCTCAGGCCAAGATTCTTTTGATTCAGGAATTAGCTCGGCTTCTCTTGTCGGCCCCTCGTCCGTCCATCCGGCTAGGGATGAGGCTGGTGGGGTTAATGGTGGCTTCATTCGAGGCAGTTCCCTTTGCGCAGTTTCATACGAGGACGCTTCAGCTTCATCTGTTGAAGGTTTGGGACAAGTCTCCTCTATCGTTGGATCAGTCCTTCCTGATGACTCCCCGAGTTCGTCGATCCCTGCAATGGTGGCTGAGGTCGGCCAACCTGTCGCAGGACAGATCTTTTCTGGCCCCGTGTTGGGAAACTGTCACCACGGACGCCAGTCTGTCAGGTTGGGGGGGTGTTTGGAAGGACCTCCAGTTTCAGGGTCTGTGGAGTCCGCAGGAGGCTCACGAGCCCATCAATGTTCTGGAATTGAGGGCCATCAGGTTGGTTCTGTTTCGCTTGACTCATCAGTTGAGAGGCCTGCCAGTTCAGGTCCGGTCGGACAAGAGGACGGCGGTTGCTTACATCAATCACCAAGGGGGGACTCGCAGCAGGAGTGCCCTCAGGGAAGTGTCCTTGATTCTGGACTGGGCGGAGAGTCACGTCCCGTGTATCTCAGCAGTCTACATTCCGGGAGTGGAAAACACGGAGGCGGACTTGCTGAGCAGAGCCTCCTCTCGTCAGGGGGAGTGGTCTCTCAGTCCCACGGTGTTTCGTTCGATATGTCTCAGGTGGGGGTTCCCAGCGGTGGACCTCTTTGCCTCTCGTCACAATCACAAGCTTCTAGTCTTTGCGTCTCTCTCGCAGGATCCTCTGGCTCTGGCAGTGGATGCCATGTCTCTGAACTGGAGGGATCTGGGGTTCCTTTACCTGTTCCCTCCGTTTCCAATGGTAGCCAGAGTGGTGCGCAAGCTGACTCTGGAGGGCGTGTCGGCGATTCTAGTGGCACCAAGGTGGCCAAGGCAAGTTTGGTTCGCAGACCTGGTAAGACTGGCAGAGGATCAGTTCGTTCTGCCTCTTCTACCGGACCTGCTCACCCAGGGTCGGCTGCGCTATCCCAATTTACCTTCGCTGGCTTTGACGGCGTGGCTGCTGAAACCGCCATCTTAAAGGAAGAAGGTCTTTCTGACGCGGTGGTTCAGACTCTCATTAGCGCCAGGAAGCGCTCTTCCTCTACTATTTACTATAGGACTTGGAGGTCCTTTATTGACTGGTGTGAAAGTAGGTCCTTCTCTTGTCGGGAGTTTTCCATTTCCAGAATCCTGGAGTTTCTTCAACATGGTCTGGATTTGGGGCTTCAACTTAGTACCTTGAAGGGGCAGGTTTCTGCCCTGGCGGTGTTCTTTCAAAGGTCATTTGCTCTTCATCCCTTAGTCAAGACCTTTTTCCAAGGAGTTACGCATGTACGGCCTCCTAGGAAGCCCTTTGTTCCAGTTTGGGATTTGAACCTGGTTCTTTCTGCTCTTCAGGGTCCCCCTTTTGAGCCTTTGAATGAGATTGCTTTGTCTTCACTTACCCAAAAGGTGGCCTTTTTGGTGGCCATCACTTCGGTTAGGCGTGTTTCTGAGTTGGCAGCTTTATCCATTAAAGCTCCGTACTTCGAAAGGCATCAGGACAAGGTTGTCTTTCGTTTCAAGCCGGATTTTCTTCCGAAGGTGGTCTCTGCCTTTCATCTGAATCAGGACATTGTTCTGCCTTCTCTATGTCCTCATCCCAGCAACGACAAGGAAAGGGCGCTGCATTCCTTGGATGTAGTCCGTGTTGTGAAATATTATTTGGTGGTTACGTCTTCCTTTCGTAAGACTGATGCTTTTTTTGTGGTGCCCTTTGGGCCTAGGAAGGGTTTGGCTCCTGCCAAATCTTCCATTAGTAAATGGATTTGTCAGGCCATCATTGGGGCCTATTCTGCCAAGGGGAGGAGTCCCCCTTTTCGTGTTACTGCTCATTCTACTTGTGCGGTTGGAGCGTCCTGGGCCTTCCAGCACCAGGCCTCTGTTGAGCAAGTTTGTAAGGCCGCTACTTGGTCCTCTGTTCACACTTTTTCCAAGTTTTACAAGGTTGACGTTCGGCTGTTTTTGGCCGCAAAGTTCTGCAAGCTGTTGTGGTTTAAGTTGTGCATTGTTGCCTTGTTTTGGATCCCCGCCCTTGTTATGGACACTGCTATTGGATGTCCCACATGTTATGGATATTCTGAAGCGGGGTGTGTGACATACTTAGAATAATACCATTTTGTGAAATACTCACCTGTAAAATGGGTATTATAAGTATGTCACACACCCCGCTTCACCCGCCCTTTTTTGTATTCTGGATCCTTTATATTGTGAACTTTGCGTTATCTTGATTTATATTTGCCTCTTCCTGGTCCCTTACCTTACTGCTTCTATATACTGGGTGATGAGTGGGAGGTCCCAGGTATTTATGGATCAGGGAGGGGCTTTCTTTTTTGCTATCATCTCTGCAGGAACGCCCCTTCAGGTCGGTATTACCCCACATGTTATGGATATTCTGAAGCGGGGTGTGTGACATACTTATAATACCCATTTTACAGGTGAGTATTTCACAAAATGGTATTTTCTACCAATTAGACATGTTTATCGGTAGCCCCCCGTTCCTGCCCAGGAGACCCCCCAAACCGAAACAAGTACTTTATAACATTTACAAATAAAATACAACTACCATCCACACTACAAAGGGTTAAATCGAGAAAAAAAAAATTACAGAGCCCCCCCTCTCAGCTGGGGAGGGATTTTTAAGGGTTAAAAACCCTTAAAAATCCTAAAAAAAAAATGACATGGGGTCCCCTTACCCGAAGTAACCAGCCCGGGACCAGCTATGCAGGGCTTGTAGGAACAGGGCACAGGGGCCAGCTTTTGTGGCCCCTGGCCCTGCAGGCTACAAGCCCGCATAGCCCATGGCCACGGGCTCTTCTGCCCCCCCCCCTGGGCTTTGGGGAGGCAGGTAATAGGGGTGCCGGGGGTTAATGGCAAGTCACCCGCTAGCCGCAGGTGACTTGCCAGCCCCCAGCTTTGTGAACTGGTATAGGGATCTCATGGACCCCTTACCAGTTCACAAGGGGTTAAGTGGAAAAAAAAAAACACCACACACACAGAGAAAAAAAAAAAAAAAAAAAAAAAAAAAAAAATCGATCACAACCCTCTCCCCCTCCCCTCCTCTCTCATCCAAGTACCCGAGCAGACTGATTCTTAGTCTCGGGTGCTGGTCCTAAGAAGCCGGTTGCTGGTGACATCACAATGATGTCACCCGGCCCGCCCCCAGGGGGCGAGGCTAACAGTCACGATTCAGGAAGTGGGGGGGGGGGGCGGGGCGATTTCTGCCCTCTTCTCGCCACGGAAGAGCCTGGGGGGGGGGGGGCGATCAGAGGCCCCCCCCCAGTGAAGAGGAGACCCGTCGGGAAGCAGTGCGACCGCAGGTAAGTAAATGTAATTTTTTATTTTTTTTTTTACAGTTAGCAGCCGCTGCTGCCGAAGCGCGGGGGCACTATTCCGGGGGCTCTCCTGGAGCCATCCGAGCCCCCACGGGGCACCAAAGAGGAGACCCGGCCAGATCCAACAAGGGGTCAGGTGAGTATTTTTTATTTTTTTTAACTAGCAGGGGGGAAAGTCGGGCACGTAGATACTACGTGCTTGGCACTTAAGTGGAGTAGAAGCGAGCACGTAGAATCTACCTGCTTGGCACTGAAATGGTTAAGGCCCTGTACATGGGCCTGAAAAATCTAACTATATCTTCTGCAGCATAACTAGAACCAAGAAAAAAAAAAGGTCCGCCTATGATAATGACACTATAAGAGGATCTCAAAAATAAAAAATGGATGCTGTCCAAAATAATACATCTGGAACACAAGCTGGAAGGAGGCAGCTTATACTGTATCCACTTTAAGAGGTCCTACAACCATTGGAGGAGGTGCTAAAGATAGGTGGTGTGTGGGTTGTGGCTTCTGCTCCCCCGGGACAATGAAGCCTTGTGAGTAATCAAACCAGGGTGGGTGTTAGGGTTTGGGTAGCCTATCCTGTAGACATTAAATTCCACTGAATCCCACAACCTTCTAAAAAAACAAAAACAGAAAAAAAAACATACTTTCCCCAAGTACAAGAAGGTGTCCACCATATCCTGATGTGCGAGAGCTGACTTAAACTGATTCTCCGCTTCCCGGAACAGCCCAAGCCTGTGTGAAAAAACACAAACGGGAAACAATTCAATTATGACACCAGGGCTGGTACCAAGTACACAATCCATCAGGTACTACTATGGACATAGGGATGGTAAATAGGGAGCTGCCTTTATTTTACTACTTGTGAAAGGGTAAAGAGCTCTCAAGGACCCTTTATAAACAGTTGTTAGAGGGCGATAAGCCAACTGTCAGCCATAGTCCTAAATGATATTTGGCCTGCACTTTCTAACTCCTGGAAAACATTACAATTTGGGATGCCTTGCAGGGCATTACCTACACCTGGAGCACGCACAAAAACCTACTTTCAGGTTCTACTGGAGGATTCTGAAGTGTTATTTGCTCTGCAGTAGCAGCCTGCTTACTGAAGTCAATGGGGGAAGGCTGAGTGTGGCAGACCTGCTCTGTTCATCATTGAAAGGCGCAGCGCAGGGTGGGGGTGTGGGACATCCTTATTCAGCTGGACCCAAAGTCCTTTAGATTTCAGCTGCACTGAGGATTCAATTGACTTTGAGAGGCGATTTTGCCACATGGTTGACTTGGTTTTCCTTAATACCATGCAATACTTTCTAGAACCACACACAGCTAGTAATAGCACACCTCAAACAACCTTTATTAAACACACATATACACAAGACTCATTAAAAAATTCTAAAAAATATCTACATCAAGAAAAAACACTAAGACACACAAACAGGAGCTGAACAAAAATAAAGCTAATATTGAAAAAAACTCAACAAATATGTATATTTACTCCCCAAATCAATATCTAGTTGCAATGATCAGGATCAACATAGAAAATAATTATTTCAATGTGCAATATATGTAACTATCAACTTAATATACCAACTCTAAAGTGGATCCAATCAAAATAAACAGCAAGTATGAGGAACCTGGAATGCACTGGGGGAAAGTATCCACCAGTGCAGCGCAGGCACCCCCAACCCAGTGCTGCAGTGAACAGTGAAATGTTCAAAGCAATAACAGATAAAAACATGGTGTTTAAAAATAAAATAATGAAAAAAAAAATAGAGATATATAATTTTTTTTTATTTTTTTCTATCTAGAGTAAAACACTAGCTGCTTCCTCAGGCCAGTTTTTGTGATTACCTGCACACATTCTCCAATGATGTGGTCCTGGAGAACGTCTGCTTCAGAATGGTGCTCTTCTGGGGGTGCCCATTTGTTGAGAGCACCCTAACAGAGCACCAGATCTTGGGGTTGGTATCCTAGCATAGTCTAACCAGTCATGTGTTGTGGTAGACAGGGACACTGGGATTTCAGTGTAAAATAAAATCTAGGTTCACATTCCAAAGACAAGATGGAGTCATAGGAGAGCATCACAGCCTGAGGAGGCCCGGACGTGATGTGACTAGTTATTTACTGCACCTGTGTGGAACGTGATGACCAGATAAGGATTGACCAATCTGTACGCTTGATTCGAGACATTGCCTTAAATAGTATTACTGCATTATGTTAATAGACAATAAGGTGCCTTGTATAAATAAAGCTTGCCCACAGGGAGGAGGCAGAAGCTCGTGAAGAAGACGTGTATACGGTTAACTACCATTCCGTGTATTGACTTCATACCTCGTAAGCATTAACGAAATAGGAACCAGCCAAGGTGAAAGATCTCCGGGACGGCACACAGCATCCAAAACAGTGTAAACCCGCCCCTAAGGTTGGTGTGGCAGGCTGGTAGTCACCCAATCCAGATCAGGTGACTGAACTGTCCCTCAAGCTCTGTGCTTCAATTTTTGCCCAAAACGAGCTGATACCTGTCATGACGTCATGACCTCATCCACCCACAGCCACACCAGGGAGTCTTAGGTATTGAAGGAGGATCACAGTAAGGCGAGCACCCAAAATGAGCCTTACCCATCGAGTCTAGCAAACACCAAGAGGGGTTTCCCTAGACGCTTACCCTGCCTAGCAGTTTAAGGCTAGGGCTGCGTCACTGGGAAGTGAAGCTGATAACCCTCTAACTAGTGGGCAGTAAAAGCCAAATTAAATATAACGGGTTGTATTGATCAGCAGTGGTGCTTACTTTGCCTGCCCTTGGTTTAGTATGTAGACCTCCAGAGAACCTACCTGTAGTAGCACTTCCCCAGCTGGACCTTCCACCACCAGTCCTTAAACTGAGCGTTCTCCGTGGCCAGAGCAGCCAGTTCCAGAGCCTGAAATCCAAAAGGATTCATGTAAGTTTAGAAGATCATGTGACTTTATTATCAGAGGATCGGGGGGCATGAATCCAGGGCTTACATTTTTCACATCATTTTCATGGTGGAAGATGTATTCAAACAGTGTCTGGAAAACAGAGCAAAGGCTGCGGGTTAGACAGCATGGCGTCCAGGGGCTGGATAGTCACACGTGTGTCCTCATGTAGGGTTACTGACCTTTGCCAGGTTAGGACTCTGAGCATACTTAGACAGGTTTATCCGGGACAGGTTAATGAAAGGCCCGTCTGGATTGGTCAGCATGGATGCCTGATAAAAAAAAGAACAAGAGGATAAAACAACAATATGGAATCTTACTGGGGGGAAAAAAAACACACTTGACCCTATTCTCGTAGTGAGCAGGGTCATGAGAGTGCATTCAATAGAGGGGGTTGATGAGGAGCTTACACAGGGTGGAGGAGCATTAACTCCTTACAGTGGGCCTAAAGCTCAAAACTCAAAATAGGATCCAGGTCCACAAGGGCCCTAACTTACCTTCTCCTACTGCCCATTAACCCCAAATTGAGGCGATACTCTACTTCTCATGTATGACAAAGGGGGGTAGGAAACAGCAGCAATGCAGTGCTCGCCCATGGTGTGTGTGTGGGTAGGTGAGGTAAGCTCCCCGGCGCCGTTGTTGGATAGAGCTAAATAAAGGCGAGTCGCTCTAATGCAGGGCTCATGGAGGGTAGGTGAGGTAAGCTTCAAGTCGCCCCTGTTGGATAGAGCTAAGGAAAGGCGACTCTCTCCAATGCAGGGCTCATGGAGGGTAGGCGAGGTAAGCTTCAAGTCGCCCCTGTTGGATAGAGCTAAGGAAAGGCGACTCTCTCCAATGCAGGGCTCATGGAGGGTAGGCGAGGTAAGCTTCAAGTCGCCCCTGTTGGATAGAGCTAAGGAAAGGCGAGTCTCTCTAATGCAGGGCTCATGGAGGGTAGGTGAGGTAAGCTTCAAGTCGCCCCTGTTGGATAGAGCTAAGGAAAGGCAACTCTCTCTAATGCAGGGCTCATGGAGGGTAGGCGAGGTAAGCGTCAAGTCGCACCTGTTGGATAGAGCTAAGGAAAGGCGAGTCTCTCTAATGCAGGGCTCATGGAGGGTAGGCGAGGTAAGCTTCAAGTCGCCCCTGTTGGATAGAGCTAAGGAAAGGCGAGTCTCTCTAATGCAGGGCTCACGGAGGGTAGGTGAGGTAAGCGTCAAGTCGCCCCTGTTGGATAGAGCTAAGGAAAGGCGACTCTCTCTAATGCAGGGCTCACGGAGGGTAGGTGAGGTAAGCTTCAAGTCGCCCCTGTTGGATAGAGCTAAGGAAAGGCGAGTCTCTCTAATGCAGGGCTCACGGAGGGTAGGTGAGGTAAGCGTCAAGTCGCCCCTGTTGGATAGAGCTAAGGAAAGGCGACTCTCTCTAATGCAGGGCTCACGGAGGGTAGGTGAGGTAAGCTTCAAGTCGCCCCTGTTGGATAGAGCTAAGGAAAGGCGACTCTCTCTAATGCAGGGCTCATGGAGGGTAGGCGAGGTAAGCGTCAAGTCGCCCCTGTTGGATAGAGCTAAGGAAAGGATGCCGGATAGAGCTCTGCTAGAAAAAGGTGAATATCACTATACTGCAGCACTCATGGATGGTGTGAGAAAGTATATGAGGTTAGTCTCCTACCCCCCTCGTTGGATGGAGCTTTACTGAGAAAAGGTGAGTACCTTGCTTATGCAGGCAAATGTGGTGTGAGGGTGTAGACGAGGTTGGATTCCTGCCCCTTTTCCCCCTTGGAATCAGGATGTTGAGTATCTCTCTAATACAGGTCTCATGCATAGTGTGAGGGGTTCGGTGAGGTGACTTTTCTGTCCCCATGCTGGATGAAGCTCTGCTAGGAAAAGGTGATTATCTTGCCAATGCAGGGCTCATGGAGTGTATGAAGGGGTGAAGTTAGGTTAGTGCCCCTGCATCAGGACCCTCCCGGGCACAGAGGCGCAAGGGAGGGTTCGAGTCTGCTTTAAAGAGGGGAGGGGAGGGTGACCAATTACTGAGGTACAGATGAGCTCCCTAAGGGGCAACACTAAGGTGGGGGGCTGAAAGCTCCAATAAATGGTGCATCTGACAGTGTTCCTGCCATGGTCACAAAACTGAAAGAAACACCTAAAATGCAGATAGATGAGGAAATGGCACACTACTATGACTTTACCGTTCCGAGGCGCACGTGGCGGCCAGAAGCGCTGGTGATTGGCCGGGCAGTGTTAGCCGTTCTCGGGGTCCTGATCGCTTGCTCCATGGTTCCCGGGCGGCTGGACTGTGTGCTGGGTCGCACAAAGCCAGTGAGTGGCCGGCCAGATTGGGTCACAGGTCTGAGGATAAATATGGCGAAAGGGGTAATAACAGTAGCAGAACCTTTAAACCGGACCTTCACCCTGAATCTTATATGTTCCCACCACCCTGTACATACAGATTGCTCACATTAATCCGGACCTTCACCCTGAATAAGAGCCTATCTTATATGTTCCCCCCACCCTGTACATAGAGATTGCTCACATTAATCCGGACCTTCCCCCTGAATAAGAGCCTATCTTATATGTTTCCCACACCCTGTACATAGAGATTGCCCACATTAATCCGGACCTTCACCCTGAATAAGAGCCTATCTTATATGTTCCCCCCACCCTGTACATAGAGATTGCCCACATTAATTCAGACCTTCACCCTGAATAAGAGCCTATCTTATATGTTCCCACCACCCTGTACATACAGATTGCCCACATTAATTCAGACCTTCACCCTGAATAAGAGCCTATCTTATATGTTCCCCCCACCATGTACATACAGATTGCTCACATTAATCCAGACCTTCACCCTGAGTGAGAGCCTATCTTATATGTTTCCCCCACCCTGTACATACAGATTGCCCACATTAATTCAGACCTTCCCCCTGAATAAGAGCCTATCTTATATGTTCCCCCCACCATGTACATACAGATTACCCACATTAATTCAGACCTTCCCCCTGAATAAGAGTCTATCTTATATGTTCCCCCCACCATGTACATACAGATTGCCCACATTAATCCGGACCTTCACCCTGAATAAGAGCCTATCTTATATGTTCCCCCCACCATGTACATACAGATTGCTCACATTAATCCAGACCTTCACCCTGAGTGAGAGCCTATCTTATATGTTTCCCCCACCCTGTACATACAGATTGCCCACATTAATTCAGACCTTCCCCCTGAATAAGAGCCTATCTTATATGTTCCCCCCACCATGTACATACACATTGCCCACATTAATCCGGACCTTCACCCTGAATAAGAGCCTATCTTATATGTTTCCCACACCCTGTACATACAGATTGCTCACATTAAAAATCATCCTACCTGCATCTACTGCATTTTCTGAGCCTTTAAACCGGACCAACAGCATGGCACAGTAGGAAAAGAAAGGTAGCGGCAATTTTGAGGCTTCCTCTCCCAACTGACAATGCACAGTAACAGGAAGCCCAGCAGCACTTTCTGTTTGCAGGTGGCCTGCAAGTCCATGAGCCGCCATCTTGTTTTTAAAATTGACCCCAGCAGGAGTCAGAAAAAGGTAAATTTATTTTTATGTGCAGCAATCTAAATTGCCCTGGGGAGGGATGCATATGAGCACTGTTTGTTGGTCAGGTCTGGATTAAGTCATTTTTGATTCTTGGTCTGCTTTAAACATCCAAGATGATGGCCCATGGAGTCTCAGACTACCTGCAGACAAGAAGTGTCCTCTGACATTCTGGGATTGCTGTCCTTTTCCTGAACCCAGCTCTGCTCTGTCTGTGCAAAGCACAACTATAACCCCCCCCTGCACTCCCCCCCTCGCTCTCCTCAGTATGTGATGCATCTGAGGCAAGATGCCGGCGCCCGTATCCTAGAGTCCTGAACAGAGTTGCAGCCCAGTGGGGGAAAGAATAATAAGTGACAAACACAAAATGTAAAATATATTCATTTTAGATATTGGGGAATATTTTAATGTGGACCAAAACCCACGCCGATCGATTCCCTCCCCCCGGGGCATCCAAAACCGCTGTGTGAAATCCCCCAGGTCGCCCCATACACTTACCTTGCTTTCCGGTCCAACGGGGCATGCGCGAGTCACGGCCGCATCCCCATTATCCCTCTCGCAGGGCACGTGCCAGGCATTTGTGAGTGGCCGGCGTGGGCATGCTCCCTGTTAGAGGCAAGCGGGGGATGTGGCCGCCAGCATGCTGGCCTTAGATAAAGGCTTAGACAACGTGACGTCAGAAGCTCTGAGCTCGCTGACTGGACGAGCAGCCGCGCATGCGCCGTAAACCGGGAAAAGGTAAGTTGGCATCAGCGATCTGGGGGGTTTCACACAGCAGGGCATCCCTGATCAGGGTGCCCCGGGGGAAAGGACCTAAACCCAGGATAGTCAAAATCCTGGGTTTTGGTCCACTATCAGGGTTTGGGCTTTTTATTAAATGACCCAGAGAAACACTGAACAGCCAGAGTTTTCGGGAACTCCTTACCTGACTCCTGGGCTCGGCCCTTCAAACTTCTTAGCAGTGGCTTGTCTTAGGGACGTCCCAGGCCCTGTGAATAATTCAGGTCAGTTAGTTGCTGCGGTTCAGTGAATCACGCCAAGCAAGGGGGTCCCAAGTGGCTGCAGCGCACACACACATACAAGTCTCCTGTAAATAGAGGCGGCCACCCGAATATTTACTGAACACCAAGAATACTAAGGGGTTCCTGGCTTACTAACCAGGATATGGGCTTACACTATGTTCTAAATTATTATGCAAATGCTATTTCTCCCCGATTTTCCTAAATGCTGGATGAAAGGACACTGAGGGTAATCCCAGGCATCAGCAGTCTAGCAGAACCGAAGAAGCCATTCAAGTCTGTTGTAAGCCGGGATGCCCGCACATTCGCTGTAAGATTTCAGATTGCGGAGAGTATAAAAGGTAAACGAGGAGGGTATCCCGGAATCAGAAAGAAAGGATTTAACCCAGACCAGAGTCTATTGGTCCACATCTCTAATTATCCGAGATCTCAAATTGAAGAATAACTGACACGTTTGAAGGATAGCTTGCTGAACACACGGCTTTACTAGCTGGGGAGGCACTGGCTTGAAACAGGAATGCCACTAGCAAATGAAGGACTCCTCGTTACACCTGGTTTAAAGTGGACCAAAACCCAGGATTTTGTGTGAAATAACCCGAAACAACCTCACCTCTTCCCGGTCCTACGGCACTCGTCCAATCAGCGCGCTCTGAGCCACTGACGTCCCGTCGTCTAAGCCTTCTTCTAAGGCCAGAAGCTCAGAGAATGGTGGCGGGTGCATCCCCCGCTTCCCTCTAACAGAGAGCGTGCCCGCGCCGGCTATTTACAAATGCCTGCAGTGGGCACGCGCCCTGCTAGAGGGATAGTGGGGTTGTGGCCGTGGCTCGTTTATGCGCCGTTGGACTGGGAAGCAAGGTAAGTGTACGGTGCGACCTGGGGAGGTTTCACACAGCGGGGCATCCCGAATTTGGATGCCCCAGGGGGAGGGAATCGATCAGCCCAGGAATCTAATAGTTTCCTGGGCCGATCATGGTGGGTTTTGGTCCACGTTAAGTCATCACCTTAAAGTGAACCAAAACCCAGGATTTTGACTATCCTGTGTTTTGGTCCTTTCCCCGCCCCCCCAGGAAGGCACAGCCAACTCGCCTCTTCCCCATTCCCACGGCGCGTCTAAGAGCAGCGGCTGTATCCTCAGCCTCCCTCTAACAGTAAGTGTGCCCTCACCGGCCATACACAAATGCCTGGCGCGGGCACGCGCACTGCTAGAGGGAGCATGCCGATGCCCGGCATTTGTGAATCGATGGCACAGACACGCTCCCTGTTAGAGGGTAGCGGAGGATGCGGCTGCCAGCACGCTCAGGTCTAATCCCTTAGACAAAGGGGAAGAGCGGATCAGAGAGCTCTGATTGGACGAGGGGGGCTTAGGGGCTTAGGACCAGGGAAAGGCGAGTTAGTTCAGGCGACCTGGGGAGTTTCCCACAGCGGGGCTTCCCTGGCCGGAGTGCCCCGGGGGCTAAGACCAAAACCAAGGATACTCAAAATCCTGGGTTTTGGTCCACTTTAATCTAAATCAGGGCTGACACCCGTGGGTTTTGGTCCTCTTTAATTTGAAGTGCTTTCAACAAATTTTGTTTCCCGCCTTTGAATAATTTTTTTGTAGGGGAGGTCTCTAGAAACCGCCCAGTGTGCAGGTAAATCACTTTCATTTCCCCAGTCAAACAGCACATGCACAGGTTTCGTCCAATGAGAGTCGCCTGTCCTGACTATATCATTCGGCAAACGTCATGGTTTTCAATGGGGGCACGTGCTTCCGCATCCCCAGCGGCGTGCACACGCTCCCGCCCCCAGCCATCCAGATAGGCTGGGGCGGGAGCGTGCAAACTGCCGGGGATGCGGCACTGTGCGCTGCCTACTGATGTCAATTATAGCCATTTGCCAAAGGATGTAAACACGCCAAAAGGCTCCAATTGGCTGCATGCCTGCACAATAAGAACGAGGAAGAGGTGAGTGTTCCGGGGCTTTCTGGGAGTTTCACACAGCGGGACATCCCTGGGGAACAGAACAAAACTCAGGAAAGTCCCGGGTATTGTTCCACTTTAAAGAATTTAATTTGTACAGTCTGGAGGAAAGAAGGGAGAGAGGAGACGTGATAGAGAACTTTAAGGATTGAATAAGGTTCAGAAGGGAAGTGTTTTTATGAAGAAACCTAACATGGGGCACAACCTGATGCTAGTCGGAGGGAAGATCAAGACCAAAATAGTATTTTACTGAAAGTAGTAGATGCTGGGAACAAACTTCCAGCAGAGGTGGTAGGTCAAAAGTAAGCGAATGCAAACATGGCTGGGATAAGCATTCATCTATCCTAATCTAAAAAAAAAAAAAAAAAAAAACCCTACACACATAAGGGCAGACTAGATTGACCATTTGCCAAACCTTCTAGGTTTCTAAATGAAATATTCAATGGAGCTTTCTCTGGGTAGAATTTATATAGGTGAGCAGTAAACGGCATGTAGAGCTGCAGAACACCCTCAGTAAAGGAAGAATTCCAGCACTGGGTCAGTGGCGGCCATTACTCAAGAGCGGGACTTACGTGCCACCTGCGCAATGGAGTTCTCATCCAGCGTCATCTCAGCGATTCCCTCCTGGTCTATGTCGATCTCGTCCACGTAGACCATCTCGGTCAGGGCGCGGGTCTTCAGACTCCAGGCTGCCTGCGAGAGAGATGTGAAAAAGCAAAGGGGGCCAGGTCAGTATTCAATAAACCAATGAGAAGAGCAGATCCAGAGGACCTACAAGTCCGAGCTGTAAAAAACATTTCCTCTTGTCACACACATCTGGAGGGGGGAAGCAGCTGGTCTATGGGTTAGGGCTTCCCCAACCCTCACCTTGTGAGCCACCAACAGTTCATGTCTTGTGAATCTCCACAAAGCTCTATCTGAGCACTAATTTAAATAACCTCTGCAACTGAGAGGAGATCTGAAAAATCTGTTGGTGGTTCTCCAAGAGAAGGTTAGTGAACAGTGGATTAGAGTGCTCCCCAACCGTCCTCCTTAAACCAGAACAGCCTGGCTCAATTGGAAAAGAAAGGTAATGTCTAGATCAGGGGTACTCAACTGCTTCCTGTAAAGGTCCATTTAAAGGCATTCGGTGAGAGGTGAAGGTCCGGATGGGGGGCTGTTGCGGGGAGTGGATAGTTAGAAACAAGCACACTGGAGGAGGTGCTACAGAATCCCCAGGCAAAACTAAAAAAAACCTGCTTGCCCCTCACCCCAAAAATCCTATTGAGCACTGGGAAAAATACAGGAGCTTTTTTTGGGGCCCTAAAGAACCTACAGCTTTGTTATGCGACACACTGCTTTACCCAAGTCTTATAGGAGCCACAGGTGGAAGGGTCGAAAACCTCGCAATACAGCCTAGACCCTTCCTCCCCATGGGCTGTACTCAAGGTTATAGGGCAACCTCAGGTAACTCTGCTCCCAATTTATCTATTGCATTGTATGTCCCAAATGGGTCTCTCAGAGATTAGAGTTAGGACTGCACCTCACAGGGGCACCTTGGCGCAGCTTAAGCTTACTTCTGCAGATGTGTGTGACCGATTTGTCTTTTTTTAACCAGATTTAGAGACAGATTTTAGGTTGGTTTGCAAGCTAACAGGGTTGAGTGCTGAGGCTCCTTAGTTATAAAATGGTCCGAGCGGCTGCCACCCCTCCTTTGTGTCTTCTGAATTTACACCCCTTTACCCCCACCCCCCGCATTCTGTGCAGGCCGTGTACAGGATGGATAGATAGGGCTCGGGGAGAGGGATGAATGGGGAAGAAGCTGTAAGGAAGAGGGATGGATAGACAGAATAGGAAGGGCAGGAATGAATGGGCAGTGCTGGGGGGGGGGGGAGGAGGGGGTAGAGCGCAGATCTGGGAGGCCAGGGATTTGATGAGCAAAGTTGGGGGGACAGGAATGGATTGGGATGAGATAAAGCTGGGGGGACAGGAATGGACAGGGCAAAACTGGGGGGGGGGATTAGATGATGGGGCAGGGATGGGGCTGAACTGGGGCGGGGGGGGGGGGGGGCAAAGGATTGGATGCGGAGACTGAGAAACAAAGTTTGCGTGTACCTTGCAATGACATTTCCTGCCCGTGCAGTAATTCATATTGCAATGCTAGGTGCCAGGGAGCCATGACACTGGCAGGGAGACTAAGCACTACATCACCGATCAAGGGGCAGCTCTGAGCAACACAGAAGCAACTGAGTACAGGGCTGTCAGGGCAGGGGTCCAGAAATCTGGCGCTGAGGTCCACATTCGGACCCTGGTCCGCCAGTTGAGTATCGCTGGTGTATATGGATCATATCAAATGCGCAACAAACGCAGTGAGTAGGTTGCAAATAAAAAGTATATTATAACGTCATATACTATAGTAACACAGGTATTACACATATCCCAATATGCAGTAAAGGATACAGAGCGTTAGTCTCTTTGGTATAGAATTCAGGGTATTATCAGGAGCATTAGTCACCTCAAGAAAAATCGCTGATCGCAGCCTTGACAAAGGAGCCGTGATGCTCCAGAAAGTGGGCTATTAGATGCGATCACTATCTTTCTCTGAGCATTCGGTAACATTTGTTCTATTATTATTTGTATGACTCTCTGCGCAGCATCATGATTACTGCTTTTGTTATTGTGACACATATTGACAGCTCTCTTCTGATATGATGCAGGGCACGTATTGTTTTCTTACGGACCACAAGCTGCCTCATTTTGTCTGAGGTTAAACCAAGCCTTCAGCATGATTTAATGAAAAGCCCAAACCCTTAAAAAACTATTCTCCAGCATCTAAAATTAATATATTTATAAGTTTTTAGTCACTTATTTATTACAATTTCCCCCACCGGGCTGCAACTCTGTTCAAAACTCTAGGATACGGGTGCCGCCATCTTGACTCAGAAGCATCACATATACTGAGGAGAGCAGGATAAAGTGCAGGGCACAGGGATATAGCTGTGCTTTGCACAGCCAGAGCAGAGCTGGGGGAAAGGATAGCAATCCCAGAATGCAGAGCAGCACAGCAAGAAGATACTTCCTGTTTGCAGGCTGCCTGATGCTCCATGAGCCACCATCTTGGATGTTTAAAGGCTCATAACATGCAGTAGATGCAGGTAGGGTGATTTTTAACATGAGCAATCGCGCAGAATACTCACCTTAATTACGAGCCAGTGCCAGGAAATGAGCCCCGCGATTGGCCGCCGGGCAGTCACATGGGCCGGTCCTGCCGGCAGCCGGCACAGAGGACACTACTATGGCCCACGTGACCGCCAGTGGGCCAATCACGGAACTCCTTTCCTGGCACTGGCTCGTAATTAAGGTGCGTATTCTGCGTGATCTCTTCAGTTAGGTGCGAGGGGGCTCCAACGTTCTGGATGTCCCCCCAAGCTTGCTTGCAGAGAGCGGGACCAACACCCATTAAAGTATTGCGGGTGTTGGTCCGGTTTAATGCTAGTACTACAACTTCTATATTTATCTTGATGTGACTAATGCTCCTGATGACACCCTGAACTGTATACCAAAGAGACCAACGCTCTGTATCCTTTACTGCATTTTGGGATATGTGTAATACCCGTGTTACTATAGTATACGAAGTTATAATATACTTTTTATTTGCAACCTACACACTGTGTTCGGTGCGCATTCGATCTTATCCGTATACACTAGATATTGTCCCTATAGGTGTTTCTTAGATTTGAATAGCACCCATTCATTCGTCACATTCATCGTGGTGTGCTAGTACCTACCATATTGTTTAATAAAAGAAAGAGAATGGCCATTTTGGAGCTTCCTCTCCCAGCACCTCAGCCATGCTGCTGTCTGGATTCAACTGATATAACTGACAATGCACAGTAACAGGAAAGCCAGCAGCACTTCCTCTTTGCAGGTGGCTTGCGGATCCATGAGCCACCATTTTGTTTCTAAAATTCATTACAGCAGGAAAGGTAAATGAATTTTTATGTGCAGCAATCTAAACTACCCTGAGGAGAGATGCATATGAGCACTGTTTTTTGTGTCGGTCTGGTTGAAGTCATTTTTTACTTAAACCGGACCAACACCTGTTTTTACTTTAACGGGTGTTGGTCCCGCTGTTTGTTGTTCGCATACAGCTCGGGGGGCATCCAGAATGGGGCCCCCCTCACAGCTAACAGCACATTAAGCTCATAATACTCACATTCATTACTAGCCCGCGGCGAGAATGGAGTCCTGTGATTGGCCGCAGTCACGTCCTCTGCGCCGGCCACCGACAGGACCTGCACACGTGACCGTCCGGCGGCCAATCGCAGGACTCCGTTCTCGACACGGGCTCGTAATGAATGTGAGTATTACGAGCTTAATGTGCGGTTAGCTGCGAGGAGGGCTCCAGCATTCTGGACCCCCCCCCCCCCCCCGCACTTTTTGTGATCACCAAACAGTGGGACCATTAAAGTGGACCAACACCCAGGATTTTGGTCCACTTCGGTGGGGCACCCCGATCGGGGGTGCCCCGCTGTCTGAAACCCCCCAGAAAGCCCCCAAAAAACTCACCTCTCCCACGTGACCGCGCCAGCCAATCACATCGCTCAGAGCCGCTGTGGTATGCGCGTCCAAGGCCGCCTGGACGCGTATACCAGCTCAGCTGCCTCTGAGCGCTGGAGGCCGCGTCTCGCGCTTCCCTCTAACAGGGAGCGCGCCTGCACCGGCCATTCACAAACGGCCGGCGCGGGTGCGCGCCCTGCTAGAGGGAAGCGCGAGACGCGGAACGGGGCTGAGGTAAGGATTGTGGGCCTCCTGGGGGGTTCCTCCCCGCGGGACATCCCGATTTCAGATGCCCCGCGGGGAGGGATCTGATCGGTCCGGGAATCTTATAGATTTCCGGGCCGATCCCCCCTGGGTGTTGGTCCACTTTAAAGTAAAAACAGGTGTTGGTCCGGTTTAAGGCCCTCCAACCTGTCATATTTTGTGGATTTCCACATCGCCGGCTCTATAGCATTAATTACTTTACCTGAGCATCTGTGTGCAGATCCACAAAACAAGACCTGCTGGTGAGCCTTTAGGAGGAGGATTGGGGACGGAGCAGAGTAGAGGGGCAGGAGAGGGGTCTTGATCAATATTTCTCTCCGACACATTGGATCCATTTTTATTGAGCGACAGACAGATTTTAAGGTTAATACAGGCTCGGCTGCAGGAGGGGATTGGACGATGCTCTAGGGGCGAGTGCAAGGTGTTACCTGGGTGAGGTCACAGGTGTTCTCCTTGGGTAGCAGAAGAAGAAAGGGAAGAGATGTAACACAAGAGGGGGGTCATAATACATTTCATGGTGTGTGACCATACCCCCCACTTCCCCGCAAACCGGCACTGGCCATTTAGAAAAGCCTGGTGTGTGTATGCAACGGCAATAAATACAATCTGTGGAACTGCTGCAAGAATGCAGCGATCGCAGGTGATTTCACACATTGGGGAATCCGAAATTGGGATGCCCCACAAAGGGGAGTCTTAAAGACTCTAAGCCAGAGGTTGCTCCTCTTTTAAAGTGGACCAAAACCCAGTTGTTTTGACTATCCTGGGTTTTGTTCCATTCCCTAGGGGGCCCCCATTGTGTGAAACCCCCCAGGACTCTGCAGCCAACTCACCTCTTCCCGGTCACACGGCACGTTCTAGAGCAGCGTCTCTGACGGCCGCATCCTCCGCCTCCCTCTAGGAAGCCTACCCGCACCGGCCATCCACAAATGCCTGGCGCAGGCATGCGCACTGCTATAGGGAAGCAGAGGATGTGACCGTCAGAGCCGCTGCTCTTAGACGTGCCGTCGGACCGGAAAGAGGCGAGTTGGCTGCGGCAATCTGGGGGGGGGGGGAATTCACACAGCGGGGAACCCAGGATAGTCAAAATCCTGGGTTTTGGTCCACATTAAGTGGAACAAAACCCATGGCGTGGGAATTTATAAGATTGTGAGACCCCCCCAGGTCTCCCATACACTTACCTTTTTTTCCGGTTCAACGGCACATGCGCGAGCCGTAGCCGCATCCCCCGCTTTCCCTCTAGCAGGGAGTGTGCCCACGCCAGGCATTTGTGAATGGGGGATACGGCCATCAGCGAGCTCGGACCCGCTCGCCTTAGACAAAGGGATGTCAAGGGATCCGAGCGCGCTGACTGGACTTTTCGGCGACCTTGATTCCACGCTGTGTGAAACCCCCTAGGTCGCCGGTAAACTTGCCATCTGTGGCACCTCTGATACCTTTCTAGGTCTGTGTAAGTAGTAGCCATAGAGGGATACAGGGGATGCCGCGCACCATTCACAAGTGCGGCTAAGCTCCCATTTCTCATTAATATGTAAGGCCAAGGTAGCAGATTGAAGCCGTACCTGCACTATGAGAATGGCAGTGAGGTATGTATATTAGGGACTGGTGGGATTTCACAAAGCAGGGAATCCCAAATCGGGATGCCCGAAGTTTACGGACCAGAACCCGGGATAGTGAAAATCTTGGGTTTTGGTCCAGTTTCAAGGCGAGGATGAAAGTTTGTGCAGCGTTGTGTTATCACGGGGGATGGGAAACACTGCATCTCTGCACATCCCGCTGTACCTCACATTGTCTTTCCCTGCATGTAACCTGGCAACGCTCCTCATTGTCACATTCCAAGGTCAGCGCGCTTTCACACCGGAGAAGCCGGAGCGCCACAAAGTATTCTATACTCCCCCACAGCACGAACGCAAAGACAGGAAGATAAAGGGAGGCTTTGCAAAGCGGACACATCTTCTTTGTCCAGGCCAAACGCAGGGACGTCAGCAGTTTCATTATCCCCCCTGTGCGGGGATGGGAAACATCAGATCCATTGACATGCAGGTATCTGATCTCCAGGTGCCGGGGGACACAATGCATCTGCACCAGAGGCTGCGACTGACTTTTTCCGAGAAAGTAGAAATATTAACTAAATACTGACAGCATCTTGGAGGAGTATTTTTGGTCATAGAGGAGTACACAATTTGCAGAAATTCAAACAAACAATATAGAGTTATAGGTAGGGTTAAAGTGGACCAAAACCCAGCTTGATCAGCCCGGGAATCTATAAGACTCCCGGGCGGAGCATCTAAAATTGGGATGCCCCGCTGTGTGAAACCCCCCCCCCAGGTCGCTCCATTCACTTACCTTGTTTCCGGGTCCCACAAAGCGTCTCGCTCTCCCACTAGCAGGGCGCGTGCCTGTGCCAGGCATTTGTGAATGGCCAGCACGAGCACGCTCCCTGTTAGAGGGAAGTGGAGGATGCGGGTGTTGAAGAGAAGAGCTGGTCTCGGCGTCCTGGGGGTAAGTGGATTATGCTGAGCCTCGCCCTGTGATTCCGGGGTGGGGGTGCTTGCTGCGTGAAGAGTGTTTATCAGGGAAATCAGCACTGCGGTTATGCATAATATCGAGGACAAATAGCTCCCCCCCACCCATAGTACAATCTGGCACAGATGCCTCATGTCAATACCAAAAAAAGAGCAACAACACACAGGAATTGCACTTCCCCGTGTGTTGTTCCAAACTGGGATGCCCAGCTGTGTGTATCCCTCCAGGTCACTGTAAAAACGAACCTTCCTGTCGTTCCCATGGTGCAGGTTGGCCGAAACCAAGGGTGCCGATTGGCTCTGCCAATCAGCTTGCTCGGTTTCACTCGCCTGAATGGCTAAGCCAAGCAGAGCTGAAGGGCATGGCACAGGGGCACGCACAGCTAGAGGTGATCCAGAATGCGGCCACAGTACTGGGATGCGGCAAGGGCTCTGGGAGAAGGCGAGTGGAAAGGCGGATCCGGGGGTTCACACAGAAGAAGTAGAACTCGGACAACTCTGGAGTCTCCAGGGCCTCCAAAGTTCCTCTTTAAAGTGGACCAACACCCAGGGGGGATCGGCCCGGGAATCTATAAGATTCCCCGGCCGATCAGATCCCTCCCCGCGGGGGATCCGAAATCGGGATGTTCCGCTGGGAGTAACCACCCAGGAGGCCCACAATCCTTACCTTACCAGCGATCCAACGGCGCATGCGCGAGACGCGGCCGCGTCTCTCGCTTCCCTCTAGCAGGGCGCGCTCCCGCGCCGGCCGTTTTGTGAATGGCCGGCGCAGGCGCGCTCCCTGTTAGAGGGAAGCGAGAGACGCAGCCAATGACAGCGCTCTGGTATGCGCGTCCAAGCGGCTTTGGACGCGCATACCAGAGCGGCTCTGAGCGCTGTCATTGGCCGGAGGTGAGTTTTTGCGGCGATCGGGGGGGTTTCACACAGCGGGGCACCCCCGATCGGGGTGCCCCACCTAAGTGGACCAACACCCAGGATAGTCAAAATCCTGGGTGTTGGTCCACTTTAATCTAACAGGGGCCCAAAGCCCCAAAGGTGTTGTGGCTCAGGAAGAGCCCCCCCCCCCCCCCAACCAACCCAAAAGACAATACTAAAGACTCCCAACAACTAATTTTAGATAGATTAGAAGGAAGAGATCCCGAGATCAGAATCATATATTCCCCGCTCACACCCTATATGTGACTGCAAGCTCAGCAACACAGCTCTGGGTGTCACCAACTGGCCCTGGTGGTTGGGTTATGCTTGAGCACTGTGCAGACACCAGATTGTACGTTCCTTTGGTGATCACAGAGGCCAGTAACAGCTCTAAATACTCTGTACAGCGCTGTGGAATAGCTTAGCGCTATTAAAAAAAATGTATAATAACAGTGTGTGAGTGTGGAGGGGGCATTAGAGTGTGAGCTCTGAGGGACAGGCAGTCATGTGACTACTTCTATGTGCTCTGTACAGCGCTGTGGTATATGTCAGCACTATATAAATGTATAATAACAGTGTGTGAGTGTTGAGGGGGCATTAGAGTGTGAGCTCTGAGGGACAGAGAGTCATGTGACTGCTTCTATGTGCTCTGTACAGTGCTGTGGTATATGTCAGCTCTATATAAATGTATAATAACAGTGTGTGAGTGTGGAGGGGACATTAGAGTGTGAGCTCTGTGGGACACGGAGTCATGTGACTGCTTCTATGCGCTCTGTACAGTGCTGTGGTATATGTCAGCTCTATATAAATGTATAATAACAGTGTGTGAGTGTGGAGGGGACATTAGAGTGTGAGCTCTGAGGGACAGGGAGTCATGTGACTGCTTCTATGTGCTCTGTACAGCGATGTGGTATATGTCAGCGCTATATAAATGTATAATAGTGTGTGAGTGTGGAGGGGACATTAGAGTGTGAGCTCTGAGGGACAGGGAGTCATGTGACTGCTTCTATGTGCTCTGTACAGCGATGTGGTATATGTCAGCGCTATATAAATGTATAATAACAGTGTGTGAGTGTGGAGGAGACATTAGAGTGTGAGCTCTGAGGGACAGGGAGTCATGTGACTGCTTCTATGTGCTCTGTACAGCGCTGTGGAATATGTCAGCACTATATAAATGTATAATACCAGTGTGTGAGTGTGGAGGGGACATTAGAGTGTGAGCTCTGAGGGACAGGGAGTCATGTGACGGCTTCTATGTGTTCTGTACAGCGCTGTGGAATATGTCAGCACTATATAAATGTATAACAGTGTGTGAGTGTGGAGCGCTATACAACTGTATTATGGCGCCTCCATAGTAGGGGAGTTACCTGGTCACGGGGCTCCTTCTCCAGGATGCGGTCGCAGATGTGGGAACATTGCTGGAACCTTCTCCGTCGGAAGTAGCTCCACGCCTGCAGCAGCGGCTCCATCTCCATCCCGACTCCCATCTGTGGCTGCAGGAGAGTTCAGGGATCAGCAGTGGAGGAGGCCGCGTCTCCCTGACAACGGCTCAGGCGTAGCGTCCTCCGGTATAGCAACAGCGGGGGCCCTTCGCTCAGCGGGGCTGTCCTGTCCTGTGCCTGATTTTTAGACAGTTCTGCGGGCGATGTCTAAGACCACGTATACCCGGCGTGTGCTCTGAGGACTCTGTATGAACCGAAAAATATTCTGAGTATCCCGGGATGAGACATTAAATAGAGCTGTTTAAAAAAAAGTATATTAATGGGGACGGGCTACTATTGTGGCAGCTAAACAGGCCAGGAATGAAGAGAGCCTATCTGACATCATGTCATGTCTACCTGTGCTGCCTCTACATTCACCTATTCCAGGTCAGGTCTCGATTTTAAGGGAGCAGAAGTCACAGCACACGTGTTGCTAGGCTCATCAATACACCCAGCCTGAAATAGGTGAATGACACTGGTAACTATATGTGGCGGGTCCTGTCGAGGACCTTCACCATGATTTATTGAAAAGCCCAAACCCTTAAAAAAACGATTCCCCAGCATCTAAAATTAATATATTTTAAATTTTTAGTCACTTATTATTCTTTCCCCCACTGGGCTGCAACTTTGTTCAGGACTTTAGGAAACAGGCGCCGCCATCTTGACTCATACAAAAAGTACAGGGGTTGGGGTTATAGCTGTGCTTTGCTTAGCTTAGATGACGTGACGTCAGCAGCTCCAAGCACGCTGATTGGACAAACACAGTAGGACCGGGAAGAGGTGAGTTACGCACTGCGATCTGAGAGGTTTCACATAGCGAGGCATCGGGAAGCCCCGGGGGAAAGGACCAGAACCCAGGAAATCTGGGTTTTGGTCCACTTTAAATGGGGCTCTTCCTGGCTCGTATAGTAAACTTTTTCTGTCCTTTAACTCATTTGGATGCAGTTAGGCAACTAAATACTGAAACAGCAGAAACAAATGCTGCTTCCTTTCTCTAAGTGATGTCTCATGAGCACAATTATGATGAATAGAGTGAAGAAGCAACAATGATGGGACCCCCTGACCTTCTGGCCAGGGGTGTAGCTAGGGGGGGCATGTGGTGCAATTGCCCGGGGTCAGGGGGGGGGCACTAAAAGGGGACGTGAGCACAGGTGGCAGTTCTGGGATGAGCCCTCAGAGAGCAACAGGTGTGAAACACAGACATACCTCCCAAATGTCCCTGATTTGGAGGGACTGTCCCGCTTTTGAGTCCATGTCCCCCTGTCCCTTGTTCTCCTTTGCCCCCTTTGAGGATTAACATGCAGATCTGCATTAATAAATGAAAGCCGCTACTCCCTGTGAGGAAGCCTGTACTTCGGGGAAGTCCTTTACGCCCCATTAGGAAGCCAGTACCTTAGGAACAGTCCTTATTCCCCTGCGAGGAAGCCTGTACTTCCGGAACTGCACTATTTCCTGTGAGGAAGCCTGTACTTCTGGAACTGCCTTTAATCTCTGTGAGGAAGCCTGTACTTGTAGGAAGACCGTTATTCCCTACAAGGAAGCCTGTACTTCTAGGAAAGGCAGTTATTTCCCATGAGGGAGCTTGTTCCTCTGGGATAGCCATTATTCCACATGTTGAAGCTTTTACTACCAGCATGGCAGTTACTCCTCATGAGGAAGCCTGTACTTCCAGAACAGCCATTATTTCCCATGAGTGAAGCGTATACCTTGGGCTAGCCAGTTATTCCATGTAATGAAGCCTGTACTGCCAGCACTGCCATTATATCCTGTGAGGAAGCCTGTACATCTGTAACGGCCCTTATTCCCTGTGAGAAAGCCTCTACTTCCGACGTGAATTATTCCCCATGAGGAAGCCTCTACTTCCGGTGTGAGTTATTCCCCATGAGGAAGCCTCTTCTTCCGGCAGGAGTTATTCCCCATGAGGAAGCCTCTTCTTCCGGTATGAGTTATTCCCCATGAGGAAGCCTCTTCTTCCGGTGTGAGTTATTCCCCATGAGGAAGCCTCTTCTTCTCGTGTGAGTTATTCCCTATGAGGAAGCCTCTACTTCCGGTGTGAATTATTCCCCAAGAGGAAGCCTCCACTTCCGGCGTGAGTTATGCCCCATGAGGAAGCCTCTTCTTCCGGCGTGAGTTATTCCCCATGCGGAAGCCTCTTCTTCCGGCGTGAGTTATTCCCTATGAGGAAGCCTCTTCTTCCGGCAGGAGTTATTCCCCATGAGGAAGCCTCTACTTCCGGTGTGAGTTATTCCCCATGAGGAAGCCTCTACTTCCGGTGTGAGTTATTCCCTATGAGGAAGCCTCTTCTTCTGGTGTGAGTTATTCCCCATGCGGAAGCCTCTTCTTCCGGCGTGAGTTATTCCCCATGAGGAAGCCTCTACTTCCGGTGTGAGTTATTCCCCATGAGGAAGCCTCTTCTTCCGGCGTGAGTTATTCCCCATGAGGAAGCCTCTTCTTCCGGTGTGAGTTATTCCCCATGAGGAAGCCTCTTCTTCCGGCATGAGTTATTCCCTATGAGGAAGCCTCTTCTTCTGGCGTGAGTTATTCCCCATGCGGAAGCCTCTTCTTCCGGCGTGAGTTATTCCCCATGAGGAAGCCTCTACTTCCGGTGTGAGTTATTCTCCATGAGGAAGCCTCTTCTTCCGGTGTGAGTTATTCCCCATGAGGAAGCCTCTTCTTCTCGTGTGAGTTATTCCCCATGAGGAAGCCTCTTCTTCTCGTGTGAGTTATTCCCCATGAGGAAGCCTCTTCTTCTCGTGTGAGTTATTCCCTATGAGGAAGCCTCTTCTTCCGGCGTGAGTTATTCCCCATGAGGAAGCCTCTTCTTCCGGCAGGAGTTATTCCCCATGAGGAAGCCTCTTCTTCTGGTGTGAGTTATTCCCCACGCGGAAGCCTCTACTTCTGGTGTGAGTTATTCCCCATGAGGAAGCCTCTACTTCCGGCGTGAGTTATTCCCTATGAGGAAGCCTCTTCTTCTGGTGTGAGTTATTCCCCACGCGGAAGCCTCTTCTTCTGGTGTGAGTTATTCCCCATGCGGAAGCCTCTTCTTCCGGCGTGAGTTATTCCCCATGAGGAAGCCTCTACTTCCGGCGTGAGTTATTCCCCATGAGGAAGCCTCTTCTTCTGGTGTGAGTTATTCCCCATGCGGAAGCCTCTTCTTCCGGTGTGAGTTATTCCCCATGAGGAAGCCTCCACTTCCGGCGTGAGTTATTCCCCATGAGGAAGCCTCTTCTTCTGGTGTGAGTTATTCCCCACGCGGAAGCCTCTACTTCTGGTGTGAGTTATTCCCCATGCAGAAGCCTCTACTTCCGGTGTGAGTTATTCCCCATGCGGAAGCCTCTACTTCCGGTGTGAGTTATTCCCTATGAGGAAGCCTCTACTTCCGGCGTGAGTTATTCCCCATGAGGAAGCCTCTTCTTCTGGTGTGAGTTATTCCCCATGAGGAAGCCTCTACTTCTGGTGTGAGTTATTCCCCATGCGGAAGCCTCTACTTCTGGTGTGAGTTATTCCCCATGCGGAAGCCTCTTCTTCTGGTGTGAGTTATTCCCTATGAGGAAGCCTCTTCTTCTGGTGTGAGTTATTCCCCATGCGGAAGCCTCTTCTTCTGGTGTGAGTTATTCCCCATGAGGAAGCCTCTACTTCTGGTGTGAGTTATTCCCCATGCGGAAGCCTCTACTTCTGGTGTGAGTTATTCCCCATGCGGAAGCCTCTACTTCTGGTGTGAGTTATTCCCCATGCGGAAGCCTCTTCTTCTGGTGTGAGTTATTCCCCATGAGGAAGCCTCTTCTTCTGGTGTGAGTTATTCCCCACGCGGAAGCCTCTACTTCTGGTGTGAGTTATTCCCCATACGGAAGCCTCTTCTTCTGGTGTGAGTTATTCCCTATGAGGAAGCCTCTTCTTCTGGTGTGAGTTATTCCCCATGCGGAAGCCTCTTCTTCTGGTGTGAGTTATTCCCCATGCGGAAGCCTCTTCTTCTGGTGTGAGTTATTCCCTATGAGGAAGCCTCTTCTTCCGGCGTGAGTTATTCCCCATGAGGAAGCCTCTTCTTCCGGCAGGAGTTATTCCCCATGCGGAAGCCTCTTCTTCCGGTGTGAGTTATTCCCCATGAGGAAGCCTCTTCTTCTGGTGTTAGTTATTCCCCACGCGGAAGCCTCTACTTCCGGTGTGAGTTATTCCCCACGAGGAAGCCTCTTCTTCTGGTGTGAGTTATTCCCTATGAGGAAGCCTCTACTTCCAGTGTGAATTATTCCCCAAGAGGAAGCCTCTTCTTCTGATGTGAGTTATTCCCCATGAGGAAGCCTCCACTTCCGGCGTGAGTTATTCCCTATGAGGAAGCCTCTTCTTCTGGTGTGAGTTATTCCCCATGCGGAAGCCTCTTCTTCCGGCGTGAGTTATTCCCCATGAGGAAGCCTCTACTTCCGGTGTGAGTTATTCCCCATGAGGAAACCTCTTCTTCCGGCGTGAGTTATTCCCCATGAGGAAGCCTCTTCTTCCGGTGTGAGTTATTCCCCATGAGGAAGCCTCTTCTTCCGGTGTGAGTTATTCCCCATGAGGAAGCCTCTTCTTCTCGTGTGAGTTATTCCCTATGAGGAAGCCTCTTCTTCCGGCGTGAGTTATTCCCCATGAGGAAGCCTCTTCTTCCGGCAGGAGTTATTCCCCATGAGGAAGCCTCTTCTTCCGGTGTGAGTTATTCCCCATGAGGAAGCCTCCACTTCCGGCGTGAGTTATTCCCCATGAGGAAGCCTCTTCTTCTGGTGTGAGTTATTCCCCATGAGGAAGCCTCTTCTTCCGGCAGGAGTTATTCCCCATGAGGAAGCCTCTTCTTCTGGTGTGAGTTATTCCCTATGAGGAAGCCTCTACTTCCAGTGTGAATTATTCCCCAAGAGGAAGCCTCTTCTTCCGGCGTGAGTTATTCCCCATGAAGAAGCCTCTACTTCCGGTGTGAGTTATTCCCCATGAGGAAGCCTCTTCTTCTGGCGTGAGTTATTCCCCATGAAGAAGCCTCTACTTCCCATGTGAGTTATTCCCCATGTGGAAGCCTCTTCTGGTGTGAGTTATTTCCCATGAGGAAGCCTCTTCTTCTGGTGTGAGTTATTTCCCATGAGGAAGCCTCTTCTTCCGGTGTGAGTTATTCCCCATGAGGAAGCCTCTTCTTCTGGTGTGAGCTATTCCCCATGAGGAAGCCTCTTCTTCTGGTGTGAGTTATTCCCCATGAGGAAGCCTCTTCTGGTGTGAGTTATTCCCCATGAGGAAGCCTCTTCTTCTGGTGTGAGTTATTTCCCATGAGGAAGCCTCTTCTTCCGGTGTGAGTTATTCCCCATGAGGAAGCCTCTTCTGGTGTGAGTTATTCCCCATGAGGAAGCCTCTTCTTCTGGTGTGAGTTATTTCCCATGAGGAAGCCTCTTCTTCCGGTGTGAGTTATTCCCCATGAGGAAGCCTCTTCTTCTGGTGTGAGTTATTCCCCATGAGGAAGCCTCTTCTTCTGGTGTGAGTTATTCCCCATGAGGAAGCCTCTTCTGGTGTGAGTTATTCCCCACGCGGAAGCCTCTACTTCCGGTGTGAGTTATTCCCCACGCGGAAGCCTCTACTTCCGGTGTGAGTTATTCCCCATGAGGAAGCCTCTTCTTCCGGTGTGAGTTATTCCCCATGAGGAAGCCTCTTCTTCTGGTGTGAGTTATTCCCCATGAAGAAGCCTCTACTTCCGGTGTGAGTTATTCCCCATGAGGAAGCCTCTACTTCCAGTGTGAGTTATTCCCCATGAGGAAGCCTCTACTTCCGGTGTGAATTATTCCCCATGAGGAAGCCTCTACTTCCGGTGTGAGTTATTCCCCATGAGGAAGCCTCTTCTTCCGGTGTGAGTTATTCCCCATGAGGAAGCCTCTTCTTCCGGTGTGAGTTATTCCCCATGAGGAAGCCTCTTCTTCTGGTGTGAGGTATTTTCCATGAGGAAGCCTCTTCTTCTGGTGTGAGTTATTCCCCATGACGAAGCCTCTACTTCCGGTGTGAGTTATTCCCCACGCGGAAGCCTCTACTTCCGGTGTGAGTTATTCCCCATGAGGAAGCCTCTACTTCCGGTGTGAGTTATTCCCCATGAGGAAGCCTCTTCTTCTGGTGTGAGTTATTCCCCATGAGGAAGCCTCTTCTTCTGGTGTGAGTTATTCCCCATGAAGAAGCCTCTACTTCCGGTGTGAGTTATTCCCCATGAGGAAGCCTCTTCTTCTGGTGTGAGTTATTCCCCACGCGGAAGCCTCTACTTCTGGTGTGAGTTATTCCCCATGAGGAAGCCTCTTCTTCCGGTGTGAGTTATTCCCCATGAGGAAGCCTCTTCTTCCGGTGTGAGTTATTCCCCATGAGGAAGCCTCTTCTTCCGGTGTGAGGTATTTTCCATGAGGAAGCCTCTTCTTCTGGTGTGAGTTATTCCCCATGACGAAGCCTCTACTTCCGGTGTGAGTTATTCCCCACGCGGAAGCCTCTACTTCCGGTGTGAGTTATTCCCCATGAGGAAGCCTCTACTTCCGGTGTGAGTTATTCCCCATGAGGAAGCCTCTTCTTCTGGTGTGAGTTATTCCCCATGAGGAAGCCTCTTCTTCTGGTGTGAGTTATTCCCCATGAAGAAGCCTCTACTTCCGGTGTGAGTTATTCCCCATGAGGAAGCCTCTTCTTCTGGTGTGAGTTATTCCCCATGAGGAAGCCTCTTCTGGTGTGAGTTATTCCCCATGAGGAAGCCTCTTCTTCTGGTGTGAGTTATTCCCCATGAGGAAGCCTCTTCTTCTGGTGTGAGTTATTCCCCATGAGGAAGCCTCTTCTTCTGGTGTGAGTTATTCCCCATGAAGAAGCCTCTACTTCCGGTGTGAGTTATTCCCCATGAGGAAGCCTCTTCTTCTGGTGTGAGTTATTCCCCATGAGGAAGCCTCTTCTGGTGTGAGTTATTCCCCATGAGGAAGCCTCTTCTTCTGGTGTGAGTTATTTCCCATGAGGAAGCCTCTTCTTCCGGTGTGAGTTATTCCCCATGAGGAAGCCTCTTCTGGTGTGAGTTATTCCCCATGAGGAAGCCTCTTCTTCTGGTGTGAGTTATTTCCCATGAGGAAGCCTCTTCTTCCGGTGTGAGTTATTCCCCATGAGGAAGCCTCTTCTTCTGGTGTGAGTTATTCCCCATGAGGAAGCCTCTTCTTCTGGTGTGAGTTATTCCCCATGAGGAAGCCTCTTCTGGTGTGAGTTATTCCCCATGAGGAAGCCTCTTCTTCTGGTGTGAGTTATTCCCCACGCGGAAGCCTCTACTTCCGGTGTGAGTTATTCCCCATGAGGAAGCCTCTTCTTCCGGTGTGAGTTATTCCCCATGAGGAAGCCTCTTCTTCTGGTGTGAGTTATTCCCCATGAAGAAGCCTCTACTTCCGGTGTGAGTTATTCCCCATGAGGAAGCCTCTACTTCCAGTGTGAGTTATTCCCCATGAGGAAGCCTCTTCTTCTGGTGTGAGTTATTCCCCATGAGGAAGCCTCTTCTGGTGTGAGTTATTCCCCATGAGGAAGCCTCTTCTTCTGGTGTGAGTTATTCCCCATGAGGAAGCCTCTTCTTCTGGTGTGAGTTATTCCCCATGAGGAAGCCTCTTCTTCTGGTGTGAGTTATTCCCCATGAGGAAGCCTCTTCTTCTGGTGTGAGTTATTCCCCATGAAGAAGCCTCTACTTCCGGTGTGAGTTATTCCCCATGAGGAAGCCTCTTCTTCTGGTGTGAGTTATTCCCCATGAGGAAGCCTCTTCTGGTGTGAGTTATTCCCCATGAGGAAGCCTCTTCTTCTGGTGTGAGTTATTTCCCATGAGGAAGCCTCTTCTTCCGGTGTGAGTTATTCCCCATGAGGAAGCCTCTTCTGGTGTGAGTTATTCCCCATGAGGAAGCCTCTTCTTCTGGTGTGAGTTATTTCCCATGAGGAAGCCTCTTCTTCCGGTGTGAGTTATTCCCCATGAGGAAGCCTCTTCTTCTGGTGTGAGTTATTCCCCATGAGGAAGCCTCTTCTGGTGTGAGTTATTCCCCATGAGGAAGCCTCTTCTTCTGGTGTGAGTTATTCCCCACGCGGAAGCCTCTACTTCCGGTGTGAGTTATTCCCCATGAGGAAGCCTCTTCTTCCGGTGTGAGTTATTCCCCATGAGGAAGCCTCTTCTTCTGGTGTGAGTTATTCCCCATGAAGAAGCCTCTACTTCCGGTGTGAGTTATTCCCCATGAGGAAGCCTCTACTTCCAGTGTGAGTTATTCCCCATGAGGAAGCCTCTACTTCCGGTGTGAATTATTCCCCATGAGGAAGCCTCTACTTCCGGTGTGAGTTATTCCCCATGAGGAAGCCTGTACTCAGGGCCGGATTAAGTGTGGTGGAGGCACCTGGCCACAAAATCTGGTGGAGGTCCCAGATACAGTATTTTATTTCTTTAAAGTGGACCAAAACCCAATATATAAGATTCCTGGGCGATCAATTCCCGTCCCCCGGGGCATCCAAATTCGGGATGCCTCGCTGTGTGAAACCCCCCAGGTCATCCATAAACTTACCTTATTTTCCGGTCCAACGGTGCATGGGATGGCTGCTATTTCCTGTAAGGAAGCCTGTACCTATGGCTGTCATTCCATGCGAGGAAGCCAGGCACTGCCATTATATCCTGCGAGGAAGCCTGTACATCTGGAATGGCAGTTACTTGATTTGACGGTGACAAAGCCCGTATCCAGAATATTTCCTGTGAGGAAGCCTGTATTTCCAGGGTGGCTTTCATTCTGTAAGGAAGCCTGTTCTTCTGCCTCAGACCCTATTCTCCCTGAGCAGCCTGTACTCCCAGCATGGTGCTTACTCCCTGTGATGAAGCCTGTACTTCTGGCACAGCCGTTATTCCCTTGTACTTTTGGGAATGGCTATTAGTCCCCATAAGGAAGCCTGGACTTACTGTACAGCCACCAGGAGTGGGTAAGTAATGGTCCATTTGAACGCATAACAAAACCCAATGGAACCATCCCTGGAATTTCACCTACCCCCTCCTGCCAGTGACACCTTCATTTGAGAGCTACTCACCTTTTTCTAGCAGAGTTCCATTCAATGAGGGACAGTAAACAGCTGTACAGATGAACCCTCTCCTATATGAAGTTACAACTGTTATCTGTCCCCATCATAAGGTAAAGGTCAGTATCTCTCAAATTCAGGGCAAAAAGGTCCCCGTGGATCTGGATCCTCTGCATACCTCCCAACTGTCCCTGATTTGGAGGGACTGTCCCTCATTTCAGTCCATGTCCCTCATTGTTCTCATTTGTCCCTCTCATGATGCTCCCAAAGGCTGGGCTGATGGTATGAGGGGGTAGGTGAGGCTAGTTTCCAGTCCCTGCCTTATGGAGAAAGGGAGTAAGGGAGGTTAGTGTGCTGTCCCACCCCCCGTGAATAGAGCTTCTAAGAAAAGGTGAGTATGTCTAATGCAGGGCTTACTTATTTAGTTCCTGTGTAATGCCGTGCCCAGTATGGGAGCATCAGAAAAGGTGAGTGAATGTGGGGTCCCTATCTCCCATATTCAGGGCAACAAGGTCCCTGTGGATCTGGATCCTGTCTGCATACCTCCCAACTGTCCTTCATTTGGAGGGACTGTCCCTCTTTTGAATCCATGTCCTCCTGTCCCTCTTTGAGGTGTAACATGCAGATCTGCAGCAATAAATGATTTATTTGCCTGTTCAAAGTGTTTCTATTGTTGTAACTGTTACACAATATCTCCTATCCATCCCACAATGAGGGGGTGTGGCTTCATTTAAAGTGGACTATCCTGGGTTTTGGTCCTTGACGCTGTGCCACCCCTTCGTGAAACCCCCCAGATTGCCGAAGAGAACTCACCTCTTCCCGGCCCCACGGCGCATGCAGGGGTGCTCATCCAATCAGCGCGATCGGAGCCGCTGAAGTCACATTGTCTAAGCCTTCATCTAAGGCCAGTGACTCCGAGCGCACTGACTGCCGCATCCCCCGCTTCACCTCTAACAGGGAGCGTGCCCGTGCTGGCCATTCACAAATGCCTGGTGAGGGCACACGCCCTGCTAGAGGGATAGCGGGGATGCAGCCGCGTCTCGCACATGTGCCGTTCAACCAGGAAACAAGGTAAGTGTATGGGGCAACCTGGGGGGCATCCCGATTTTGGATGCCCTGGGGGGGGGGGGGGAATTGATCGGCCCGGAAATCTTATAGATGGGTGGGATTTGGTCCATTTCAACAATTGTCCCACCCTAAGGAGAATGTATATGAGTTGCCAGTTGGGTTTAGGTCCACTTTAATCATTTTGGCAGCAAATAATCATTTTGGCTTACTTACTTAGTTCCTGGCTAATGCAGTGCCGGGCATGCATCTGATGCTGGCGAGCCTGGTGCGGGAGCCTCAGAAAAGGTGAGTGAAAGTGGGGCGATCTGGGGGCTCAGACAGTAAGGCATGCCTAATCAGGTTGCTCCAAGTTTACTTAAACCGAACCTTCAGCATCATTTAATGAAAAGCCCAAACCCTTAAAAAACAATTCCCCGGCATCTATCCTCAGCACGCGCCCTGCTAGAGGGATAGCGGGGATGCGGCCACAGCTCACGTATGCGCCATTGGACCTGGAAACAAGGTAAGTGTATGGTGCGACCTGGGGGGTTTCACACATCGGGGCATCCTGATTGTGGATGCCCTGGAAGGGGAGGGAATCGATCGGCCCAGGAATCTTATAGATGGGTGATTTGGTCCACTTCAAGAATTGTCCCACCCTAAGGAGAATGTATATGAGTTGCCAGTTGGTTTAGGTCCACTTTATTCATTTTGGCAGCAAATAATCAGATCTCAGCACAGCAGGCCGGTTGAGTGAGTTCCAGATTGATTTTGTGGCGCCGCGTCCTCCTGAGTTGCCGCCAATCACTGTCAGCCTGATCTCCGCCATCGCTCTCCCGGGATGCTGATGAGATGTGATGGAAGCTGCAGCCTCACATAGGCCTCTCCCAGATTAGATTGTCCCGCCTGTCACTCCGGCTTAATAACTCAGCCTGGATTAAAGGGGCCCCATCACCACCAATGCCTATAATAACAGAGCCCACAGCGGCACGCTCATCAGACCAGTAGCGTGCAGGGGGCGGGGCTTACTATGCAAACGCCAAAGGGGATGATTTATTAAGAATGGATTAACCATAGATCCCTCGCTGCTTTGCTGCTCCACTGCGCTGGGGTTCCCATCGGTGGAGGGTGTGGAACTCCTTTAAAGTGGACCAAAACCCAGGATTTTGACTATCCTGGGTTTTGGTCCTTTGCTCCTAGGCACCCTGATCAGTGACACCCCGCTGTGTGAAACCCCCCAGATCGCCCGAAGAAACTCACCTCCTCCTGGTCCTAAAGCGCATGCGCGGCCGCTCGTCCGATCAGTGCATTCGGAGCCGCATCCCCTGCTTCCCTCTAACAGGCCGCATCCCCTGCTTCCCTCTAACAGGCCGCATCCCCTGCTTCCCTCTAACAGGCCGCATCCCCTGCTTCCCTCTAACAGGCCGCATCCCCTGCTCCCCTCTAACAGGCCGCATCCCCTGCTCCCCTCTAACAGGCCGCATCCCCTGCTCCCCTCTAACAGGCCGCATCCCCTGCTCCCCTCTAACAGGCCGCATCCCCTGCTCCCCTCTAACAGGCCGCATCCCCTGCTTCCCTCTAACAGGCCGCATCCCCTGCTTCCCTCTAACAGGCCGCATCCCCTGCTTCCCTCTAACAGGCCGCATCCCCTGCTTCCCTCTAACAGGCCGCATCCCCTGCTTCCCTCTAACAGGCCGCATCCCCTGCTTCCCTCTAAAAGGCCGCATCCCCTGCTTCCCTCTAAAAGGCCGCACCCCCTGCTTCCCTCTAAAAGGCCGCATCCCCTGCTTCCCTCTAACAGGCCGCATCCCCTGCTTCCCTCTAACAGGCCGCATCCCCTGCTTCCCTCTAACAGGCCGCATCCCCTGCTTCCCTCTAACAGGCCGCATCCCCTGCTTCCCTCTAACAGGGAGCATGCCCTGCTCCCCTCTAACAGGCCGCACCCCCTGCTTCCCTCTAAAAGGCCGCACCCCCTGCTTCCCTCTAAAAGGCCGCACCCCCTGCTTCCCTCTAACAGGCCGCATCCCCTGCTTCCCTCTAACAGGCCGCATCCCCTGCTTCCCTCTAACAGGCCGCATCCCCTGCTCCCCTCTAACAGGCCGCATCCCCTGCTTCCCTCTAACAGGCCGCATCCCCTGCTTCCCTCTAACAGGCCGCATCCCCTGCTTCCCTCTAACAGGCCGCATCCCCTGCTTCCCTCTAAAAGGCTGCATCCCCTGCTTCCCTCTAAAAGGCTGCATCCCCTGCTTCCCTCTAACAGGCCGCATCCCCTGCTTCCCTCTAACAGGCCGCATCCCCTGCTTCCCTCTAACAGGCCGCATCCCCTGCTTCCCTCTAAAAGGCCGCATCCCCTGCTTCCCTCTAACAGGCCGCATCCCCTGCTTCCCTCTAACAGGCCGCATCCCCTGCTTCCCTCTAACAGGCCGCATCCCCTGCTTCCCTCTAACAGGCCGCATCCCCTGCTTCCCTCTAACAGGCCGCATCCCCTGCTTCCCTCTAACAGGCCGCATCCCCTGCTTCCCTCTAACAGGCCGCATCCCCTGCTTCCCTCTAACAGGCCGCATCCCCTGCTTCCCTCTAACAGGCCGCATCCCCTGCTTCCCTCTAACAGGCCGCATCCCCTGCTTCCCTCTAACAGGCCGTATCCCCTGCTTCCCTCTAACAGGCCGCATCCCCTGCTCCCCTCTAACAGGCCGCATCCCCTGCTCCCCTCTAACAGGCCGCATCCCCTGCTTCCCTCTAACAGGCCGCATCCCCTGCTTCCCTCTAACAGGCCGCATCCCCTGCTTCCCTCTAAAAGGCCGCATCCCCTGCTTCCCTCTAACAGGCCGCACCCCCTGCTTCCCTCTAACAGGCCGCATCCCCTGCTTCCCTCTAACAGGCCGCATCCCCTGCTTCCCTCTAACAGGCCGCATCCCCTGCTTCCCTCTAACAGGGAGCACGCCCTGCTCCCCTCTAACAGGCCGCACCCCCTGCTTCCCTCTAAAAGGCCGCACCCCCTGCTTCCCTCTAAAAGGCCGCACCCCCTGCTTCCCTCTAACAGGCCGCATCCCCTGCTTCCCTCTAACAGGCCGCATCCCCTGCTTCCCTCTAACGGAGCATGCCCTGCTTCCCTCTAACAGGCCGCATCCCCTGCTTCCCTCTAACAGGCCGCATCCCCTGCTTCCCTCTAACAGGCCGCATCCCCTGCTTCCCTCTAACAGGCCGCATCCCCTGCTCCCCTCTAACAGGCCGCATCCCCTGCTTCCCTCTAACAGGCCGCATCCCCTGCTTCCCTCTAACAGGCCGCATCCCCTGCTTCCCTCTAACAGGCCGCATCCCCTGCTTCCCTCTAAAAGGCTGCATCCCCTGCTTCCCTCTAAAAGGCTGCATCCCCTGCTTCCCTCTAACAGGCCGCATCCCCTGCTTCCCTCTAACAGGCCGCATCCCCTGCTTCCCTCTAACAGGCCGCATCCCCTGCTTCCCTCTAAAAGGCCGCATCCCCTGCTTCCCTCTAACAGGCCGCATCCCCTGCTTCCCTCTAACAGGGAGCATCCCCTGCTTCCCTCTAACAGGCCGCATCCCCTGCTTCCCTCTAACAGGCCGCATCCCCTGCTTCCCTCTAAAAGGCCGCATCCCCTGCTTCCCTCTAACAGGCCGCATCCCCTGCTTCCCTCTAACAGGCCGCATCCCCTGCTTCCCTCTAAAAGGCCGCATCCCCTGCTTCCCTCTAACAGGCCGCATCCCCTGCTTCCCTCTAACAGGCCGCATCCCCTGCTTCCCTCTAACAGGCCGCATCCCCTGCTTCCCTCTAACAGGCCGCATCCCCTGCTTCCCTCTAAAAGGCTGCATCCCCTGCTTCCCTCTAACAGGCCGCATCCCCTGCTTCCCTCTAAAAGGCTGCATCCCCTGCTTCCCTCTAACAGGGAGCATGCCCACGCCAGCCATTCACAAATGCCTGCTTGAGGGATGGGGGGGGGATGTGGCCGCCAGCGCGCTCAGAGCCACTGACCTTAGATGCCTTCTTAGATGGCCTAACGTCAGCGTCTCCGAGCGCACTGATTGGCCGAGCGCCATAGGTCCGGGAAGAGGTGAGTTTCTTCGGGCGATCTAGGGGGTTTCACACAGCGGGGCATGAGGCCGTGGCTCGCACATGCGCCATTGGACCAGTAAGCAAGGTAAGTGAACGGGGGGGGGTTTCACACAATGGGACATCCTGATCTTGGAATGCATCGGGGGAAGGAATCGATTGGCCCGGGAATCTTATAGATTCCCGGTCCGATCGAGCTGGGTTTTGGTCCACTTTAAGGGAGACCTAGACCTATCTTAAGACCTATCTTAATACTGTAATATCGGCGTTGAGGCGGGCGGTGAGGGGTGTTTTTGGAGGGACTTGCTGCTGGCGAGCTGTGGATCTGTGAGTTTCTTGTTACATGTTGTGTGTCTGTTTGTTCCTTACCCGGCTGGTCCTATTGATTAAATAATGTAGTTTACTTGTGGTTTACTTGTGGGGTGCCCCGCAGTCAGGGGTCTGATCGGTCCGGGAATCTTATAGATTCCCGGGCCGATCTTGGGAGGGTGTTGGTCCACTTTCATTAATAATAAGCTTGTTGCACAGTATTTTTTTATTGAATTGTATATTATATTGGACTTTTAGATTGGCAGCCTGGTTACAGACGCCAATTGATATGTATATTCTTGTATTGTGACCACTGTATATTCCATCTATTTGGTTTCCCCCATCCCCCCTCAGGTTTTCATTGTGTCTGTGTTTTTTAACTGGATTTTAAAATGTCTTTTTTGCATTGTACATATATATATGAATTAATAAAAGGTGTATATATTTGTATCAAGAAATATAGCGGTGCCACTGAATTTATTGGGGGTTCTTGGTTTTTTGGGGAGTGTGGGATCCCCATTTTTCTTTGGGCCTTGTGGCTATACCTACCCCAAGTGTTGCACGCTGCTGTACAGCGAATTTAGCGCGGTCTTTTCTCATAGAGTATAATCTGTAATATTTTAAAGCGAAACGAAACCTGGGATTTTTGTTTAGTTCCCCAGGGACATCCCGATTGTGGATGCCCTGCTGTTTGAGGCCCCCAGTTCACCCAGTTAAACTCACCTCTCCTCGGTCCAATGGCGCATGCGTTGGGGGGCGCTTAGAGGCTTTGCTACGTTTACTCTCATTGACTACTATGTGAATGGCTGGGGCGGGAGCATGCGCATGGTGTCCCCGGGGAAAGCCAGCAGCCGGCCCTGGAATCTAAAAGATGCTGCTGGTGGGTTTTCTGCCAATTTTAAATGCTCATTGTAAACTAAACATTATAAGCTAACCATACTTACCTAAGTCAATCCTTTAAACTGTTTTCCTCTGTCTGGTGTGTTGAGTTTAAAGCGGATCTTCACCCTAAATAAGAGTCTATTTTGTATGTTTCCCCCACCCTGTACATAAAAACCATCCGACCTGCATCTACTGCATTTTCTGAACCTTTAAACATCCAAGATGGTGGCGCATGGAGTCGCAGGCTGCCAGCAGGCAGGAAGTGTCTTCTGACTGTGCCGCTTTGCATTCTGGGATTGCTGTCCTTTTCCTGACCCCCAGCTCTGCTCTGTCTGTGTAGCTATAACCCCGCCCCCCTGTACTTTTGCCCCCTCTCTTCTCCTTAGTATGTGATGCTTCCGAGGCAAGATGGCGGCGTCCGTATCCTAGAGTCCTGAACAGAGTTGCAGCCCAGTGGGGGAAAGAATAATAAGGAATCAACTAAAAACTTATTACTAAAAAGTATATTCATTTTAGATGCTGGGGAATAGTATTTTAAAGCGGACCTTCAGCATCATTTAATGAAAAGCCCAAACCCTTAAAAAACTATTCCTCACAATCTAAAATTCATATATTTAAAGTTTTTAGTCACTTACTTATTATTCTTTCCCTCACTGGCCTTCAACTCTATTCAGGACTCTAGAATCACACATACTGAGGAGAGGGGTCAAAAGTCCAGGGGGTGGGTTATAGCTGTGCTTTGCACAAACAGAGCAGAACTAGGGTCAGGGAAAGGTCAGCAATCCCAGAATGCAGAGCGACACAGTCAGAAGACACTTCCTGTTTGCAGGCTGCCCGATGCTCCATGAGCCGCCATCTTGGATGTTTAAAGGCTCATAAGATATAAGATAGACTCATAATACGAATCTTATATGTTTCCCACACCCTGTTCATACAGATTGCTCACATTAAAAATCATCCTACCTGCATCTACTGCATGTTATGAGCCTTTAAACGTCCAAATGGCGGCTCATGGAGCATCAGGCAGCCTGCAAACAGGAAGTGTCTTCTGACTGTGCTGCTCTGCATTCTGGGATTGCTTTTCCTGACCCCAGCTCTGCTTTGTCTGTGCAAAGCACAGCTATAACCTGCCCCCTGTACTTTATCCCGCTCTCCTCAGTAAGTGTCATGCTTCTGAGTCAAGATGGCGGCACCCGTATTCTAAAGTCCTGAACAGAATTGAAGCCCAGTGGAGGAAAGAATAATAAGTAAGTGACTAAAACTTATTTTTTTTAAAAAAGTTTAAAAAGTATTAGTATTGGAATTTTAGATGCTGGGGAATAGATTTTTAAGTCAGTAAGTCACATGACCTAGTTTTTATATGAAATTTAAACCGTTTTATTAAACGGCTTTTCATTAAATCATGCTGAAGGTCCACTTTAAGTTTAAGTTTTAATTTTTCCACTAACCACAAGCACACACAAGAAAATTTCCATCATGGAACCTGAGGCAAAAGATGAGGATGATCTCCGATTCCGGTCCACACACCGGCCCTCCTCCTGCCACCGGCACCCATCGTCTGTCCCTTTAATTCGCACGCAGACGGATGGAGGAATAGGACGGCCTGTAATTGGTCGGATTAGCCTTCCATCAGCCAGTCTCGGTCGGTGATTGGCGAGGGGGCGGGCCCGCTGCGGAGTGGCCAGTTGGGAGGCCGGAGGGGGGGTGTTCAGCACCAAGGACAGCGGCCCGCCGAGCCCCCGATCGCCCCTCCGCCCGCCGCCCGCTGTGCCCGGAGGGGAGATGAGCGACCGCAGCGCGCCCGGCTGCCACCTCCGGCTGGAATGGGTGTATGGCTACCGGGGCCACCAATGCCGCAACAACCTCTACTACACCGCCGCCAAAGAGATCGTCTACTTCGTGGCCGGGGTCGGGCTGGTCTACAACGCCCGGGAGCACCGGCAGAAATTCTACCTGGGCCACAACGACGACATCATCAGGTACCGGGGGGGGCAAATAGAGGCGGGGGGTATCTTCATCATTATCGACCTTATACTGTGTTACCCGACATTATATTATATATTAATTATAGGTCAAATACCCCTGTCTGGGGCAACAAGGGAGGGACTAGATCCACACATAGGACAAGGCTATCACAGATACTGGGGCAACAAGGGAGGCACTAGAGCCAAGAATGGACAAGTTACCCCTGTGTGGGGCAGGCATCTAAATAGGAGCCTCTGTTATAAGCAGTGATATTAATTCTATTGCCCCTGCCTGAGGAAAATGCAAGACAGATACCCCATCTGGGGCAACAATGGAGGAACTAGAGTCTCACATAGGACAAGTCTATCACAGATACCCTTGTCTAGGGCAACAAGGGAGGGACTAGAGCCACACATAGGACAAGTCTATCACAGATACTCATGTCTGAGGCACTAGAGTCTCACATAGGACAAGTCTATCACAGATACCCCTGTCTGAGGCACTAGAGTCTCACATAGGACAAGTCTATCACAGATACCCCATCTGGGGCAACAATGGAGGAACTAGAGTCTCACATAGGACAAGTCTATCACAGATACCCTTGTCTAGGGCAACAAGGGAGGGACTAGAGCCACACATAGGACAAGTCTATCACAGATACTCATGTCTGGGGCAACAAGGGAGGAACTAGAGCCAAGAATGGACAAGTTACCCCTGTGTGGGGCAGGCATCTAAAGAGGAGCCTCTGTTATAAGCAGTGATCTTAATTCTATTGCCCCTGCGTTGGGAAAATGAAGGGCAGATACCCCATCTGGGGCAACAATGGAGGAACTAGAGTCTCACATAGGACAAGTCTATCACAGATACCCCATCTGGGGCAACAATGGAGGAACTAGAGTCTCACATAGGACAAGTCTATCACAGATACCCCTGTCTGAGGCACTAGAGTCTCACATAGGACAAGTCTATCACAGATACCCTTGTCTGGGGCAAAAATGGGAAGGACTAGAGTCTCACATAGGACAAGTCTATCACAGATACCCTTGTCTGGGGCAACAAGGGAGGAACTAGAGCCAAGAATGGACAAGTTACCCTTGTGTGGGGCAGGCATCTAAAGAGGAGCCTCTGTTATAAGCAGTGATATTAATTCTATTGCCCCTGCGTTGGAAAAATGAAGGGCAGTTACCCCATCTGGGGCAACAATGGAGGAACTAGAGTCTCACATAGGACAAGTCTATCACAGATACCTTTGTCTGGGGCATAAAGGGAGGGACTAGAGTCTCACATAGGACAAGTCTATCACAGATATCCCTGTCTGGGCAACAAGACAGGAACTAGAGCCAAGAACCACAAGTTACCTCTGTGTGGGGCAGGAATCTAAAGGGGAGCCTCTATTATAAGCAGTGATATTAATTCTATTGCCCCTGCCTGATGAAAATGCAGATGCCCTATCTGGGGCAACAAGGGAAGAACTAGAGTCTCACATAGGACAAGTCTGTCACAGATACCCCTGTCTGGGGCAACAAGGGAGGGACTAGAGTATCACATAGGGCAAGTCTATCACAGATACCCCTGTCTGGGGCAACAAGGGAGGGACTAGAGCCACACATAGGACAAGTCTATCACAGATACCCCTGTCTGGGGCAACAAGGGAGGGACTAGAGCCACACATAGGACAAGTCTATCACAATTACCCCTGTGTGGGGCAGAATGCTAATGGGGAACCTTTCTGCTAAAAGGGCCAATAAAGAATTCTATGCAGTTATTTTCCTTCCACTGTTACCCCTGCCCGGGGCAAATTGAGAGTATCATGTCCATTAGAGACTTCATACTTTGTCACTCATATGTTTAGTACAGCAACAAGGGATTCACACCATTGAGGAGCTAGAGGAGGGCATGGGTAGATGTCTATTACAGTTACTCCTGTGTGGGGCAGAAAGCCAAAAGGGGCAGCTTTGCTATTAACAGTGCTATTTAATCCGCTATTACCCCTGCCCAGGGCAAATAAGTGGGGCAATATGTCCAATACAGACCTTGTACCTGTCATGCCTGGGACAAAAAGAATCCTTAGTACAAATACCCCTATCTAAGGCAACAAGACCAGCGATGAACTAGAGCAAGACAGTAAAGCCTACATCATGTACCCCTTTGGGGTAACTAGATGGACTAGAGCAAGCCAGGAAAGACTACTACATGTACCCCTTTGGGGTAACTAGATGGACTAGAGCAAGCCAGGAAAGACTACTACATGTACCCCTTTGGGGTAACTAGATGGACTAGAGCAAGCCAGGAAAGACTACTACATGTACCCCTTTGGGGTAACTAGATGGACTAGAGCAAGCCAGGAAAGACTACTACATGTACCCCTTTGGGGTAACTAGATGAACTAGAGCTAACAGGAAAGACTACTACATGTACCCCTTTGGGGTAACTAGATGGACTAGAGCAAGCCAGGAAAGACTACTACATGTACCCCTTTGGGGGGCAAGAAGCTAAAAGGGGCAATCTTCAAGCATCCCCATGATCTTTTTACCACTATGACCGCTGCCTGGGGCAAAAATGACAGACCTCACTCGTGACTAGTACAAATCCTGGGGCAACAAGGGAGACCTCACCCATGGAGAACTAGAGCAAGACATGGAAAAAGTCCCCCTTGCGTGGCAAGAAAGCTTTACATTTAAAGGGGTAATAGAGAGTTCTAAGCAAAATTCTGGGGCAAAAAGGGAATCCTTGTTATTACTTTTAAAATGAAGGCTACACTTGTGCTTGGGTCAGAGAGGAAAAACAGGGTGGGGGGTAATTACTAAAAAAAAAACCATGTAAAACCATTTCCACAATTGCCCCTGCCTGGGGTTAGACAAAAATATAGCTATGTAAGTAGGGTATATGAATTGATTAGAAAACATGTCAGCCAATTATATTTCTACTTTTTGCCCCACAAATGGGTATTTGCAGAAGAATTTTAACAATTTTTGTACAGGAATTGCCCCTGCATAGGACAATCTACTCACCCTCACCTTCTGCAGTTGTCCCGACTTGGGAAAGAAAAGAAAGGCATGGCCATAGTTACTAATGGGGCAATAAAAGAAGGCGTTGTGCTTACATTTATAGGACTGTAATCTACTGACCACTTACAATTACCCCTGCTTGGGACGGAAAAGAAAAGCAGGGGTATTATTATTAAAATTATTATTTATTATTATTTTTTTATTATATATTATTATTTTTTATTATTAATTATTATTATTATTATTATTATTATTATTATTATTATTAACAACAAACAATTAAAGACATCTGCAAAATTATTTCTAAAATCACTTATCAAACATTATAAGCAATTATATCTCAACCACAAATACCCCTTCCCAGGGGTAGCTAGGGGGGAGCAGAGGGGGGGGGGCACTTCCCCTGGCTGCAGCAGGTCAGGGGGGCCTGAGAACAGATGGGGGGGGGGCTCCATTTTTGCCCCGGGTGCCAGAAAGCCTAGCTACTCCTCTGCCCCTTCCTGGGCTAAATAAAAGAACCCAAACAATATTTGTATAAGAATTGCCCCTGCGTGGGGGGAAAAAAGGAAAAAGGACCCAGAATACTATAAAAGTAAGGTTTGGTATATCATACGCTTGAGGCCTACACTTGCCCCTGCCCTGAGGCATAAATGTTGGGGGCGCTGGATTACTATTAAAGCAAACTACATCTAAATCTTATGCAGGTTGGGGCAGTAAATCTGATGGCTTGTGCCCTGGACAGGGGTAATTTTGATACAAACAGAGACTGGACACATAGCAGTGATAACCAAATGTGGGTCCAATTATTGTTCTGCCACAATTGCCCCAACTGTGGTAACAAGCTCTGTATAGGGTTCCTGCATTCTCTGTTGGCTTCCCTGGATTGTATTAGGGGAGGAGGTGGCTTTACATCATCTCTGCTCTCAGGGGAGGGAAGGAGTTAATCTTGCTGGGGGATTAGATGGTTCGCCCTAAGCCGATGTGCCGGATCACTGGGGACGCTGCGGAGGTTGTCAGATATCGTCCAATCACAGCGCTGCTGTAGCTGCTCATCAATAACTCCATTGGCTAATGGCAACCAATTGATTGGGAGCAGAGATGAAGAGGAATACCCCCACTGTTTCCATATACTGGCTGATGCTCAAACCTATGGGAAATGTGACACTGTCCTTTTAAGACAGCAATTCGCAGGTGATCTCCATGACATCACAGGTGAGAGGCGGGGCTGCCCTGTGATGTCACAGATGAAAGGCGGGGCTGCCCTGTGATGTTATTAGCCGGCGGGATGGGCATCCCCAGCAGGCTGCTTTGTGAACCTTCTTGGCTCACTTATCTACATTTGAGGTCTGAGAGGAAGGTACACGCCCTTTAAAGCGGACCAAAACCCACATTTTTAACTAGTATCCCCTGAATTGCCCCCCCCCCCATAAAGAGGACCTTTTGATGATTCTCACTGCTCCTGCTTCACTCTAATCCCAGATAATGGCGCCTGTTTCAGCTGTAAAGCTCCGCCTTCTCCATTCACTGCCATTGTTGTGTGTGGCAATAATGTCATTGCCGCACCTATGCAGATAATGGCCCTTGTTTCAGCTATAAAGCTCCGCCCCCTCCATTCACTGCCATTGTTGTGTGTGGCAATAATGTCATTGCCGCACCTATGCAGATAATGGCCCTTGTTTCAGCTATAAAGCTCCGCCCCCTCCATTCACTGCCATTGTTGTGTGTGGCAATGATGTCATTGCCGCACCTATGCAGATAATGGCCCTTGTTTCAGCTATAAAGCTCCGCCCCCTCCATTCACTGCCATTATTGTGTGTGGCAATGATGTCATTGCCGCACCTATGCAGATAATGGCCCTTGTTTCAGCTATAAAGCTCCGCCCCCTCCATTCACTGCCATTGTTGTGTGTGGCAATGATGTCATTGCCGCACCTATGCGATGACAGATCCCCTGCCATCTTACAGAGAAGGACAGCAATAAATCGGCATTCCAGGACTTTTCTGAAGAACGAAAATATCTATTTCTATCTACACCCTAAGAAAAAGTATACTCAGGGGCTGTGGCCAAATGTATTTCAAAAGTTTAGTGGGTTTTGGTCCACTTTAAGCCCATAAAAAATAACATAGCCTGTGGTCCATGCCCATGGCTCACACACCACACAGCCAGCCATGCCCAGATAGAATTTCCTGTGCCCTCCAGCATTGCTCCTGTGCTCTGGCAGGGGTGACCCCAAAACCCCCAAAAATGTCCAACAAGCACCCTCACTGCCCGGGTGGAAACTCCAGTCACTCAGCAAGGAATTAGGGATGATTCCTAATTACAGGGACCACTTTAAAGAGGAGCAATGACCTCCCTAGAGTTGATAAGACTTTAGGACCTGTGGTCCCTGTCTTTATGGGGTATCTCTTATTGGGATGCCTCACTGTGTGTATCCCTGGGGACCGCCTGGTGCACTAACCTTGGCAGCATCCCACCCAACATCCCCAATATGCCTTTAGCCTAAGTGTGTACCTATGGCAGGTATTTCTGGTTGGCTGGCGCAGGCATGCCCCACAGCTAGAGGTGAGCAGGGATGCGGCCAGCGCCTCTGTACCCAGCCCCACTGTAGCCACAAGCCAAGGAACCCCAGCCATCAATGCTATAGCTCCAGCATCATGGTGGCAAGGCCTTAGCCTTAGGGTGTCCGGGGCCGGCCAGGGTAAAATCCAGGGCTGTACCCACAAGCCAAGGAACCCCAGCCCCCAATGCTATAGCCCCGGCATCATGCCGGTCAGGGTAAAATCCAGGACTGATTTTTAGCCCCAGTCCGACACTGGCTGGTGCCATGCACTCCAGAAAAATCTGAAAGCTATGCAAGCTGCTGATTGGCTGAGCGGACTGGGCATGCCTCATGAGAAAAAAAAGGTTAGTGGGTGATCCTGGGGGATACACACAGCTGGGTACGCCAAATCGGGATGCCCCAGACAGGAGGAACTAACCAAGCTAGTGGAAATCTTTTTTGTTTCTCTTTAAAGTGAACCAAAACCCAGGATTTTGACTATCCTGGGTTTTGGTCCACTCCCCTGGGGCACTCCGATCGGGGCTGTGTGAAACCCCCCTAGAGGTTGCACATTAACTCACCTTATCCCGGTCCTACCACCCATGCGCAGCCGCTCGTTTAATCAGCACACTCGGAGCCACTGATCTATGGATGTCTAACCCGACGCCTTACCTCAGCGGCTCCGAGCGTGCTGGCAGCCGCATCTCGCGCTTCCGTCTAACAGGGACATTTGTGAATGGCCGGCGCGGACACGCGCCCTGCTGGAGGGATAGCGGAGTTGCGGCCGCGGCCCACGCATGCACTGTTGGGCTGAGATTAAGGTAAGTGGGGGGGGGGGTTTCACAAAATGGGGCATCCCGATTTTGGATGCCCCGCGTGGAGGGAATGGATCGGCCCAGAAATCTTATAGATTCCCAGTACACTTTAAAGTGAAGCAAAACCCGTCATTTTCACTATCCTAGGTTTTGGTCCTTCCCCCGGGGCACACTGGTTTGGGTATGAACACAGAAACCATTTACCCCAAGTGGCCAGCAGAGGGGCACCAGAGAGGGCACACACACACTGGGACATATACAGGTATCTCACATGGTGCGCATAATGTGGATGTAGGTTAGGTTAAAGAGGAGCACGCAGGAATTTAACATGGGGATGCCCCGCTGTGTGTATCCCCCCAGATCACCCATTCTACTCACCTTCCTGGTGTCCCCATGGTGCAGGCTCGACTGAAACCGAGCACACTGATTGGCTGAGCTGCTCAAAGTTTTCGTCCTTCCCCCCCAGGGCACTCAGGTTTGGGTATGAACACAGAAAGCATTTACCCCAAGTGGCCAGCAGAGGGGGCACCGGAGCACAAACCAGCTCATAAAGCTTCTGCTTTACAAGCTGCTGTTACCAGGTAGGGGAATCTTGCCGATGCTGAGCTCCTTCTAGCAATGCTGCTGCCTCAATCGCTGTAGTAACCTGGCCGGCATTGATGAATGAGATGTATGTTGGGGTTCTAACACCAATACAGCATTGCAGGGAATGAAAGGAAGCGCCAGCTCATTGCGACAGACTCAGCAACTCGCACCATATTCAACAAAAAAACACACACAGCATCGGCGCTCTGGATCTGGTCGCTATAGCATAGAGCGCCAGACGCTGTGTGATTAAAGTCTGTTTTTCAACACATATCCACCAGTAACAAAGCGAAAACACATGGAATTACATTGTTGTAACATTGTGACATTAATACTTTTGTGCCAGACCTGTAATGACAATTCTGCATAAAAATATAAAAAAATCGAGAAAGTTTTCAAAAATGACTTTTTCTAGGCCAGGAGACGTCACACAATGATTTGAGGTAAAACAAAAAACCCTGTTTAAACAGAAGAAAAGGAACGTCCATTGAAATGTATGGGAGAGCGACAGGTAGCACCTGGCGCTCTGGAAGCTAGAGCTCTGTCCCTATGCGCTGAGCCACCTGTAATGATGAATTGGACTCTACATGGCGCTGTTAGAGTCGCTCACCAGAATCGCCTTCATAAATGTGGTTTTGTGCACAGCGCACGGCGTTCACCAGACGCTGCCTGCCGCTACGAAGCACTACCTGCCGCTAGCCCTTGATGAATAAACCCCTTAGTGTAAACTAAGAAGGACTGACTTAAAGCAGAGCAAAACTTCAGGATTTTGATTTTCTCAGGTTTTGTTCTGTTTCCCTGGGGCATCCCGAATATAGATGCTCGCTGTGTGGAAAGCCGCTTTTTAGGCACCTCTTCATAGTTCCAATGGCGCATGCTCGGGCTCTTGTCCAATGAGAGCTGTCTGCCGTGACTATGAAAAATGACTCTCATTAACTAGAATGGGGAGCTATCTGAATGGCTGGGTCGGGAGTGCACGCACGCCTCTGGGGATGCAGGGGATGCGGCAGCGCACGCTCCCCATTCACATCAATGGGAGACATTTGCCGAATGACATTGGACGAGAGCCCATGCAGGTGTCCTGGCCTGGTTCACATAGCAGGGCATCTGGGGGAAGGCCAGTGGCCATCCATGACATTTTTTAGGGTTTTTTTTCCAGGGCTGATCCCATCCATGAAATTTTTTAGGGTTTTTTTTCCAGGGCTGATCCGGGTGGGTTTTGTTTCACTTTATACAGGAATGTCACTTTCCTGTGTATTGTTCCTCTCTGGTGGGGTATCCTGAATTGGGATGCCCCACTGTGTGTATCCCTACAGTTACCCTCACATTGATCCCGCAACGCAGGATGCGCTGATTGGCTGAGCCCACTTGATTTCACTCGACTCTTCTAAACCACCTTAAAGTGGACCAAAACCCAGGATCGATCAGCACGGCAATCTATAAGGTTTTGGTCCACTTTAACAACTAAGCAGCTGAGCAGAGACAAGTGTGCCACCAGCCGCATCTCCTGCTTAGCTTTTAGCTTTGCCATTCAGAAAGGCATGGCGGGGTACACGCTCAGATAGAGGTGAGCCATGGGGAGGGCTCTGTGAGCAGGTGAGTAAACTGGCAATATGTAGGGTTTCACACAGCGGGGCATCCCAATTCAAGATTCCCCAGGGAGTGGAACTTGGGTGGCCCTGGGGGTCTTTTAGACTCCAGGGCCTCCAAAGTTCCTCTTTAACTGATGAAACATAATGGGCAGCTTATGGGGCCACCCTTACACCCGGGATGCTGATGCCGTGTAGCGCTGATGTTATCTCTGGAGGCGGCCCTGCAGGTGACGTCAGCGGCTCCGAGCGTGCCGATTGGACGAGCGACCTCGCATGCGCTGTAGGACCAGAAAGACGTGAGAGCTATGTATGATTGTATTGTCTGATTGAAAGGCATTGTGGCCAGGCCATATCTAAAGCTGCCCATGTGTGTAGCTGTCTCTGATTGTTTATGTGTTAATTAGAGCGTATGTACTATCGGATTGTGCGATGTGTAGCCAGCCTTACTTTTTGTACGATTGTAAAATCATATTGTATGGTGTACAGTCAGAATGTATGGCACGCAGCCATCACAAAACCAAAGTGGCCCGTGTGTGTAGCAGTTTCTGATTGTTTATGTGTTGATTAGATCATATGTACAATCAGACTGTATGGTGTGTAGTCTGCCCTGCAATAATACGTTCTGTATGATTGTAGAGTGATGCCAGCAAACAACCAAATCTGCTTTTGTGTGTAGCTGTGTGTGATTGCCTGCCCTGCCCTGTGATAATACTTTTTGTATGATTGTAAAATCACGTATGATGTGTAGCCTTCCCCTTTAATATTTTTGTTTGATTGTACAGTCAGATTGTAACGGATGCAGCCAGCACAAAACTAAAGCTGCCCATGTGTGAATCTGTGTCTGATTGTTTATTCACTAAAGCAGACCAACACCCAGGGGGGGATCGGCCCGGGAATCTATAAGATTCTCGGGCCGATCAGATCCCCCCCCCCCCCCCCCCCCGCGGGGCATCCGAAATCGGGATGTCCCGCGGGGCGAAACCCCCCAGGAAGCCCACAATCCTACCTTTTCCACGTTCCAGCGGCGCATGCGCATCCGCTGCGTCCCTCTAGCAGGGCGCACTCCCGCGCCAGCCGTTTGTGAATGGCCGGCGCGGGTGTGCTCCCTGTAAGAGTGACGCGCGGGAGGCGGCGGCGGCGGACGCGCTCTGCTTGTCCGGCGCTGCCTCTCGCTTGTCCGCCGGCGGGGATTGGCTGCAGCGGTCACATGGGAGCGGGGAGAGGTGAGATTTCGGGGCTTTCTGGGGGGTTTCACACAGCAGGGCACCCCCGATCGGTGTGCCCCACCGAAGTGGACCAAAACCCAGGATAGTCAAAATCCTGGGTGTTGGTCCACTTTAATAAGATCAGATGGACAATGTACAATCAGATTGTATGACGTGTAGCCAGCCCTGTAATACTTTTTGTATTATTGTAAAGTCATATTGTATGGTGTGTAGTCTGCCCTGTGATATTTTTGTTTGATTGTACAGTCAGATTGTATGGCACGCGACCATCACAAAACGAAAGCGGCCCATGTGTGTAGTTGTGTTTGATTGTTTATGCTTTGACAATATGTTATGGCCATTGTAAAATCTTGTATGATATGTAGCCTTCCCCTTTAATATTTTTGTATGTACAGTCAGATTGTAATGCATGCAGCCAGCACAACAACTCTGATTGTTTATGCAATGATAGGATCAGATGGACAATGTACAATCAGATTGTATGATGTGAAGCCTGTCCTGTAATAATAAAAGTGGACCATCACCCTCCTGTGATCGGCCCGGGAATCTATAAGATTCCCGCGCCGATCACCTCCCTCCCCGCGGGACATCCGAGATCGGGATGTCTCGCGGTGAGGGACCCCCCCCAAAACCCCCAAAAAACTCACCTCATCACTCCGCTCCTCTAGACGTGCGCGCGCCCGCGCCGGCCGTTTGTGAATGGCCGGCGCGGGCGCGCGCCCTGTCAGAGCGACGTGCGGGAGGCCGCTTGTCCGTGAGCGTGGTGAGGTGAGTTTTTCGGGGTTCTGGGGGGTTTTACACAGCGGGACACCCCTAATCGGGGTGCCCCCCTGAAGTGGACCAAAACCCAGGATAGTCAAAATCCTGGGTGTTGGTCCACTTTAATAGCGACATGTAGCGACAGTTGAGCAACTGTAGCAGTATTTTCACAGCGCCCGCTAGTAGTCGCTGTGCTTGGCCATTGTTCGGTTGTTGATAGCGACTCAGTCGGTGTGCCGTAATGTTGAATACAAGGTGACGAGTCGCTATTTGACAGGTTCCGCGATGTATGGGTGCGCATGATAGCGACTGGTCAGAGCGACCGGCTCCCACCATATTCATCAAAAAATCAGGCTCAAAAAATTCTCGCGCTGTGAAATGCATGTTTAAACCCCAGAGCGCTGGAGGCGATGTGTTAAAAGTAGTTTTTTTAACCCCCAAACCACCATATTTTTGGAAACAAAAAAAAAAAAAAGTTTTTTAAATAATATAGTAATATGAATACATTAATATCAGACCTGTAATATCAATTCTGTACAATTTTTTTTTTTCCCTTAAAAAAATCTAAAATGGCAGAAGTGGTCACAGAATTTTTCACATTTAAAAAAACAACAACATTAATAACAATTAAGATTGTTCCATTGAAATGCATTGGAGAGCGCCAGGTAGCGAGAGGTCATACCTGTCGCTGTTCAAGGTCGGACGCTGGCGCTGTGGGCTGAGGCTGGAATAATGATGAATGAGTCGCTATATGGCGCTATCTCAGTCGCTAAGCAGGATCGGCTTGATAAATGTGTGATTGTGGTGGGGAGCTGGCGTTCTCGTGGCGGGGCGCGTCATTACCGGCCGCTCACCAGTCGCTACCTGTCGCTATTCCTTCATAAATAAGGGGCCGTAATGTGGGTGTTAAAAGCAGCAACCCAACTGGCCCCAAAGCAGTGCGGCCCTACCGGGCATTGTCCCCCTTTGCCCTTCGGATGCAGCTAGATTCCATTCTCTAAATGATAAAATAGGCAATTTGGTTGTATAACAAAATCTGCCACTTGCAAAGCTGTGTCTGTGTGCGCTTTGGACAATCAGACCCATAACCGGGCTTGAAATCGGCTAGTGATGCTCTCATACATGATGTCTGTCATTGGCAACAATTCAAACCCATAGATCATGTGATTTGGTGGGTGGCACCCTCATGTAATACGGCCCAGCTCTGGGGATAGACGCCTTTAGAGTCAGAGGATTGGTTTCATTTCATCTATGCTGCACTATACAGGCAACAGCTGGTGAGCGGACAATCTGGTTTGGTCGCTCTCAGTCTGTCCGATCAGGCGCGTGACCACAGATCACCTTACTGCAGCTGCTCCCCGCCCATAACGTCTAACTGCCTTCCCTGCCCATTACAGGAGCCTACAATGGTGGCTAATGGAGTGCCGTGTCCTTGGGGCATTAAAGTGGACCAAAATCCACACCTATAAGATTCCCCGGGCCAATCTATTCCCCTCCCCCAGGGCATCCAAAATCAGGATGCCCCGCTGTGTGAAACCCCCCAGGACGCCCCATACACTTACCTTACCTTCTTTCCCAGTACAATGACGCATGCGTGAGTCACGGCCGCATCTCCGCTATCCCTCTAGAAGGGCACGTGCCCACACCAGGCATTTGTGAATGGCGGACGCGCTCCCTGTTAGAGGGAAGCAGGGGGTGCAGCCATCAGGACGCTTGGAGCCGCTCGCCTTAGACGAAGGCTTAGAGGCCGATTTATTAATAGCGCCAGGTAGCGACAAATGAGCGGCAGTAGGGTTGTTTTCACAGCGCCCGCTAGTATTCGCTGTGCTTGGCCGTTGTTCGGCTGTTGACAGCGACTGAGTCGGTGTGCGGTAATGTGGAATACGGGGTTAGGAGTCGCTGTTTGACTGGTTCCGCGCTGTATGGGAGCGCATGACAGCGAATGGCCATAACGAACGGCTCCCAGCATATTCATTAACAAATCACGCTCAAAAAATTCTCGCGCTGTGAAATGCATGTTTAAACCCCAGAGCGCTGGCGGCGATGGGTTAAAAGTAGTTTTTTAACCCCCAAACAACCATATTTTTCGAGAAAAAAAAACAAACAAGTTTTTATAAACATTTAGTAATATGAATACATTAATATCAGACCTGTAATATCAATTCTGTACAATTTTTTTTTTTTTTTTTTTTTTTTTACCTTAACAAAAATATCTAACATTGCAGAAGTGGTCACAGAATTTTTGACATTTAAAAAAAAAAAAAAAAAAAAAAAAAAATAATATCAATTAATTATAAATATTTAAAGATTGCTCCATTGAAATGCATTGGAGAGCGCCAGGTAGCGAGAGGTCATACCTGTCGCTGTTCAAGGTCGCTCGCTGGTGCTGTGGGGTGAGGCTGGAATAATGATGAATGAGTCGCTATATGGCGCTATCTCAGTCGCTAAGCAGGATCGGCTTGATAAATGTGTGATTGTGGTGGGGAGCCGGCGTTCTTGTGGCGGTGACCATCATTACCGTTCGCTCACCATTCGCTACCTGGCGCTATCCCTTGATAAATAAGGCCCTTAGACGACATGACGTCAGCGAGTCTGAACACGCTGATTGGACAACAGACTGCGCATGCGCCGTAGGACCGAGAAGAGGTGAGTTAGGCCCTTATTCATCAAGGGATAGTGACAGGTAGTGCCTTGTAAACGACAGGTAGCTGCAGGTGAAAGCCGGACACGGCACGCAATTACACATTTATCAAGTAGATTCTGGTGAGCGACTGGAACAACGCCATGTAGCGTCCGATTCATCATTATCCCAGCCTCAGTGTACAGCGCCAACGTTCAGCCTTGCAGAGCGCCACGTCTAACCTGTCGCTACCTGTCGCTCTCCCATACATTTCAATGGACCTTCTTTTACTTCTCTTTAAACAGGGGTTTTTTATTGTTAATTTTTTTTTTATTCTCAAATAATGTTGGGATCTCTCCTGGCCTTGAAAAAGCCATTTTTTAAATTTTTATATATTTATGCAGAATTGACATGACAGGTCTGGCATTAATGTGTACATGTCACAATGTTAATACAATGTAATTCCATATGTTTTCGTTTTGTTACTGGTGGATACATTTTTTAACGTGGATACGTTAAAAACAGCCTTTAATCACATAGCCTCCGGCGCTCTGGGCTACAGCGAAGCATTTTTGAGCGCCGGCGGTGTGTGAGGCTGTTTTTTTGATGAATATGGTGTGAGTCGGTCGCACTGACCAATCGCTACCATTCGATCCTATACAGCGCTGTACTGCTCATATAGCGACTCCCCACAACGTATTCATCAATGCTGCAGAGCGACTGAGACGCTCTGAACTAGTGAACCACGTCCGAGCACAGCGACTACTAGCGGGCGCTCTAAAATGCCTGCTACAGACGCTCATCTGTCGCTACCTGCCGCTAGTAATGAATCAGCCTGTTGGTTTTGGCGATCTGGGGGGTTTCACACTAGGGGCAAGGACCAAAACCCGTGAGCGCACTCGGGTCTGCTCGTCAGGAGTCTTGGGGGTTTATTCATCAAGCCATAGCGCCAGGTAACGACTAGCAGTGACAGCTAACGACAGGTAGCGAACGGTGAATGGCGGGCGCTGTACGCAATGCCACGTTTATCAAAGCGAATCTGGTGAGCGCCTCTGACAGCGACACGTAGCGACCGATTCATGATCACAGACGGCTCAGCGTATACCGCCGGGTGTTACCTATCGCTACCTGTCGCTCTCCCATACATTTCAATTAAGGATCCTTTTATTCTCTTTAAACAGGGTTTTATTTTATTTTAAATTATCAAATATTTGTGTCACCTCTCCCGGCCTAGAAAAAGTCATTTTTAAAACCTTTTTTGATTTTTAATATTTCTATGCAGAATTGTCCTTACATGTCTGGTATTAAAGTGTTCATGTCACAATGTAATAACAATGTAATTCCATATGTTTTCGCTTTGTTACTAGTGGATACATGTTCAAAAACAGACTTTAATCACACAGCCTCTGGCGCTCGGGGCTACATCGACCCGGTTTTGAGTGCCGGCGCTGTGTGAGGCTGTTTTTTTGATGAATATGGTGTGAGTTGGTCGCACTGAGCTGGCGCTACCGTTCGCTCCCATACAGCGTAGTACTGGTGTTAGAGCGACTCACACAATATATTCATCAATGCCGAGAGACGCTCTGAAACAGCGAACCATGGCCGAGCACAGCGACTACTAGCGGTCGCTCTCGGTACCTGACACTAGTAATGAATCAGCCTGCCTGACAGTCCTTAGACGAGTGGGCGGTAACGGATCTGAGTGCGCTGATTGGACAGGAGGCCGCGCATGCACCACAGGACCGGAGAGGGGGGAGTTTGTTTGGGCGACCTGAGCAGGTTTCACAGGGCCAAGGCCCCAAACCCAGGATAGTCCTGGTTCACTTTAAATAAGGTGAAGGTTACTGCAGGTCAATGAAGATTAAAAAAAGGTTATTTGGGAATTGTTCTGTTGCATTTTATTAAAGTGGACCAAAACCCACGCTGATAGATTTCCAGGCTGATCGATTCCCTCCCACCGGGGATCTATCTAAAATTGGGATGCCCAGCTATGTGAAACCCCCCAGGTCGCCCTATACACTTACCTTCTCTCCCAGTCCAACAGCGCATGCGCGCGCAGAAGCCTCCTCCCTGCTATCCCTCTAGCAGGGCGTGTGCCCATGCCAGGCATTTGTGAATAGGCGGTGTGGGCACGCTTTCTGTTAGAGGGAAGCAGGGGGGCGCTGGCCTTAGACGAAGGCTTAGACATCGTGACCTCAGAGGCTCCGAGCGTGCTGATTGGACGAGCGGCCGCTCATGCACCGTAGGACCGGGAAGAGGTGAGTTTATTTCGGCGACCTGGGGGTTTCACACAGCGGGGCATCCCCAATTGGGGTGCCCCAGGGGCAAGGACCAATAGTCAAAATCCTGGGCTTTGGTCCACTTTAAGGGGAGCTTCAGCTTTATAATCAGGTTTTGGTCACTTTAAAGAGGAACAACTGCTGTTCCTGGAGTCTAAAGAACCTCAGGGGCCGGCATTTCCATAAAGCTTCATTTTTGCAGTTTGGGATGCCCCACTAAGTATAAGCCTGGCGATCACCATCTATATAATGGGTAGATAGAGGCAAGATAGAGGTGAGTGGGCATCAGAGCTACTAGCAGAAGCTGGATAGAGCGGAGCCCACTGATTGGCAGCCCACTGATTGGCAGCCCACTGGCACCTTTGCTGCGGTGAGTTATATCAGCCATCCACAGGGGATGCTTTCTAAATTGGGATGCCCTACCAGAAAGGAACACCACCTAGGAAAGTGAAATCCTGTTTGTTCCTCTTTAAAGTGGACCAAAACCCTAGTAATTTGGCTCTAGAATCTAATAAGACTTCAGGGCTTGGTTACAGCTTTCCCCAGTGTGTGAAACCCCCTGTTTTCTCCAGATACTCACCTTGGGAATCGATCCCATGGCGCATGAGCAGAATCCCCAGCACTTCTCTATCTGATGAGCACATCAGCATATCTTAATAGCTGGCAGCCGTTGCGCACCACAGACCTGCGATCCATCCAATCAGAACTCCACGCTGGGCGTGAATATGCACGCTGGTGCTTTCTAATTGAATGATAATGGTCAAGCTGGTCACCCAATTATGGCCACTTCCTCATTCACTGTATGGAAAAGTTTGCCTGTTTGCTGATGATACAAAGGTTAGTAATAGGGGGGATATTCCTGGATGTGTCTGCAACATGGAAAATTATTTAGCTTTACTGGATAGATGGTCAAAACTGTGGAAACTAGAGTTTAATGTCTCTAAATGTAAAATCCTGCACTTGGGTAGAAGGAATCCCTGCTCTGAGTACCGTATGGGCAGTACTGTGTTATCCAGGACCTCGGAGGAGAGAGATTTAGGGATACTGATTACTGATAGCTGCAAGATGATTGGACAGTGTAGCCAGGCAGTGGGAAAAGCAAGCAGGATGCTCGGCTGCATAGCTCGAGGCATCACCAGTAGGAAAAGGGAGGTTGTGATGCCGCTGTATAGAGCCCTGGTAAGGCCACAGCTAGAATACTGTGTACAGTTCTGGAGACCTTACCTGCAAAAAGACATTATTCAAATAGAACGAGTCCAAAGGCGGGCAACAAAAATGGTGGAAGGACTTAAACTTAAAACTTATCAGGAGAGACTTAAAGAACTTAATTTGTACAGTCTGGAGGAAAGAAGGGAGAGGGGGGACATGATTGAGGCCTTTAAATATGTGAAAGGATTGAATAAGGTTCAGGAGGGAAGTGTTTTTAAGAAGAAGCTTAATGATAGAACAAGGGGGCACAACCTGAAGCTAGTCGGGGGGAAGATCAGGAGCAATGTTAGAAAATATTATTTTACAGAAAAAGTAGTAGATGCTTGGAACAAACTTCCAGCAGAGGTAGTTGAAAAATCAACAGTCAGTGAATTTAAACATGCCTGGGATAAGCACACATCTATCCTAAGATAAAGAGTACATACAGTATACACATAAGATAAAGAGAACATACAGTATACACATAAGATACAGAGAACATACAGTATACACATAAGATACAGAGAACATACAGTATACACATAAGATACAGAGAACATACAGTATACACATAAGATAAAGAGAACATACAGTATACACATAAGATACAGAGAACATACAGTATATACATAAGATACAGAGAACATACAGTATACACATAAGATAAAGAGAACATACAGTATACACATAAGATACAGAGAACATACAGTATACACATAAGATACAGAGAACATACAGTATACACATAAGATACAGAGAACATACAGTATACACATAAGATAAAGAGAACATACAGTATATACATAAGATAAAGAGAACATACAGTATACACATAAGATAAAGAGAACATACAGTATATACATAAGATAAAGAGAACATACAGTATACACATAAGATACAGAGAACATACAGTATACACATAAGATACAGAGAACATACAGTATACACATAAGATACAGAGAACATACAGTATACACATAAGATAAAGAGAACATACAGTATACACATAAGATATAGAGAACATACAGTATACACATAAGATACAGAGAACATACAGTATACACATAAGATACAGAGAACATACAGTATATACATAAGATACAGAGAACATACAGTATACACATAAGATATAGAGAACATCCAGTATACACATAAGATACAGAGAACATACAGTATACACATAAGATAGAGAATATACAGTATACACATAAGATACAGAGAACATACAGTATACACATAAGATACAGAGAACATACAGTATACACATAAGATACAGAGAACATACAGTATACACATAAGATACAGAGAACATACAGTATACACATAAGATAAAGAGAACATACAGTATACACATAAGATACAGAGAACATACAGTATATACATAAGATACAGAGAACATACAGTATACACATAAGATAAAGAGAACATACAGTATACACATAAGATACAGAGAACATACAGTATACACATAAGATACAGAGAACATACAGTATACACATAAGATATAGAGAACATACAGTATACACATAAGATACAGAGAACATACAGTATACACATAAGATACAGAGAATATACAGTATACACATAAGATACAGAGAACATACAGTATACACATAAGATACAGAGAACATACAGTATATACATAAGATACAGAGAACATACAGTTTATACATAAGATACAGAGAACATACAGTATATACATAAGATACAGAGAACATACAGTATATACATAAGATACAGAGAACATACAGTTTATACATAAGATACAGAGAACATACAGTATATACATAAGATACAGAGAACATACAGTTTATACATAAGATACAGAGAACATACAGTATATACATAAGATACAGAGAACATACAGTATACACATAAGATACAGAGAACATACAGTATATACATAAGATACAGAGAACATACAGTATACACATAAGATACAGAGAACATACAGTATACACATAAGATAAAGAGTACATACAGTATATACATAAGGGCAGACTAGATGGAGCGTATGGTCTCCTTCTGCCGTCACCCTTCTATGTTTCTATGTTTCTATTTTGACTATCCTGAGTTTTGCTCCTGATTTGGGTGAATCTGTGAATCCCCCCAAGTAACCCCAAAAAAATCACCTTTCCCTGGTCCTACGGCACAGACACGGGCTCTCATCCAATCAGATCCGTTTGCCGTGCATATTTAATGCTCAGCGAGCGGCTCTGTTTCCGACAATCAGGAGTGTGAGTGGTCGCGCTTCCATCCCCAGCCTGAATGGCCGGAGGTGGGAGTGTGTGTACAGCCCAATGATACTGGCTGATGATATTTACATCATAGAGGGGCCAGGAAGAAGGTAAGTTTCACCCGGCCCTAGGGGAGGTTCACACAGCGGGGGCATCACAATTTCGGATGCCCTAGGGGAGAGCCAACCGTCAAAAGATTCCAGGGCTGGCCCCATCCAGTTTTGTTCCACTTTAACCAAATAACAAATTACCAAATTATAACTTAATAACATAAAATAACATAAAATAGAAGAACACTCTAGACAAGCAAGAAACACTGTTTAAAGTGGACCAACACCCAGGATTTTTACTATCCTGGGTGTTGGTCCACTTCGGGGGCACCCCGATTGGGGGTGCCCCGCTGTGTGAAACCCCCCAGAAAGCCCCAAAAACTCAGCTCTCCACGCTCCCACGTGACCGCGCCGTCCAATCCCCGCCGACGTCCAAGCGGGTGACAGCGACGTCCAAGACAGCGCGTCCACCGCCGCCTCCTGCACGTCACTCTTACAGGGCGCGCGCCCGCGCCGGCCATTCACAAACGGCCGGCGCGGGCGCGCGCACGTCTAGAGGGGCGCGCGGGAGGCGTCTGCTGCCGCCGCCGCCGATAAGGTAAGGTTTTTTGGGGGGTTTCACCCCGCGGGACATCCCGATCTCGGATGTCCCGCGGTGAGGGAGGTGATCACCCCTGGGTGTTGGTCCACTTTAAAGCGGACCTTCACCCTGAATAAGAGTCTATCTTATATGTTTCCCACACCCTGTACATACAGATTGCTCACATTAATCCGGACCTTCACCCTGAATAAGAGTCTATCTTATATGTTTCCCACACCCTGTATATACAGATTGCTCACATTAAAAATCATCTTACCTGCATCTACTGCATGTTATGAGCTTTTAAACATCCAAGATGGCGGCTCATAAGGCATCAGGCAGCCTGCAAACAGGAAGTGCCTTCTGACTGCTCTGCATTCTGGGATTGCTGTCCTTTCCCTGACCCCAGCTCTGCACTGTCTGTGCAAAGCACAGCTATAACCCCGCCCCCTGCACTTTTGACCCCTCTCCTCTCCTCAGTATGTATGATGCTACTGAGCCAAGATGGTGGCGCCCGTATCCTATAGTCCTGAACAGAGTCGCAGGCCAGTGAGGGAGATAATAAAAAGTAAGTGACTAAAAACGTTAAATATATTAATTTTAGATGCTGGGGAATAGCTCTTTAAGGGTTTGGGCTTTTCATTAAATGATGCTGAAGGTCCGGTTTAACCAAATAACAAATGTAACTTACGGAATAAAATAAAAGAACACTCCAGACAAGCCAGAAACACTGTTTGAGCATTTGAACTCTTGTACCGCCCTGATGGTGGCCCTGGGGCCCACCGGAGGATCCGGTCAGTGGTCACATGATGTCATCATGTGACTTTGTCATGACACTTCTGGCCAGGTTAGGGCTTGTCAGAGAATATCTGGATACAATCGAGTTAAAGGACCTTCCATGCGCGGTTCTGCCTTTCCGATCCCGCCTGGGGCTGGGAAATTACACGCGTTTAGACAGATCGTTAGCTCTATCGATCAATCAGTCTGTGCCGTCAGATTACCGGCCGCTGAGTTTATTATAGTAATGATCCGAGCGCAGCCATCTCATTGGTATTCATGAGAGCGCGGCCAATCCATTCACCAGGAAGCATCAGCGCGTCCTCGCTTCATAACTACAATCACACTGATTTAAAGTGGAACCCCGCTATCCAGAAATCACCTTAACCCTTCAACTGCTATTGTGAGCGTTGTGGCTGTGCTTTAATTGGATGTCTAGCAGCAGTCGAGGTTTTGGTGCCAGGCTTCATTCTCTTCCATTTTGGCTCCGATCCTTCCCATAGGAATAAAGAGCAACATCTGCCAGCTCAGAGAGGATTAGCACCCGCCACAGCTGATGCCACCAGTTCTGGGTCACCGTGAGATCTGGAACAGCAACTGCCTCGATCCTCCACCCGGCCTGACCTGATACAGCGCTTTATATAGCACTGACATATTCCACAGCGCTGTACAGAGCACATAGAAGCAGTCACATGACTCCCTGTCCCTCAGAGCTCACACTCTAATGTGCCACACACTGTTATTATACATTTATATAGCTCCAACATATTCCACAGCACTATACAGAGTCATATGATTCCCTGTCCCTCAGAGCTCACACTCTAATGTCCGCTTCACACTCACACACTGTTATTATACAGTTATATAGCGCTGACATATTCCACAGCGCTGTACAGAGCACATAGAAGCAGTCACATGACTCCCTGTCCCTCAGAGCTCACACTCTAATATCCCCTCCACACTCACACACTGTTATTATACATTTATATAGCACTGACATATTCCACAGCGATGTACAGGGCACATAGAAGCAGTCACATGACTCCCTGTCCCTCAGAGCTCACACTCTAATGTCCCCTCCACACTTACACACTGTTATTATACATTTATATAGTGCTGACATATACCACAGCGATGTACAGAGCACATAGAAGCAGTCACATGACTCCCTGTCCCTCAGAGCTCACACTCTAATGTCCCCTCCACACTCACACACTGTTATTATACATTTATATAGTCCTGACCTATTCCACACGTTGTGCTCATAGCGCTGTTATATTCTGTAGCTCATTCTCTTGCCCGTTTGGCAGATTGTTTGGTCGGGTGGCAGGTGGGTTTCCTGATTGGCCATACGTGACATTTTCTTTCTCCTGGATAGAAAATCTGCTCTGCGCCTTATGATAATTGTCCACAGCCTGCCTGGTGACCCCTCTAATTTCCAGAGGATTACATTTATTTGGTGCCTCCATTTGGCCATTGCTGTATGCACCTATACCTGAGTCATTGGTGTTTTATGAAGGATTATGGTGATCTGGGATTGGTGAGACATTTTTGTGAAGGATTATGGTGATCTGGGATTGGTGAGACATTTTTATGAAGGATTATGGTGATCTGGGATTGGTGAGACATTTTTATGAAGGATTATGGAGATCTGGGATTGGTGAGACATTTTTGTGAAGGATTATGGTGATCTGGGATTGGTGAGACATTTTTATGAAGGATTATGGTGATCTGGGATTGGTGAGACATTTTTATGAAGGATTATGGTGATCTGGGATTGGTGAGACATTTTTATGAAGGATTATGGAGATCTGGGATTGGTGAGACATTTTTGTGAAGGATTATGGTGATCTGGGATTGGTGAGACATTTTTATGAAGGATTATGGTGATCTGGGATTGGTTAGACATTTTTATGAAGGATTATGGTGATCTGGGATTGAGACATTTTTATGAAGGATTATGGTGATCTGGGATTGGTGATACATTTTTATGAAGGATTATGGTGATCTGGGATTGGTGAGACATTTTTATAAAGGGTTATGGAGATCTGGGATTGGTGAGACATTTTTATGAAGGATTATGGTGATCTGGGATTGTTGAGACATTTTTATGAAGGATTATGGTGATCTGGGATTGGTTAGACATTTTTATGAAGGATTATGGTGATCTGGGATTGGTGAGACATTTTTGTGAAAGATTATGGTGATCTGGGATTGGTGAGACATTTTTATGAAGGATTATGGTGATCTGGGATTGGTTAGACATTTTTATGAAGGATTATGGTGATCTGGGATTGGTGAGACATTTTTGTGAAAGATTATGGTGATCTGGGATTGGTGAGACATTTTTATGAAGGATTATGGTGATCTGGGATTGGTGAGACATTTGTATGAAGGATTATGGTGATCTGGGATTGGTGAGAGATTTTTATGAAGGATTATGGTGATCTGGGATCAGTGAGACATTTTTATGAAGGATTATGGTGATCTGGGATTGGTGAGACATTTTTATGAAGGATTATGGTGATCTGGGATTGGTTAGACATTTTTGTGAAAGATTATGGTGATCTGGGATTGGTGAGACATTTTTATGAAGGATTATGGTGATCTGGGATTGGTGAGACATTTTTATGAAGGATTATGATGATCTGGGATTGGTGAGACATTTTTGTAAAAGATTATGGTGATCTGGGATTGGTTAGACATTTTTATGAAGGATTATGGTGATCTGGGATTGGTGAGACATTTTTATAAAGGATTATGGTGACCTAGGATTGGTGAGACATTTTTATGAAGGGTTATGGTGATCTGGGATTGGTGAGACATTTTTATGAAGGGTTATGGTGATCTGGGATTGGTTAGACATTTTTATGAAGGATTATGGTGATCTGGGATTGGTGAGACATTTTTATGAAGGATTATGGTGATCTGAGATTGGTGAGACATTTTTGTGAAGGATTATGGTGATCTGGGATTGGTGAGACATTTTTATGAAGGATTATGGTGATCTGGGATTGTTGAGACATTTTTATGAAGGATTATGGTGATCTGGGATTGGTGATACATTTTTATGAAGGATTATGGTGATCTGGGATTGGTGAGACATTTTTATGAAGGATTATGGTGATCTGGGATTGGTGATACATTTTTATGAAGGATTATGGTGATCTGGGATTGGTGAGACATTTTTATGAAGGATTATGGTGATCTGGGATTGAGACATTTTTATGAAGGATTATGGTGATCTGGGATTGGTGATACATTTTTATGAAGGATTATGGTGATCTGGGATTGGTGAGACATTTTTATGAAGGATTATGGTGATCTGGGATTGAGACATTTTTATGAAGGATTATGGTGATCTGGGATTGAGACATTTTTATGAAGGATTATGGTGATCTGGGATTGGTGAGACATTTTTATAAAGGGTTATGGTGATCTGGGATTGGTGAGACATTTTTATAAAGGGTTATGGTGATCTGGGATTGGTGAGACATTTTTATGAAGGAATTTGGTGATCTGGGATTGGTGAGACATTTTATGAAGGATTATGGTGATCTGGGATTGGTGAGACATTTTTGTGAAAGATTATGGTGATCTGGGATTGGTGAGACATTTTATGAAGGATTATGGTGATCTGGGATTGGTTAGACATTTTTATGAAGGATTATGGTGATCTGGGATTGGTGATACATTTTTATAAAGGGTTATGGTGATCTGGGATTGGTTAGACATTTTTATGAAGGATTATGGTGATCTGGGATTGGTGAGACATTTTATGAAGGATTATGGTGATCTGGGATTGGTGAGACATTTTTGTGAAAGATTATGGTGATCTGGGATTGGTTAGACATTTTTATGAAGGATTATGGTGATCTGGGATTGAGACATTTTTATGAAGGATTATGGTGATCTGGGATTGGTGAGACATTTTTATGAAGGATTATAGTGATCTGGGATTGTTGAAACATTTTTATGAAGGATTATGGTGATCTGGGATTGGTGAGACATTTAATAGGCAGAAGGCGTGATGGTAATCTGCCACAGATCCTTTCCTATGATAGGCGCACACTGTGCGGGGAAACCTGATGCTGGCAGGAGATCATTATCCCGTCCTGACCTGGGTGCAGCTCAGTGTTGTTCTCTTTTTGATCCCGAGATCCCAGAGATTGGGTGGTAAATGAGGGAAATCCATTTAGAATCTCCGGCCATGTGCCGGAAATATATAGAATTACAGCAGCTTCATTATCAGCAAAAGAGACATCTCCCTCCTGAGCTGCTCCATTCACTGTGACCATACTGAGGGAGGAGCCAAGACCTGACATTGGGGTCTAAAAAAGATCTAAGACCCAACCAAATGCAGTTTAGAGAGATATTGCCCAATCTTCATCACTGCACCCTTAAACTGGACCAAAACCCACCCTGGAGTCTGAGACTTCAGAGACGGCTTACTCCCTCCCCCTGGGGGAACCAGATTAGGGATGCCCCGCTGTAACCCCCCCCCCACCAGATCACCCAGTGTACTCACCCTATACCTTTAGCAGGGAGGGCTCCAGGCTTTTGTAAATGGACGGCGCAGAGATGCGGCCGCCGGCGGCCCAGCTAGACTTGTCCTTAGAAGATTTTCACAGGATTCACAAAGCGGGGCATCCCGCTTCTGCGTGCCCCGGGGGCAAGGAAGGACCAAAAGCCAGGCTAGTCAAAATAAAGGGAAAGTCCACTTTTTTGCCAAAACGATGCCCTGAAGGTTCATTTACCTTGCCTGTCCGTCTTCATCAGGGCGGAATGAAGGCATTTTTTTTCCCCAGCGTCCGGGGGTTGTGATTCTGCCACATTGCCTACGGGATTGGGATGGAGTAATTCCACAATGACTATGGGAATGGGAGGGGGGAATGCCACACTGCATATGGGAATGGGATGGGGAATGCCACACTGCCTATGGGAATGGGATGGGGAATGCCACACTGCCTATGGGAATGGGAGGGAGGAATTCCATACTGCCTATGGGAATGGGAGGGGGGAATGCCACACTGCCTATGGGAATGGGAGGGGGGAATGCCACACTGCCTATGGGAATGGGAGGGGGGAATGCCACACTGCCTATGGGAATGGGAGGGGAGAATGCCACACTGCCTATGGGAATGGGAGGGGGGAATGCCACACTGCCTATGGGAATGGGATGGGGGAATGCCACACTGTCTATGGGAATGGGATGAGAGTGCCACACTGCCTATGGGAATGGGATGAGAGAGCCACACTGCCCATGGGAATGGGAGGGGAGAATGCCACACTGCCTAGGGGAATGGGATGGGGAATGCCACAATGAATGAGGGGTTGGGATGGGGGGATGCCACAATGATTATGGGAATGGGATGGGGGAGAATGCCACACAGCATATGGGAATGGGATGGGGAATGCCACACTGCCTATGGGAATGGGATAAGGAATGCCACACTGCCTATGGGAATGGGATGGGGAATGCCACACTGCCTATGGGAATGGGATGAGGAATGCCACACTGCCTATGGGAATGGGATGAGGAATGCCACACTGCCTATGGGAATGGGATGGGGAATGCCACACTGCCTATGGGAATGAGAGGGGAGAATGCCACACTGCCTATGGGAATGGGAGGGGGAATGCCACACTGCCTATGGGAATGGGATGAGGAATGCCACACTGCCTATGGGAATGGGAGGGGAGAATGCCACACTGTCTATGGGAATGGGAGGGGAGAATGCCACACTGCCTATGGGAATGGGATGAGGAATGCCACACTGTCTATGGGAATGGGAGGGGACAATGCCACAATGACTTTGGGAATGGGAGGGGGGAATGCCACACTGCCTATGGGAATGGGATGAGGAATGCCACACTGCCTATGGGAATGGGATGGGGAATGCCACACTGCCTATGGGAATGAGAGGGGAGAATGCCACACTGCCTATGGGAATGGGAGGGGGAATGCCACACTGCCTATGGGAATGGGATGAGGAATGCCACACTGCCTATGGGAATGGGAGGGGAGAATGCCACACTGTCTATGGGAATGGGAGGGGAGAATGCCACACTGCCTATGGGAATGGGATGAGGAATGCCACACTGTCTATGGGAATGGGAGGGGACAATGCCACAATGACTTTGGGAATGGGAGGGGGGAATGCCACACTGCCTATGGGAATGGGATGAGCTATAACTGTACCCCCCCCCCCACCACCGCTCTCCTCTCCTCAATATGTGATACTTCTGAGGCAAGATGACGGCATCCATATCTTAGAGTCCTGAGTTGAAGCTCGGAGTGGGGAAAGAATAAGTGACTGAAAACCTTAATTCTAGATGCTGGGGAAACGTTTTTTAAGTGTTTGGCCTTTTCATTAAATGATGCTGAAGGTGCGGTTTAAAAAAAATCTCTTACCTCATTGAATGATGTTCCTAACTTCCCCATTGCAGGTGCAGGTGATAGTTTAGGAAAAATGTAACAAAAACATTTTATTTCTTATTTCTTATTATTATAGCTGTGCTTTGCACAGGCAGTGCAGAGCTGGGGTCAGGAAAAGGACAGCAAAAAAAGGGGGGTCTGCTATACCTAATGAACTCCCAACACAATTTTTGTATATACAGTGTACAAAAATAATAATAATGAAAATATACAATAAGTATGCGTATAACACCAGGGGCAATACAAAATGCAGCTCAGTATAAATATTTTGGGATTGTGTCATAAGGAAAAGGGGGATATCCCAAATGAGTAGTGTATACTGCATGCAGCTAGCAATATACAGATCAGAGATAGACACAGGCCCTTATTTATGAAGGAATAGCGACAGGTAGCGACTGGTGAGCGGCCGGTAATGACGGGCCCCGCCATGAGAACGCCGGCTCCCCACCACAATCACACATTTATCAAGCCGATCCTGCTTAGCGACTGAGATAGCGCCATATAGCGACTCATTCATCATTATTCCAGCCTCAGCCCACAGCGCCAGCGTCCGACCTTGAACAGCGACAGGTATGACCTCTCGTTACCTGGCGCGCTCCAATGCATTTCAATGGAACAATCTTAAAATATTAATAATTAATTGTTATTAAAGTGGACCAACACCCAGGATTTTGACTATCCTGGGTCTTGGTCCACTTCGGTGGGGCACCCCCGATCGGGGTGCCCCGCTGTGTGAAACCCCCCCTAACCCCCCGAATAACTCACCTCTCCCCGCTCCCAGCGCCAACGTACAAGGAACGTCTAAGCGGCGGCCGCCGCCGCCGCCTCCCTCGCGTCACTTTTGACGCGCGCGCGCCCGCGCCGGCCATTCGCAGACGGCCGGCGCGGGTGCGCGCACGCCTACAGGGGCGCGAGGGAGGCGGCGGCGGCCGGCCGCCGCCGAAGATAAGGTAGGTGAGTTGGGGTGTTTGGGGGGGGTTTCACCCCGCGGGACATCCCGATCTCGGATGTCCCGCGGGGTGGGGGGTGATCGGCCCGGGAATCTTATAGATTCCCGGGCCGATCACCCGTGGGTGTTGGTCCACTTTAATGTTTTTTTTTTTGGTTTTTTTTTTAAATGTGAAAAATTCTGTGACCACTTCTGCCATTTTAAGGGAAAAAAGAAAAAATTGTACAGAATTGATATTACAGGTCTGATATTAATGTATTCATATTACTAAATTATTTAAAATACTTTTTTTTTTTGGTTTCCAAAAATATGGTGGTTTGGGGGTTAAAAAACTACTTTGAACACATCGCATCCAGCACTCTGGGGTTTAAACATGCATTTCACAGCGCTTGAATTTTTTGAGCATGATTTTTTGATGAATATGGTGGAAGCCGGTCGCTCTGACCAGTTGCTATCATGCGCACCCATACATCGCGGAACCTGTCAAATAGCGACTCGTAACCTTGTATTCAACATTACGCCACACCGACTGAGTCGCTGTCAACAACCGAACAACGGCCAAGCACAGCGACTACTAGCGGGCGCTGTGAAAATACCGCTACAGTCGCTCAACTGTCGCTACATGTCGCTATTAATAAATCAGCCTCCCCGTATCCACAATCACAACATCACAGCTTTCCCTCCTGATGAAGGTTTCTCAACTGAAACTTTGAGGGTTCAGGCTGTCATCCGCTATAGGTATACTATATATATGCTTTTTCTCTCTGTTGTATGGTCTATATGTATGCACTGGTGCCTGTTTTTGATTGTGGATACTGTGTCTATCTCTGATCTGTATATTGCTAGCTGCATGCAGTATACACTACTCATTTGGGATATCCCCCTTTTCCTTATGACACAATCCCAAAATATTTATACTGAGCTGCATTTTGTATTGCCCCTGACGTATACTTATTGTATATTTTCATTATTATTTTTGTACACTGTATATACTATTATCAAGATTAAAAATCAGCGACTATATGCATTACATTGTGTTGGGAGTTCATTAGATATAACACCCCCCCCCCCTTTTTTGTAAGCATTTGATTTACTGTGCTTGGAGCAGGCACAGACGGCTATATATTGAACCCCGTCTCTCTCTTCCTATATCTTGTGACTAAAGATTGTTTTACTTGGTGTGCAAATGTATCCTGATTTATTTAATAATAAAATAGTCAGAAGACACTTCCTGTCTGCAGGCAGCCTGAGACTCCACCTGACGCCCTCTTGAATGTTAAAAGGCTCAAAAAACACAAAATGTGCAGATAGAATTATTTTTAAAGCGGACCAAAGCCCAAGATTTTGACTATCCTGCGTTTTGGTCCCCCCCCCCCGATTGGGGGTGCCCTGCTGTGTGGAACCCCCCAGATCACTGAGCGGCTCTTCCCAGTCCTACGGCGCATGTGCGGCTGCTCGTCCAATCAGGAGCCGCTGACGTCATGCTGTCTAAGCCAGCGTCTAAACCCAGCAGCTCCGAGTGAGTTGGCGGCCGCATCCCCTGCTTCCTTCTAACAGGGAGCATGCCCGCACCGCCCACTCAGAAATGCCTGGCACAGTCACGCGCCCTGCTAGAGGGATAGCAGGGATGCGCTTGCGCATGTGCTGTTGGACCGGGAAGCAAGGTACGTGTAGGGGGCGTCCTGGGAGGTTTCACACAGTGGGGCATCCCGATTTAGGATGCCCTGGGGGGGAGGGAATCAATCGGCCTGGGAACCATATAGACTCCCGGGCCGATTGCGCTGGGTTTTGGTCCACTTTAATGTGGGCAATCTGTATGTACAGGTGGGGAAAACATACAAGATAGGCTCTTATTCAGGGTGAAGGTCTGGTTTAAAGTTTATAAATAATAGCTGTATGGGCTATGCAGAATAATTTGGCATGTTTTTGTGCAAAGCCCATAGAAACATGTTATTTCTTAATTCTTGTGTGTTAAAATTAATCCCCCCCAAGATTGCAATTCACACCACGAGGCACGCCTCTGGTGCACCATGCTTTACCAAATAATTAGCATGACCCCTCATTGTATGTGGATTGATAATCTACCCATGCATTAGGGACGGGTTGTATTATCCCTGTATATAGACCCCATTTTAACCCTGGTGGAATCAGATGGTGCAGTTATAAAAAAATGTATCATCGTTTATTACTTTTACAAGTAGTTTTTCTAACATGAATTGGAACTTGTAGCGATACATTGTATTAAAGCTGAATCAGTCAGTCACTTGTATCAAACTAATTTACTGGCAGCTTTCCAAGTGGATTGTGTACATATGCCCCTCGATTCAAAGAGCAAAAGTTAATTGATTTCGGATCGAGAATCGTAAGTTTGGGTGGGTGTTTGTCATTTTTTCCTGTTTTTTTGGCCATTTCCGACTCGCACGAGCCTACGTACGATTTCGTATATGCTCTTACGATCATCGGAAGTTCGTTCCTAAATTGTAGGATCAAATCCTAAAACTTAGGATCAAAACCTAAAACTTAGGATCAAAACCTAAAACTTAGGATCAAAACGTAAAACTTAGGATAATCGGATGTGTTTAGGTGTGATTCAGAGAGCAGTTTTCCAACCTCTAAATACGTTTTAAAAGAAAGCCACTGCCGACACCTTTTAGCAGTCGGATTGCTGTTCTTGAACAGGTTTTTTGGCTATGTGGAGGAGTCTGCGCGTCTTGAGCTCCAATGAACTGCATGTATCAGCATGGCCGAGGCCATAAATTGTATGGCAATGCATACCTGATTCATGTATGCCTTATAAAAGCATTTTAATGTGGACCTTAATTAGTCCTTTGCATGTAAACCTTTATTTTGCAATACATCCATATATTTGCGTTAATTAAAGAAACTTATGTCCTTTGTTATTTATTTTTAAATTGATGTACTAGAATATTATTTTTAGTTTGAATTTATTGGTGTAGTTGTTTACCTTTGCTTTGTTTAATTATTTAAGCTCATCTTTGGTCAGATGCATCACACTTACTGAGGAGAGGAGAGCGGGATAAAGTGCAGGATGTGGGTTACTGCTGTATTTTGCACAGACACAGCAGAGCTGGGGGCACGGAAAGGTCAGAAATCAAAGAATGCAGAGCAACACAGTCACAAGGTCCTTTCTGTTTGCAGGCTGCCCGATAATACCTGACCCGCCATCTTGGCTGTTTCTAGGCTCATAACATGCAGAAGTTGCTGGGTGTTTTTTAATTTTTGAGAGCAATCTGTATGTAGAGGGTGTGGGTAACCACACCAAAAATTTTAAGTTGTACCATTTGAAGCCAAAATATTAAAATTAAATCCACAAGTAAAAAATGCAAGTTAACTAAAAATTAAACAAAGTAAGATTTACTTATGCAAATGCATTCATTAATGGTTGGTTACTACAAAATGAATGAAATAAAGAAAAATAAAAGACCAAATATTTAGAATGCACTTTAATGAGGTAAGTTTGTAGTGCGCAGCCACAAGATCAGAAGGATTTACGTCCAGACAAAAAAGGAAAAAGGGCAAAACCAATGTTGCAACCTGAGAAATGAAACGGAAAATTCAGGATGGAAACTGACATAGGTCTGATTCCCGAACTGCCATACGAACGGACGTACATTTTAGGATAGAAACGTATTTGCTTATAGAATCACTCGCAAGTTCATACGAGCGCACGAGCGTACAGGAAAAATAGGATGATCGGCACCAAAATCCAAGCTGTTACATGTTTCTTTGAATCGACCCAATGATGTATCTATAGTTTTGTTACATACATCTTGTTACACAGACACTTACTTTAAAAGTTTTATCTAGTGATAACCTCTATCACTAGAAAGTCCTGACTTTGGACCAAAACCTGGGATCTTCACTATCCCGGGTTCTGGTCCTTCCCCCTGGGGCACCCTGGTTGGGAGTGTACCGCTATGTGAAACCCCCCCAGAACTCTGCAACTCATCTCGCCTCGAGCCCACAGTGCAGGCACGGCCGCTCCTCCAATCAGCTTCTCCCGCTGTGGATATTAATGTGCGACTAGAGAAGCTGGACGGAGATCCTAGCCGCACATACCAGTGGCGAACATCATCTCTGACTACCTTCTGCTGTGCGCATCCCCGCACAACCAATTGTGGCGTCCGGGCACATTGAGAAGGGATGGCAGTGATGCCAGTGCTGGCTAAGCATGTGCCGTGGGCTCGGGGGGAAAGGTAAGAATTGCTGGTGCCCTGGGGGGTTTGACACAGCAAGTATGCCTGCCCTGGAGTTTCATAGACTCCAAGGGGGGTTTTGGTCCACTATAAAGTCTCAATACAATTCATGTATTTCCAGGGGCATAACTATAGGGGTGTGACCGCACAGGGGCCCAGAAAGTCAGAGGGCCCTATCATTGTTGTGCCTCCACCTTATTTATATTTGTGCTCACTTGGCATCATTTAGAGGAAGGAAGCGCCATTTGTCGCTGCTGTTTCGCATGTATATGGGATACATCTGTGATCACATTTTTGTTGAATAGGTCATTTTTTAAATGTTTTTAAAGGCTTTAATACTTGATAGTGCACATAGTAGTTGTATTTTATTTGAAAATCTCTTGTTCTGGTCCCGAGGCACAATTCCTCTGACAGGGCATATGTGGCCAAGTGCCAGGGCCCCTGACATCTTCAGGTGACCACTTAGGCTCAGAGCTGTTGGGTAGCAGCAATTGAGAAGGTGGTGGAAATGGGGGGGGGGCAGCTCAGAAGGTGATGAGGAAGAGGACAATTAGAAGCTATGATAGATTCTTTAGCGATAGTGGAGACACAGCAGACAAGACAGCTGTTAATATGGCCCTCCACTATATGTATGAGCATTTGGATAAACCCGACACCTATGTCAGAGTTCTCTTTGTTGATTTTAGTTCGGCATTTAACACCATAAGTCCGAACCTGCTGGTGGAAAAGATGTCTAAGCTCAACATTCCTCACAACATCTGTGTGTGGACAGGGAGCTTTTTAACAGAGCGATCCCAAATAGTTAGACTTGGTCCAATGTCAGGCATACAAACACCAGTGCCCCTCAAGGCTGCGTTCTGTCACCCCTCTTGTTCTCCATCTACACTAACGACTGCACCTCCTTGGCCAACTCTGTGAGGATTGTAAAGTTTGCCAATGACACAACCGTCATAGGCCTGATCAAGAACGCAAAAGAAGATACCTACCGAGGAGCAGTGGAAGAGCTTGTTAGTTGGTGCACTATACACAATCTAGTCATTAACCCTTCAAAAACCATAGAGATGGTTGTGGACTTCAGGAAGAATCCGGCACCCATAAAACCCCTGTCCATCAAGGGGGTGGAAATGAAAAGAGGAAGTGAGACAAAATTTCTGGGTGTGACCATCTCCAGAAACCTCAGCTGGGAAAGGAACACCATGGCTCTACTGAGGAAAGCACACCGCTAGTGCTCTTCTTCAATGCCGTCATTGGTTCTATACTGTGTTTTTCTTTCTCTGTCTGGTTCGAGGGATCTACTAAAAGGGACAAGTGTAGGCTCCAAAGAACAATAAAGACAGCAGAAAGAATAATTGGAGCCCCGTTACCATCCCTGCATGAACTGCACGAACGCAGAACCAAGACTCGGGCAGAAAAGATCCTTCGGGATCCCTCCCACCCTGGACACGCCCTATTCCATTACCTACCATCTGCGCGGCGTCTTGCGGTACCAGCTTGCAGGACTTCTAGGTCTAGGAAGGGTTTCTTTCCTTTGGCTGTCCACATACTCAACAATAGCCAGGCATCATAGGCCCCGGCTCAAGCCGGTATCATTTGCACTTTAGAAGATTAACTGTGTCTGTGTATCTCTGTTTCTATGTTCCCCTTCCTATGTTACTGGAACTGAAGTTACTGTATATGCCAAAAAGAATTCCTTGTTCATCTCACGATGTATTTGGCGAACAATACATTGAATTGAATTGAATTGAAGAGAGGATGATCATCAATGACAGCTGAGGAAGCAGTAAGGATTTGTGGGTTGGAGATAGTGACAATAACGAGAGGAGATCAACACCAGTGAGGACTGGAGGGCGCTCAGTGGCAGATGAGGACCCATTAGTGGCAGGGGAAATAAAGGGTAATGTGTTGTTTAAGCAGAACAAAACTTTCTGTCCACTGGGGTTTGTCCTTGTCCTATCTGGTGCCCCTGCCTGCAGTCTGGCAAAAAGAAAGGCAGGAATATCAGCAGGCCCTTGGTGTTTTTAGTCATTTGTGCTGAGTGGGAGCAAGGCTGGGAAAGGATAATGTGATTATTTTTTTTTCATAACCACAGATGCCCTTTAAATCTTGACACTTGAAGGGGAAGGGGAAATATAATTTAATAAATATTTGCTGCATATTAATCTCCAAAATTACTACTAGAGATTAATATTATAAATATCGCAAATACTAGTAATCATATCAGCTCAGCGGCCATCAATCTGATACAAACCAATGGTCGCTGAGGCTGTCCTCATACATCCAGTGAAATGTCCCAATAAATATCTTCCCTCAAATACTTTGCACTACAGTCTATTGTGTGAGAAATTATGCATCACACACAGTAAGATGTATAAATGAAAACAGGTTTAATCACCAGCACAGTAAATAACCTTCACTAACCCAATTTGTTCATAAAGTTTCCCCAGATAACCTTAGATATTACAGGCAGTTGTTACATGATAAGATAAAGTAAATTATACGTTAGTTACAGTGCAATAAATGTTATAATGGAGAGGGAGAGATACTTAGCCATTATGGTTGAGGTTGCGTTCAGGTAGGGGGCCCATCCATCAACTCAATAGCCCTGCCACCATCGTCCTAATCTACTAACACTAGGGGGTGTGGCCAGCATTCCCAGCCTTCTGGGTGTGTCATTACCCTGACTACAACCCACCTCTGTGAGATTAGCTAAATATTCTATAAAGTGTTATAAATCCCACAATATGCATGTTATCATATTGTAACCAAGACATTCATGATCCCCATTAATTTCTTAGTTTATTGAACCTAAACACCAAATACATATCATACAGAGTCTGATACTATGTGGATTATCAATCTTTGGCCAATATTTGTATGCCGGTATGCCATCAAATGAAAGGTCTTATAATCCTGAATAAGACTCTCTCATTAATATAGTAATTACTGACATATTTCAGGAGTTACATCGCTCTTCCACAAATAATATCCAGTGGACATGTCTAATGTGTATTTAAGTGTCTTAGTCAGGGGCCAACCTAATTAGGAATTCAATGTTTCATTTTCAAGGGGAAATGAGCTGCATCCCAGAAAACACCCCAGCTATTGAGGTAGTTGGCAGCTAGGTGTGAATATAGGTGTGCTAGGTTTCAATATAGTCTATTGTATTTATGGGGCATAGACAGATGGCAAAATCTAAGACTCACATACTATCTGAGTGTTAATCTGGGGAAGTTCTGTAATCATATTCTTTTAACAATGCTCAGCAAATGATCCTGGTTCCTTGCGCTAAGCATTGGGGACCCTACTGTGCTCTAGTCAGGTTGTGCCTGTGCGGCACTCAGGTTTGCCCTCTCTAGAGCATTGTTGGTGCCGTTATTGTCCTTTGGATCCTACTGGGAATAAATTCCGTCTTTCAATATTCGGGAAGTCTATTTATCCCGGGAACATCAGCCTGCTGTCATCACACACGGCACATTTTCCTCCACTGCTAATTGAGAGTCCAAATCTGCTAATTAGTTTCAAAGAAGCTTCATGCGAGTTTGGCTTGATTCAATCAAATCTAAAAATGGCTACTTGAGATTTAAAAAAAAAAAAAAGACGTAAATCCTTTTTTTAAAGGAGCCATGTCATTTGAGTTGTGGAATGATGGTGGTGATGTGGACAATAGGAGAAATATTGTGTGTCTTTTACTCCTGTCCATGGTCTTTGCAGCCTAGTCCCACAAGGAGATAAATCAGTGCTAATTGGACAAAAGCTCACAAATGCACCGTAAAACCAGGGAAAAGTATGTTTTTTTGGGTGATCTGGGGGGTTTCACAGAGTGGAGCATCCCAAATCAGGATGCCTGTGGAGCAAGGAACAATATATGAAATAGTACCACTTTAACCCTATAACTCCAAGCACATAAAATCTACGTGCTCCCTTCTTTGATACACTCAGGCACAGTGTATCCTGCCCTGAGGAAGTGACGGGTTTTACTGTCACGGAACGCGTGGGTGCTTGGGGGCACTACTGGGGAACTTACCTGCTGGCGATGTATCATTTTTAAGTACTTATGTACCTTTTCTCTTGTCCTGTCCTGGTCCTCTTCCAGCTTCTTGATCATAATATAGGTTTTTGTGGGTTAGATTATATGATGATAGTAAGCATTTAATGTTTTGCACACTGTAGCATATGCACTTTACTGGATGATATGTTGATTTAATATGTCTTTACATGCACTTTAGATTGTTAGCACTTTCTATTGATACCAGCGGACAGAGGGTTTTATTATGTATGATAGGTAATGAAAGTAACGCAGTAGCGCCCCCTTCAGATATTGTGTCAATTTGTGGTTTTAATGGATTTTAAGTTTGTGGGTTTAATGGATTTTAAGATTGCCTGTATGTCTTATTTTGCCTATACAATGAAATTATATACGGTATATATAGTAACATGATTTAGTGGTGCGGTTTTGTGTTGTGGTGTAGATGTGGGGTGTCTGGGTCACCCCGATAGCTTTTTGAGCTCTTTTCTTTAAACATTAGGGGCCAAGCATATAAGCGCTATAGGTCCTTGAGACCCCTATACCCTTTACAGCAGGTCGAGTCTTATGGCCTAGTCCCACGAGCGGATAAATCGACCGTTCACTGGGCGAGCAAGTGAGTGAAGGAACAACACTTATGCGAGTAGACATTTTGCATTTGGATACAAATTTATTGCTAATTGTGCTGGGTGCTCCACATCCTATTTGTGGTTGATTTTTATTTCCACCTGTTACCTGTTGGTCATGTGACCACAAAGAAGTTTCATGTCACCCAAAATCATCTGACACTAAAACGATGAACAGATTCTCATTCACTGCTTGTTCGTGTCTGTGGTCGATGTTTTGTTCGCAAATTGATTCACGGAAATGGTCTGTAATCTACAGATGGAGCAAAAAGGGGATTTGTATTGGGGAGGATTTTCTTGTGACGCAGCGAGGCAAAAGATAAGCTTGCTCTGAGGAAACATTGGCAGACTTTCCTTGGGATTTTACTGTCTTGTTTAAAGCGGAACAAAACCCAGGATTTTTACTATCCTGGGTTTTGGTCCTTTCCCCTGGGGTACCCCGATCTGGAGTGCCCTGCTGTGTGAAACCCCCCCCCCCAGATCACCTTTTCCCGGTCCTACGGCTCATGCGCAGCCCCTCGTCCAATCACTGCGCTCGGAGCCGCTGAAGTCACATCGTCTAAGGCCAGTGGCTCCTGGTGGCCGTATCCCCCGCTTCCCTCTAACAGGGAGAGTGCCCGCGCCGGCCATTCACAAATGCCTGATACAGGCACGCTCCCTGCTAGAGGGATAGCGGGGATGCCGCCACAGCTTGCGCATGCGCCTTTGGAACGGAAAGCAAGTGTACGGGGCGACCTGGGGGGTTTAACATAGTGGGACATCCCGATTTTGGATGCCCCGGTTGAGGGAATTGATCAGCCCAGGAATCTTATAGAAGGGTTTTGGTCCACTTTAAAGCGAAACAAAACGCGTGAATTAGACTTTCCCTAGTTTTGTTCCGTCGCCTGGAGAATCTCAAATTGGGATGCTCTGCTGTGTGAAACCCCCAGAATGACGCTTTTCACTCACCCGTTCCTCATTCCAACAGCGCATGCTTGGACCCTCTTTCAATGAGAGCAACCTGCTGTGAATGTCATTCAGCAAAACATTAGAATAGGGAGCACGCACTGCCGCATTCCCGCCAGCATGCCTATCTGAATGGCTGGGGCAGCAGCACCCGCCACCCACCAGCCAGTGCTGGCAATGTAGGGGATGCGGCAGTGAGTGCTCCCTATTGGCAACAATGAGAGCCGTGTGTCGAATGACATAGTCACAGCAGGCAGCGCTCATTGGATGAGAGCCCACACATGCCCCATTAGAGCGGTCAAAGATGAGCGTTTACAGGCCAAATAGCTGGGCATTCTGATTCAGATTCCAGGGCCGGCTCAGGTTGGCTTTAATTTACATTATGGGAAGATTACAATATCAAAGATCTAGGATCCTTCCTCCATGCATGTGCAGGGGGCGTGCACCAAGCTCCCACCATTCACTGTAATGTTGGTGCGGATGGTGTACGGTCTCTAGAGAGCTGCCAGGCGCGGATCTGGATTGAGGGAATGGATCAGGTGAAATCGGCTGCGGAGGATCGGTGTGAGTATAGAGGTAGTCCCAGTCTTGTTGTTAAAGGGATATTCCAGGCAAATTAAAGCAGAACAAGACCCTGCATGGCTGGCCCTGGATTCTAAAAGATTCTAGGAACGGCCACTGACCTTTCCTTGGGGCATCCCAAATCAAGATGGCCCGTCCACAAAACTCACCTTCTTCCTGGCTCCCTCATCGATGCTGATGCCAGAATCTTTGGGCTGTGCGCACCCTCCCGCTCCCATCTATTCTGATAGGCTGCGGGCGGGTGCACATCTACTGTTGGGCATGCCGTAAACTGAGCTTAGTAAATATGCACAGCAAGCAGCTCTGGACCAGAGCCATAGGACCAAGGAAGGGTGAGTTTGTATGAGCGATCTGGGGGGTCTCACACAGCGGGGGGCATCCTAAATCGTGATGCCCTGGCGGCAAGGAACAAAATCCAGTTCAATCAAAGTCCTGGGTTTCATTCCGCTTTAAATTAGCCTGCTTTCTGCTTGACCTATTATGGTTGTCAGGGGCCGCAGCTTTCGTTTACCAGCACTTTTCATTTCATGAGAAGCCCTAGTGAACTTGTTCCTTTGTGCTGACTCGTCTTTCTCAGTCCCGTCACTGGATTCTCTTCACTTAGAGACATGTATGGATGAGTCATCCTCTGCTACTGAGAAGGCCTTAGGAGCAGCTCAAGGGAGAGAGCTCGCTAGGGCTTATTAAAGAGAACCAAAACCCAGACTCTAGGGCAGGCATACGTTTCCCCCCGGGGCATCCAGATTCGGGATACCCTGCTGTGTCAAACCCCGCAGGTTGTCCAAAAACTCATCTTCTTTCCCGGTCCAAAGGCGCACACGTGAGCAGCAGTCGCAACCCCACTATCCCTTTAGCATGGAGCATGCATGGGTACTTATGAATGCCGTGCTCCCTGTTAAAAGGTAGCAGGGGATGCGGCCTCCAGTGCACTCACTGAATGGACAAGAGGTTGCTCATGCACAATAGGACCGAGGAAAGGGGAGTGAGATCGGGCGACCTGGGGGGTTTCACACAGCCGGGCATCCCGTATTGGGGTGCCGGGGGGTAAAGACCAAAATCCAGGATAGTCAAAATGGGTTTAGGTCCACTTTAAGATATATAAAGTAGACTACATGCCAGCATGGGTAGAGCATAAAGCAAGGTCATTTAATCATTTTCCTAAAATGTTACTTTAATGTGTTTTTTTTTTTTGTTATTTTGTGATGTGTCGCTGTAGAAAAGGTTTTGATTTCTTATTTATATTTTTATGTTTTGGGGATGGGGGGGGGGGGGTCTTGTTCATCATTAATGAATTTTGTCCCTCTTAGAATGTTTCCTATCTGGAATGCCCCGCAGGGTCACCTGCTACAGAACCCCCAGGTCCGTGCAGCATACTCACCTAGTCCCCTTTTCCCGAGCGGGCTCTGCATTACCTGCGTTGGTATGTCGGTAGAGGGCGCTAGGACGCTAAACGCTACGTCGCAGGGTCCCAGAAATAGGTGACTATGAGGCTGATTCATTGCTTACGCCAGGTTTTGGCAGATGTGCATCTGTATAGTGGCGCTTAGAGCGACCGCTAGTAGGTGCTGTAAGTGTGTATCGGGCGCTGTAACAGAGCGTCTTAGTCGCTGTAGTAACCTGGCCGGCATTGATGATAGTGATGTGTGTTGGGCGCTGTAACACCAGTACAGCGCTGCAGGGAGCGAAAGGTAGCGCCAGCTCAGTGCGACCGACCATAATTAGCAAAAAAGGACACACACACAGCGTCAGCGCTCTAAAGCTGGACGCTGTAGCATAGAGCGCCAGATGCTGTGTGATTAAAGTCAGTTTTTGAACACATATACACCTGTAACAAAGCGAAAACACATGGAATGATATTGTTTTAACACTGTGACATTAACACTTTAGTGCCAGACCTGTAATGGCAATTCTGCATAAAAATATAAAAAGTCAAAAAAGTTTCTAAAAGTGTTTGTTCGCAGCCAGGAGACGTCACACAATGATTGCAGCAAAAAATAAATAAATAAAAATGTCAAACACGCTGTTTAAATGCAAGCAAATGAACGGCCATTGAAATGTATGGGAGAGCGTCAGTGAGCGAAAAGTAATACCTGGCGCTCTGGAAGTTAGAGCGCCGGCGCTATACGCTGAGCCGTCTGTAATATTACATGTGACGCTACATGGCGCTGTTATAGGCGCTCACCAGATTCGCTTTCATAAATGTGGTTTTGCGTACAGAGCTCAGCGATCACCAGACGCTGCCTGCCGCTACGAGGCGCTACCTGGCGCTATCCCTTCTTGAATACCCCGGTGGGGTTTCCATAGTGATTTATACTGGTGGATATCACAAATCAGGATGCTCCCTAAAAAACATTTTAGTCTTCCGTCTTTTCATTGTGAGATATATTCCCCCAGTGCTGACCCTGCTGCGATTCTCAGCTGACGGCAGCATCCCCCCTCTGCAGCTGCACCCGGCTAAGCTGCCGCATTAATCTCTCTGGTGGTGACTCGGCTTAAAGCTACAGCCGCTGGATGCAGAGTCACTGTATGTTGAGGTTGGTAAATATCCCTCTGTAAATGAAAAGGGATTTCCATCTCCAGCCCCAAGTGTCTGCCATATAAATGTGTGGCTTCTTTTTATCCCTCTCAATCTCGGGATAAGGTTTTGCTGTCAGAAGAAGTGTCATGGAGAGCGGCGGATGCAGTACAATTATTAGGATGATCAGATTTCCGACTCCCCACCTACCAACCTTTGTTTGGCAACGAGGGACATTTGTTTAAAGTCGACCAACACCCAGGATTTTGACTATCCTGGGTCTTGGTCCACTTCGGTGGGGCACCCCCGATCGGGTTGCCCCACTGTGTGAAACCTCCCCGAACCCCCCGAACCCCCCGAACTCACCTCTCCCCGCGCCGACGGTCAAGCCGCGGACAAGCGGCTCCGCTGCCGCCGCCTCCCGCGCGTCCCTCTTGACGCTCGCGTGCCCGCGCCGGCCATTAACGGCCGATCACCGGTGGGTGTTGGTCCACTTTAAGTGCACCAAAACCCAGGATTTAGACTATCCAGGGTTTTGGTCCTTTCCCCTGTGTGAAACCCCCCAGATCGCCGATGCCAACTTTACTCTTTCTGGTCCTATGGCGCATGCGCGGGCGCTCGTCCAATCAGCACGCTCGGAGCCACTGACGTTACGTCGTCTAAGCCTTCCTCTAAGACCAGCGGAGCGCTGGCAGCCGCATCCCCTGCTACCCTTTAACAGGGAGTGTTCCCACGCCGGGGAGCATGCTCCCTGCTAGAGGGATAGCAGGGATGCGGCTGTGGCTCACGCATGCGCCGTTGGACGGGGAAACAAGGCAAATGTATGGGGCGACCTGGGAGGTTTTACACAGTGAGGCATCCCGATTTTGGATGCCTCAGGGGGAGGGAATTTATCAATTCCTGGGCCAATTTTTCAAAAAAGGTACAGTCCTTCCAAATGAGGGACACTTGGGAGGTATGCCCATAATAAGTGGCAGTCTGGGGCCAAAAATCAGCCCTGGATTTTACCAGAGAAAAACGGGCTAGGTGGTCAGCACTCCTAAAATATAACCTTTAATGGCTTCCTTATAAAAAATACTAATACAAAAACAGCGGTCAAATAGATAAATTCAAATCCCAACAGCAGTGTCTAACGCGTTTCGGACAGCGTGTGGTCCTTAATCATAGATGAATTAATAAAAGAGTATGGACATTTATATACATATCATCTAACAACACTTACCTCACGGAGACCGCATCGCAAACAGCTTCCGGGTGGAGAGCGGGGTGACATCAGCGGCGGCGCCCCGGCCAATGGCAAGCCAAGAGCTAGGACCAACCAGGAGAGGGAGTAAGACGTCCCCCATTGACCGACTGGAGGCCACACATGTAAACACCAGCAGGCGCAGCGCCTCCACCCATGACAGTACAGCGCCTCCGCTGATAGCAAAAAGCGGCGCCCCCGTCAGCGACAGGGATAACCGGCCACCCGATGGGGTGGGAAGAAGAACCTCCTCATAGAAGTCAACCGGGGTCCCCCTGCAACAGAAGCGGGGAAGCCGCTCCACCCACAGAGAAGGCCAGATGGAAACGAATCGGTCTCCATGGGGGAAGTGTGCGACCTGCAATCAAAGTAATATCACGGCCCTATGATACCAACAGTAATAAAGATGTGGGTCATATATTATGAATTAAAATAAAATAATAAGAAAGTGCCCGTTCTACACAGTAAGGTACACGGAGCACACAGCATCAAAACAGATCCAAAATATTCTTGGCGACATTAAAGTGTCTAGAGAAGGGGGCAACCATTATGTTCATGCAGGATTGCCCAAAGTCCACAGTAATACCATGCTCATCAAATAAATAAATTAGGTGAAAAACCACAATGATAGCATGGTCACGAGGGTATAGGTGTGGTTTCAATAACTAGACAAACAAAGAAAAAAAATACGGTTCAAAAAGAATCAAGCTTACATGAACCATATACCAAGGCAGTTAACATATAAATCAGACAATGTAAGCAACAGATTGGAGCAACAGGTACAATGGCTCCAGAGGTAATAATTGTTACATGAAACGTGAATACGAAGCTCGGACGCATGATAATCTGTAAACAAGAAAAAAGAGGGAAAAGCAAGAAAGGAAAAAATGAATATCGCCAGAGTATACTCCACATTAATGACGCTAGAAAAAAGAGAGAAGAAAGAGAGAGAGGAAGAGGGGAAATAGGTTAAATAACCCCTAATGTTGTTCCAACGGGGGGAAAGGAGGAGGCGGAAAGGAACTTTATCCCTCCAAAATGAAGGAAATATCCCACTTATGGTTAAGTCCAACAGGGTATCTCGTTCTTAAGGTGTATATCCAAAAAGCTTCCCTACAAAGGAGTTTTCTATAGACATCCCCTCCCCTAGGTCCCATAGTGGCTCGCTCAATTGCACACACTTGTAAAAGAGGGGGTAAAGCCTCATGGTTATCATTAAAGTGACGTGCTACATTGGAATTCTTAGTGAGTTCAGGGCGTCCTATGCCATAGAGATGTTCACTGATTCTAGTTTTCAATTTCATTTTAGTACAACCTACATATTGTTTAGAACAGTATTGGCATGTGATTAAATAGATAACCAGGGAGGAATTACAATTGAGTAGGGATTTGATTCTAAAAGGGAATCTCTGGATTTTACCAGCCCCTAGCTGGCTGAGACAACCCTACTAAGCCCCATGATGTCGAGGCTATAGCATTGGGGGCTGGGGTTCCTTGGCTTGTGGGTACAGAGGGCTGGATAGAAGCGGCTGAGAGGGAGACTAAGGGGCAGGGATTAAATGTGGGTGTTAAAAGCAGCAGCCCAACAGGACCCAAAGCAGTGCAGCCCACGGGGCATTGTCCCAAGTCTCCCTATGGCCAGTCCGCCCCATCTGTCACAGAGGTGCCACATAGCTGATGATTAAATGCCCTTCATGAGTCAGTGGAGGAATGCTTTAACTAGTCCTTCTGACACTGATGATTAAACCCCCAGCAGAGGAATGCTTTACATAGGACCCCCTTGCACCATGTACGGGACCCTGCTATCTATATCCTAGATATGAGGTCCAAATAGAAACCCTGACCATACTCCCTTTGTTCATCATTATATAATGATGACCAAAATAATAGAACTGTAAGAGTTTACCCTATAGCTACACCGGTAATAGATATCCCCTGATTTCTCCTAGCTATGTCAGAAACATAATCCCCATGACCCCCCCTGGATACACCCGTAACAGATTCCCCATGTTTTTTCCTTGCCTCACCAGCAACAGATTTTCCCATGACTTCTGGATATACCAGTAAAATATTCCCCATGTTTTTTCCCTGATATGCCAGCAACACATCCCATATGGCTCCATCCAGATGCACCATTAACAGATACCCCACGGCCCCTGCTGGATACACCAGTATTTGATTCCCCATGGCCCCCCCTTGATATTCTAGTAACCAATTCCCTGTTGCAGAGTGTGAGTGCTGAGTGAAGCAAAGCCAAATCCAGATAGACATTTGTGGTGTAACAGGAACTGGCTTTACTGGAACATAAGTGCAGTAAGAGAATGCTCACTTACATGGTGGATAACATAGACAGCATAGACAGAAAAAAAGTAGTCATAGAGGTCATCTTAATGTACAGGAAACACAACATACAGCAGAGAATGTACAACAGACACTACACATAGATATATGTAACAGCGCCATCTACTGTCAGATGTAAACTGCATTAACCTAACAATATAGATGCAGATCACATACAGAGACTAGCTGTAAGCTGTTGCAAAGTATCCCCAACACCCCTTCTCAACAGCTGAGGCTTAGTCTTCTTTGTAAGCCTCGAGCGTCTTTCAGTTGTCAGGGGCTTGGTAAGGATATCTGCTGTCATATCCTCAGTAAGGCAATAAAATAACTCAAGAAGTCCCTGCTGTTTAAGATCCCTGTCTCGAAGCACTCACTTAGGATTTGCAGTGTTTCTGTTTCATCCCCCTTCTTGCTCAAAACAAATCAGGATATTGTCCACTTAAATCAGCACATAGATCCATATGCCTGCTAATTTCTTTGTGTATAAGCAAGGGTCTGCTTTACTCCTCTGAAAGTCCTCATGTGTAAGCACTTCATTTATTCTCATATTCCATGTTCTGGTGGTTTGCTTTAGACCATATATACTCTTCTGATTTTTGCATACTAGGTCCTGCCTTTGTTTATCTTTGAATCCTGGTGGTTGTTCCATGTAAATGTCTTTGCTAACTCACCATGTAGAAATGTTGTTGTCATTTTCCTTGTGATGGCTACTGTCAGCAAAGTCTTTATCATGTTTGACTACAGGAGCAAAAGTCTAATCATAGTCCGCTCCATATTTTTAAGAATATCCTATGAGTCTTAATTTGAATATTTCCACTGTGCCATCTGCATTGTACTTCACTTTAAAAATTCATTTATAGCCTATGGCTTTTCTTCCTGGTGGTAGTTCTGTAAGTGTCCATGTTTTGGTGTCATGCATAGATTGTATTTTTTCCTTTGCAGCCTTTATCCATTTACTGGCTTCCCCTTCTCAAAGCTGAGATTTGTCTTCCTATGTTGTTCAGAAGTTACAGATGATGGCTGATCAGTGTCAGTTTTCTCTTCTGTTCTTACTCCCTCTCTCATCATATTGTCTTTCGGATCTTCAACAAAAGTTATGCTGTTGGTAATGATAACCTCGTCAGTTTTGGGATTTAGGATTCTGTAACCCTTAACATTGCCAATGTATCCAGCAATGCATTGTTTTGGAGTTTTCCTCTGGAATGTAGATGAATGCTTTGCATTCAAAACCCTTAGGCGTTTTACACTTGGCTTCTCATTGTGCCACAGTTCATATGGAGTTTTCTCCACTGTTCTGTTCTGCAAATAAGTATCTGTCATTGCTGCATCACCTCAGTATTGTTGTGGTAGTCCAGAGTCTGTCAGCATACATCTAATCATTTCAGTCAGAGTTCATTTTTTCTTTCAGCTTCCCCATTTTGCTCTGGTGTGTATGTATTTTGATTCCTAATCTAAAACTTGTTGCTTGTCTTTACTGCATAGTCCGTCCTTTTTCAACTTCACTCTTGTGTTGCATTTGGTAAGTGACTGTGTATCTTGAATAGTCATCTATGAAAGTCACTAAATACATGTTGCCTCTAGGTTTAGGGGACCACATACCTCACTGTGAAGCAGGTCAAGTAGTCTTGAAGCTCTATTCTGAATGACTTGAGGAAGTGTTGCTGATTACCCATGGTTCCTCCTGAACATAACAGTAACCAATTCCCCATGGCTCCCCCTGGATACCCCAGTAACCGATCTCCCGTGGTTCTTCCTGGATACACTATTAACAGATTCCTCATGGATCCTTCCAGATAAACTAGTAACAGATGTGCCATGATCCCTACTGAATATACCAATAACAGATCCCCCATGACCCCTACAGGATACACCAGTAGCAGATCCCCCATGGCCCCTAAAGAATACACCACTAACAGTTCCCCTATGACCCTTACTGGATGCACCATTACTAGCTTTCTCATGGCTTCCCCAATATACCAGTAACAGATTCCCCATTGCTCCTTTGAGATACATCTGTAACAGATTCCCCGTGGCTTTTCACAGCTACAGCAGTAATATAATTCCCATGGCTTGTTTTGGCTATGCCAGCTACTGATTACCCATGTTACCCTAGTGCGTATGAGCCTGCAGTGCACAAAGCTTTCAATAATTTCCCCTCTGTTGGAATTCCTCTGGCAACTCTCAGGGTCCATTGTGCACATGCAGTAGCTCTTGTATTCAGCAGATGTCTCTGCAAATTGCTGGTAGATTTGATTTTCCCAGGGGCAAGCACTGGCTGTAAGTGAGTAATTGTCCCTGGACAATGTGACGATGGCGAGTCGCAGCCTCTATTTCATCAGTGCAGGCAGCTTTCCTGGCGTGAGTGGATTAGTGGTGCACCGCGCTCAGCTGACAGCCCCATAAACTCCTCTCGACTCTCCTCGCCAACCTAATCCAGCTTCTCTAATTCCTCAACAAGAGCGGCCAAGGTGACAGCACCGAAATACTGACACAGTCACAGCAAGGGTTAACGTGATGGGTAAAGCGACCACAGAATGGCAGTGCAGATCACTGCCTATGGCTGACTTTATCTTTACATGAACACGAAACCAATTATCCTCAAATGATCATCTGCTCCACTGGAGGGGGAATCATAATTAATTGTCTCTTATGTCCGCCCTGCAAGAAAACCATCAACAGGCACACAATTAACACTTCAACCCCTGGAACCAAGAATACCGCCTATCTATTCACTCTGTCACGCTCCAGGTACCACAATTAACCACTTGGATAAATTCAGCTCTCTTGGTAAGGACCTCAACCCCCAATCTCCGCAGCCAGCTTCACCTATAGGAGCCCCCGCTTGCCGAGACGCAGAACACGCCTGCTCGGGATCGGTTGCCCCCAGGACTTCTATGGCTCAAAGGATGAAGCCTTACTGTACAGAGGACTGGAGAACCCGCGGCTGGAAGTGGAATTGGGTAGCCCGAATTTGAGCGTAAGACGGAAGTCCAAGGACAGGCTGGAGATTGGCAAAAGTAGATCTGAGATGGCGACAGAACAAATGGAATAAACAGATCGTGGTCTAGGTTCAAGGCGAAGGTCGGCAACAGGAGTGTAGATTGAGGATGGTCAAAGGCAGGCAAGGGTCGGCAACAGGAGTGTAGATCAAGGATGGTCAAAGGCAGGCGAGGGTCGGCAACAGGAGAGTAGATCAAGGATGGTCAAAGGCAGGCGAGGGTCGGCAACAGGAGTGTAGATCAAGGATGGTCAAAGGCAGGCGAGGGTCGGCAACAGGAGAGTAGATCAAGGATGGTCAAAGGCAGGCGAGGGTCGGCAACAGGAGAGTAGATCAATATCAAAGGTAAATAACAAACGAGGGTCTAAGCGCTATAACAGGCAATGACAAACTGACTGGGGTGAGGTTATATAGGGATCAGGCATCATTGGCCCTGGAGAATCAGTGTGGTGATTGGTGTAACAATAAACTTCAAAGAGATAGGTCAACATAGGGCGTACAGCCCAGAACTCCAATGCAGCCGATTGGCCCAGTCCCTGTGGGGCACTCCCTCTAGTTGCAGCTGGGCCTTTAATTTAATTAAACTTCCTCCGGCGGCCGCTGAGAGCAGCGCCGCCGGAGGGTATAAACAGAACGCGCTCGCGCTCGCGCGCGAGTGACGACTCTGGAGCCGCCGGCTGAGGAACTAGGAGGCGCGTGCGCGCCAGCCGGAACAGAGGCTGCTGCTCGCTGCGGCTGCCGGACAGGTGGCTGCGCAGCGGGAGCGGCCGGCTGAGGACACGAGACGCCGCTGGAACGGGAGACCGGTAAGTGGACACTGACATTACCCCCCCCCCCTCACGAGGGGCCTCCGGACCCTCACCAGGCTTCCCCGGATTGTCACGGTGGAATTTCCGTACAAGAGCCCTGGCATGGACATCACAAGAAGAAACCCAGCATCTCTCCTCAGGACCGTAACCAACCCAATCAATTAAATACTGTAACGTATTACGAACCCTACGCGAATCCAGAATCTTGTTCACTTCATATTCTTGCACATTATCCACTAAAACAGGAGGAGGACCAGCAGGAGGGGAGTTTTTAGCTGGTTTCAACAGTGATACATGAAACGAGTTGGAAATTTTCATAGTAGGAGGGAGCTGAACTTTGAAGGTCACATTATTAAGTTTCCTGATAATGGGGTAAGGACCGATAAATTTTGGACCCAGTTTATAAGAAGGCTGCCGGAGAGCAATGTTCTTAGTGGAAACCCAGACAAGGTCTCCACACTGAAGGATAGGTTCCTGAGATCTACGACGATCAGCAAATTTCTTATATTTAGCGCGCATAGTTTCTAAATTTTCCAGGACGCGTGCCCAAATATCCTTCCGTTTCTGAAGCCACTCTTCTAACAGCGGAAAATCAGAAGGTGCTGCAGAAATAGAAGAAGCCTTAGGATTCTTTCCATAATTACAAAAGAAAGGGGATATTTTAGTACTGTCACTCGGCGCATTATTATACGCAAATTCGGCAAAGTCAATAAATTCCGACCACTGCTCCTGAGTGTCAGAGATGTAACATCTTAAATATTGTTCTAAGCTTTGATTTGTTCTTTCAGTCTGCCCATTAGACTGGGGATGATATGTGGAGGATAAAGAAACCTGAATCCCCAAGCGTGAACAAAAATTTTTCCAAAATCGTGATATAAACTGCACACCCCGATCGGAAACAATATTTACTGGAATACCATGAAGCCGAAAAATATGCGAGATGAATAAGCGCGAAAGTTCAGGAGCCGAGGGTAGCTTGGGTAGAGCAATGAAATGAGCCATCTTACTGAATCTATCGACGACCACCCAAATCACAGTGTTCCCATGTGAAAGAGGCAAATCAACAATAAAGTCCATCGAAATGTGAGACCATGGTTCTTTAGGGATCTCAAGCGGAATCAGATAACCACTAGGGGCCTTGTGTACCCCTTTACTTCGTGCACAAACGGAACATGCGTCGATAAGGGTAGTGATATCACGTCTCATAGAAGGCCACCATACATGGCGTCGAGCTAAAATAAAAGTTTTACGAACTCCCAGATGCCCAGCAGTTTTTGCGTCGTGGAATTCACGGATTACATCAGAACGCAAATGCGGCGGTACAAAGTGACATCCTATAGGTACATTTACAGACGATTCATCTTGGAACGGCGCCAAAACATTAGAAAGATCAGGGAGCAAGGCCCCGACTACACAACCTGCAGGTAAGATAGGTTCACCAGTATCTCCTCGATCTTTACACTCACCGAACATGAGCGACAGAGCATCGGCTTTAGTATTTTTTACGCCCGGCTTAAAGGTAATAATAAAATTGAAACGCGAAAAAAATAATGCCCAACGGGCCTGTTGAGAATTCAACCTCTTGGCGGAGCCTATATACTCGAGATTTTTGTGATCGGTATATACAGTGATAGGATGTAAGGAACCCTCCAACCAATGACGCCATTCATGAAATGCCAGTTTAATAGCTAATAGTTCCCTATTGCCAACATCATAATTTTGTTCTGCGGTATTAAACTTCCGAGAAAAATAGGCACATGGATGCATACGTTCAGGAGATCCAGAGAATTGCGATAAAACAGCTCCAACACCTAATTCAGACGCATCTACTTCAATAACAAAAGGTCTGTTGACATCAGGGTGCACTAAAACTGGCGCCGAAGTAAAAGCCTGTTTTAGGACACAAAAGGCTTCAATAGCTGATGGTGACCAGTTAACAGTGAACGCGGCTTTGCGGGTGAGATTGGTGAGAGGAGCAACGATACTAGAGAAACCCTTGATAAAACGTCGATAGAAATTAGCAAACCCTAAAAAGCGTTGTAACTCTTTTAAGGATTTGGGTTGTACCAAATCCCGTACTGCCGAAACCTTTCCTGCATCCATTTCCAGCCCCTGACTAGAAATAATATACCCCAAGAAGGGAACGGAGGTGACCTCAAACATACACTTAGAGATTTTAGCGTATAGATTATTTTCTCTCAATTTCTGAAGGACCAGTTTTACATGTTGCCTGTGTTCGGAAAGGTTTTTGGAGAAAATGAGGATGTCATCCAAATAAACCACTACGAAGTTACCCAAATAGTCACGAAACACGTCATTAACAAAGTCTTGAAAGACCGCAGGAGCATTGCAAAGGCCAAAAGGCATGACTAACATTCTTAACATTGAAAGCCGTTTTCCATTCATCCCCTTGCTGTATACGGATCAGGTTGTAGGCCCCCTTTAGATCTAGTTTAGAAAAAATTCGAGCCCCCACTACCTGATTAAATAAATCACCTATTAAGGGAAGAGGATAACGATTTTTTACGGTGATTTTATTCAATGCTCTATAATCTATGCAGGGCCTTAAACCCCCATCCTTCTTTTCAACAAAAAAGAAGCCAGCACCCGCCGGAGATGTTGACGGGCGGATAAAGCCCTTATTTAGATTCTCCGAAATATATTCCTTCATAGCCTGCTCTTCTGCTCGATTCAGATTATAAATTTTCCCCCTAGGAGGAATAGTTCCAGGAAGTAAATCGATGGGACAGTCATAGGTTCTGTGTGGGGGGAAGATTATCAGCAGATCGCTCAGAAAAAACATCTGCCCAATCTGTATAAGGCAGAGGTAGTTCCTGGGGCAAAATCTGAACACTCCTAAGGACAGTGGAGAAGCAATGTGACTTGCAGTAATCACTCCACCTAACCAGATCTCCAGACTGCCAGTTAAACATGGGGTTATGGAGCTTTAGCCATGGGTATCCCAAAACTACTGGTGTTTCAGGACAATCAAACACCAGGAATTCTATGTGTTCAGAATTAGATGAGCCAACCACCAATTTGAGAGGAGGGGTCTTGTGACTGACCGGTCCTCCCTGGATAGCCTTCCCATTTATGGCCAAAACCTGAAGAGACTTTTCAAGGGGTACCAGTGGAACTCCCAGGATGGAAATTACGTTCCGATCCAGGAAGTTACCTGCAGCTCCGCTATCGACAAAAGCAAATACTGCCTGTTTGGAAAGACCCCAGAAAAGCTCAGTAGGAATTAACATCTTATCTTGATGAGAGTAGTGCTTCAACCCACCTAGATCAGTACCCTCTTCCTGATCAAGGCGAGAAAGTTTCCCGCCGAATACTCCTTATTTGGACAAGACCTGGCAAAATGTCCCGGGGACCCACAGTAGAGGCAAAGACCCAAAGACCGTCTCCGTTGTTTCTCGTCCTGAGAAAGACGAGCTCTGCCAACCTGCAATGGCTCCTCTTGAGAGGGGGAAGAGGCGTTTACCCCACCAGGAGTTGAAGGGTTGGGAGTTTGTGATGACCTAAAGGGAGTGGTAACTCTAACCCTTTCCCTGACTCTCTCCCTGAGACGTCTATCGATCTTGATGGAGACCTGCATGAGTTGATCCAAATCTATTGGAGTGGGAAAGTTGACCAAGGCATCTTTAATATTCTCAGAAAGCCCCATACGGAATTGGCTACATAGGGCTGGATCATTCCAAGTAGACTCCACTGCCCAGCGCCGGAACTCAGCGCTGTAGTCCTCGGCAGAATTCCGACCCTGCTTCAGGGTCTGAAGCCTGTTCTCTGCCGTGGACCGTCGATCTGGATCCGCATAAAGCACTCCCATGGCCAAGAAAAAGGATGTAACTGAGTGTAAGGCAGGATCTTCAGGAAGCAAGCTGAAAGCCCATGACTGAGGGTCTCCTTGTAACAGAGAGATAATTAAACCCACCCGTTGAGTTTCTGTGCCTGAAGATAAAGGCCGCAGCCTGAAATAGAGTTCACACGAATTCTTGAAGTTCGAAAAACCGGCTCGGTCTCCAAAAAATTTTTCTGGTAAAGGAACCTTTAGTTCAGGAATATGAGGTGGTACAGCGGGTGTAGTAATTTGGTGGGTTTCTTGATTGGCCACTCTCTGGGCAAGTTGATTGATAGCAGTGGCCATCGCCTGTACTTGCTGTACCAGGTCTTCCATACTTAACTTTTTTGGCCTGTTATAATGTCACGCTCCAGGTACCGCAATTAACCACTTGGATAACTTCAGCTCTCTTGGTAAGGACCTCAACCCCCAATCTCCGCAGCCAGCTTCACCTATAGGAGCCCCTGCTTGCCGAGACGCAGAACACGCCTGCTCGGGATCGGTTGCCCCCAGGACTTCTATGGCTCAAAGGATGAAGCCTTACTGTACAGAGGACTGGAGAACCCGCGGCTGGAAGTGGAATTGGGTAGCCCGAATTTGAGCGTAAGACGGAAGTCCAAGGACAGGCTGGAGATTGGCAAAAGTAGATCTGAGATGGCGACAGAACAAATGGAATAAACAGATCGTGGTCTAGGTTCAAGGCGAAGGTCGGCAACAGGAGTATAGATCGAGGATGGTCAAAGGCAGGCAAGGGTCGGCAACAGGAGTGTAGATCAAGGATGGTCAAAGGCAGGCGAGGGTCGGCAACAGGAGTGTAGATCAAGGATGGTCAAAGGCAGGCGAGGGTCGGCAACAGGAGAGTAGATCAAGGATGGTCAAAGGCAGGCGAGGGTCGGCAACAGGAGTGTAGATCAAGGATGGTCAAAGGCAGGCGAGGGTCGGCAACAGGAGAGTAGATCAAGGATGGTCAAAGGCAGGCGAGGGTCGGCAACAGGAGAGTAGATCAATATCAAAGGTAAATAACAAACGAGGGTCTAAGCGCTATAACAGGCAATGACAAACTGACTGGGGTGAGGTTATATAGGGATCAGGCATCATTGGCCCTGGAGAATCAGTGTGGTGATTGGTGTAACAATAAACTTCAAAGAGATAGGTCAACATAGGGCGTACAGCCCAGAACTCCAATGCAGCCGATTGGCCCAGTCCCTGTGGGGCACTCCCTCTAGTTGCAGCTGGGCCTTTAATTAAACTTCCTCCGGCGGCCGCGCTGAGAGCAGCGCCGCCGGAGGGTATAAACAGAACGTGCTCACGCACGCGCGCGAGCACGAGTGACTACGCTGGAGCCGCCGGCTGAGGAACTAGGAGGCGCGTGCGCGCCAGCCGGATCAGAGGCTGCCGCTCGCCACGGCCGCCGGACAGGTGGCTGCGCAGCGGGAGCGGCCGGCTGAGGACCCGAGACGCCGCTGGAACGGGAGACCGGTAAGTGGACACTGACACACTCCATATGAGACTGGTGACAACATTGCCTTCCCATTCCCTAGAGACTGATGACATCACCGAGAATACTGTCTTTCCATACATTAGAGACCAGTGACATAACTGAGAATGCTGCCTATCCATTCACTAGAGACATCACTGAGAATGCCGTCTGTACATTCACTAGAGACCAGTGACATCACTGAGAATGCTGCCTATCCAATCACTAGAGACCAGTGACATCACTGAGAATGCCGCCTATCCATTCACTAGAGACCAGTGACATCACTGAGAATGCCTCATATCCATTCACTAGAGACCAGTGACATCACTGAGAATGCCGCCTGTACATTCACTAGAGACCAGTGACATCACTGAGAATGCCGCCTATCCATTCACTAGAGACCAGTGACATCACTGAGAATGCCTCCTATCCATTCACTAGAGACCAGTGACATCACTGAGAATGCCGCCTGTACATTCACTAGAGACCAGTGACATCACTGAGAATGTCGCCTATCCATTTCCTAGAGACCAGTGACATCACTGAGAATGCCGCCTGTACATTCACTAGAGGCTAGTGACATCACTGAGAATGCTGCCTATACATTCACTAGAGACCAGTGATATCACTGAGAATGCTGCCTATACATTCACTAGAGGCCAGTGACATCACTGAGAATGTCGCCTATCCATTCACTAGAGACCAGTGACATCACTGAGAATGCCGACTATCCATTCACTAGAGACCAGTGACATCACTGAGAATGCTGCCTATCCGTTCACTAGAGACCAGTGACATCACTGAGAATGCGACCTATCCATTCACTAGAGACCAGTGACATCACTGAGAATGCCGACTATCCATTCACTAGAGACCAGTGACATCACTGAGAATGCTGCCTATCCATTCACTAGAGACCAGTGACATCACTGAGAATGCCGACTATCCATTCACTAGAGACCAGTGACATCACTGAGAATGCTGCCTATCCATTCACTAGAGACCAGTGACATCACTGAGAATGCCGACTATCCATTCACTAGAGACCAGTGACATCACTGAGAATGCTGCCTATCCGTTCACTAGAGACCAGTGACATCACTGAGAATGCTGCCTATCCATTCACTAGAGACCAGTGACATCACTGAGAATGCTGCCTATCCGTTCACTAGAGACCAGTGACATCACTGAGAATGCCACCTATCCATTCACTAGAGACCAGTGACATCACTGAGAATGCCGCCTGTACATTCACTAGAGACCAGTGACATCACTGAGAATGTCGCCTATCCATTCACTAGAGGCCAGTGACATCACTGAGAATGCCGCCTGTACATTCACTAGAGACCAGTGACATCACTGAGAATGTCGCCTATCCATTCACTAGAGGCCAGTGACATCACTGAGAATGCCGCCTGTACATTCACTAGAGACCAGTGACATCACTGAGAATGCCGCCTATACATTCACTAGAGGCCAGTGACATCACTGAGAATGCCACCTATCCATTCACTAGAGACCAGTGACATCACTGAGAATGTCGCCTATCCATTCACTAGAGGCCAGTGACATCACTGAGAATGCTGCCTATCCATTCACTAGAGACCAGTGACATCACTGAGAATGCCACCTATACATTCACTAGAGACCAGTGACATGACTGAGAATGCCGCCTGTACATTCACTAGAGACCAGTGACATCACTGAGAATGTCGCCTATCCATTCACTAGAGGCCAGTGACATCACTGAGAATGCCGCCTATCCATTCACTAGAGGCCAGTGACATCACTGAGAATGCCGCCTATACATTCACTAAAGACCAGAACCATTACTGGGAATGCCACCTATACATTCACTAGAGACCAGTGACATCACTGAAAATGCGCCTATACATTCACTAGAGACCAGTGACATCACTGAGAATGCCGCCTATCTATACAGTAGAGATGAGTGACATCACTGAGAATGATGCCTATCCATTCACTAGAGACTCGTCACTGAGGATGTCATCTGTACATTTAGTAGAGACCTGTGACATCACAGACTGTGCTCCCCAGTTGCGCAATTCATAAGGCAGCCATACCAGAAGCACAGGAGTTTTCAATCTGCACCAGGATTGAATCTGCGTTAGTTCTGATCAGAGAAATATGTGGGAACTGTGCTGGTTTGCTTTATGGTGAAGGAGTCAGAGGTGGTAGCTGGTGGCATGGACAGGGTAAAGCCTTGGGGGGGGGGGGCAGCCGAGGATCCGCAGGAAAGACAGTTTGCCCAGAGCACAGCACGTCAAGCCATTACGCCTATTGAAAATGACAAATCCGGGGAGGGTGAGGCCTGCAGCCTGGCGTGCGGTCGCTGTAGGTTTCGCTGTATCATTTATATTTCTGTCCTCATCAGGCTTCTGCACTTTCCTCTGCTGAGCGTTCTCGTTTTGCTGCGTCTTTTGGTTTCCCTCATAATTGGTGAAGCATAATAATATTCCTGGGAAGATCTAGCGAGTCTCCCGAGAGGTGTGAAACCTTCTGTAGGTGAATTCTGCTTTACACACCACTCACGTCTGCACTTGTTTCATGTCCCTCTTTTGCTCTCAAGAAATCTCCAATGTATTGAACTATGATGGACGCGGCTGATGGTTTTTGGGCCTTTGATAGCTTTTCGCACCTTCAGAAAGTGACACTTCAAATTGGCAGATGGGAAATCCAGTTTTGGTGGAAGCAGGTTTGTGGAGGGATCGGCCCACAGAACCCAATGCCACAAGTTCTGTTTATTGTCCAATGACAAACCTATGACGCTCGCTCTCGGATCGGTTGCCCCCAGGACTTCTATGGCTCAAAGGATGAAGCCTTACTGTACAGAGGACTGGAGAACCCGCGGCTGGAAGTGGAATTGGGTAGCCCGAATTTGAGCGTAAGACGGAAGTCCAAGGACAGGCTGGAGATTGGCAAAAGTAGATCTGAGATGGCGACAGAACAAATGGAATAAACAGATCGTGGTCTAGGTTCAAGGCGAAGGTCGGCAACAGGAGTATAGATCGAGGATGGTCAAAGGCAGGCAAGGGTCGGCAACAGGAGTGTAGATCAAGGATGGTCAAAGGCAGGCGAGGGTCGGCAACAGGAGTGTAGATCAAGGATGGTCAAAGGCAGGCGAGGGTCGGCAACAGGAGAGTAGATCAAGGATGGTCAAAGGCAGGCGAGGGTCGGCAACAGGAGAGTAGATCAATATCAAAGGTAAATAACAAACGAGGGTCTAAGCGCTATAACAGGCAATGACAGAATGACTGGGGTGAGGTTATATAGGGATCAGGCATCATTGGCCCTGGAGAATCAGTGTGGTGATTGGTGTAACAATAAACTTCAAAGAGATAGGTCAACATAGGGCGTACAGCCCAGAACTCCAATGCAGCCGATTGGCCCAGTCCCTGTGGGGCACTCCCTCTAGTTGCAGCTGGGCCTTTAATTTAACTTCCTCCGGCGGCCGCGCTGAGAGCAGCGCCGCCGGAGGGTATAAACAGAACGTGCTTGCGCACGCGCGCAAGCACGAGTGACTACGCTGGAGCCGCCGGCTGAGGAACTAGGAGGCGCGTGCGCGCCAGCCGGAACAGAGGCTGCCGCTCGCCGCTGCCGCCGGACAGGTGGCTGCGCAGCGGGAGCGGCCGGCTGAGGACCCGAGACGCCGCTGGAACGGGAGACCGGTAAGTGGACACTGACACACTCCATATGAGACTGGTGACAACATTGCCTTCCCATTCCCTAGAGACTGATGACATCACCGAGAATACTGTCTTTCCATACATTAGAGACCAGTGACATAACTGAGAATGCTGCCTATCCATTCACTAGAGACATCACTGAGAATGCCGTCTGTACATTCACTAGAGACCAGTGACATCACTGAGAATGCTGCCTATCCAATCACTAGAGACCAGTGACATCACTGAGAATGCCGCCTATCCATTCACTAGAGACCAGTGACATCACTGAGAATGCCTCCTATCCATTCACTAGAGACCAGTGACATCACTGAGAATGCCGCCTGTACATTCACTAGAGACCAGTGACATCACTGAGAATGCCGCCTATCCATTCACTAGAGACCAGTGACATCACTGAGAATGCCGCCTATCCATTCACTAGAGACCAGTGACATCACTGAGAATGCCACCTATCCAATCACTAGAGATCAGTGACATCACTGAGAATGCCGCCTGTACATTCACTAGAGACCAGTGACATCACTGAGAATGCCGCCTATACATTCACCAGAGACCAGTGACATCACTGAGAATGCTGCCTATACATTCACTAGAGGCCAGTGACATCACTGAGAATGTCGCCTATCCATTCACTAGAGGCCAGTGACATCACTGAGAATGCTGCCTATCCATTCACTAGAGACCAGTGACATCACTGAGAATGCTGCCTATCCATTCACTAGAGACCAGTGACATCGCCTAGAATGTCGCCTATCCATTCACTAGAGACCAGTGACATCACTGAGAATGCCGCCTATCCATTCACTAGAGACCAGTGACATCGCCTAGAATGTCGCCTATCCATTCACTAGAGACCAGTGACATCACTGAGAATGCCGCCTATCCATTCACTAGAGGCCAGTGACATCACTGAGAATGCCGCCTATACATTCACTAAAGACCAGAACCATTACTGGGAATGCCACCTATACATTCACTAGAGACCAGTGACATCACTGAGAACGCTGCCTATACATTCACTAGAGACCAGTGACATCACTGAGAATGCCGCCTATCTATACAGTAGAGATGAGTGACATCACTGAGAATGATGCCTATCCATTCACTAGAGACTCGTCACTGAGGATGTCATCTGTACATTTAGTAGAGACCTGTGACATCACAGACTGTGCTCCCCAGTTGCGCAATTCATAAGGCAGCAATACCAGAAGCACAGGAGTTTTCAATCTGCACCAGGCTTGAATCTGCATTAGTTCTGATCAGAGAAATATGTGGGAACTGTGCTGGTTTGCTTTATGGTGATGGAGTCAGAGGTGGTAGCTGGTGGCATGGACAGGGTAAAGCCTTGGGGGGGGGGGCAGCCGAGGATCCGCAGGAAAGACATTTTGCCCAGAGCACAGCACGTCAAGCCATTACGCCTATTGAAAATGACAAATCCGGGGAGGGTGAGGCCTGCAGCCTGGCGTGCGGTCGCTGTAGGTTTCGCTGTATCATTTATATTTCTGTCCTCATCAGGCTTCTGCACTTTCCTCTGCTGAGCGTTCTCGTTTTGCTGCGTCTTTTGGTTTCCCTCATAATTGGTGAAGCATAATAATATTCCTGGGAAGATCTAGCGAGTCTCTCGAGAGGTGTGAAACCTTCTGTAGGTGGCTTCTGCTTTGCACACCACTCACGTCTGCACTTGTTTCATGTCCCTCTTTTGCTCTCAAGAAATCTCCAATGTATTGTATTATGATGGACTCCGCTGATGGTTTTTGGGCCTTTGATAGCTTTTCGCACCTTCAGAAAGTGATACTTCAAATTGGCAAATCCAGTTTTGGTGGAAGCAGGTTTGTGGAGGGATCGGCCCACAGAACCCAACGCCACAAGTTCTGTTTATTGTCCAATGACAAACCTATGACGCTCGCTCTCTGGTGTTTTTGGGAGCCAATAGGAAGCCAGTGCATTGTCTAGCGGGGGGGGGGGGGGTCTGTCATAATAGCGCTCCTCATTCATTCAATTCATTCATTCAATTCGTTAGCGGTGACGGAGAGAAAATGTTCCCCTCGGGTCAATGGTGAGAAAGGCTTGCTGGGTTTTAGTGAGTCAATGGACATAAAAATATAAAAATGTAGACACTGCGCTAGACAAAGCTTAATAAGATTATTAAATAGGAAGTTCCAATAATGCTCAACGTATAAAAGTGCCTTATTCCAACAGTAGAGAAAATACAGATAATCAATAAAAAACACAGAGCAGTCAATTAGGTCCTTAAAAAAATAGTCCAAATACCAATTTATCCCACGGTGCATGCACTTAAAAAAGTGTGCTTTGGTATCCTCCACCTATTGTATGCGCTTACCAGACAAAGGTGAGTATAATGCCTCCAATTTTTTATTTTGTCCTCCGCTCCAAAATCATATTTTCGAAACCAGGGGTGATCCCCTTTTTGCCATAAAAATGAATTGCAACTCAAATATGGACAAAACATAAAAAAAGAAAGAGGAAAATAACCTAGTGCAACTCTGTATGTTAGAGGCAACTTTGTTTAATAAAAAAAGTATTGCACTTAAAAACAATTTTAAAATTCAAGGCTTTGAAATCAATCACGCTACGGAGCTCATCGATCCTCCACAGTCACGGCCGTCAACCAAGAGCAGGCAATGGAAGTAAATGTATTCACAAATCCTTTAAGCAGAAGAATCCTTAACAGGTCGCCACATCCCCGCCTGACGCATTTCGTTGTGCCATACTCACCTTTGTCTGGTTAGCGCATACAATAGAGGTGGAGGATACTAACGTACACTTTGTTAAGTGCATACACCGTGGCATAAATTGATCTTTGGACTATTTTTTTAAGGACCTAATTGACTGCTCTGTGTTTTTAATCAATGAAAATAAGGAGCAACTAGGACTTGAGGGGGATGATATTCTGATTGGGAGGACATGTACTGATGAAATCCAACCAGATTAGATATTAGCCACTTAAAGAGGAGCAAAACCCACCACTGGCCAGCCAGCCTGGAGCCTAAAGGATTCTGGCAAATTGGGATGCCCCGCTATGTGAAGCAACCCCGGTTTGCCCATAAAAAACTCACCTTACACGCTCCAACAGCGCATGCGTGGGCTCTCCTCCAGTAAGAAACGCCTGCTGTGACTATGTCATTGGCCAGCGGCTCTCATTGTTTTGAATGGGGAGCGTTATGCACACGCTCCTGCACCAGCCATTCAAGTCAATGAGAGCAGTCTGCCGAATGAAGTAGTCACAGCAGACATTAGGGTTGATTCAGAGAGACCTAAAAAGATTTTCGCTTTTGTGTCGATCTGTTTTTTTTTTTTTTTTTCTGCTCGAGTATGAGTGTACGAGTGATTCTAAGCATGCATCGCAAGCCTTCAGTAAAGTGTTCGTCCCTTCGTATGCCAACGAGAATGTCATTTTTCAGCTTTCGTTTTCCGTTTATGTTACTCATGAAACAACGTAGGCTTTCGTTTTTGGCCTTTTTCCATCGTCGCCTCGAACAAATGATTTACGTTTCCCGTTCTGAATTCCTTTTTCTATAAATAAACGTCCAGACGAAAATCGTTACGACCTTACACCTGTGCACTGCAAAATTAACTCATTAATGTGTTTGTCTATATATTTATATATATATATATATATATATATATATATATATTTTTTTTTTTTTGTTCACTCACTTCTGCTACAATGTTTAGCTAAATCACATCGCAGTCTGTATATTCTTCCCTTTAAAGCTTACCTTAATCACTTTGCGGTCAGTATATTCCTCCAATTCCCGCACCTAATGCTTACCTAAATCACTTAGCGGTCTCATTCTTCTTCCATTGGCGCACCTAATGCTTACCTTAATCACTTCACGGTCTCATTCTTCTTCCATTTCCCACACCTAATGCTTACCTTAATCTCTTTGCGGTCTCATTCTTCTTCCATTGGCACACCTAATGCTTACCTAAATCACATCGCAGTCTGTATATGCTTCCCTTTGCGCACCTAAAGCTTATTTTAATCACTTCGCGGTCAGTATATTCTTCCAATTCCCGCACCTTATGCTTACCTAAATCACTTTGTGGTCTCATTCTTCTTCCATTGGCGCACCTAATGCTTACCTAAATCACTTCGCGGCCTCATTCTTCTTCCATTTCCCGCACCTAATGCTTACCTAAATCACTTCGCAGTCTCATTCTTCTTCCATTTCCCGCACCTAATGCTTACCTAAATCACTTCGCGGTCTCATTCTTCTTCCATTTCCCGCACCTAATGCTTACCTTAATCACTTTGCGGTCTCATTCTTCTTCCATTTCCCGCACTTAATGCTTACCTTATTCACTTCGCGGCCTTATTCTTCTTCCATTTCCCGCACCTAATGCTTACCTAAATCACTTTGCGGTCTCATTATTCTTCCATTTCCCGCACCTAATGCTTACCTTAATCACTTTGCGGTCTCATTCTTCTTCCATTTCCCGCACCTAATGCTTACCTTAATCACTTCGCGGTCTGGCGATTCTTCATATCTAAATTTTTGGTTTTGCCTTCGTTTTGTGGTAACCAACCCTTAATGAATGTATGTAGCAAATAAAATGACACAGAAACAAGTTTTTTGGTTTGTTATTTTTACTAATAAATGGCATTTTTGTTATTGCCTTTTTTTAAACCATTATTTTTTTTAAAATTTGGCAAATACAAACTTTTTAGGTTTTTTTTAAAAAAGAAGTTTAAATATTACAAATCTAATAAAATTTAGAACAACAATAAAAGTTGTAAAACTATATACAAAGCAATGGCAGGCCCCAGATAATTATTCTTCATCTGTGGTCCCCAAAACGAATCGGGCAGCTCCTGCATCTCGCCCACCAACCGAAACACCGTGGCACTGATTTGTGCCAATCTGGCACATGTGGTGTCTGTTGAAAAAAGAAAAACTAATTATTGTTATGCTAATACATGTTTAACAGCTGTGGATGTAATGATTATTAGGTTGCAAGCTAACTCATGAGGCCATATGTCATTATGCTAAGGCAATTCTTAAAGGAAGAGGCCATATGTTATTATGCTAAGGCAATTCTTAAAGGAAGAGGCCATATGTCATTATGCTAAGGCAATTCTTAAATGAAGAGGCCATATGTCATTATGCTAAGGCAATTCTTAAAGGAAGAGACCATATGTCATTATGCTAAGGCAATTCTTAAAGGAAGAGGCCATATGTCTTTATGCTAAGGACATTGCCAATGGATGTAGGTTGATTGGTGATAATGTCATTGTCAACATACTCAAACTATTTACATTACTACTTACTTCGGTGGTGGGCGACCTCTGCTTCGGGGACCACCCTACGGTCTGGGGCCTGCCACTGCTGGGAATGTGAGGCTGTAGAGACATTTAAAATATGTTCATTTCTAATGTCTGATTCAACATTAAGCAAATGAGACTTAGAATCTGTGTGTGACATCACCCACCATGTTCCTCCTGGACATGATCTGCTGCAGTCTCTGCCACATATCCTTCACCTGCTACATATTCATCTAGAAAAAGAGATTAAGGGAATCAGCTTTGCTTTTAATAGCATGTATGTGTGTGGGGTTACAATAAGAGTCACATACCAGAGGCTAATGGCTCCGTCGTTTGGGCCGACTCCCTGCCCACGCCGTGACGCCCCTCCTCTGTAGAAAGGTCCAGGGGCTGGTCAGACGCCGCTACAGAGGAGGGTTAGGAACTTGGCCCTGGAGATCCACCACCTTCACTTGCTACTGCAGATTCATGCAGCACTGGCCGGACTGCACGCCTCCGGGTGCGTCTGATGCGATACTCCATTTCCAACACTAGAAAAGAAAAGCATTTATAAATAAAGGCCTACCTTCTGTACTAGTTACATCTAGCATGCAATCGCTATGTACTTACTTGGGAAATGGAGACCGAAAAATCGCCGCACCCGGGGCTTGTGGAGTCGTTTCAGGTCCGACCAGTGCTGCATGATCTGCGTATGGGTGAAGGTGGTGTCCTTCTCCTGTTGGATCCGGGCCACGATCTCCAAGGCCACGTTCCTCTTCTCCAATGCGTTGGGCAGGTAGTCGGACCTGCGCTGAAGCATCGTCTAAAAAACACAAAAAAAAAATAGTTGTTAGATCAAACTGCATACAAATATGTGTCACAATTAGATCAGTTGACTAAATGACATTCCCAAACACATTTCTAGCCTGAAACTGTCCTTCTAGATGCAAGTGACTTGGTTCGCACATGTGCGCACTAACTTCTGTTTGGCACGGAGTTTAAATTTTTTTTAAAAACAACTGTTTCTTCCTGCGCTTCGTCAAGGCCTAGGCATGCATTTAGATGGCAAATCAACGTCCTTACAATACACTTAGGAGCATAATCAGCTCTTGTTGTTGGCGGGTGAAGATCGTGGGCACCATCTTGTTTCTTGTCCGCAGCAGATAAGTAATGCCCCAGCGGTTTCCGGGTTCCGCACGGCCCGACGAACGGCCGTACGCACGCGTAAGTGTCATACCCAGTCATTAGTATTTAAAGGGTCATGGACACACAGCTCATTCCCTTTGAGATTGTCAGCATGGCACCCAAAAAACAGAGCGCTAAGCAAAGACCGGCAAAGGAGCCCAACACCAAAAGGCCACAGCGGCATGAGGAGACTTTATCCTCCCGACCGACCACTCGGTCGCACCAAGCGACTAGCAAGGTGTGGCAAGGTGCGTAAAACGCGGAGCCAAAGTGGCCAACACAAGGCGACATTGCCCACAAATCCAGGAACATCAAAACCAGCAACCAAAAGCAAGGAAGGAGCATCAAAGAAAAAGGCACCCACATCCAAGCAGCCAGGTATGACGACGTCCAAGGCCACAAAGAAGCAGAGGGTGAGAAGCCCCAGCCCACCAAGAACACCCTCTCCTTCATCCTTTCATAAATCCTTTCATAAACGGAGCACCAGTTCCAAGCCCACAAAGAGGCAGCAGGTCCGAAGCCCCAGCCCAACAAGCACACCCTCTCCTGCTCCATGCACAAGCACATCACATGAGAAACGGAGCACCACTTCAAAGGGCACAAAGAGGCAGCGGGCCCGAAGCCCCAGCCCAACAAGCACACCCTCTCCTCCTCGGCCACATTTGCCACCGGCACAGGTGGAAACCAGCAAGACACATGCAACATCCACGCCTGGAAGTTCGGTGGCCACCCAGGCAAGGAGCCCCAGTCCTAATGCGAGTCCAGTCCAGTCGTTTTCAAGCCACGTGTCGCCCATTTCATCACCACAGAGCCAGCCCAGAATGTCCCCGAATTGCCACCAAACAGAGATGAGGCAGAAGACCAAGCATTAGGCCGAACATTGCGGCGAGGCCAGTTGAGTGGCAGGTTTGGGGAGGCACAAACTCTAGCATTGGCAAGTGGCCTCACACTTCATTATGATCAGCTATATGGACGACATTCAAAATCAACCAGCAAAATGAGAAAGACCCAAATCTTGGAGGAGCTCACCAGACAGGTCAATGCAGCGGGGACGAGAGGAAAGATGTGGAGCAGATACAGCAAAAAATATCTGACCTGAAGTATGCAGCATGGAAGAAACAGAATAAACGGCGCAATCACAGGTACATATTTGAGTTGTGCATTTTGCTGCTTGTTGTATTGACCACAATGACCAAATTTTGTTAACCTCTATTTTTCAGCTTACAAACTGGCGGAGGCTTCCCCACCAAATTACAATACACCAGAGCTGAGGAGATGGTCCTGGCATTAATACACCCCATCGCATTAGAGGGCCTCTCTGGCAGACAGGACATGGACATCCATACCATTTCTGCAGGTTAGTAATGTTTGTTTGAATGTGAACTATTGGAAACATGTGAAATGAGGCTCACAGGCATATATGAACACATGCCCCTAGGGAGTGGCTTGGAGGGAAGGTTAGTGTTTTAGACGGGTGTTTAATGTCTGAGGAATGTCCTTCATGATGGGCACTGTCCCAGGGTGCAGTAGTTAATGGTCCTTAAAAAGGTTTGCAGGCCATACACGACCTTTGACAGTAATTCTGCTCACTATTAAACTCTTTATCTTACCAAAGCACTGCATATGATGTGAATATAGTCAATAATAGACAACACTTACTTCTTTGTCTTTCTACCACTTGGGTTGTAGCTGTGGTTTGGTCAGACAAACTTGAGTTGGGGTCAGGGAAAGGTCTACATAGCAAGAATGCACAGCAGCATACTCTGAAGCCAAATGCTATTTGCAAGCTGACTGTGGGCCCCTAATGCGCCATTTGGGATCTGTAAAGCCTCCTAACTTGCAGTACATGCATGTTTGTAGTATTTAAGGTGACCAATCTGTATGTACAGGGTGAGGCATACATATAAGAGATACTGACATTCATTGTGAAGGTCAACTTGGACCGTTGGGGGAGTTGGCATTCCTGCTTGGCCACATGTTTTCTAAATCATATGTACTAATTCAGCTCATCAATGGATGTTTGTGTGTTTACGTGCCTTTTACTTTTAAACCCAGCCCAGCATCCAGCCTCTGAAAATGTGGAAGCCTCCTCCAGTTTGAGCACGCCGTCTACTTCCCTGCTGCCTAGGACCCAGGAACAGATATATAGGGTAAGTGGACTTTGATGAAATTGCTGATGCATGTGAATGCACATGACTAATTTGGATAAAAAAAGATATTTAGGGCCCAGACTGAAACAATTTTTTCACATGTCCCAACAGACTCACACACTGATGGATGAAATCCAGGAGCTGGAGGAGGAGGAAGATGCCAGCCTGATGGGACCTTCTGAAATTACCCCCCTGGAACCTAATCTGCCACTGCCCCAGCATCCTACTGCACCAAATCCTCTGCAGCAGAGTGAAGCTAGACGCATGCTGCCAGCCCATTGTGGGCAGCAGGCTGAGACTGAGCCTACAGTCCTCAGTGGTAGCTCTGCTGCAGAGGTTTTGCCGAGCCCATCTGGGACTGTTGCTCGCCCTAGAGGTCCAGCATCTGCAGGCGATCAAACCTGGGAAATTGGAAGACGTAGTCAACAACGTCAACCAGTTTCCCAGGGGAGGCGTGTGCCGATCCTGGATTCAGCATGGCGCCATGACAGCCGTTACTTTTGGCAGGTGACTCAACGAACAACAGAGCAGATTACTGCACAATTCAAGAATTTCAATAATACATTCACCAACATGCTGACTGAATTTAGGACGATCAACAGGCAGATGTCTGAACAAATGGCCAACTTAAGCAGCCAGATGTCTGAACAAATGGCCAACTTAAGCAGCCAGATGTCTGAACAAATGGCCAACTTAACCACACAGATGGCAGGACAAATGACCACCTTAAATACTAACTTCACTGCCATGCTCGAGGAATTTAAAACAAGCAATAAACAGATGCTGGAGCAGTGGCAGATTATGAATGCCACACATGCCCAGGTGTTGGGACACCTCCAAGGCCCACCACAAGCTTATTATGGGCAACATCCATATTAAGACCTATTTGACCTGTATCTGCTCCACATCTTTCCTCTACATCCCCACTCTATTTACCTGTCTGGTGAGCGCTACCAAGATTGCCTTTTTTTTGGCTTTGCTGGTTTGTTTTTGAATTCGCCCATATAGCTCATTAGAGTGCTGACATACCCCACTAGCCAATGGCTGAGCTTAAGCCTCACTTAAGTGGCCGCTCAAGCTCCCACGCTGAAGGCTTGGGCCTAATCAAATGGTGGCTGGCTCATCCTGTTTGTTGGCAATATTTGGGGACATTCTTGGCTGGGAAACAACTACATTTGCCCATGGCAAAGATTGGACTGGACTGGCATTAGGAGTGGGGATTATTGGCTGGGTGGTCACCGACCTTACAGGCGTGGATGTGGCATAGGTATGGCTGCTTTCCACCTGTGCCGGTGGCAAATGTGGCCGAGCAGGAGAGGGTGTGTATGTGGGCCTATGTATTCCTGCCCGACTCTTCCCCTGGAAATGGTTGCTCCCTATGTATCTTGATGTTGGTGGGCGGTGAAACTTCGGCCTGGAGTCCGTTACTTTAGAACTCCTGGATGTGGCCAATTGCTAGGGGCCAGGTGTCTGCCCCAATTTCTAGTTATGTTTTACAATGTATGTACATTTTGAGTCTGCGAGTGCCCTTCAACTAAAAATTTACATAGTTCAATAAAATATATTGAATGTGACTTTAGCTGTTCTTGCCTAAGTTGATGCATTAATGTTTGGGCATGCATTAATGTTTGGGCAAAAAGGCATGAGGCACAAATCAGGTGTCAAATTTTTAGTAATTAAATCATTACTATTTTTAAGGGAAAAAACTTCACAGAGGCAAATCATAATTAAAACACACAACAACATAAACAAACAAACAAAACAAATTTTAGGAAAAATAGCCGGAAATCAAATTTGCCCGCACTGCTTGGCCAGAGGCACTAGGTGTGCCAGCGTAATGCTCATCTGCCTCCTGGCTGGGTGGAGAGGGGGGCAGATTCACATATCAGGGGACACGCTGCATGATGACAAAATTATGAAGCACACAGCATGCAAGGATGATGTTGATGACCTTGTTGGGGTCATATTGCAGCGCCCCCCCGGTATGGTCCAAACAGCAAAATCGTGTTTTCAGGAGTCCAAAGGCCCTCTCTACTACGGCCCGGGTCTTCCTGTGGGCACGGTTGTATGCCTCCTGTGCCTCATTCTGCGACCGAAGTAAGGGCGTCAGTAGCCAGGGAAGAAGCAGATAGCCTGAATCCCCTGAAAGAATAACAAAATACCTACATAAATTACACATTCGAACCAACATTATTGTTTAAAGCGGTCGTTCACTCTGAATAAGAGCCTATCTTATATGTTTCCCCCACCCTGTACATACAGATTGCTCACATTAAAATTCATCCTACCTGCATCTACTGCATGTTATGAGGCTTTAAACATCCAAGATGGCAGCTCAGGGAATATCAGGCAGCCTGCAAACAGGAAGTGCCTTCTGACTGTGCTGCTCTGCGTTCTAGGATTGCTGACCTTTTCCTGACCCCAGCTCTGCTCTGTCTGAGCAAAGCACAGCTATAACGCGCCCCTGCACTTTATCCCGCTCTCCTCTTCTCAGTAAGTGTGATGCATCTGAGCAAAGATGGTGGCGTCCATATCCTAAAGTCCTGAACAGAGTTGCAGCCCAGTGATGGAAAGAATAATAAGTAAGTGACTAAAAACTTGAAATATATTAGCTTGAAATGCTGGGGAATCAGTTTTTAAGGGTTTGGGCTTTTCTAAAAATCATGGTGAAGGTCCGGTTTAACATGTCATCAAGGGGAAAGAACAGCCATAGGTTAAGACATGGGTCATCAACTATATTCATAGGCATACAGTAAAAAGGGAATGACGTAATTTGAGGGAACTTACCAAGGAGCCATCCACCTGATAATTCTCCAGTCTCAAACTGACGGAATAAGCCGGAGCTCCGCAAGATATAAGCATCATGGGATGAGCCTGGATACCCGGCAAGTACATTAAGGAACTGCATGTCCGGCCCAACCACTGCTCGGACATTCAGTGAGTGGCGCATTTTGCGGTTCCTGAAAAAAAAAAAGAAATTACAGCAAGGCAAGGTAAACTACTCAACTCAACTCCTAACACCCTCAAAAAACATGTTGTACAATCCAAATAACATTAACAAAGTGCATAAGTAGTTTTAATAACCAAGATTATATGTATGTTGGAGAAAATAAAGATTAACATTCTAATGAATAATTAAGGTCAGCTTTAAAATGTTTTCATAAGGCCTACATTAAAAAAAAATGAAGGTATACACTGTAAAGTGGTTCACAGGGACACTTTAGAAGGAGGGATTAAGGTATACATTGTAAAGTCGTTCTCAGGAACACTTTAGAAGGAGGGATTAAGGTATACATTGTAAAGTGGTTCGCAGGGACACATTAGAAGGAGGGATTAAGGTATCTGGCCTCGGCCATGCTGACACATGCAATGCCTTGGAGCTGAAGGCACTCATATTCCTCCACAAAGCCGCAATACATGGTCAAGCAATCCGAGTGCAAAATGGTCCCGTAAGTGGATCGCAAATGAAACCGTTTTATAGGGCGGTGGTTCCCTCGGCAATCAGCTCTCTGAATCAGACGCAAGCCCATCCCAATAACGTAACTTATCTGAACGAACGCAAAATATCAGATTTAGATCTGAAAATGGTCCAAACTAACGCAAATGATCAGATTTAGATTTAGACCATCCATCGAAAGCGCATATACGCATTAGCGGGAACGAACATACGCATGGAAAAAAGGAACGTAAAAACCAAAAAACATGCCAAACAGACACAAAAACATACACAGATACATGCGAAAGTCCAGACGTATCTGTCTCTGAATCAACCCTATTGGACGAGAGCCTGAGCATGCATTGTTGGCGCATGGAAGGTGACTTTTTCTAGGCAAACTGGGGGTTTCACACAGCTGGGCATCCCAATTCAGCATTTCCCAGGGGGGGACAGAACAAAACCCAGGAAAATCAAATTCCTGCATTTTGCTCCACTTTAAAATAGGTTTATATATTTATTTATTAAATAATAAAACAACACCATTAATCTAATTAATTAGACAAGTGAGTAATATAATTAACCGATAAATACATTTATTACACATCCTAAATATATACTAGATAATTTGTCACTAAGAGTTTAATCATATCAGTACCCATTTCACAAAAAATGGGTGTTTGTCCGCTCCGGGTGCATCCCGATTTTTCGGATCCCCTCCTCGATGAAGCCCAGGCAAACCCCCTAAATCTCACCTGTCATCTGGCCCCCTGCATGAGAAAAGGATGCAGTATCAATAAAGTTGCTAAGTCTAGACCCATTGACAGCGTGGACTATCCCTATATGAAACAAAGCGGTGATTAACCTTATCACTAGCACAACTGTAAATGCTGACAGACTATAAGCTATGCAGCTAACTTGAAAGAATGGCTCCGACTGTACATGAGAGTGTCCTCACATCAATGGGTCTAAGTACATACAATCTCCAGTATCCACAGTATCGATACGTTTTAGGTCAAGGTTAATAGATTCAAAATGTACAGAAAATTATATCAGTATAACAAAACCATACTAGTCAGATACAGTGTCTTATCATCATAGGGGTTACATGAATCATATATAAATGTAATATACACTATCATGGCTCCACATTAAGTGCATTATCATAAGCAGATTCCAAAAGAAATTGATGAACACAAGTTAAATGATCAGAATTACCCCTAGAATGCCATAAAGTAAGATGCGGGATGCCCCTAGGGCAATCGCTATTTGTTACCAACGTTTCAGGGCTATTAGCCCTTTGCTCAGGGTAGTGATATCATCTGGTGTAGTGCAATACCTTTTATAAAGAAGTATGCCCTGGCTCCCCTTGGCCAGCGCACATCGCAGTTCACCATCCTCCCCTGACCACAACTCTATTGAGAACCTCTTGTATCTTTTAAGCGGAACAAAACCTGGGAATTTGACTTTCCCTGGTTTTGTTTGAGGTCCCGCTGTGTGAAACCTTCAAGAAAGCCCCAAAAAACTCACCTCACCCCTCACTAACCTCATGTCATATCAGGTGGCTCTCATTGGATGAAAGTCAGCGCATGCACCATTGAAGCATGGAGAGGTGAGTTTTTGGAGGCTTCCTGGGGGGTTTACACAGTGGGGCATCCCGATTCGGCATGGAGAAAATTGGCATGTTGAAGGGGACATATTCTGAAGGAGGGGACATGTTGAAGGGGACATATCCTGATGGAGAGGGCATGTTGGAGGGGACATATCCTAATGGAGAGGGCATGCTGGAGGGGACATATCCTGATGGAGAGGGCATGTTGGAGGGGACATATACTGATGGAGAGGGCATGTTGGAGGGGACATATCCTAATGGAGAGGGCATGCTGGAGGGGACATATCCTGATGGAGAGGACATGTTGGAGGGGACATATTCTGGTTGCGAGGGCATGTTGGAGGGGATTTATCCTAATGGAGAGGACATGTTGGAGGGGACATATCCTAATGGAGAGGGCATGCTGGAGGGGACATATCCTAATGGAGAGGGCATGCTGGAGGGGACATATCCTGATGGAGAGGACATGTTGGAGGGGACATATCCTGATGGAGAGGACATGTTGGAGGGGACATATCCTGATGAGACGGCATGTTGGAAGGGATATATCCTAATAGAGAGGGCATGCTGGAGGGGACATATCCTGATGGAGAGGACATGTTTGAGGGGGCATATTCTGATGGAGAGGGCATGTTGGAGGGGATATATCCTAATGGAGAGGGCATGCTGGAGGGGACATATCCTGATGGGGAGGACATGTTGGAGGGGACATATCCTGATGGAGAGAACATGTTGGAGGGTACATATCCTGATGGAGAGGACATGTTGGATGGGGCATATCCTGATGAGAAGGCATGTTGGAGGGCACATATTCTGATGGAGAGGACATGTTGGAGGGTTATATCCTGAGGGAGGGGGCATGTTGGAGGGGCCTATCCTGATGGAGAGGACATGTTGGAGGGGACATATCCTGATGGAGGGGGCATGTTGGAAGGGACATGTCCTGATGGAGAGGGCATGTTGGAGGGGGCATGTCCTGATGGAGAGGACATGTTGGAGGGGACATATCCTGATAGAGAGGACATGTTGGAAGGGACATATCCTGATGGAGTGGACATGTGGGAGGAGGAATATCTTGATAGAGAGGGCATGTTGGAGGGGACATATCCTGATGGAGAGGACATGTTGGAGGTTTATATCCTGATTGAGATTGTTGAGGGGGGATATATTGCAGATGAGGACTTGTTGGAAGAGGGAAGTCTTGACACCCGGGCATATTGGGGAGATGATTAGGAACCTTCTTCTCCATCAAGCATGGTCAGGTTGGAATGTCTTCGTTTTGAGCATTTGGGAAGCAGACAGGCAAATGCCCTGCTTAGCATGGACCACCATCATTCACAGGTTCTGTTTCCTCCATTTAGCTTGGCACTGCACCCAGAACGTCTGCTGGTGGCTACAGGGCAAGTTGGGAAGGAGCCGTATATCTGTGTGTGGGATTCCTACTCCGTGCAAACTGTCTCCATCCTGAAGGATGTCCACACACACGGCATCGCCTGCCTGGCATTCGATCTGGACGGACAGGTGGGTGACTTTGCGTTTCACCAGTTTCATACGGTTGTGATACTCCCAAAATCTCTCTTCAAATGACAATTAATCATTAACCCTAATTAGTTCACACTCTCCATTCTGTGCTCTCCATTCCTTTAATTTTCTGTCTTTCTAGTGCTCCCCCTAGTGGCTGAAATCAGGCCACAGCTTAAGCTTCCTGCTGCACTGTGGCCCAGGTTCAACCAGGAAAGAGTCATGTGACAAATTAATTAAGACATTTAATGTTTTAAGACAAAATGAAATAGTACACATAAATATATATGAGGGAAGACCTTGTCTACAATAGGACTTTAATGAGCACATTATTGAGAAGCCTCTAGGGGGGAACAAGAAAATGAATAGGTATTGAACAAAAACAGATTTGCACATTAGGCTATAGGACAGAGTTGAAATGGGGCATTTTAAAAGTAGAACTTTTTTGCCTACAGTTGCCTTTTAAATAGGAACCCAGGATTTTCACTCTCCTGGGTGTTGTTCCTCTCCAGTGGGGCATCCCAGTTTGGGATTCTCCGCTGTGTGTTTCCCTGGGCATTGTCAGTAAAAACTCACCTTCTGGTGATCCCATGGAGCATGCACAGGCTGCTGCCTATTCACTTCTTCAGTTCGACTAGAAGAGCTGGATGGAGCGCGCTCCGCAGCCCATGTAGCTGGGCCATCCATCAGAAATGTCTGGTGTGGGTATACACCTCAGCAAAGAGTAAAGTGGGGGTGCAGTCTGTGCATATGCCATGGGATCACCAGAAGGTGAGTTTTTACTGGCAATGCCCAGAGAAACACACAGCGGAGCATCCCAAATTGGGATGCTCCACTGGAGAGGAACAATATCCAGGAAAATGAAAATCCTGGGTTCCTCTTTAAAAGGCAGCTGTAGGCAAAACAGTCCTGACACCCTGTGTGAACCCCCCCCCCCCCCCGGATCCCCAGTAAAACGTACCTAATCGCTGATTGACTGGGGACCCATCAGGCTAAGGGCTGAGTGGAGCAAAACTAAATGGATGTGCACAGCCAAGGATATTTAATAAAGGTGCAGGCTCAAGGGATAGAACAACTAGGAACCTAGCCTCCAGCAGATGCATGCGTGTGCCAGCCATTTGCAAATGCTTGGCTAAAGGTCTAACAAAGCTCCACCGCTGCCCATGCATGCGCCAAGGATCTGCGAATAGATACATTTTACTAGGGATTGGGGGTTTTCACACAGCAGGGAATCACAAATCGGGATGCCCCGGGGAAAGTAAATCAGGTGACATAAGAGTCTTTTTTTTTTGGACTTTGACTGTAAACAAAAACCCTTGATTCATGCACCGTAGGGTAAGGGACTACTCCCCTTTTATTAAATTCATTAGTGTGCAGGTCATACTTTTTAGGGTGCAGCAATGGGCGTCTTTGCAATACCAATTCTGAGGTCTGGTAAGTCCCCATGGCAGATCCTAAAACGGTAACAGAGATCTGTAAGTCCCGAGCTGTCTGTTTGCCAATTGTAGGTAGAGTACCTCCTGAACATGAGCCTTCAACCACTATGGCCCCTATTCCTCCATCAAAAATCGAAGGTGTAAAAAATGAAGGAATAGATTAATAATGATAATTTTTCCTAATCAAACTGTGAAATGAAATTGTTCACTTCTGCGTGATGTCTCCAGTTCTTTATGTCCTATTCTGTTATTGCCTTGGATCTTCTCTTGTTGCCTCTGGATTTTCTCCTTAGCGTCTGGTGTCGGTGGGTCTGGACTCCAAGAACACAATCTGCGTCTGGGACTGGAGGAAGGGGAGGCTTCTGTCTATGGCACCTGGACACACGGACAGGGTAAGCTCATTTATCCCAATCGAGGTGCAATCTATTAGGGTATAAGGGAGTATACAGAAGGAGAAGAGCTTACAATCTATTAGGGTATAAGGGAGGATACAAAAGAGGAAGAGCTTACAATCTATTAGGGTATAAGGGAGGATACAGAAGGAGAAGAGCTTACAATCTATTAGGGTATAAGGGAGGATACAGAATGAGAAGAGCTTACAATCTATTAGGGTATAAGGGAGGATACAGAAGGAGAAGTGCCAGAATTTAACTATCATTTTTTTCCCTACTTTTTATGTTTTAGATTTTCGACATCTCCTGGGATCTCTATCAGCCCAACAAGCTGGTCAGCTGCGGCGTGAAGCACATCAAGGTACCTGCAGGCATCTTCTATTTCAGTGTTTGTATTTATATAGCGGCTACATAGACTGTGACGCTTTACACAATAAAAAGTAACATATCAGTTTCCGTTGGAGAGCTGTTAGTCATCCAATCTGCTGTTATTACACCTACAGGATGGGCATCACCTTTTACAGATTCCCTATGTGTACAGCTATGACCACCCACTCCCTCTGCTATTGTATTGCACCTGAAGTAATCCAATGATAATAGTAGAACAAGTTTTTGCTCCACCCAACACCAACGCTAAATATTTATTAATATAAAGACTAATTCAAATGTGATTGTAGGAAGTAGTGAAAAAAGCCGCTATCACCAAGGCTCAACTAGAATCACAGGATCATGAATTGAATTCATACAATCACTCCAAAAATGATTCTTAAGTAGATTATTAAATAAATCGAAAGTATTGCAGCTTTTCACCATGGATGTTCTACTCATATATTTGCAGATTCCAATCACCACTTATGAATCAAATTGCGTACCAGATTAGAGTGCATGTTAAACAACCGATCACAATTCACTTTAGGCCCACTTTAAATAATCATTATTGTCCTGTTAGGTCGTCTTTCCAATCCAACCATTGAATATTCCACTTTACTCCAACCAAATTAGGCAAATTTACCATAAAAAGATAAATTCAATAAAAGGCACATAGCGTAATACTGCTTAAAAAAATGCTCAAAAGCCTTTTTTTTATTGTGCTTACCGAACTCTCAGCTTGTAAGGCGACATTACATAAAAACAATATCAGCTCCAGTAATTGGAGTTTTCAATTATATATACCAGTAAAGCAAGGTTTATGCAACCACGGTCTCATAGCCGCAACGTCGGTGCTGTACTCGGTTTCCCCGGCCGTGGGAATCAGAAGCACTCGCCGTCCCCGGGTGCAAAGGTGCAGCAGAGCCTCGTCTGCCGCGTTTCGTCACAGCGGATTCAATCAATAGGCTTAAAATAATGCTACTGCCTCTTTAAGAGTATCCGTCCCTTTGTGGACGCGCTTTCTGCAGCGCGCAGATACACAGCCGGACGCGTCTCACACAGGCGCCTCCACTTGAGTAACATTTCACTCTGCTGTTTACTCTGAATTATTTAGGTGCTGGGTGAATTATTTACAGGAAGACTAAATATTTCAATTCACTCGGAGGTGCCCCTAAGGGGCTGTTACCAGCGGCTTCCCTATTCATTCCCCAAATAATAGGGCCCGCCTTTTCTCGCCACAAGCCAGCACTATGGTACTAGTCACGTCTGACTGAGCCCCAGCAACCGACATGATTGGGTTAATTCAGCAAAGCATCTGAGAAGAGGACGAGAGGAAGATAGACTAACCCAGTCCAGTACTCGCCTATGGGGGCGACCCTGTCTTAACTTATGATTATACCTGAATACATTTTTACACTGTGAGAGTATACACTACAGAGTGAAGACGGGGTCGCACCCATAGGCGAGTATTGGACTGGGTTAGTCTATAGCCACTCGTCCTCTTCATAGATACTATTAAACCGGACCTTCAGCATGATTTAATGAAAAGTCCAAACCCTTAAAAACCTATTCCCCAGCTAAAATTAATATCTTTTAAGTTTTTAGTCACTTACTTATTATTCTTTCCCCCTCCGGGCTGCAACTCTGTTCAGGACTCTAGGATATGGGTGCAGCCATCTTGCCTCAGAAGCATCACATGCTGAGGAGAGGAGAGCGGGATAAAGATAAAGATAGCCTCTAATTCAGGGTGAAGGTCCGGATTAATGTGAGCAATCTATATGTACAGGGGGGGAAACATATAAGATATGCTCTAATTCAGGGTGAAGGTCCGGATTAATGTGAGCAATCTATATGTACAGGGGGGGAAACATATAAGATATGCTCTAATTCAGGTTGAAGGTCCGGATTAATGTCAGCAATCTATATGTACAGGAGGGAAACATATAAGATAGGCTCTAATTCAGGGTGAAGGTCCGGATTAATGTGAGCAATCTATATGTACAGGGGGGGAACATAATAAGATATGCTGTAATTCAGGGTGAAGGTTCGCTTTAAGTTAGCCTAGAGTGCGTACCAGCCCACTCAGTATCCTGAGGTAAGGGTCACGCTAATCATTTTTTGTTACCTGCAGAGTAACAATACCAAACAATTTTATTCAGCAATATTAAGGTTCTCGCACCAGAAACCATGTGAAAAGCTCAAGCAGGCACCTCAAGCGTATATCTGCGAGCAAGCGCGTGGATATGCTCACAAATGCAGTTTTGGGGCCTTCCCCCGGGGCACCCCAATCCGGGGTGCCCCGCTGTGTGAAACCCCCCCCAGGTCGCCCAAAGAAACTCACCTCTTCCCGGTCCTACGGTGCATATGCGCGTTCTCATCCAATCAGCGCGCTCGGAGCCACTGACGTCATGTCATCTAAAAGTGTGACTCAAGCAAGAGGCTCCGAGCGCGCTGGCTGCCACATCCTCCGCTTCTTTCTAACAGGAAGCATTCCCACGCCGGCCATTCACAAATGCCTGATGCGGACACGTGCCCTGCTAGAGGGATAGTGGGGCCGCGGCCCGCATATGCGCCGTTGGACCGGGAAGCAAGGTAAGTGTATGGGGCGTCCTGGGGGGTTCCACACAGCGGGGCATCCCGATTTTGGATGCCCCGGGGGGAGGGAATCGATTGGCTCGGGAATCTTATAGATAGGCCGATCAAGCTTTAAGGATTACAATTAACCTAAAAGACTGGGTAGAAATTGGTAAGAATTCGCTCCATAGTTTTGCTTGTGAGACGTGCTTTTGGAGTGTTTCCAAACCATTTTTTTTGCGAAATTCAGCCTTTTGATTCTTCGCTGGTTGATCGATTCTATTGGTATTTTTTATTTTCTTTTACATTTTTCTGATTTTACCAATGTTTCAGTGTTTTTTTTTTTTGTAAATTGATTTAATATTATTTATAGTAAATAGCTTTAGGCTCTTTTCACACCTATCCGCTTGTGCTGCAATGCGCAACACCGCCACAATGCAAGAGAAAATGCTGCCCATTATTTTTTAATGCGCTATTTGACATATATACGCTGCTTATATCATACCTCCCAAGTGATTTGGAGGGACTGTCCCTCTTTTGAGCCCATGTCCCCCTGTCCCTCGTTGGTCTCATTTGTCCCTCTTTAAGGTGTAACATGCAGATATGCAACAATAAATGATTCATTTGCCTATTTAAAGTGTTTATACTGTTGTAACCTAGCTCCTATACATCCCTCAATGAAGGGCCTCTTAAACTACTCACCCTGAAAAGTTGGAGTGGGGTGAGGAGTCCAGGGGGCGGAATTATATCTGTGCTTTGTTTAGACAGAGCAGATCCGGGGTCAGGAAAAGGACAGCAATCCCAGAATGCAAAGGGGCATAGTTAGAAGACACTTCCTGTCTTCAGGCAGCCTGAGACTCCATGGGCCGCTATCTTGAATGTTAAAAGATTTAGAAAATGCACTAGGTGCAGGTAGGATGATTTTTAATGTGAGCAATCTGTATGTACGGGGTGGGGGGAAACATACAAGATAGGCTCTTATTCAGGTTGAAGGTTTGGGCGATCTGCTGGGTTTTACACAGCAGGGCATCCCACATTACATAATTACATAGTTACATAATACGGTTGAAAAAAGACATATGTCCATCAAGTTCAACCAAGGGTGTTGGGGTAGGGGAAGTTATTTTTTAATTTATAGGGGAAGCTATTTATTTTATTTTTTGTTTTTATTCTTTTTTTTTACTGATAACCGCTAATAGTAACTGTTAATGTTATTTTCTTCTAAATAAGCATCTAATCCTTTTTTGAAGCTGTCAGCGGTTGATGATGTAACAAGCTTCTGTGGGAGGCTATTCCATAGATTTATAGTTCTTATTGTAAAAAACGATTGTCGACTAAATTTCTTTTTTTCCAGTCGAAGGCAGTGCCCCCTTGTCTTTAGAGAGGATTTTACCTGAAATAGTGTTTCCCCATATTTTTTGTATGGTCCATTTATATATTTATACAAGTTAATCATGTCCCCCCTCAGCCTTCTCCTTTCAAGACTAAACAGATTTAATTCTCGTAATCTTTCCTCATAACTATGATCTTTCATTCCTCTTATTAGTTTGGTGGCTCTCCTCTGCACCCTTTTTATAGTCAGAGCATCCTTTCTATGAATGGGGGCCCAGAACTGGACGGCATATTCCAGGTGAGGACGCACCAGTGCTTTGTAAAGAGGCAAAATTACATCTCTATCCCGTGATTCCAGGCCTCTATTAATACATGATAATATCTTGGTGGCCTTGGAAGCAGCTGCTTGGCATTGCATGCTGTTATTTACCCTGTGATCCACCAGTACCCCCAGATCCTTCTCAACAAGTGACTCTCCCAGTTTTACTCCCCCGAGGATATATGTGGCCTTCAGGTTGTTAGACCCCAAGTGCATGACTTTACATTTCTCCACATTGAACTTCATTTGCCAAGTGGAGCCCAGACACTCGGGGAGGCCGATTCATTAATAGCGCCAGGTAGCGACAGATGAGCGACTGTAGCAGTATTTTCACAGCGCCCGCTAGTAGTCGCTGTGCTTGGCCGTTGTTCGGTTGTTGACAGCGACTCAGTCGGTTTGCCGTAATGTTGAATATTGGGTGAGGAGTCGCTATTTGACAGGTTCCGCACTGTATGGGAGCGCATGATAGCGAATGGCCATAGCGAACGGCTCCCACCATATTCATTAACAAATCACGCTCTAAAAAATTCTCGCGCTGTGAAATGCATGTTTAAACCCCAGAGCGCTGGCGGTGATGGGTTAAAAGTAGTTTTTTAACCCCCAAACAACCATATTTTTTGAAACAAAAAAAAAACAAGTTTATAAAAACATTTTGTAATATGAATACATTAATATCAGACCTGTAATATCAATTCTGCACAATTTTTTTGAACATTTTTTTGTTACCTTAAAAAACATCTAACATGGCAGAAGTGGTAACAGAAATTTTCACATTAAAAAAAAAAAAAAAAAATTAACAATTAATTATGAATATTTAAAGATTGCTCCATTGAAATGCATTGGAGAGCGCCAGGTAGCGAGAGGTCATACCTGTCACTGTTCAAGGTCGGACGCTGGCGCTGTGGGGTGAGGCTGGAATAATGATGAATGAGTCGCTATCTGGCGCTCTGTCAGTCGCTAAGCAGGATCGGCTTGATAAATGTGTGATTGTGGTGGGGAGCCGGCGTACTCGTGGCGGTGACCATCATTACCCTTCGCTCACCAGTCGCTACCTGGCGCTATCCCTTGTTAAATAAGGGCCAAAGTGTCCAAGTCAGCATGAAGCTTGTGAACATCTTCAATAGACTGCACTGTGCTACAGATCTTTGTGTCATCTGCAAAAATAGAGACAGTGCTTTTAATTCCATCTTCTATGTCATTTATAAACAAGTTGAATAATAGTGGGCCCAACACTGAACCCTGGGGTACACCGCTTACAACTGGTAACCATTCAGAGTAGGTATTATTAACCACAACTCTCTGCACACGATCCTTCAGCCAGTTTTCAATCCAGTTGCAAACTGTATTTTCTAATCCTGAAGATGTCAATTTCCCCAGTAAGCGTCTATGGGTCCAATAAGACTAGCTCCAATAAGACTAGCTCCAATAAGTGTCTATGGGGGACAGTGTCAAATGCTTTTGCAAAATGCAGAAAAACTATATCCACAGCCGCCCCTCTGTCCAGGCTTCTACGCACCTTCTCATAGAAGCCAATCAGGTTAGTCTGGCAGCTTCTCCCCTTAGTGTTGGTTGTCACTTATAATATTATGGATAGTTACATATTCGTGTATGTTGTCCCTTAATAGCCCCTCAAGCAATTTCCCCACAATGGATGTTAAGCTAACAGGTCTGTAATTGCCCGGAGAAGACCTAGAGCCCTTTTTAAAAATGGGCACCACATTTGCCTTGCTCCAGTCCCTTGGCACTATACCAGGTGCTAGTGAGTCTTTAAAGATCAACAACAGAGGGATGCCTCTGGGGCAAGGACCAATTAGGATAGTGAAAATCCTGGTGATAGGTCCACTTTAAAGTGGACCTTCAGCATCATTTAATGAAAAACCCAAACCCTAAAAAACTAACCCCCGGCATCTAAAATAATATATTTTACGTTTTTAGTTGCTTACTTATTATTCTTCCCCCCAATGGGCTTCAAATCTGTTCAGGATACGGGCGCCGCCATCTTGACTCAGAAGCTTCACATATTAAGAGGAGGGAGTGGGGTGAAAAGTGCAGGGGGCGGGGTTATAACTGTACTTTGCTTAGACAGAGCAGAGCTGAGGTCAGGAAAAGGATAGCAATCCCAGAATGCAATGGGGCATAGTCAGAAGACACTTCCTGTCTTCAGGCAGCCTGAGACTCCATGGGCTACCGTCTTGGATGTTAAAAGGCTCAGAAAATGCACTAGGTGCAGGTAGGATGATTTTTAACATGGGCAATCTGTCCAGGGTGTGGGAAACATACAAGATAGGCTCTTATTCAGGGTGAAGGTCTGCTTTAAGGCACTCAGGGAGCTGTTCATGGTGCTGAATTTAAACCTGACTCTGGTCTTGAGGACAAAAGTCCCAACTGGGAAAAGAGGGACACAGATAGGAAATTTGGATATTATAAATGGAGTAATTACACGTTTACAAGATTTGTACATTGAGAGGCATGAGGGGGCGTGTGCGGGGATGAAAGGTTTGCTCCTTCTATTTAGGGATTGCTGAGTTGAAAAGAGGGACTGTCGGGTTACCATATAATAGATGGGGGGAGGGTGGTCCTCTGTTCTTGCTGGGACCTCCAATCCCTCCAGCACCTAGGAAGTAATATTCTCTGTCGCTGTCACAGAGTCGCCTCCTCAGCTAATCCAATTATCCCGTCATTGGGAAATGGCTCCACTTAGAGAAATTTCCTGCCAGCCAGATACTTCCTTATCTGCTCTGCAGGAATTACAGGCCAGGACGCCCGCATGCTGCCGCAGGGCTGTGTGTCTGTATATGAGGAGTATGTGCAGAGCTGGCTCCAGGTTTATGTGTCTGTATATGAGGAGTATGTGCAGAGCAGGCTCCAGGTTTATGTGTCTGTATATGAGGAGTATGTGCAGAGCAGGCTCCAGGTTTATGTGTCTGTATATGAGGAGTATGTGCAGAGCTGGCTCCAGGTTGTGTGTCTGTATATGAGGAGTATGTGCAGAGCTGGCTCCAGGTTTATGTGTCTGTATATGAGGAGTATGTGCAGAGCTGGCTCCAGGTTTATGTGTCTGTATATGAGGAGTATGTGCAGAGCTGGCTCCAGGTTGTGTGTCTGTATATGAGGAGTATGTGCAGAGCAGGCTCCAGGTTATGTGTCTGTATATGAGGAGTATGTGCAGAGCAGGCTCCAGGTTTATGTGTCTGTATATGAGGAGTATGTGCAGAGCTGGCTCCAGGTTGTGTGTCTGTATATGAGGAGTATGTGCAGAGCTGGCTCCAGGTTTATGTGTCTGTATATGAGGAGTATGTGCAGAGCTGGCTCCAGGTTTATGTGTCTGTATATGAGGAGTATGTGCAGAGCTGGCTCCAGGTTGTGTGTCTGTATATGAGGAGTATGTGCAGAGCAGGCTCCAGGTTATGTGTCTGTATATGAGGAGTATGTGCAGAGCAGGCTCCAGGTTTATGTGTCTGTATATGAGGAGTATGTGCAGAGCTGGCTCCAGGTTTATGTGTCTGTATATGAGGAGTATGTGCAGAGCTGGCTCCAGGTTTATGTGTCTGTATATGAGGAGTATGTGCAGAGCAGGCTCCAGGTTTATGTGTCTGTATATGAGGAGTATGTGCAGAGCAGGCTCCAGGTTTATGTGTCTGTATATGATGAGTATGTGCAGAGCAGGCTCCAGGTTTATGTGTCTGTATATGAGGAGTATGTGCAGAGCTGGCTCCAGGTTTATGTGTCTGTATATGAGGAGTATGTGCAGAGCTGGCTCCAGGTTTATGTGTCTGTATATGAGGAGTATGTGCAGAGCTGGCTCCAGGTGTATGTGTCTGTATATGAGGAGTATGTGCAGAGCAGGCTCCAGGTTTATGTGTCTGTATATGAGGAGTATGTGCAGAGCAGGCTCCAGGTTTATGTGTCTGTATATGAGGGGTATGTGCAGAGCTGGCTCCAGGTTTATGTGTCTGTATATGAGGAGTATGTGCAGAGCTGGCTCCAGGTTGTGTGTCTGTATATGAGGAGTATGTGCAGAGCTGGCTCCAGGTTTATGTGTCTGTATATGAGGAGTATGTGCAGAGCTGGCTCCAGGTTTATGTGTCTGTATATGAGGAGTATGTGCAGAGCAGGCTCCAGGTTTATGTGTCTGTATATGAGGAGTATGTGCAGAGCTGGCTCCAGGTTTATGTGTCTGTATATGAGGAGTATGTGCAGAGCAGGCTCCAGGTTTATGTGTCTGTATATGAGGAGTATGTGCAGAGCAGGCTCCAGGTTTATGTGTCTGTATATGAGGAGTATGTGCAGAGCTGCCGCAGGGCTGTGTGTCTGTATATGAGGAGTATGTGCAGAGCTGGCTCCAGGTTTATGTGTCTGTATATGAGGAGTATGTGCAGAGCAGGCTCCAGGTTTATGTGTCTGTATATGAGGAGTATGTGCAGAGCAGGCTCCAGGTTTATGTGTCTGTATATGAGGAGTATGTGCAGAGCAGGCTCCAGGTTTATGTGTCTGTATATGAGGAGTATGTGCAGAGCTGGCTCCAGGTTGTGTGTCTGTATATGAGGAGTATGTGCAGAGCTGGCTCCAGGTTTATGTGTCTGTATATGAGGAGTATGTGCAGAGCTGGCTCCAGGTTGTGTGTCTGTATATGAGGAGTATGTGCAGAGCAGGCTCCAGGTTTATGTGTCTGTATATGAGGAGTATGTGCAGAGCTGCCGCAGGGCTGTGTGTCTGTATATGAGGAGTATGTGCAGAGCTGGCTCCAGGTTTATGTGTCTGTATATGAGGAGTATGTGCAGAGCAGGCTCCAGGTTTATGTGTCTGTATATGAGGAGTATGTGCAGAGCAGGCTCCAGGTTTATGTGTCTGTATATGAGGAGTATGTGCAGAGCTGGCTCCAGGTTTATGTGTCTGTATATGAGGAGTATGTGCAGAGCAGGCTCCAGGTTTATGTGTCTGTATATGAGGAGTATGTGCAGAGCTGGCTCCAGGTTTATGTGTCTGTATATGAGGAGTATGTGCAGAGCAGGCTCCAGGTTTATGTGTCTGTATATGAGGAGTATGTGCAGAGCTGGCTCCAGGTTTATGTGTCTGTATATGAGGAGTATGTGCAGAGCAGGCTCCAGGTTTATGTGTCTGTATATGAGGAGTATGTGCAGAGCTGCCGCAGGGCTGTGTGTCTGTATATGAGGAGTATGTGCAGAGCAGGCTCCAGGTTTATGTGTCTGTATATGAGGAGTATGTGCAGAGCAGGCTCCAGGTTTATGTGTCTGTATATGAGGGGTATGTGCAGAGCAGGCTCCAGGTTTATGTGTCTGTATATGAGGAGTATGTGCAGAGCAGGCTCCAGGTTTATGTGTCTGTATATGAGGAGTATGTGCAGAGCAGGCTCCAGGTTTATGTGTCTGTATATGAGGAGTATGTGCAGAGCTGGCTCCAGGTTGTGTGTCTGTATATGAGGAGTATGTGCAGAGCTGGCTCCAGGTTTATGTGTCTGTATATGAGGAGTATGTGCAGAGCTGCCGCAGGGCTGTGTGTCTGTATATGAGGAGTATGTGCAGAGCAGGCTCCAGGTTTATGTGTCTGTATATGAGGAGTATGTGCAGAGCAGGCTCCAGGTTTATGTGTCTGTATATGAGGAGTATGTGCAGAGCAGGCTCCAGGTTTATGTGTCTGTATATGAGGAGTATGTGCAGAGCAGGCTCCAGGTTTATGTGTCTGTATATGAGGAGTATGTGCAGAGCTGGCTCCAGGTTTATGTGTCTGTATATGAGGAGTATGTGCAGAGCTGGCTCCAGGTTTATGTGTCTGTATATGAGGGGTATGTGCAGAGCTGGCTCCAGGTTTATGTGTCTGTATATGAGGGGTATGTGCAGAGCAGGCTCCAGGTTTATGTGTCTGTATATGAGGAGTATGTGCAGAGCAGGCTCCAGGTTGTGTGTCTGTATATGAGGAGTATGTGCAGAGCAGGCTCCAGGTTTATGTGTCTGTATATGAGGAGTATGTGCAGAGCAGGCTCCAGGTTTATGTGTCTGTATATGAGGAGTATGTGCAGAGCAGGCTCCAGGTTTATGTGTCTGTATATGAGGAGTATGTGCAGAGCTGGCTCCAGGTTTATGTGTCTGTATATGAGGAGTATGTGCAGAGCAGGCTCCAGGTTTATGTGTCTGTATATGAGGAGTATGTGCAGAGCAGGCTCCAGGTTTATGTGTCTGTATATGAGGAGTATGTGCAGAGCTGGCTCCAGGTTGTGTGTCTGTATATGAGGAGTATGTGCAGAGCTGGCTCCAGGTTTATGTGTCTGTATATGAGGAGTATGTGCAGAGCAGGCTCCAGGTGTATGTGTCTGTATATGAGGAGTATGTGCAGAGCTGGCTCCAGGTTTATGTGTCTGTATATGAGGGGTATGTGCAGAGCTGGCTCCAGGTTTATGTGTCTGTATATGAGGAGTATGTGCAGAGCTGGCTCCAGGTTTATGTGTCTGTATATGAGGAGTATGTGCAGAGCTGGCTCCAGGTTTATGTGTCTGTATATGAGGAGTATGTGCAGAGCTGGCTCCAGGTTTATGTGTCTGTATATGAGGAGTATGTGCAGAGCTGGCTCCAGGTTTATGTGTCTGTATATGAGGAGTATGTGCAGAGCTGGCTCCAGGTTTATGTGTCTGTATATGAGGAGTATGTGCAGAGCAGGCTCCAGGTTTATGTGTCTGTATATGAGGGGTATGTGCAGAGCAGGCTCCAGGTTTATGTGTCTGTATATGAGGAGTATGTGCAGAGCAGGCTCCAGGTTTATGTGTCTGTATATGAGGAGTATGTGCAGAGCTGGCTCCAGGTTTATGTGTCTGTATATGAGGAGTATGTGCAGAGCTGGCTCCAGGTTTATGTGTCTGTATATGAGGGGTATGTGCAGAGCTGGCTCCAGGTTTATGTGTCTGTATATGAGGAGTATGTGCAGAGCAGGCTCCAGGTTTATGTGTCTGTATATGAGGAGTATGTGCAGAGCTGGCTCCAGGTTTATGTGTCTGTATATGAGGAGTATGTGCAGAGCAGGCTCCAGGTTTATGTGTCTGTATATGAGGAGTATGTGCAGAGCTGGCTCCAGGTTTATGTGTCTGTATATGAGGAGTATGTGCAGAGCTGGCTCCAGGTTTATGTGTCTGTATATGAGGGGTATGTGCAGAGCAGGCTCCAGGTTTATGTGTCTGTATATGAGGAGTATGTGCAGAGCAGGCTCCAGGTTTATGTGTCTGTATATGAGGAGTATGTGCAGAGCTGGCTCCAGGTTTATGTGTCTGTATATGAGGGGTATGTGCAGAGCTGGCTCCAGGTTTATGTGTCTGTATATGAGGAGTATGTGCAGAGCTGGCTCCAGGTTTATGTGTCTGTATATGAGGAGTATGTGCAGAGCTGGCTCCAGGTTTATGTGTCTGTATATGAGGAGTATGTGCAGAGCAGGCTCCAGGTTTATGTGTCTGTATATGCGGAGTATGTGCAGAGCTGCCGCAGGGCTGTGTGTCTGTATATGAGGAGTATGTGCAGAGCTGGCTCCAGGTTTATGTGTCTGTATATGAGGAGTATGTGCAGAGCTGGCTCCAGGTTTATGTGTCTGTATATGAGGGGTATGTGCAGAGCTGGCTCCAGGTTTATGTGTCTGTATATGAGGAGTATGTGCAGAGCTGGCTCCAGGTTGTGTGTCTGTATATGAGGAGTATGTGCAGAGCAGGCTCCAGGTTTATGTGTCTGTATATGAGGAGTATGTGCAGAGCTGGCTCCAGGTTTATGTGTCTGTATATGAGGAGTATGTGCAGAGCTGGCTCCAGGTTTATGTGTCTGTATATGAGGAGTATGTGCAGAGCTGGCTCCAGGTTGTGTGTCTGTATATGAGGAGTATGTGCAGAGCTGGCTCCAGGTTGTGTGTCTGTATATGAGGAGTATGTGCAGAGCTGGCTCCAGGTTGTGTGTCTGTATATGAGGAGTATGTGCAGAGCTGGCTCCAGGTTGTGTGTCTGTATATGAGGAGTATGTGCAGAGCTGGCTCCAGGTTTATGTGTCTGTATATGAGGAGTATGTGCAGAGCTGGCTCCAGGTTTATGTGTCTGTATATGAGGAGTATGTGCAGAGCAGGCTCCAGGTTTATGTGTCTGTATATGAGGAGTATGTGCAGAGCTGGCTCCAGGTTATGTGTCTGTATATGAGGAGTATGTGCAGAGCAGGCTCCAGGTTTATGTGTCTGTATATGAGGAGTATGTGCAGAGCAGGCTCCAGGTTTATGTGTCTGTATATGAGGAGTATGTGCAGAGCTGGCTCCAGGTTTATGTGTCTGTATATGAGGAGTATGTGCAGAGCAGGCTCCAGGTTTATGTGTCTGTATATGAGGAGTATGTGCAGAGCAGGCTCCAGGTTTATGTGTCTGTATATGAGGGGTATGTGCAGAGCTGGCTCCAGGTTTATGTGTCTGTATATGAGGGGTATGTGCAGAGCTGGCTCCAGGTTTATGTGTCTGTATATGAGGGGTATGTGCAGAGCTGGCTCCAGGTTGTGTGTCTGTATATGAGGAGTATGTGCAGAGCTGGCTCCAGGTTGTGTGTCTGTATATGAGGAGTATGTGCAGAGCTGGCTCCAGGTTTATGTGTCTGTATATGAGGAGTATGTGCAGAGCTGGCTCCAGGTTTATGTGTCTGTATATGAGGAGTATGTGCAGAGCTGGCTCCAGGTTGTGTGTCTGTATATGAGGAGTATGAGCAGAGCAGGCTCCAGGTTGTGTGTATGTATATGAGGAGTATGTGCAGAGCTGGCTCCAGGTTGTGTGTCTGTATATGAGGAGTATGTGCAGAGCTGACTCCAGGTTTATGTGTCTGTATATGAGGAGTATGTGCAGAGCTGGCTCCAGGTTGTGTGTCTGTATATGAGGAGTATGTGCAGAGCTGGCTCCAGGTTTATGTGTCTGTATATGAGGGGTATGTGCAGAGCTGGCTCCAGGTTTATGTGTTTGTATATGAGGGGTATGTGCAGAGCTGGCTCCAGGTTTATGTGTCTGTATATGAGGAGTATGTGCAGAGCTGGCTCCAGGTTTATGTGTCTGTATATGAGGAGTATGTGCAGAGCTGGCTCCAGGTTTATGTGTCTGTATATGAGGAGTATGTGCAGAGCTGGCTCCAGGTGTATGTGTCTGTATATGAGGGGTATGTGCAGAGCTGGCTCCAGGTTGTGTGTCTGTATATGAGGAGTATGTGCAGAGCTGGCTCCAGGTTGTGTGTCTGTATATGAGGAGTATGTGCAGAGCTGGCTCCAGGTTTATGTGTCTGTATTTGAGGAGTATGTGCAGAGCAGGCTCCAGGTTTATGTGTCTGTATATGAGGAGTATGTGCAGAGCTGGCTCCAGGTGTATGTGTCTGTATATGAGGGGTATGTGCAGAGCTGGCTCCAGGTTTATGTGTCTGTATATGAGGAGTATGTGCAGAGCAGGCTCCAGGTTTATGTGTCTGTATATGAGGAGTATGTGCAGAGCTGGCTCCAGGTTTATGTGTCTGTATATGAGGAGTATGTGCAGAGCTGGCTCCAGGTTTATGTGTCTGTATATGAGGAGTATGTGCAGAGCAGGCTCCAGGTTTATGTGTCTGTATATGAGGAGTATGTGCAGAGCTGGCTCCAGGTTTATGTGTCTGTATATGAGGAGTATGTGCAGAGCTGGCTCCAGGTTTATGTGTCTGTATATGAGGAGTATGTGCAGAGCTGGCTCCAGGTTTATGTGTCTGTATATAAGGAGTATGTGCAGAGCTGGCTCCAGGTTTATGTGTCTGTATATGAGGAGTATGTGCAGAGCTGGCTCCAGGTTTATGTGTCTGTATATAAGGAGTATGTGCAGAGCTGGCTCCAGGTTTATGTGTCTGTATATGAGGAGTATGTGCAGAGCTGGCTCCAGGTTTATGTGTCTGTATATAAGGAGTATGTGCAGAGCTGGCTCCAGGTGTATGTGTCTGTATATGAGGAGTATGTGCAGAGCAGGCTCCAGGTTTATGTGTCTGTATATGAGGAGTATGTGCAGAGCTGGCTCCAGGTTTATGTGTCTGTATATGAGGAGTATGTGCAGAGCAGGCTCCAGGTTTATGTGTCTGTATATGAGGAGTATGTGCAGAGCTGGCTCCAGGTTTATGTGTCTGTATATGAGGAGTATGTGCAGAGCTGGCTCCAGGTTTATGTGTCTGTATATGAGGAGTATGTGCAGAGCTGGCTCCAGGTTTATGTGTCTGTATATAAGGAGTATGTGCAGAGCTGGCTCCAGGTTTATGTGTCTGTATATGAGGAGTATGTGCAGAGCTGGCTCCAGGTTATGTGTCTGTATATGAGGAGTATGTGCAGAGCAGGCTCCAGGTTTATGTGTCTGTATATGAGGAGTATGTGCAGAGCTGGCTCCAGGTTTATGTGTCTGTATATGAGGAGTATGTGCAGAGCAGGCTCCAGGTTTATGTGTCTGTATATGAGGAGTATGTGCAGAGCAGGCTCCAGGTTTATGTGTCTGTACATGAGGAGTATGTGCAGAGCTGGCTCCAGGTTTATGTGTCTGTATATGAGGAGTATGTGCAGAGCTGGCTCCAGGTTTATGTGTCTGTATATGAGGAGTATGTGCAGAGCAGGCTCCAGGTTTATGTGTCTGTATATGAGGGGTATGTGCAGAGCTGGCTCCAGGTTTATGTGTCTGTATATGAGGGGTATGTGCAGAGCTGGCTCCAGGTTTATGTGTCTGTATATGAGGAGTATGTGCAGAGCTGGCTCCAGGTTTATGTGTCTGTATATGAGGAGTATGTGCAGAGCTGGCTCCAGGTTGTGTGTCTGTATATGAGGAGTATGTGCAGAGCTGGCTCCAGGTTTATGTGTCTGTATATGAGGAGTATGTGCAGAGCTGGCTCCAGGTTGTGTGTCTGTATATGAGGAGTATGTGCAGAGCTGGCTCCAGGTTTATGTGTCTGTATATGAGGAGTATGTGCAGAGCTGGCTCCAGGTTTATGTGTCTGTATATGAGGAGAATGTGCAGAGCTGGCTCCAGGTTTATGTGTCTGTATATAAGGAGTATGTGCAGAGCTGGCTCCAGGTTTATGTGTCTGTATATGAGGAGTATGTACAGAGCTGGCTCCAGGTTTATGTGTCTGTATATGAGGAGTATGTGCAGAGCTGGCTCCAGGTTGTGTGTCTGTATATGAGGAGTATGTGCAGAGCTGGCTCCAGGTTGTGTGTCTGTATATGAGGAGTATGTGCAGAGCTGGCTCCAGGTTTATGTGTCTGTATATGAGGAGTATGTGCAGAGCAGGCTCCAGGTTTATGTGTCTGTATATGAGGAGTATGTGCAGAGCTGGCTCCAGGTTTATGTGTCTGTATATGAGGAGTATGTGCAGAGCTGGCTCCAGGTTTATGTGTCTTTATATGAGGAGTATGTGCAGAGCTGGCTCCAGGTTTATGTGTCTGTATATGAGGAGTATGTGCAGAGCTGGCTCCAGGTTTATGTGTCTGTATATGAGGAGTATGTGCAGAGCAGGCTCCAGGTTTATGTGTCTGTATATGAGGAGTATGTGCAGAGCTGGCTCCAGGTTTATGTGTCTGTATATGAGGAGTATGTGCAGAGCAGGCTCCAGGTTTATGTGTCTGTATATGAGGAGTATGTGCAGAGCTGGCTCCAGGTTTATGTGTCTGTATATGAGGAGAATGTGCAGAGCTGGCTCCAGGTTTATGTGTCTGTATATGAGGAGTATGTGCAGAGCAGGCTCCAGGTTTATGTGTCTGTATATGAGGAGTATGTGCAGAGCTGGCTCCAGGTTTATGTGTCTTTATATGAGGAGTATGTGCAGAGCTGGCTCCAGGTTTATGTGTCTGTATATGAGGAGTATGTGCAGAGCTGGCTCCAGGTTTATGTGTCTTTATATGAGGAGTATGTGCAGAGCTGGCTCCAGGTTTATGTGTCTGTATATGAGGAGTATGTGCAGAGCAGGCTCCAGGTTTATGTGTCTGTATATGAGGAGTATGTGCAGATCTGGCTCCAGGTTTATGTGTCTGTATATGAGGAGTATGTGCAAAGCAGGCTCCAGGTTTATGTGTCTGTATATGAGGAGTATGTGCAGAGCTGGCTCCAGGTTTATGTGTCTGTATATGAGGAGTATGTGCAGAGCAGGCTCCAGGTGTATGTGTCTGTATATGAGGAGTATGTGCAGAGCAGGCTCCAGGTTTATGTGTCTGTATATGAGGAGTATGTGCAGAGCTGGCTCCATGTTGTGTGTCTGTATATGAGGAGTATGTGCAGAGCAGGCTCCAGGTTTATGTGTCTGTATATGAGGAGTATGTGCAGAGCAGGCTCCAGGTTGTGTGTCTGTATATGAGGAGTATGTGCAGAGCTGGCTCCAGGTTTATGTGTCTGTATATGAGGAGTATGTGCAGAGCTGGCTCCAGGTTTATGTGTCTGTATATGAGGAGTATGTGCAGAGCAGGCTCCAGGTTGTGTGTCTGTATATGAGGAGTATGTGCAGAGCAGGCTCCAGGTTTATGTGTCTGTATATGAGGAGTATGTGCAGAGCAGGCTCCAGGTTTATGTGTCTGTATATGAGGAGTATGTGCAGAGCTGGCTCCAGGTTTATGTGTCTGTATATGAGGAGTATGTGCAGAGCAGGCTCCAGGTTTATGTGTCTGTACATGAGGAGTATGTGCAGAGCTGGCTCCAGGTTTATGTGTCTGTATATGAGGAGTATGTGCAGAGCAGGCTCCAGGTTTATGTGTCTGTATATGAGGAGTATGTGCAGAGCTGGCTCCAGGTTTATGTGTCTGTATATGAGGAGTATGTGCAGAGCAGGCTCCAGGTTTATGTGTCTGTATATGAGGAGTATGTGCAGAGCAGGCTCCAGGTTTATGTGTCTGTATATGAGGAGTATGTGCAGAGCTGGCTCCAGGTTTATGTGTCTGTATATGAGGAGTATGTGCAGAGCAGGCTCCAGGTTTATGTGTCTGTATATGAGGAGTATGTGCAGAGCTGGCTCCAGGTTTATGTGTCTGTATATGAGGAGTATGTGCAGAGCTGGCTCCAGGTTGTGTGTCTGTATATGAGGAGTATGTGCAGAGCTGGCTCCAGGTTTATGTGTCTGTATATGAGGAGTATGTGCAGAGCAGGCTCCAGGTTTATGTGTCTGTATATGAGGAGTATGTGCAGAGCAGGCTCCAGGTTGTGTGTCTGTATATGAGGAGTATGTGCAGAGCTGGCTCCAGGTTTATGTGTCTGTATATGAGGAGTATGTGCAGAGCAGGCTCCAGGTTTATGTGTCTGTATATGAGGAGTATGTGCAGAGCAGGCTCCAGGTTTATGTGTCTGTATATGAGGAGTATGTGCAGAGCTGGCTCCAGGTTGTGTGTCTGTATATGAGGAGTATGTGCAGAGCAGGCTCCAGGTTTATGTGTCTGTATATGAGGAGTATGTGCAGAGCTGGCTCCAGGTTTATGTGTCTGTATATGAGGAGTATGTGCAGAGCAGGCTCCAGGTTTATGTGTCTGTATATGAGGAGTATGTGCAGAGCTGGCTCCAGGTTTATGTGTCTGTATATGAGGAGTATGTGCAGAGCAGGCTCCAGGTTTATGTGTCTGTATATGAGGAGTATGTGCAGAGCAGGCTCCAGGTTTATGTGTCTGTATATGAGGAGTATGTGCAGAGCAGGCTCCAGGTTTATGTGTCTGTATATGAGGAGTATGTGCAGAGCTGGCTCCAGGTTTATGTGTCTGTATATGAGGAGTATGTGCAGAGCTGGCTCCAGGTTTATGTGTCTGTATATGAGGAGTATGTGCAGAGCAGGCTCCAGGTTTATGTGTCTGTATATGAGGAGTATGTGCAGAGCAGGCTCCAGGTTTATGTGTCTGTATATGATGAGTATGTGCAGAGCAGGCTCCAGGTTTATGTGTCTGTATATGAGGAGTATGTGCAGAGCTGGCTCCAGGTTTATGTGTCTGTATATGAGGAGTATGTGCAGAGCTGGCTCCAGGTTTATGTGTCTGTATATGAGGAGTATGTGCAGAGCTGGCTCCAGGTTTATGTGTCTGTATATGAGGAGTATGTGCAGAGCTGGCTCCAGGTTTATGTGTCTGTATATGAGGAGTATGTGCAGAGCAGGCTCCAGGTGTATGTGTCTGTATATGAGGAGTATGTGCAGAGCTGGCTCCAGGTTTATGTGTCTGTATATGAGGAGTATGTGCAGAGCTGGCTCCAGGTGTATGTGTCTGTATATGAGGAGTATGTGCAGAGCAGGCTCCAGGTTTATGTGTCTGTATATGAGGAGTATGTGCAGAGCAGGCTCCAGGTTTATGTGTCTGTATATGAGGGGTATGTGCAGAGCTGGCTCCAGGTTTATGTGTCTGTATATGAGGAGTATGTGCAGAGCTGGCTCCAGGTTGTGTGTCTGTATATGAGGAGTATGTGCAGAGCTGGCTCCAGGTTTATGTGTCTGTATATGAGGAGTATGTGCAGAGCTGGCTCCAGGTTTATGTGTCTGTATATGAGGAGTATGTGCAGAGCAGGCTCCAGGTTTATGTGTCTGTATATGAGGAGTATGTGCAGAGCTGGCTCCAGGTTTATGTGTCTGTATATGAGGAGTATGTGCAGAGCAGGCTCCAGGTTTATGTGTCTGTATATGAGGAGTATGTGCAGAGCAGGCTCCAGGTTTATGTGTCTGTATATGAGGAGTATGTGCAGAGCTGCCGCAGGGCTGTGTGTCTGTATATGAGGAGTATGTGCAGAGCTGGCTCCAGGTTTATGTGTCTGTATATGAGGAGTATGTGCAGAGCAGGCTCCAGGTTTATGTGTCTGTATATGAGGAGTATGTGCAGAGCAGGCTCCAGGTTTATGTGTCTGTATATGAGGAGTATGTGCAGAGCAGGCTCCAGGTTTATGTGTCTGTATATGAGGAGTATGTGCAGAGCTGGCTCCAGGTTGTGTGTCTGTATATGAGGAGTATGTGCAGAGCTGGCTCCAGGTTTATGTGTCTGTATATGAGGAGTATGTGCAGAGCTGGCTCCAGGTTGTGTGTCTGTATATGAGGAGTATGTGCAGAGCAGGCTCCAGGTTTATGTGTCTGTATATGAGGGGTATGTGCAGAGCAGGCTCCAGGTTTATGTGTCTGTATATGAGGAGTATGTGCAGAGCAGGCTCCAGGTTTATGTGTCTGTATATGAGGAGTATGTGCAGAGCAGGCTCCAGGTTTATGTGTCTGTATATGAGGAGTATGTGCAGAGCTGGCTCCAGGTTGTGTGTCTGTATATGAGGAGTATGTGCAGAGCTGGCTCCAGGTTTATGTGTCTGTATATGAGGAGTATGTGCAGAGCTGCCGCAGGGCTGTGTGTCTGTATATGAGGAGTATGTGCAGAGCTGGCTCCAGGTTTATGTGTCTGTATATGAGGAGTATGTGCAGAGCAGGCTCCAGGTTTATGTGTCTGTATATGAGGAGTATGTGCAGAGCAGGCTCCAGGTTTATGTGTCTGTATATGAGGAGTATGTGCAGAGCAGGCTCCAGGTTTATGTGTCTGTATATGAGGAGTATGTGCAGAGCTGGCTCCAGGTTGTGTGTCTGTATATGAGGAGTATGTGCAGAGCTGGCTCCAGGTTTATGTGTCTGTATATGAGGAGTATGTGCAGAGCTGGCTCCAGGTTTATGTGTCTGTATATGAGGGGTATGTGCAGAGCTGGCTCCAGGTTTATGTGTCTGTATATGAGGGGTATGTGCAGAGCAGGCTCCAGGTTTATGTGTCTGTATATGAGGAGTATGTGCAGAGCAGGCTCCAGGTTGTGTGTCTGTATATGAGGAGTATGTGCAGAGCAGGCTCCAGGTTTATGTGTCTGTATATGAGGAGTATGTGCAGAGCAGGCTCCAGGTTTATGTGTCTGTATATGAGGAGTATGTGCAGAGCTGGCTCCAGGTTGTGTGTCTGTATATGAGGAGTATGTGCAGAGCTGGCTCCAGGTTTATGTGTCTGTATATGAGGAGTATGTGCAGAGCAGGCTCCAGGTGTATGTGTCTGTATATGAGGAGTATGTGCAGAGTTGGCTCCAGGTTTATGTGTCTGTATATGAGGGGTATGTGCAGAGCTGGCTCCAGGTTTATGTGTCTGTATATGAGGAGTATGTGCAGAGCTGGCTCCAGGTTTATGTGTCTGTATATGAGGAGTATGTGCAGAGCTGGCTCCAGGTTTATGTGTCTGTATATGAGGAGTATGTGCAGAGCTGGCTCCAGGTTTATGTGTCTGTATATGAGGAGTATGTGCAGAGCTGGCTCCAGGTTTATGTGTCTGTATATGAGGAGTATGTGCAGAGCTGGCTCCAGGTTTATGTGTCTGTATATGAGGAGTATGTGCAGAGCAGGCTCCAGGTTTATGTGTCTGTATATGAGGGGTATGTGCAGAGCAGGCTCCAGGTTTATGTGTCTGTATATGAGGAGTATGTGCAGAGCAGGCTCCAGGTTTATGTGTCTGTATATGAGGAGTATGTGCAGAGCTGGCTCCAGGTTTATGTGTCTGTATATGAGGAGTATGTGCAGAGCTGGCTCCAGGTTTATGTGTCTGTATATGAGGGGTATGTGCAGAGCTGGCTCCAGGTTTATGTGTCTGTATATGAGGAGTATGTGCAGAGCAGGCTCCAGGTTTATGTGTCTGTATATGAGGAGTATGTGCAGAGCTGGCTCCAGGTTTATGTGTCTGTATATGAGGAGTATGTGCAGAGCAGGCTCCAGGTTTATGTGTCTGTATATGAGGGGTATGTGCAGAGCAGGCTCCAGGTTTATGTGTCTGTATATGAGGAGTATGTGCAGAGCAGGCTCCAGGTTTATGTGTCTGTATATGAGGAGTATGTGCAGAGCTGGCTCCAGGTTTATGTGTCTGTATATGAGGGGTATGTGCAGAGCTGGCTCCAGGTTTATGTGTCTGTATATGAGGAGTATGTGCAGAGCTGGCTCCAGGTTTATGTGTCTGTATATGAGGAGTATGTGCAGAGCTGGCTCCAGGTTTATGTGTCTGTATATGAGGAGTATGTGCAGAGCTGGCTCCAGGTTTATGTGTCTGTATATGAGGAGTATGTGCAGAGCTGGCTCCAGGTTTATGTGTCTGTATATGAGGAGTATGTGCAGAGCTGGCTCCAGGTTTATGTGTCTGTATATGAGGAGTATGTGCAGAGCTGGCTCCAGGTTTATGTGTCTGTATATGAGGAGTATGTGCAGAGCTGGCTCCAGGTTTATGTGTCTGTATATGAGGAGTATGTGCAGAGCTGGCTCCAGGTTTATGTGTCTGTATATGAGGAGTATGTGCAGAGCTGGCTCCAGGTTGAGTTTGTGTCTGTATATGAGGAGTATGTGCAGAGCTGGCTCCAGGTTGTGTGTCTGTATATGAGGAGTATGTGCAGAGCTGGCTCCAGGTTGTGTGTCTGTATATGAGGAGTATGTGCAGAGCTGGCTCCAGGTTTATGTGTCTGTATATGAGGAGTATGTGCAGAGCTGGCTCCAGGTTTATGTGTCTGTATATGAGGAGTATGTGCAGAGCAGGCTCCAGGTTTATGTGTCTGTATATGAGGAGTATGTGCAGAGCTGGCTCCAGGTTATGTGTCTGTATATGAGGAGTATGTGCAGAGCAGGCTCCAGGTTTATGTGTCTGTATATGAGGAGTATGTGCAGAGCAGGCTCCAGGTTTATGTGTCTGTATATGAGGAGTATGTGCAGAGCTGGCTCCAGGTTTATGTGTCTGTATATGAGGAGTATGTGCAGAGCAGGCTCCAGGTTTATGTGTCTGTATATGAGGAGTATGTGCAGAGCAGGCTCCAGGTTTA